>CM030359.1:153057892-154268834 GCA_017893485.1 Hemerocallis citrina
ATACAAAATTTAATGTACAAATTTTTTGGAGGCAAATGCTTGCACGTGCATTGCACGTACACGTGCATAGTGCACTCCCAAGCATGGCCGGATTGCATTTTGGAGGGAATGGGGACAATTTTGAGTGGGATCATGGTGGAGTGGTTACTTGATCATGGGTGGTTAGTATAACTCCTCCTTAAATCATAGCCATTTGTTCCTAACTCCTACTTCAATCTTAGCCATCCATTTCCCTAGATTTTTAGTATAAATACCCCCCCCCCCCCTGGCTAGTTATTCTTGTGCAAATTATTTTCTCCAAGCCTATAGTCTAAAATAGATTATCTAGTAGTTTATTTAGTGAGTAAAAGATTGAGTTGTGTGTGGGAGTTGTGCTTGCAACAAGAAGAGGAGGCCGGCATAGGAGAGCTCTCGGTTGGCTTGTGGAAGTGCTCGGTTTTTGGTGTTCTTGGAGGCTCGAGTGCGCTCTTCTAGGAGGAGGATCATTCGTGTGCAAGGACTTTCGTTTAGGAAGTTGCTAATTGTATTTGTCTCTCCATTTAAGGTGGGTAAATTTTCCCTATTTCTAAATAGGAATGCATGCTAGATTTAATTAGAAAAATGATGCATAAAAATGATTAATAAGAATGCACATTTAATTGGAAAAATGATCCCTAATTGATTGATTTGTTGATATGCAAATTATGTGTGTTTCTATTATTAAAATTCAAGTTGTGTGTAATATGAATATGGCTATGAATTGGGTAAAGAAACCTTCATTAGTAGCATGAAAAATTATGTGCAAAGATTAGTATATTGACTATGTCGCTTTATGTGCTAAATTGGAAATTTTGTTATGATGTTGTAACGAATAAATTTCGATACAATTGTTATGTTCGTGAAATAAATAAGAGTAGAAAATTAGTATAGAGATTAATGAAATTATAATGTCGAAAAAGAATGTATTAGTGATAGCATATCAAATTAACCAAATTGTATGGTAGATTTGTGTTAATTATTGGGAAAAATATGTTTAATTATCTAAGAAAATTATTCTCATATACTGGAGTGTAGTTCATGGTGGAAATGATTAATCTGAAATTTTTACAGTAGGCTAGTAAGAACAATTTGAAATGAGATTTTGATGAACATCGATATATTTTAAATAACAGAGAGTATGGGTTAAATAAAATTCGAATTGTACTAGTGACAACCCGAGCCTATAGCTCGAGTGGTCGGATCGCTCTAAATCGCTACAGTATATATGTGGGGGCTTCTCTGAGGTTGAGGGATCGAATCTCGTTGACACCATTCGTTTATTTCGAATATTTTTTAAAAAGAAACAGTGCGACCGAGAGCACTTAATGCTCTCAGTCTCTCTTCTATGCGTGGGCAGCACCCGGCCTAGTGGTTTGTGCCTTGGCTGTTTCTCTTGTGGTCGCTGGTTCGACTCTGGGGTTCGGCTGTGATTATATTAAGGGAAAAACAATTTTTTTTAGGTGTTTTAACGATCAAAAAAATAGGAGAAAAATATGATTATTATCTTAAAAATATGTAGAGTTTATGAAAAATAGTTTGAGAATTATTTGTATGAAGTGGAGCATGTTAGAGAATAAAAGTATAATAAATTCTAACTCTTGCATTTGTATAAAGTTGTATCTTACAAAAGATTTAAAATGGAATATTAGAAAAGAAATACGAATAAAAAGGAACTATATGAAGTGATGTGAATTATTCTCAATGAGAATGGTGTGACAATTCATGATGTGTAAAAATTCACCTTTGATTGAATAACTAGTGATGTGGTTTTTAATGTGGAAATAATATTTCATGAGTTACATGATGAATAGTTGAATTTAATGTATAATTATGGAATATTGAACGATGTAGAGATCATGATTGGAAAAGAGAAACACTTTTGAGTATGATAACTCGACATGTGAACTTATGAGTTGGAAATGCTCAAATTGAAAATTGTGAATTGGAATTGAAACAAAGGAGTAGCTAAGTCTTCCCCGGCAATTGGAAAGAAATGAAATGAAATTTGAAATGAAAGACCAAGGTTGGTCCTGTTTGAATAAATGAATAAGTCCGGTTTAGTGGAGAGGCTAACTCTAGAGCTTTGATTTTGTTCATGATTCTAACAAAAATTAAGGATTAGTGCATAGTGAAGACGTGATGAAAGTGAGAGAAAAACACAAGTATGAGAGTTAGAGTTTACGGTGCGGGTGTGTGAGCCACAGAATGCATGCTTGATGAGTCAAGACATGGCGTGGGCACAACTCAGCAATGATCGGACTTTAGCCACGCTTGTGGGATGTTTGGTGACTGTAAGAGGATCGTGTGCCATGAAGGAGGCTGAATTGCCACAGATTGCATGCTTGATGAGTCAAGACATGGCGTGGGGCTCCCCTCCAGGTTTTCTGTACACGTGCTTGTACTCATAGATCATCTACGATACTTACCGTAGTTACAGTAGTAGATTAAGTCATGGCGAGGGATTGAACCCTACAAAGATGAAGAACGATTAAGGGCTTGCCCTCAGACCTATGTAGTATGTGATGCATAAAATCTGAACAAGTGCGCATTAGTGTCATATAATATAAATAACTGCAATGAGGACTAAGTGTACAATCACAACACGACATCAATAGGGTAGTCCCTTTAGTTTGATATGTGACAAGTTTGTGTTTGTTAAATATGGAAAATAAGTTATATTATTTCCGGCATAGAGAGAATGGCCGTATATAATGTTCGTCGGTTGAATAAACTGACGTACCCACAGTCTTATATGCAGGTAAGTGACATGATAAAGATTAAAGAGGAACGGATGCTTAAAGATTATTCAATGTTGTTGTACGTTTATATGTTGTAATTTTTACTTTCGCTGTGCAATGTAAAGTGTAATATTTTTATGTAACTCTGATGTAAAGTGAAAAGTTCAAATTTCCTTATAAAATTGTACTAAACGAAGTGGAAAGATCCTGTAGAACTCTCGAATTTAGTGTACTTGGGATTCGGGGCGTTACGGGGGAGAATGTGTTTTTGTGAGGTTAGATCTGGGCCTTTAATTTTGGGGGGATTAAAGGAAAGCCACTTGATAGCTTTCTTTGTGTTTTATTATATACTAGATTTTTTATATAAAAGTCTCGTAAACAGTAAAACAACAAGTATGTAGCTCAAGTTTGAATAGTAAAATAATAATTAGTTGTAAATAAAAGTCCATGTTTCCATTAGTATGTGTTGAAAAATAATTATAAATGGGGGGAGGGGGGGTGTAAAATCCAACTTCTTAGAACTTTGAGTGTGGAAAATGTATTATTTAATTGTTAATGAGATATTTGCTATTTCCAATGTAATATGAGCAATAAAAAAATGCATAAAAAATCTAAAAATTTACAAACCTGAAATCTGAAAATATAAATTTTTGAGTAAACAGAGAGAGAGAGAGAGATAAATAAATAAATAAATAAATAAATAATGGAGTTTGTTTTGGGCGAATTTGAATTTGAGTTTTGGGGGCAACTTTTGGGCAGGAAAATATGTTTTGTGATGTTAGATCTGGACCATTGATTTTAACCCTATTGATTGAGAGCCACTTGATTTGTGTTTTATTATATATATATATATATATATATATATATATATATATATATATATATATATATTCTCTAATCTATAATAATAATTATACTAGTTATTTACACGTGCGATGCACGCCTTAAGAAATAAATATATATTTTTAAAGTAAAAATTTTGATGTAATCTGGCCTCGAACCTGAGACCTCTCTTATATTAGTTATACACGGACAATGCACGTCCTAATAATATATTTTTTAAAAATAAAAATTATGGCGTAGTGAGAACTCGAACATGAAACCTCATTTATATTAGTTATATACGTGCATCACACACGCTGGTAGATTGACAAATGGCACTAAGGCCTTCTCGCATTATAATAATAATATTATTATACATTATTATTTTTATTATTAGAGATTTTATATATATATATATATATATATATATATATATATATATATATATATATAAATATACTAGTTTGAGATCAACAATGGAAATTCAAAGAAAGTAGAGATGGAACATACAAGAAGAACTTTTATTTATTGGAAAGGGGTAGTAGCACACATACACTCTTTCTTTTCTTATGCTAGAAAGCCTTATGCCTTAAAAAACACTATGGCTTCTTCTTATATAGAGGGAGGGAGCCTTAGGATACTAAAATACATAAAGGAAACTTACTTAGTAAGCTTTCATACATGAAGCTTCCTTTGTAAGTTTCATATCCATATGGACACACTTTATTATTACATATGGACATACATTATTATTACATGCATATGGACACACTTTATTATTACATATGGACACACTTTCTTTACACATCACCACGCTTCTGTCTGTTGGAGTGGCCCACCATGCTTCTAGATAGCACTGGTTCCCTCTTGCATAAAATCGCTGTTGACAGTACGGGCTGGAGAAAGCATTTCGATGTCATCCTGTAGACCTTTTTCATTGTAGAAGGAATACATGACATCGGTTCCAATGGGTCCTAGTTTCCAGGATGCTTTTAGTCCTAGAAAGAACTGCTCTTTTTATTCTTTGGGATTTTCTTCACCTATCCAATCGATAAGGATGATATTATCTTGAACCTGTATATTTTTGCAGAAAGTATATTTTTCCCATAATTCAAGGAAAAACTCTTCTGTAGCTTCATACTTGATTTTTTTAAAAATCAAATGTTTTATCATTTCCATTTTCGATCTGGAGTATTGGCTCGGCTTGTACGATGTCTAGCTCCCAGAATTGGATAGACTTAAACTGGCGAACATACTGCTTCTCTTCCCAGATGCTTTATATTTGAAACTTGTAGATTGTGTGAAACTTATTTTTCTTTGATAGGACAGTTTTTGCACATATTTCGGAAATAGCTTTGGAAAAGTCTTCTAGTCTGGAGAGGTTGATGTAGAGTTCATGGACAATCCCTACTTGAATTGCTCGTTCAAATTGTGGTATTTGCTCGAACCATGCAAGAATCTGATATCTGTTATATTTATTTTTGACTAGCTGATCGGAATGTGTTAGCAGATCTTCTAAATTATTTTCTCCTGTCTTATGGAGAAGTTCGATGGACCTTTCTGTAGGGAATACCCCTATTTGATATAAGTCTAAACATTGAAGGAGGTGAAGGTCTCCTTCGATTCTTCCTAATTTCTCATCTTTGAACTTAAAGAGTTTGCAAACTCAGTAAATTCTTTGTTTCTGATGTTTACAAGGTCACAGATGTCTGTTTGAGACATTATAGCTTGTAGCTGTTTGTCAGCAGGAGTGTTTCCTCTAATCAAATTATCTTTCTTTCTATTTAAAGAGGATGAGGTAGAGGTGTTGCTGAATTTAATCATATTACTGGCAATATTTTTTGCCTTTTAAAATCCTTCGCTCTGCTCTTATGTTTTTTTCTTTAACTGAAGGATTATTTTTTCTAATTGTGATAAGTGGTATGCCCCTATTTTATCACTTGGGTGAAATACCCTCCAAACAGTGTTTATATGATTGTAAATTTCAGGATTTCCATGTTTTAATTCTTCGTTATTCCAATCCTTTTTTAGGTTAGGATTGCTAGGGTTTTGTTTCCATGCTGTTTGAGTGGGAGGTTTTAAAGGGACTTGTTTTGTTTGTGGAATAATGGTTCCTGTATTTTTTGATACAGTAGTATCAGTAGATGTTGTAGCAGTAGCTACTTTTTTATTGGTTAGAATAGTAGTCCATTCTCCTGTTCTCCAAAGAACCCGACCTCGATCCCAAAGCTGCATGCAAACTTTGCCAATATCGAGATGTAACTCTTGAATCTCGGTCAGAATTGCAAATACTGGTACTCCATGCTACTTAACTGCGCCTTCAATGTAGACTTCCGCTAATTTCTCTAGCGACTAAGTCATCTTCATCGGAAGAAAATGTGCAGACTCTGTCAACTAATCCCCAATATCCCAAATTGAGTCATACATTTTCGAACTTCTAGGTAATCCTATGACGAAGTCCATACCGACATTCTGAGATTTTCTTTCATCAACTTGCCGCTTTGGTGCTTCAATCTCTGCATCTTCTGCCTAAGCCTTCTGACTTGCTCACTTAGACTCGGTTGCAGCTTCAATCGTGCCAAAACTGAGCTCCAATATTGAGTAATCACTTCAATATTGACTTGCCTGATCTCATCATTTTGCTTCTTACTTCTTTCACGGTCCTTGGCTGAGGCTAATTCTTCACCTATCTCGATATTTTGCACTTTGGTAGCCACTCCCTCCTTAGAATAGGACATGGCCTACGAACATCACTCCTGACTTCCAGGATTCTCTCTTATAATTTTGCTCAAAGCTGACGCTCAGATGGTGTAATTAACAAAACCAAATCTAGAGTTGCCTCCCGCACACATCTCAACTTTTTGAAAAATAATTCAGACAAAGAATATAAGGAACCTCAATTGAATAAAATAGTTGCATGGATTCCATATATATATAAATCTAACTAGTTACAAAAAATGTTACATCATATATTACTTCTTCAGTCTAAATAAAATTCAAAATACAACTTTTAAACTTAGTTGCAACTCCATATGCACATACGGGTAATGGCTCTCCTGCCTTCTTCAACTTGCCTTTAGTAAGTGCGAGCTCTTACTCTTGGTGAACAGGCTCCTTTCCTTTATTGTTCGTCTTCGGGGCTGATCTGCCGTCATTTTTATGAAGCTGGGGACAGTTCGGCCTAACATGACCAATCTCCCCACAATTGTAACATGTACGGGTCTCCACCTGAGGGTTTTTCCTCGGACACTGGCTCCTGAAATGACCTTGCTCACCACATAGGAAACAGCTTCCTGGCTTGGCACCTCCAAGTTTGCCTTTTGTTTTCTGAGTCTTCTGCTTCTGACCTTGGTTCTCGAATCCGGATGTTGGTGCAGATCTTTTCCTTTGTCGTCGTGGACAAAATGATTTCTAGTGCCCAAATCTCTCACAGAAACGGAATACTACAACCTCGGTGGTCTCCTGGATTTGCTCACATTCATGCTGTAGTTGTGCCAATCAGGAATTAAAGTATTCCTGCTCCTCTGCTAGGCCTGCTAATGTAGCTCTGCAAGTCTTTCCCAGTTGCTTAGCTTGACGACCTTTCCTGGTCACGTACTTCCTCAGCTTCCTCATTTCTCGATATATGCTGGCCGCCGCTTCCATTCGTTGATCCACACTTAGTCCTTGCGGTGGTGAAGACGAGTCCGTCTTGAGGTTAGCTTGCAGTGAAATCTCTTTCGGCTCTCGCTCGAGATCATCGGATCATCCATTGAAATCGGCTCCCTCTCTTCCATTAATACATCCTCGGTTAGGATATCCTCGAATACCATCCTTAAAACACATATACTGGAATTAGTCCAGATACAGAAAAATTATAAAACATAAGTTGAAAGAAACAACAATATGAATTATAACTGTCTACAACTTAGCTAAAATCCGACTCCTGAAAGGCATCCAAGTTTAATTTTCCTACTGTGTTGGACTATAAATTGAAGTCGGCTCTGATACCACTCTTTAACGCCTCGATTTCCATACACTGGGAAACCGTGACATAAGCCAGAATCTTTCCTTCAATTAGCCACAATACACAGAAAAACAGAAAAATTTGAAACTTTTTATTCAACACAAATGTATTGCAAGTCTGAATGTTATAAAACTGCAATACATTACATCAGTGTTACAATAATACCTTTACAAGCCCAAGTGTTACAACTTTCAACAATTTACATCAGAGTACAATGAATAAAGAACAACACTTGGTACTTCACTTGGATGCTTCCCAACAAATAAATAAATCACAACAATTTTTACAAATGAAACAATAGTAACCAACATAATTTATAGCGGAAAATTAAAATCGACTCTTGCTTCTCTCGCCTTGAGTCCTCCTGAATCCTATACATGTAGCTTTGCAATCCACTACCTATTGAAATGGGGACGTCAGTACATATACTGACGCTTTAAGGCTGATGACTAGCAGCGATTCTCCACTTAAGCAAACAGATTGATGAAAAGAGAAACGTGTATATATAATTGATGTGTCAGTGTATACTATGACTTAGAATCCAATGCAGGATTAACTAACGTAATGATGCACTTATTCTAATGCAAGCAAGACTCTGGAACAGTATGCAGCCCATACTACATACGCCCCATATCAAGCCGTTTCTTCATATATATAGGGATTTGAACTCGCGCCATGAATTCTACTCTTATACCTGACTTGTTCTGAAGATACGACATGACTGATGAGGTTTCTCTGAAATGATCTAATCCCGCCATCCACAGTCAGATCATGGTGTCTATGTTTACCACTTCTAACTGGTGTACCGGACCTCACTAAAACATCTGACGAATCCTTTGGGGTTTCCGCAGTCGCAGGTTAGCTCGAAGCATCCCCTGTGGCCCCCTAGCCAGACCGTAGTCTATGGGTTTTCGCCCTTAGATTTAAGACAAGATAGAGTTCCCGGGGTCCATCCCCCTAGCTCCGACAGGAATCGCTCCCTCTTATCAAGGCACTTCAGAAATTAACAGACGAGATATGGATCCCGTGCTCCCAACTCGTGAGAAGGCACAGACCGCATCCCTTTGATAAGAAGGGTACAACCAATAACACCGCCTAGTGTCGGCCTATAGATATGTCAGATCATAAGGTATCACCCTTAATACCAACTCTTTCCCTTCGGCAAAAAATGATAATAAGTAAAGGTTAAGTAGTAATAGCCATAAGTTACTACGCTGACGATGTAACTAAACCCAAACAATCTCACCGGGTTTTCAATAAGAACTTTCTTAAGATTACCCTGATCCAACTTATGGCCTATCGATCCGAGACACCGGTGACGGGATCTCCCTCATTCATCACTACCCCTAACTCGGATCTCGTCAACACTTTCAGCCCGCGATCAATCCACATCAGTTAAGATCCGTCGGTACTCGAGCTGTGATTTATCCATAGTTTCCAAGGTGGTAAGATGCGAGTCTTGATGGTTGATGACCCCTAAGGTAACTATAAGACCCTAGACGAGCTTTTATCGAGCTAACAATACTAGTGACATTCCCAACCAATATTACCCATATATTGAAGATGAAGCATATTCACATCATATGGTCCAATTTCAATTAGAACCACATACAACTAGAACTCATGGGTTCTTTTTCCCAAATTTGAACTAGCACAATATGCGACTAGGTTCGTGGGTTCTTTCTCAAGATTGAGCTAGAACCACTTAGAACCTAAATGCATGGGTTCCTCGCCAATTCGGGCAAGAACTATCATGGAGCTAGTTTCCTGGGTTTCTTCTTAAAATGGAACTAGAACAAATATGGAACATGGGTTCATTTCAATAGTTCAATTGGATTAGCATGCAAGCTAAACCTATGGGTTCCTTTTAGAATTTAATAAAAACCACTACAACATATAACTTAAACATGCATGGATTCTTTTGAATCCAAAACAACTACACATCTCAAGCATGGGTTCTTTACTAGAACAATTATAACAACTCAAGCATCGGTTCTTTACTAGAACAACTATAAAAACTCAAGCATGGGTTCTTTACTAGAACTACTACAATATCTCAAGTATGGGTTCTTTACTAGAACAACTACAATAACTCAAGCATGGGTCCTTTTACTACAACAACTACAAAACTCAAGCATGGGTTCTTTACTAGAACTACTACAATAACTCAAGCATGGGTTTCTTACTACAACTCAAGTATGGGTTTCTTACTACAACTCAAGTATGGGTTTCTTACTACAACAACTCAAGTATGGATTTCTTACTACAACAACTCACAACAACTTAAGCATGGTTCTTTACTACGGTAATTAGCAACTCAAACATGATGGCTTCTTTACTAGCAACTCAAGCATGGTTCTTTACTACAACTACTACAACAACTTAAGCATGGGTTTCTTTCTACTACAACTCATGCATGGTTTTATTACTACTATAATTAGCAACTCAAGCATGGTTTCTTTACTACAACAAACTACAACAACTTAAGTATGGTTCTTTACTACATCTCAAGCATGATGGGTTTCTTTACTACAACAACTTAAGCATGGTTTCTTTACTACATCTCAAGCATGATGGGTTTCTTATTACAACAATTTAAGCATGGTTTCTTTACTACATCTCAAGCATGATGGGTTTCTTTACTGCAACAACTCAAGCATGGCTTCTTTACTACATCTCAGGCATTATGGGTTTCTTTACTACAACAACTTAAGCATGGTTTCTTTACTACATCTCAAGCATGATGAGTTTCTTTACTACAACAACTCAAGCATGGTTTCTTTACTACATCTCAAACATGATGGGTTTCTTTACTACAACAACCGACATTTCAAGCATGATGGGTTTCTTTGCTACAACAACTTAAGCATGGTTTCTTTACTACATCTCAAGCATGATGTGTTTCTTTATTACAACAACTCAAGCATGAATTTCTTACTACAATCAACTCAAGCATGAATTTACTACAACAACCTACATCAACTAAAGCATGGTTCTTTACTACAATAATTAGCAACTCAAGCATGAATTCTTTACTACAACAACCTACAACAACTTAAGCATGGTTTCTTTAGCACATTCAACTTAAGCATGAGTTTATTACTACAACAACCTACAACAACTTAAGCATGAGTTTCTTACTACAACGACCTACAACAACTTAAGCATGGGTTTCTACCTACAACAACTCAAGCATGTTTCTTACTACAATCAACTCAAGCATGAATTCTTTACTACAACAACCTACAACAACTTAAGCATGGTTTCTTTAGCACATAAAACTTAAGCCTGCGTTTCTTACTACAACAACCTACAAGAACTTAAGCATGAGTTTCTTACTACAAGGACCTACCACAACTTAAGCATGGATTCTTTAGCAACATATAACTTAAGCATGGGTTTCTTACTATGATAATCATGGATTCTTTACAACAACACTACAACAACTCAAGCATGGGTTTCTTACTACAACTCAAGCATGGTGGTAAACTCATAAAGACTACTAAGGACTTTATCTAGCTATTACAAAAACTACTTCCTTTATGAATTACAAGCCTTACATATTACAAAAACTACTTGTTTTATGAATCTACAAGTTCCTACATATTACAAAACCTACTTCTATTTAATCTACAAGTCCTACATGTTACAAAATCTACTTTTCTTCCACCTACAAGCTCCTACATATAATAAGAGAAGAAGTAATCCTTTCTATCATAAAAGCAAAATAGACATGCTACAAAAGAACTAATCTTTTACAATCTACAAGCAAAATGAAAACTTAATCTTTCATGAACTAGATTTACCAAGGACTTCATTTTTAACAAGTATGAAAGTAAACATACAACAACTACTAAAAGATTTATCTTTTATGAACTAAAATTAGTAAGGACACTATCTATAACATGGTAGGAAAACAACATACAACAAGTCCACTTTTTATGAATTAGGGTTAGTAAAAACTTGATTTTTAACAAGGTAGAGAGCAACATACAACAAAAGACTTATCTTTTATTAGGCTAGATGAGTTCTACAACTCCAAAATTGGTATGTAAGTATTCTTACTTTATGTGCTCCTAGTTATAGTCCAAGTCGTAATTTTGTGTTCAACAAAATAACAATAATAACAACAATAGTCATAACAAGGTTAAAGATTCATCCTTTATGTGTTTTTAGCAAGTTCTTCATTCAAAACTCGTCATGTGGCCCTCTTGGACTTACACTACTCATATGCCCAAACAATTTAATCCAAGTTGTTAGTTTAGCAAAATAACCATAACAAAAGTCTAAAGATTACACCTTTATATTGTTTTGGTTAAGTTCTACCATCCAACTTTCTCATGGGATCATTTTGATCCCTACAATCATTTATATGCTTAGGATTTAGTCCAAGTGGTTATAAAACATACACATACAACATCCACACCTCATAGAGGTGAGTTCTTTTTAACCTACAACAAACCAACATCATAATGTGGGTTCTTTTTCACATACAACTATAGTTAACCCTAAAGATGGGTTCTTTACTACATACAAAAATAAAAGAGAACAAAAACCATGCATAAAAGAGAAGTAGAGAACCCCCACCTTGATTTTCTTTCTAGGAATGACTAGCCAAGCTTTCCTTCTCCTTCCTCCTAGCTTCTACTACAACTTCAATGAAGAACTCTCTTATGGAAAACCCCCAAATGAAGAACAGTAAGGGTTTCTTCTCTTTCTTTTCCTCTCTATTTTTTTTTGTAAATGAGTCAAGAGGTGAAGGGGAGGGGTATTTGTAGAAGGAGCGAGAAAGGGGAGAGTGCAAATGTGCTAGGGATTTTGCAAAATACCCCTTGGGGTAAGTTGGCCGGCCATTTCTATGAGGTGGAGGGGTTGAGGTGGAGGGGTGAGGTGGAGAAGAGGGTTCTAGTAGAAAACACATATTAAACTCTTATGTATCTCTAATTAATCCTAAACGCTAGGTTTAAGCCTCCAAACAAATCCTAGCCATCCAATTTGATTAATCATGAAAAAAATAAGATATTTTTGTCCAAAACACATAATACACGATTTGTACAAACGTACGAAATCAGTACAATATGCATATGTATATGTATATATATATATATATACCGATAATTTCCGTTTGTTAAACTGCACAATCCGTATAAAAATAAATTAATTCCAAAAATAATAATAAAATAAATTTTATTATCAGCTCGGAAGATTTCAGTATCAATTTGATATAATACAGATGTATACAGACTGGTATATACACACAGATAATGTTTATTAACAAAACCGGGTAATATCCACCAAAAATATTTTAATTCTGTAAATATAAATAAAATAATAATAAAATAATAATTTTAAATACCAGTCCGGGATTTTACAGACATTTTCTCAAAATGCATTTTATAGGGTTTTGTACAAGTGCACAAAACCGATACAACACATATATATACTTACTAGTATATATTCACAGGTAAGTTTTTATTAGTGAAATCAAGTAATTTCAATAGAAAATATTTTAATTAAAAAAATAATTATTATAAATATAATATCAGACCGGGATATTACAGTTTTTACTTAATGTTATAAGAAAAAAAATACGTGCATCGCACAAGTATATTACTAGTATATATATATTATAATGGGAGAGTTGAGGTTGTCATTTGTCAACACAAAAACTCATGCGTTGCACGTGCAACTCCAACTCTCCCATTAATTATAACAAAAACAAACAAATAAAAAGTCCCACATATTTAATATGTGCAACAAACGTGCAAAACAATTTTATAATATTTTTTTAACATTAAACATACACATATGTTGCACGTAGAACTCAAATTCTACTTATAAACATGTGCATTGTACGTACAAATTGTAGCTTCTTCTTCAAAATATTTTTTTCAATTACGTGCAACGCACGTCCAACGCCAAAACTATTTTTTAACACATAAATCGTACATGAAAATCCTCCAACTTTTATCAAAACGTGCATCACACGTGAAAAATACTAGTTATAATAATGGGAGAAGGCATTAGAGCATCCACAGTCGTGTGCTATTTATGCATAAAATGCATTTTATAGCAAACGACCAGCTGCAGTCGTTTGCTTTTATGCATGAATAGGTACAGTAGATTGCTATAAATGATAATGGATTTGAGAGAAATGCATATTATACATGATGCAACTTCACTTTGCGTCCCATGTTTTTTTTTTTTTTTAAATTCTTCGACGCAACTTCACTTTGCATCGCTCACCAATTTTTTTTAATAAAACGTAATTAAAAACCAAAAAAAATCCTCCTCCTCCCCCCCCCCCCCCCCCCCCCCCCCCCCCGCGACGCAACTTCACTTTGCTTTTAGCGGGGGGGCATTATTTTTTTATTTTTTTCAACTAAAAATTGATTTTAAATATTAAAAAATTCGAAAAACCATGGGACGCAACTTCACTTTGCGTCTGTCACTTTTGTGATTTTTTTCTTCTTCCGACGCAACTTCACTTTCCGTCTAACATTAAAAAATGAATTAAACAATTCGTTTCGCCCTTCTGACGCAACTTCAAAGTCCGTCCAGTATTTTTTTTTAATCTTAAATTTCTATAAAATAGAATTGGACGACTGCATCAAATGCTAGAAATGCTATATGTAAATATGAATTTTTCCATTTTTTGACAATCACGACTGTGGATGCTCTTAGTGTCATTTGTCAATCTACCAACTCATGTGACGCACGTACATAACTAATATGAAGGAGGTTCCCGGTTCGAGTCCTCACTACGTTAGAGTTTTTATGTTTAAAAAAAAATATTAAGATGTGCATTGTCTGTGCATAACTAATATAAAAAAAGTCTCAGGTTCGAGGCTAGACTACGTTGAAAATTTTACTTTAAAAAATATATATTTTATTAAGACGTGCATCGCATGTGTAAATTACTAGTTTATATTTATTAATGGTATAGTGTTGTTTTGTGATTTTTTCCCGAAATAAATTACTTATTGAAACTAATTTCCAAAATAGACAACTTTCGAAACTAATTCTGAAAATGGACCACTCGCAGTTGGGAACTGCAGCCTGTTCGATTGTGAGGCCGCAGTTCCCTATTACAGCCTCTTCATAATAGTTTTTTTCCATGACACAGTTCCCAACTGCGGCCGTAGTTTATTTCATATTTGGCATAAGTGACTTCGAGACATAGACAAATTTTTTCAAATAAAAAAGTGTTAAATAAATGCCGCAGTTTCCAACTGCGACCTAAAAATAACATAGGCCGCAATTGAGAACTGCAACCTATGTTATAATTAAGCCGCAGTTGGGAACTGCAGCCTCTATTTAACACATTTTTACTTGGAAAAATTCGTCTAAATCTCAAGTCACTTTAGGCCAAATATGAAATGAGCCAAGGCCGCAGTTGGGAACTGCATCACCAATTTTTTTTTTTGAAGAGGCTTACAATCGAACAGCCGAACAGGCCGCAGTTCCCAAATGCGAGTGGTCCATTTTTAAAATTAGTTTCAAAAGTGATCTATTTTGGAAATTAGTTTCAAAAAGTGGTCTATTTTAGGGAAAAAATTGTTGTTTTGTTTGGAAATTGTAGCTGAACCGAGTCTGGTTGCAATTGAACCCGGTCCACTTTAGGAAAAAAAAACATTAGGCATTTTACATATAACCTATTCGCAAATTAGTATATTCATAGAAATCACGAGTTTCCGAACATGGGATGATACGTAGTTTAATATGCTTCTTCCTCGTGCATTTGCCTCGACATTTGAGGAGCATTCGCATTCCCACCAAAGAGTGTGATGGCTGCCTTATGTGTTATGAAACTCTTATCCTTAAAGTCCATCTAAACGATCACTATGATTGAAGATATTTCAAACTTGATTTTACGGTCCCTCATAGTTGTGGAAGTTTATTATTGTACTCAAGTCAGTGCTTGGCTCTTGAAGGTGTTCATCGATGATTTCTTTGTGCTCCCAAAAGTCTAGGAATAACGAGAACAGACCTTGGACGATCAAATGGACTCGAGGGGCACTAAAAGAGATAGATTGTCGAACCGATGGTTCACACCACTGAAATCAAAGTTGAATTAATCACGATCGCCATCCAACCGTGAGTCAGAAAAAGTTCCTAAGGGGAGAAATTGTGAGCATGTCCTAAGTCTACACGCTCATGGAGACAACGCTGGTCGACACGCCAATCCAATGATCGACTAGAACTTCAAGTAACTCTACGAGAACTGTATGCTTTACCTACTAAACAAAGAAGTAAGAAAAAGGAATAAATAAAAGTGAAAGTGAAGCATCTATCCTAGAAAGTGCAAAAATAATGATAGATGGCAAAGAATCTCACCCCGTTGACAACCGAATCGAGGAGGCTAGCAATAAGCCTTCCTACTGTCTAAAGAATGTAAAAATGTATGTGTAAATGTGAAAAATAGTAATATATGATTTTTGAACTAAAGGCACTAGCATTGAAATCAAGAACACATAAAAGGTGCAATCTTTAAACTAACAGCCTAAAGATATGAAAAATATGTATGGAAAAGTGTAGCAAAAATATGTGGAAATATGAAGAAAAAAATTATTGAAAATAAAAGAAAGATGGAAAACTCTATGTAAGAAATTCAAAGATGAAAATGCAAATATGCTAAAGATAGAAATTTTGAACTAAATATGCAAAGAAAAGTCAAAAGAAGGAAAGAAAAATGTCAACTTTAATTTAAATAAGCAAACATAAACTAAAAAGAGCAAGAAAGATGTTAGCTTTAAGCCCCTCCCGGTGTTGAAAACTTACTATTGTCTTCCCTCCCCCGACCCACCTCTCCTTCCTACCTGATGGACATCTTCGAACTTGAGATGTGGGGGCTGTGGGCCCAATGAGGTGGTCCGCTGCCCTGCACCCCCCCCCCCCACCCTCCCAACCCCCTAGAATGGTCTGGAGTGTGGTTCTTCCCGCTCCACCCCCGACAAATGACAAAAAGGAACTCAGAGAGTCGCTCGATCACGTAGTGTACGGTGATCGTCGGTGCACTAGTTACTCCGCCATCATCACCATCCACCTCCGTCTCATCTCCTAGGACGGGCCCCATGAGGGGGTCCTACTACAGGCCAATAATGGTGTAAGAAGACCTCCCACATAGGCCATTGGAGATCCCGAACTGCACCCAACGCATATCTCTTACAGCTACGGTGGCCGGGATAAGTACTCTCACCATGATCGTCATCATCGTGCCAACGGCCATCACAACTACTCTCTCCATCACACAAACCCTCTGGCAACCAATTTCATGCTCCACAACCAAATCCTCCCTTACCCCATCACACTGTCCAACACCCTCCACGAAACCTCTCCAAATCCCCCATTACTCCCTCTGTTTTTCATACTTCAGCCCCCCTACTACTTTGCACCCCAACTTGTGTCTGTTCGGGCTTTAGAAGGGAATCCGGTCAAGGTGGTCAGAACTGTGGAGGGTGATTTCCAAGATGGAGAGAGAGAGAGAGGATCCCTAGATACATGTCATTAGTAAATCATCCAGGAAGAAAATTGCGGTGGAAGCGTCTAACAAAATTTTGAAAAAGCACCGTAAATGCAAAAAGAAACTGATCCCATGTTTTAACTACAGCGATATAGACCATGTCCGAGCTGACTGTACGAAAGAAATCTGATGTCTCAAGTGCTTGAAATTGGGGCATATGTCATATGTGTGCACAAATGTCATAGTAAGCCATGAGGTGATTTACCAGGACGGGAAGAGAGGGGATCGAACCGGGACGTGACGAGAGGGAGATCGCCGGATAACCTAACTCAGATCAGGCTCGCCAGTAGCCTAGCTAGCATCAAACTCAAAGAACAATGGCTTAACGCATGGTGTGCTATTGCCAAGGTTAAGAGTAGTGACAAGCCATCAGAAAATTTTCTCCTGGAGGAACTCAACAAACGGTGGGCGATTGGGGGTCATCGTGACTGGGTGGTAAAGAAAATGTGTCATATTCAATTTCTGGTTTCCTTCTCATTCACTGAGAAGTTGACTGAAGTAGCAACGATGAGAACCATTGACTTTGGCTACTTCTCCAAGGAATTCAGACAATGGAGCCTTAAATTCGGCGTAGAGATACCCATGTGTAACGCCCCGATTTTCATATATTGGGAAACCGTGATATAAGGCAGAATCTTTTCCTTTAATTAGCCACAATACACAGAAAAACAAGAAAATTTAAAACTTTTTATTCAACACAAATGTATTACAAGTCTGAATGTTATAAAACTATAATACATTACATAAGTGTTACAATAATACCTTTAAAAGCCCAAGTGTTACAATTTTCAACAAATTTACATCAGAGTATAATCAATAAAGAACAACACTTGGTATTTCACTTGGATGCTTTCCAACATAAAATAATTACAACAAACGCTACAATGAAACAATGATAACCAACATATAATAAGCGGGAAATAAAATCGACTTTGCTTCTCTCGCCTTGAGTCCTCCTGAATCCTATACCTGTAGCTTTGCAATCCACTACCTATTGAAATGAGGATGTCAGTACATGACGCTTTAAGGCTGATGACTAGCAGCGATTCTCTACTTTAAACAAACAAATTGATAAAAAGAGAAACACGTATATATAATTGATGTGTCAGTGTATGCTATGACTTAGAATCTAATGCAGGATTAACTAACGCAATGAAGCACTTATTCTAATGCAAGCAGGACTCTGAAACAATATGCAGCCCATACTACATATGCCCCATATCAAGTCGTTTCTTCATATATAAGGATTTGAACAGCGAGTGGTCCATTTTTAAAATTAGTTTCAAAAGTGATCTATTTTGGAAATTAGTTTCAAAAAGTGGTCTATTTTAGGGAAAAAATTGTTGTTTTGTTTGGAAATTGTAGCTGAACCGAGTCTGGTTGCAATTGAACCCGGTCCACTTTAGGAAAAAAAAACATTAGGCATTTTACATATAACCTATTCGCAAATTAGTATATTCATAGAAATCACGAGTTTCCGAACATGGGATGATACGTAGTTTAATATGCTTCTTCCTCGTGCATTTGCCTCGACATTTGAGGAGCATTCGCATTCCCACCAAAGAGTGTGATGGCTGCCTTATGTGTTATGAAACTCTTATCCTTAAAGTCCATCTAAACGATCACTATGATTGAAGATATTTCAAACTTGATTTTACGGTCCCTCATAGTTGTGGAAGTTTATTATTGTACTCAAGTCAGTGCTTGGCTCTTGAAGGTGTTCATCGATGATTTCTTTGTGCTCCCAAAAGTCTAGGAATAACGAGAACAGACCTTGGACGATCAAATGGACTCGAGGGACACTAAAAGAGATAGATTGTCGAACCGATGGTTCACACCACTGAAATCGAAGTTGAATTAATCACGATCGCCATCCAACCGCGAGTCAGAAAAAGTTCCTAAGGGGAGAAATTGTGAGCATGTCCTAAGTCTACACGCTCATGGAGACAACGCTGGTCGACACGCCAATCCAATGATCGACTAGAACTTCAAGTAACTCTACGAGAACTGTATGCTTTACCTACTAAACAAAGAAGTAAGAAGAAGGAATAAATAAAAGTGAAAGTGAAGCATCTATCCTAGAAAGTGCAAAAATAATGATAGATGGCAAAGAATCTCACCCCGTTGACAACCGAATCGAGGAGGCTAGCAATAAGCCTTCCTACTGTCTAAAGAATGTAAAAATGTATGTGTAAATGTGAAAAATAGTAATATATGATTTTTGAACTAAAGGCACTAGCATTGAAATCAAGAACACATAAAAGGTGCAATCTTTAAACTAACAGCCTAAAGATATGAAAAATATGTATGGAAAAGTGTAGCAAAAATATGTGGAAATATGAAGAAAAAAATTATTGAAAATAAAAGAAAGATGGAAAACTCTATGTAAGAAATTCAAAGATGAAAATGCAAATATGCTAAAGATAGAAATTTTGAACTAAATATGCAAAGAAAAGTCAAAAGAAGGAAAGAAAAATGTCAACTTTAATTTAAATAAGCAAGCATAAACTAAAAAGAGCAAGAAAGATGTTAGCTTTAAGCCCCTCCCGGTGTTGAAAACTTACTATTGTCTTCCCTCCCCCGACCCACCTCTCCTTCCTACCTGATGGACATCTTCGAACTTGAGATGTGGGGGCTGTGGGCCCAATGAGGTGGTCCGCTGCCCTGCACCCCCCCCACCCTCCCAACCCCCTAGAATGGTCTGGAGTGTGGTTCTTCCCGCTCCACCCCCGACGAATGACAAAAAGGAACTCAGAGAGTCGCTCGATCACGTAGTGTACGGTGATCGTCGGTGCACTAGTTACTCCGCCATCATCACCATCCACCTCCGTCTCATCTCCTAGGACGGGCCCCATGAGGGGGTCCTACTACAGGCCAATAATGGTGTAAGAAGACCTCCCACATAGGCCATTGGAGATCCCGAACTGCACCCAACGCATATCTCTTACAGCTACGGTGGCCGGGATAAGTACTCTCACCATGATCGTCATCATCGTGCCAACGGCCATCACAACTACTCTCTCCATCACACAAACCCTCTGGCAACCAATTTCATGCTCCACAACCAAATCCTCCCTTACCCCATCACACTGTCCAACACCCTCCACGAAACCTCTCCAAATCCCCCATTACTCCCTCTGTTTTTCATACTTCAGCCCCCCTACTACTTTGCACCCCAACTTGTGTCTGTTCGGGCTTTAGAAGGGAATCCAGTCAAGGTGGTCAGAACTGTGGAGGGTGATTTCCAAGATGGAGAAAGAGAGAGAGGATCCCTAGATACATGTCATTAGTAAATCATCCAGGAAGAAAATTGCGGTGGAAGCGTCTAACAAAATTTTGAAAAAGCACCGTAAATGCAAAAAGAAACTGATCCCATGTTTTAACTACAGCGATATAGACCATGTCTGAGCTGACTGTACGAAAGAAATCTGATGTCTCAAGTGCTTGAAATTGGGGCATATGTCATATGTGTGCACAAATGTCATAGTAAGCCATGAGGTGATTTACCAGGACGGGAAGAGAGGGGATCGAACCGGGACGTGACGAGAGGGAGATCGCCGGATAACCTAACTCAGATCAGGCTCGCCAGTAGCCTAGCTAGCATCAAACTCAAAGAACAATGGCTTAACGCATGGTGTGCTATTGCCAAGGTTAAGAGTAGTGACAAGCCATCAGAAAATTTTCTCCTGGAGGAACTCAACAAACGGTGGGCGATTGGGGGTCATCGTGACTGGGTGGTAAAGAAAATGTGTCATATTCAATTTCTGGTTTCCTTCTCATTCACTGAGAAGTTGACTGAAGTAGCAACGATGAGAACCATTGACTTTGGCTACTTCTCCAAGGAATTCAGACAATGGAGCCTTAAATTCGGCGTAGAGATACCCATGTGTAACGCCCTGATTTTCATATATTGGGAAACCGTGATATAAGGCAGAATCTTTTCCTTTAATTAGCCACAATACACAGAAAAACAAGAAAATTTAAAACTTTTTATTCAACACAAATGTATTACAAGTCTGAATGTTATAAAACTATAATACATTACATAAGTGTTACAATAATACCTTTAAAAGCCCAAGTGTTACAATTTTCAACAAATTTACATCAGAGTATAATCAATAAAGAACAACACTTGGTATTTCACTTGGATGCTTTCCAACATAAAATAATTACAACAAACGCTACAATGAAACAATGATAACCAACATATAATAAGCGGGAAATAAAATCGACTTTGCTTCTCTCGCCTTGAGTCCTCCTGAATCCTATACCTGTAGCTTTGCAATCCACTACCTATTGAAATGAGGATGTCAGTACATGACGCTTTAAGGCTGATGACTACCAGCGATTCTCTACTTTAAACAAACAAATTGCTAAAAAGAGAAACACGTATATATAATTGATGTGTCAGTGTATGCTATGACTTAGAATCTAATGCAGGATTAACTAACGCAATGAAGCACTTATTCTAATGCAAGCAAGACTCTGAAACAGTATGCAGCCCATACTACATATGCCCCATATCAAGTCGTTTCTTCATATATAGGGATTTGAACCCGCACCATAAATTCTACTCTTGCACTCGACTTATTTCTGAAGATACAACGTGACTGATGAGGTTGCTCTGAAACGGTCTAATCCCGACATTCGCAGTCAGCTCATGGTGTCCCTGTTTTCCACTACTACCCGATGTACCGGACCTCACTCAAACATCTGACGAATCTTTGGAGTTTCTGCAGCGCAGGTTAGTTCGAAGCATCCCCTGTGGCACCCTAGTTGATAGACCGTAGTATATGGCTTTTTGCCCTTAGATATAGAACATGACGGAGTTCTGGGGGTCCATCCCCTAGCTCCGACAGGAATTGCAACTGCCCTTATCAATTCACTTCAGAAATTAACAGACGAGATACGGATCCCGTGTTCACAACTCGTGAGAAAGCACAGACCGTTTCACTTTGACAAGAAGAGCACAACCTAATAACACCTCCTAGTATTGGCCTATAGGACAGATCGGATCATATGGTATCACCCTTAATACCAACTCTTTCTCTTTAGCGAATAACGATAATAAATAAAGGTTAAGTAGTAATAGTCATAAGTTACTACCCTAACGATGTCACTAAACCCATACAATCTCGCGGGGTTTTCAATAAACTTTCTTAAGATTATCACGGTCCAACTTATGGCCTATCGATCCAAGACACCGGTGACGGGATCTCCCTCACTCATCACTACCCCTAACCCGGATCTCGTCAATATTCTCGCCCCGCGATCAACCCACATCAGTTACGATCCGTTGGTGCTCGAGGTGCGATTTATCCATAGTTTCCAAGGTGGTAAGATACGAGTCTTGATGGTCGATGACCCCTAGGGTAACGATAAGACCCTAGACGAGCTTTTATCAAGCTAACAATACTAGTGACTTTCCCAACCATTATTACCCATACATTGAAGATGAAGCATGTTCACATTATATGGTCCAATTTCAATTAGAACCACATACAACTAGAATTCATGAGTTCTTTTTCCCAAATTTGAACTAGGATAACATGCGACTAGGATAATGGTTGGGAAAGAACCCAACCATTATATCTAACCTCAACATGAACATGAACATCTCACTATAGAGATCAATTAGGCTATATCTAACCTCAACATGAAAATCACATTCATTATTCATCATTTCTTCCTTATCCATTCTCTTTATGTTTATAAATTATGAAGTATTCTAGTTGGGAAGGAACCCATGCATTTAAGTTCTAGGTGGTTCTAGCTCAACCTTGAGAAAGAACCCATGAACCTAGTCGCATGTTATCCTAATTCAAATTTGGGAAAAAGAACTCATGAATTCTAGTTGTATGTGGTTCTAATTGAAATTGGACCATATAATGTGAACATGCTTCATCTTCAATGTATGGGTAATAATAGTTGGGAAAGTCACTAGTATTGTTAGCACGATAAAAGCTCGTCTTCTTCTAGTGCATGTCCTTAGTTTAATTATAATCATCACAACCTAGAGCTAGCTTACCCTACCAGACTTAAATCAACATACAAGAACATTAGCCCACACTGGCTACTTCTCAAATTTCTTTATTCACAATTTGCCGGTCACTACGGGTCTCGCTCAGCCTCTAGATTCCAACAAACATCTCACTATAGAGATCAATTAGGTTATATCTAACCTTAACATGAACATCTCATTCATTATTCATCATTTCTTCCTTATCCATTCTCTTTATGTTTATAAATTATGAAGTATTCACTTCTTATAACAATATTCAATAACAATCTGTCAATCGCATTCTTGTGGACAATTTCTTGGTTAACAAACCAAACTATTCACTTTAGTAATATTCAATAGCTCTTTCAATTAATAGAATATTTTTCATGCTTTTCTATACTTCAAGTGTATTTCTTAATACAAAAGTTCTTTAAGATTAAATCACTAATTCTTAATACAAAGTTTCTTTAAGATTAATCACAAAAAATCCTAATTTTTAATCTCATACTTATGCTTTGATTTTATTATCAATCACCTCGACCATTTCTTTAATTCAATGGATTAACATCCATGAAATTTTCATAAAGAAGTGTTTTAAATTTGTATTCTATAACCAACTCTTAAAATATTTTTAATCTTGTGCATTTCCATTTGAATTTGAATTCAAAACTCATCTAACACATTATTTAATATGAATATGACTTTTAATTCTCAAAATATATCTTAGAATAGTGTGAAATTATTTCTAAGGGTTCTAATAATATTCTAAAATATTTATATAAAATGTTCCCAATTTTAAAACTTGAGAATCTCTAAAATAAAATTAAAAAGCACATTTATGTGCAAGGCCAAGATCGAACCCAAGGTCAGTAGCCAGCCAACCGCAAGGCCAACCAATGAGCCAACTCACTATTGTGATAAAGACCCCTTTGAGTTTCTTTTGTACTCCCGAAACGCCAATTTATTACTTTCCAAAAAAAATTCAAAAGAGGCAAAGCCTCCCAGTATTCGAACCTGCGACTAAGAAACCCCCAAAGTGCACGCGCTAACCACTATGAACAAACTCTTTTATGATAATATAGGAGTTCGAAACCGTTTAACTCGACTCTCTGTTTCCCTTTATTTTTAACTCCTTCATTCATTTTCAATTTCTATTCTTTTCTCTCAAATTAATTGTTCATAAAATACACTCCTAGATTTCCAGAAATGATTTCTCACTGATTTTATCTATATTAGAGTGAAGTTATACACAAATAGAAATTTTAAGAACTTTTATACACACTTGCTTTATTAATCAACAAGACTACTTTTTATATCAACTAACATGAATTTATTTTTCTTTTAGCAATTTTTCTAAGTTTATGGAGAATTCTCATCTCCCTATTGAATTATAATCCAACCCAATATTAACACAATTTTTTTTTAGGTATAAGTTAACAACTTTATATATACCTACAATTCATATACATGATCTAATCATGGTATACTACTATACGCATGACATCACTACAAAACACTCTAATAAGAATTTTAGTTGATCACATGACAATTCTATATGGTAATTTTCAACTAGTATGCATTAATTTCTCATATTCATCTACTACTAAAATTCTAGATGTCAACACAACATGCATCAAAAAGTTTAGAAACTAAAGAACTCATGCCAAAATTTTCATTTCAAACACAATTTATCTAAACATGCATTCTACAAACAACTAGAAAGTAAAAGAGCACCCACTTCTTTCTTGATGCAATTAGTAAATAGAACTCCTAGAAAAATACTCCAAAGCCCCAACACAAGATAATCCCGGCCTAGCTCCTCTCCAATCCTCAAGCCTTCTTTCCTTTCTCTTTTTTTTTTGTTTTTGATCTTAGTGTTGTGCATGGTAAAAGAGAGCGCTATTTACAGGAATAATGAGTGGTTGAGATGACTCCCATTACCCAAAATAACTTCCCACTCTCCCTCACTCTTCACTTTGGCTGACCTATCTCTACATGTGCACAAACACCTGCACGTGCACCCTATGTGCACACTCTTCTCATACAATTTAAATTTTATATTAAATTAGATGTATGTGTGTGTTACACATGACAAGTGTACTAGATTTAAATGTTCGTTTAAATGTAGAAATAATCATGTGCCTCAATTTGTAATTAATTTTGAGTGGGCTAAAAATGAATTTAGGCCTAATGGATTTAATTGGAACAAATAAAAAATTTGACAAAAAGAATGAGAAGAAAAATTTCCATGACTCAAGAAAATTTTAGAGATAAAATGGGCACTGCAAACACATGCGTTGCACGTAAAAATAAATATTCAAATACGAAATAGATTTGATCAACGGAAAAATATTTATAAATAATCAAAAATACAACGTATGAAAAATATTTATTTTGATAATGTTACGGATATTTCGCATAACGGTAAAATTTATGTAATCGACACGTGTATTGAAAGCACATGCAATGGACGTAAAAACATAAAGATTAAAATTAATATTTAAGTTGGCTCAAAATAGGATTAAAATAAATTTTGAGAGAATGGAAAACATATAAATAATCGGAATAAAAAATACATGTGATATTTATATTAAAATACATTATGGATATTATTTGTAATAGTACAAAATACATGTGCGTAATACAATGGGCAAAATTGTCACAACTCAATTTTTGCGGGGGCAAAATTGTCTCTGGCAACGGCGCCAAAAACTTGTTGTAGGTCTCAGCTATCTAAATAAATAGATAAACTAGACACAAATTAAAACCTCGCAAGTGTACGAATCGTTTATAGAAGCGTAGTGAAAAGCAAGGGTCGATCCCACAGAGATTGTTGTACTTAACTCACTAATCAATAAAACAAAAGAAAATGCAAATCATAAAGTTTTGTTCTAAAGTCTATTTGAAAGGAAATGAAAAGATTAAAATCTAAATCAAGTAGAATCACAAATTGAGTCACAAATATCTATTAAAGTAGTTGGGCATGATTTCCACCTATAGTCATGAATGCTAAATTAACTTCTACACTACTCTAATCACTCATGTTGTTCCTTTAAGGGCACGGTATCTACTCCTTAAAGTTAATGTTTCCCTAGGCCAAGAATTAGGCATGGTATCTACTCTAATTCGTTTCTTTCCTTAAGTATTTAGCATGGTATCTACTAAGTTGCACTTGAAGAAAGCATAGGAACAATGGAAACGAACAAACACTCAAAGTTCTAGAAATTGGTATCAGATCTAGATCCTTCAAGTTGATTAAACCAAGAACCCCTAAAAATTCCTGTGTTACAAGTTATGAGCATAGGATATGGGTCATCTCTATACTCATATAACAGAGTCAATTTTATAATAAGCAAACTTGATAACATCAGGTTCTTCATGTCAGTCGACTTGCTGTCACTCTTAGTCGACTGCCCTAAGAACTTCTGAACAAGTTTGATTCATATTATAAATTTTTATCAATACAATCAGGCTTAATCAATAAGTGCTGAAAGCAGCGTTATTAGAAGATTATAACATTACATGACTACGGTTTCAATCTGCCCAACAATGAAATTAGTTGCACATATTCATAATAAAAATATTGCAATTAATAATTTTGTTCAAGGATTGCATTACAAAAATTAGAGAGAGGAGAAAAAGAATAAAAAATTAATTGCAAACCCCTCTGTCTCAAAAATTGTATCCGAATGCTCTTGAAGACTGCGCTGAACACTGCGTCTGTCATACGCGTCAAATTGAACCTCTGTGAACAGCCGTCCCATTGGATCGAAGCCAGCTGTCAGCGTCTCGGTGATGCGTGCGCCCTTCAATTTGAAGCCCAGTCAGCACGCGGTGAACAGTTCCTCGATGCCTACGCCTTTCAATCTTTTTGCTTCTTTAGTTGAAAACAGAGAGACGGAGAAAGAAGATTACTTTGTTTCTCTCTCTTTGTTTCTTTGTATATGTGTTCTTTTTTTTGTTCGCTGGCTTGTTTTTTATTTGCTTTATTGAAGTCAGCCGTCACCTCCTTTTTAAACACATACCCCCCTCCAGAACGAATTCTGGACAGACTTCACTCAATCCAAACTCGTTGGCAGGATCCGTGGGTGATGGGGGGTGACTTTAACATTACAAGATTCGCTTATGAGCACCATGGCCGGGGATCCTCCGAATCGGATAGGGCATAGTTCAATAGAGTTATCACGAACCTGGAGCTGGTTGATATCCCTATCTCGAATAGATTTTTCACTTGGTCCATTATGCAAGCTTCCCCGATCTTGGCCTCCTTGGATTGGAGGCTAGGTTCCAGTTTACCAACGCCAAATCAATACCTAGATCAATGTAACACCCAATTTTTTTTATTTTATTTTTTATTATTTTTTTAATAACTATTCTTTATTCAAATTACTTCTAACATAATCTATTAATTATTTACACCAAGTCTTACTTAGAAAAATATTCATAGATTTTAATTAAAAATTTTGACAGAGTTTTTCCTGAAATATTTGCCCTTTTACAGATTTTCCTTACGGAAATCTGCAAACAAATGCAAAAATCAATGTACCTGCAATATAATTCAATCCTCCCCAAGCTAAATCATTTCACATCACATAGGCAATAATATAAATGGCTCCGGGGGCATAATACTTCATAACAAGCAAAATATGAATTGAAAACAAAAAAATTCTGTGAAAACATATGATTTTTAGTAAAATTTTAGAAAAACCTTTTTCAAAAATCAACCACAGAACCCAGTACTCCACAACGAGGTGGGTACGGGCGTACTTTATCACAACACTATAGATATATTACCTCTTACAGTTATACACACCATCATCCATAATACAATATAACCCATTTCTACATATAATACATACATACATACATATATTCCATTTTACAACGGGCTAAAGTTAACTACCAAACCACAACACTAGCTCAACTCGCAGCTGTCAAATCTGCAGGAGAGTTTGGGTTTTTTTCACTTTCTTTACTTTTCATACATATTCCCTTCACACATTTTCTTCACTTTTCATATTTATTCACATAACACAATTTCTTCCCTTCCCATACTTATTTACATAACACAATTTCTTCCCATTTCATACTTATTTACATAACACAATTTCTTCACTGTTCATATATATAATCACATAACACAATTTCCTTTACTTTCCATTCTCATTCTCATACCTTATTTACCTTTCATATTCATTTGCATACTCATAACACATTTTCTGTGATTCTTATCTTCATTCACATACACATTTTCTTTTATTTTTCATATTCATTTCAAATCCTACATGAGCTTTACTTTCTCATTTCTATTTCACATCAAATACTTTCTTTACTTTCTCATTCTCATTTCATATCATATACTTTCTTTACTATCTCATATTTATTTCATAATAAAATGTACTTTACTTTTCATTCCATCTCATAATACAACTTCCATATCACATCCCACCGATCCACCTTAGAGTTGTGCCTAGGCAGGTAGTTCCTACCATTTCCACCGAAATGGTAGGCGAGTAGTTCCTGGACACAATCCCAAGGCATAGTAATTTCATGTCGTATCATGTCTTTACTTTAATATCCATTCTTTGCACATAATATTACTTACTTTTATTTTCATCTCATAATACACATTTTTTAAACATTCATTCTCATTTTATATTACACTTTACTTTTATATTTACTTACTGTTGCCGCTTAATCTGGTGTGGGGGCAATAGACATAATTTGTGAATTCGTAGGAACTCGAACAGGCTGAATCTGACTTCTTCCCTTGTTGACAAGTTGACTCCTTGGTGCTCCCGCCGACCTACACAAACATTCGAAACACCGAGATGGATCCCGGCGACGAACCCTCCGATGCTCTTGTCAATACTCAGTAATCTGTTGCCGCTTAATCTGGTGTGGGGGCAATAGATAGAATTTGTGAATTCGTACAAACTCAAATAGGCTGAATCTGAATTCTTCCCTTATTGACAAGTTGAATTCTTGGTGCTCCCGTGGACTTGCACAAACGTTCGAAACACCGGGATGGATCCCGGCAACGAACCCTCCGACGCTCTTGTCAATACTCAGTAAAGAAAGAGAAAAAAGCTTAGGTAGACAAAGAGTGATCACCTTGTAATGGCAGGAGGTAGGAGGTATTTATAGTCATCGTGGGGATCTGCTTCGGGATAAGAACGAATCCCTACTTCCTGATGTGACTAGATAGAAGTGGTTGAAACCACCTCCATTAGATTAGGACGAGTCAGGATTTCCACATATCCTGTTGACCTGGTCCTTAGCGGGTTGTGACCCGTTCCTAGTTGAACAGGTCCGTTCATGGGTTAGCAGGTCCAAAAGGAGAGACCCGGTTCCCAATTCGGACCCGTCTGTAGGTGAAATTACCATCTTGCCCCTGTAGCTTTAAGCTTCGTACCCAATTTGAACAGTTCCGATTTAACCCCATTTTTAGCCATATCACGAGCCCCCACTCCCAAAGACTGTGTGTTACGGCCTTTGGGGAGTAGTTTTGTTATTTTAATGGCGTATAGGGCTTTATCGGAGTTCTCAAACGGTGTTCGAATCTCGTTTGAGGGGTGACGGTGTTCTTCTAAGCTAGTAACATTCCCAAGTTTGCTCTTAGGCCCTTCTGGATTTTGGTGAATTTTCCCCATTTTTTAATTATTTTTTCGAATCATTTACTCAATTTTGCAAAGCGATGATCTATTTTCTAGGAGCACTAATTAATTATTCTAACCAATAATTATTTATCCGGGGGCTCAAAAATATTTTCCAGAATTTATAATTATTTTTAGAATTTTTAATTAATTTTCCTGAATTTTAATCATTTTTTCACAATTTTTAAATAATTAATTCGAATTTGATAAATAAAAAATAAGTTTAATCATCATATTTACAATGTGGTGCGATCTGAGGCGTCCATCAGTGGTCGGCTCGAAATTCTGAATGATCAAACGGTAGGGCGGTGCTGAGCGACGTGGGCGAATCTGGAGTCTTGATCAGGTCGTGACGCGAGTTTAGAGATGATCTGACAGCTCATGTGGCTTGGCAGCATTTTCTCCATATGAGCAGCTCGGTGTGCCATTCGCTCGGATCGGGATTCTGAGCGACGTGGCGCAATCTGGGGCGTCCATCTGGCATTGGCATGAATATCTTGACGATCAGACGGTGGATCTGTATTCGACCACATGGCTGAATCCGGGACGCCCATCATGTTATGGCATGAATTTTGAGATGATCAAACGGCTCTCATGGTTCGACAGCATTTTCTCCGTATGAGCAGCTTGGTGCGCCAATCGCTCGGATTGGGATTCCGAGCGACGTGGCGCAATCTGGGGCATCCATCTGGCATCGACACGAATATTTTAGCGATCCGACGGTGGATTTATATTCGGCTACGTGGTTGAATCCGGGATGCTCATTAGGTTGTGGCACAAATTTTGAGATGATCAGATGGCTCTCATGGTTTGGTAGCATTTTCTCTGTATGAGCAGCTCGGTGCGCAAGTCGCTTGGATTAAGATTCCGAGCGACGTGGCGCAATCTGGGGCATCCATCTGGCATCGACACGAATATCTTGACGATCCGATGGTGGATCTGTATTCGGCCACGTGGTTGAATCAGGGATGCTCATCAGGTTGTGGCACGAATTTTGAGATGATCAGACGGCTTTCATGATTTGGCAGCATTTTTTCCATATGAGCAGCTCGGTGTCATAGTTGCTCGGATTTGGACTCCAAGCAATGTGGCGCAATCTGGGCCGTCTGATGAAAATTAGGCACGAATCTCGAGGTAAGAGATGTGGATCTCGAGAGGAACGTGATTTCGGTCGACGCGGCAAGATCTGAGTCGTCTGATTAAGATCAGGGCACGAATCACGAGGAGAAAGTCGTTTTTCTCCAATACGCAGCTCAGTGTCACAGTTGCTCGGATTTGGTTTCTGAGCAACGTGGCACAATCTGGGCCGTCTGATGAAAAGATCAGGTGCGAATCTCGAGGCAAGAGGCATGGATTTCGAGAGGAACGTGATTTCGGTCGACGCAGCAAGATCTGAGCCGTTTGATTAAGATCGGGCGTGAATCACGAGGAGAAAGTCATTTTTCTCCAATACGTAGCTCAGTGTCACAGTTGCTCAGATTTAGGTTCCGAGCGACGTGGCACAATCTGGGCCGTCTGATGAAGATCATATGCAAATCTCGAGGCAAGAGGCACAGATCTCGAGAGAAACGTGATTTCGATCGACGCGGCGAGATCTGAGCCGTCTGATTAAGATCAGGCACAAATCACGAGGAGAAAGTCGTTTTTCTCTAATACGCAGCTCGGTGTCACAGTTGCTCGGATTTGGGTTCCGAGCTACGTGGCACAATCTGGGCCGTCTGATAAAGATCAGGCACGAATCTCGAGGCAAGAGGCGCGGATCTCGAGGATTTTGGCATTTAGGCTTCTGATGGGCCTCTGTGGAGGCCCAAAGCATTTGAAAGCCCTCCCGAATCTGCCTTAGAGCTATAAGTTTTCACCGCCTCCTCCATCTCCCCATTTCTTACTTTTCACTTTCACTCTTCATTTTCAGCCAAGTCATTTTTTGCTCTCGAGCTGCGCTACTAGCGTTTGTGACCAGGCGATAATCTTTCCGGCGAGCTATTTCGACCGTGGATGTCACTTCAAGGTAAATTATATTAACCTTATTTAGAGATGTCTAGAGTGTCGTCGGGGAGAGAGACCTCCACCTCGGACCTAGAGACCGATCGACCCTTAGTGGTCCCTCCGGGCAAGGGGAAGGAAGTGGCGAGGTCGGCCATCTTCGAGACAATAGTCGAGAATGCGAGGGGGCTGCTGCACTGGGTTGGCTACCGTCAACACTCTCGAACCTCAGAATGGTTAGGAGCTACTCCGGAGACATTTTGTCGAAGGTGGTGCAAGGGATGTCTGCCGCCTACGAGGAGAACCGTCCGAGGGACCCTTCCGAGGTAGACGAGATCCCCTCGGTTCTGACCGAGGCGGATCTTCATCGTATTAGGAAGGGGTTCCGGATCCCGAAGGATTATGCCTTGCTCCTCTCCGGTTCGGGCTTTCGAGCATGCACGGGGACGTTGCCAGACACATGCGTCTTCCCGTACGATGCACTCAACGCCGGCCTTTGGCTACCCCTGCCACCGTTCGTAGTCGAGGTGCTACAATGGTACGGCTTGAGCCTTGTGCAGTTCATGCTGAACGTGTGGCGGCACGTCATCGCCTTCATCCTCCAAAGTCAGGCGGTAGGCATCCAACCTCAGCTCGTCATACTTCGCAGCCTCTACCCGGATCTGCCGTATGAGCAAGATGGAGTATCGCTACTACCTATCTCCGAGGAAGGGGTTCAAGCTGATCGAGAACCCAGACTCCATCAAGCATTGGAAGGAGAAGTATTTCTTGATCTGAGGTCCTGAGCCATGGAGCGTTTCGACAGTGTGGAAGGAGGATGTTCCGAAGTGGGCGAAGGCCGAGCCGGTGCTGACCAAGGAAGAAGAGGGGGTCGTGTCGAAGATCCTCAATCTTCCGACCTTTGGTTTGAAAGATATCACCGAGGAGGTCCTTTTCGGTGGGGGTCTCAGTCCAATCGACCCTAGTACGCTCCGTTTATTTTTGCTTCTTTTTTTTTGTTTATATATTTTTTCTATCGCTAACTCTTTCTCTGGTTTTTCTTCTTCAGAAGCCCCTGGCAGGGACTTCAAGGCTCTAATGGCGAAGAGGAGTGCAGCAGTAGCGAAGGAGCCGAACAACAAGAAAAGAAAGAGGACGACGACAGGACCTCCTTCCGGCCTAGTAGCTCAGACACCCTCGGCTCCTACGGCCATCGTTGACTTGGTCAGCGACTCCCCTCCGCTCCCTAGATCACACTCCCCTCAGCCGCGGCCCCTGAGTCTTCGAGTGGGGCATTCTCGGTCAGAGCTGCACTGGCACCCGAGGTGCCGTCGCTTACGGTCGAAGCAGAGGCCATCCTCATCGAGGAGCTTAAGAAGCTCTTTGTCCCAGACTGGAGAGTGATGAAGCTTGATGGCTTCCTTGGCGACGCTGGCGATGAGCATGCAGGCCATGGGCCACTTGCTGAACCCGAAGGATCGCACGGTGCTGAAGGCTGGAACGGTGGGCGACGCACATTGGAGATCGCTCGGGCCACGATGTCGGTAAGTGTTCTTGCTCCGCCCTTCTAAATTGCAGGAGTACACAGTTCTCGATTCTCATGTTATTTGCCTTCGGTTTTCAGATCACCTGTCACTTCAGCCACATGCTTGAACAGTTCGCCGAGCAGGAGAAAGAGCTGAAGGCGATGAGCAACAGAGACCGGGCAGAGCGAGCCAAGGCAGTGAAGCTGTTTGAGGCCGAGCAATGGCTCTCGGCGTCCCGAGCTGCCGAGATTGCCATCCTAGAGGCAGCTCTGGCCAAGGTGTACGAGCGCATAGCAACCGAAGTGGCGAGGGCCGAAGAGTTGGAGAAGGGGAAGGCTCGCACCGAGGAGGAGCTGGAGAAGGCCTTAAAGGCATCGGAGGAGGCGCTGAAGGAGCGGGAGGCTATGGTGGCCGAAGCGAAGAAGGCCATCCAAGACGAGGCGGGGGCCCACATGATGACCAACATGGAGGAGGCCTACGCTCGGGCCCTCAAGCATGTCGCGGCTTGTCTCCCCGACTTCGACAACTTGGGATATCACCTCTACGACACGGTAGAGGGCGAGGAATTCATTCCCTTAGCCGAGGTCGAGCCCGAAGGAGGGGGTGAAGAAGCCGAAGGAGGCGAAGAGGAGGTGGCAAATCCGGAAGGGGCGCTCGTGACATTGCCGAGTGAGAGTGCCTCGAAGCAGCACCTCGAGGTGGCCCCTTGACTTTGTTGTTTTTTGTTTTCTTTTTATGTATTGCCTTGTTGCGCACTGGCCACTGCCTTTTGTATTCAATGAAATGAATTCTTCTGTCTAAGTGTTGGTGAAGTTTCAAAACTGTTTGTCATGTTTTTCTGAGTTGTTGGGTACGAGTCGTATAAACTTAGTAGTTCTGTGCCCTGGCTTTTTTCAGATCGTCGAAGCGCTACAACTCGCCGAAGTGCCTCGGCTGGCCGAAGTGGCACGTTTCAAGGCTGGTCTAGGGGCGATGAGGTTGATGCTTGCTAGGAACCAAGAGCGGCTTCGCGAAGTGGAGTGGGAGCTTCGTAAAGCGGAGCATGAGCGGAATCATCTGAGATTGATCTTAGTTCGTCGAGACATAGAGAGGAGACGATTAGAAGAGAGGATTAACGAGACGACCCCCGAAGGCGATGAGGTGGGTTCGTCGATGGCTGCCAACCTCGGCTTGAGACTTAGGCGCCTTCATCATTCTCTGTCTAAGGTGATAGCGGAGAGGGACGAACTGAAGAAGGTAACTCTCGATAAGAGCATGGAGGTTGCTCATCTTCGGCGGACAATCACCGACACCTCTCATGGTGCAGGCTCAATGTGACTGCCGCATTTGAAGATAACCATGACGGATGACTCGCTTAAAGAGCGAATTGTTGAGCTTGAGGCGGAGAATGCTCGTCTTCGACCGCGATCTGAGGGAAGCACTGTCAGAACTATCTCTTGCACTCGGGAGGAGTATGATAGGGGGTTAACGTTCTGCGAGCTCGCTCTTCGCTCGCCCCCTGTACATCGAAACCTCGGAGATGCGCAAAGTGGGGTGGCCGCTTCTTCGAGCAGAACATCTGTTGGGGCCACCGTTAGATCGGGGGCAGACGATGCTTCTCGACTCGCCGGCCCAGGGACGTCCGTTGAAGTAGGGCGTCGGCAACACAACATTCGTCGACCCCGTGTGTCTCTTAATAGTAGTATCCCCACCCCTAGGAGGGACTGAAGTAGCTTTCCATGATCTTGTAATCTTGGTTTCACAAGTTTTGTATCTCGATGTAAAGATGAGTCGTTGGTCTATAATTAGACTTGTATCTCAAACTTTAATGAAATAGTACTTGTTTTGTGAACTTGTGTGTTTTGTTAGCATTTGCAATTGTCAACAGTTGTAGGAGCAATTCCGAATGGTGAACCACTTCGTACTCGCTTACAAGCAAGTAGTTAAAGTGGAATCGAACCAAGTGTTGGACTCCGAACTTGTTGTTTAGAGAGTACCAACGACTATAGGAGCAACTTCGAATGGTGAACCACTTCGTACTCACTTAGAAGTAAGTAATTGAAGCGGAATCGAACCAAGTGTTGGGCTCTAAGCGCGTCGTTTAGAAAATATGAACAGCTGTAGGAGCAATTCCGAATGGTGATCCGCTTCGTACTCGCTTAGAAGCAAGTAGTTGAAGCGGAGTCGAACCAAGTGTTGGACTCCAAGCGCGTCGTTTAGAAGATATCAACGGCTGTAGGAGCAATTCCGAATGGTGATCCGCTTCGTACTCGCTTAGAAGCAAGTAGTTGAAGCGGAGTCGAACCAAGTGTTGGACTCCGAGCTTGCCGTTTTAATGCAAATTTTTTTAAAGTACAATTGGACTACTCAAAAATAGAGAACTTGCAAGGAAAGACTGCTTTTATTGAAAATAATTAGGCGGCCGCTTCTAAGTTACGAGCCGCTTTTACACTTTGATAAAGAAAATACAAGTAAGAATTTTAGACATGTTTTATGGAGCGCTTTTGGGGAAGTTGCTTGGAGGGGTGTTTAGACACCCTCTTGGTACTTCATCTAGTGCTTTGCGTTCCATGTCCTTGGTATTCTCCTGCCTCCCGGGTCTTCGAGTTGATACGCTCCTGGGCGAATAACTCTAGAGACCCCATACGGTCCTTCCTAATTGGGTGCCAACTTGTCCTTTTTGCTCGGAATGGAGATCGAAAACTTCCGGAGTACAAGGTCTCCCTCTTTAAGATTAGCTGGCCGTACCTTCTTGTTGTAAGACTGAGTGATCCTACAGTGGTAGGTCTCTTGTCGAATGGCAGCTCTCTCACGGACCTCGTCTATGAGGTCTAAGCAATTGCGAAGTTGGTTCGCATTCTGTGCTTCACTGTAGGCTATCAGTCGGGGTGAAGGCAGACTCACTTCTAAGGGGATGAGGGCTTCGAAACTATAGGTGAGGTTGAAGGTACTCCAATGTCGGAGCTCTCTTGATGGTGTGATAGTTCCAAAGCACGTTGGGGAGCTGCTTGACCCACAACCCCTTGGTGGACTTGTCGAGCCTCTTCTTCAGACTGGAGAGTATCTGTTGGTTGGCGTTCTTCGCTTGGCCATTGGACTGAGGGTTGGCTATCAAGGAGAACCGCTGCTGGATGCCGAGGTCAGCGCAGAAGTTGTGAAAGGTCGATCGCACGAATTGAGTCCTGTTGTCGGTTACGAGGATGCGGGGTACCCCGAACCGGCAAACGATGTTCTTCTAGAAGAACTTCTGGACCTTGTGCTCGGTGATTGTCGAAAGAGGTTCAGCCTCGATCCATTTTGAGAAGTATTCTATTGCCTCGACTAAGAACTTCAGCTGGCCCGGTGCTGGAGGAAAGGGTCCGAGCAAATCCATCCCCCACATTGCAAAGGGGATTGGACTTGCAAAGGAGGTGAGTTATGCTTAAGGCAGGTGACGGATCGGGGTGAATTTTGACAGGAGTTGCACTGGCGGACGTACTCTTCGGAGTCACTCAGTAGTGTGGGCCAGAAGTAGCCGTAATTTAAGAGTTTACGGGTGAGGGTTCTCGCTCCCAAGTGCGTGCCACACAGACCATCATGGGCCTCCTTTAGGGCATAGAGCGCTTCCTCTGGGGAGAGGCACCTCAGATAGGGCCGGCCGTCAATATGAGTGTAAGAGCATTTGTACATAACTCCGTCAAGGAGTGTGTACCGCTCGGCTCGTGTCTTGATCCTCCTTGCCTTTTTTGGGTCTTCGGGAAGGACTCTATCTCTGAGGTACTCGAGGAGGGGCTTCATCCAGTTCTCCCCAAGTGTTAGGGGTAGGCTTCCATTGGCTCCGGGCTATCTTCATCAATACTTGGTCTGAAGAGGACCTCTATCAAGACAGTCCGTTCTAGACCTTGGAGGTACGAGGAGGCGAGCTTTGAGAGAGCGTGTGCCTGTGCGTTTTCCTCACGAGGAACCCGCTGAAGTTGGACATCTTCGAATAAGGCTAGTAGCTTCTTAACCTTCGCCAAGTACTTGGCCATATGCTCGTCTCTTGCCTCGTATTCCCCTGACGCTTGGTTGACAATCAAATGCAAATCACTGAAGACTCTGACGTGCTTGGCTCCTGCTTTGCGAGCCATGCAGAGCCCCGCTATGAGGGCCTCATATTCTGCCTCGTTGTTTGATGCCGGGAAGTTTAGGCAGAGGGAGTATTGGAGGACAAAAGCATCTGGGATGGTCCAGATGATGCCAGCCCCAATTTTGTCGCCACAAGAAGATCCATCCACATAAACGGTCCAGACCAGGGGGTCGGCAGGTGACTTGCAAGGGTCGGGGATGGTGCTCTCCATAATGAATTCTGCCAGAGCTTGGGCCTTGATTGCTGTTCTGGGCTGGTAGTTGATGTCATGTTGGCTTAGCTCGATGGACCACTTCATAAGGCACCTGGAGGTCTCGGGCTTATGGAGAACTTGTTTGAGCAGCTGGTCGGTAAGAACGACCATCGAATGAGATTGGAAGTTGGAGCGCAGCTTTCGAGCCGCCATAACCAAGGCGAGAGCCATCTTCTCTAGCTTCGGGTAACGGAGCTCAGTGTCCCGGAGGACCTTACTCACATAATAGATTTGGGCCTCTACGTTATTATCTTCTTCTCTTACAAGGACCGCGCTGAGGGTCTGCTCCGAAGCAGCGAGATATAGGTAGAGGACCTCCCCAGGCACTGGCTTGCTCAAGAGCAGAGGGTTAGCTAAGTATGCCTTGAGCTGGTCGAAGGACTCTTGTTGCTGTTGCCCCCATTCGAAGCCTTTAGCCCCCCTGAGGTCCTTGAAGAAGGGGAGACACTTCTCCCCGGACTTGGAGAGGAATCGCCCAATTACCGCGAGGTGCCCAGTAAGCCTCTGTACATCCTTAACGCTGGAGGGGGGAGCCATTTTGAGAATGGCCTGGATCTTCTCGGGGTTGGCCTCTATGCCCCTATGGCTGACCATGAACCCCAAGAACTTTCCGGATGAGATTCCGAACGCACACTTTTTCGAATTCAGCCTTATATTGTGCCTCTTGAGTACCTCGAAGGCTTCTTGGAGGTCGAGAACATGCTCCTACCCTCGGGTGCTCTTGACCAACATGTCGTCTACGTAGACTTCCATGTTTCGGCCAATCTGGTCTCGGAAGACCTTGTTCATGAGACGCTGGTAAGTGCTCATTCTTCAAGCCGAACGGCATAACCCTGTAGTAATACAGGCCCTGATCCGTCATGAACGAGATTTTCGGGATGTCAGGAGGGAACATCCGAATCTGATTGTACCCCGAGAAAGCATCCATGAAACTGAGTAGCTCGTGCCCGGAGGTCGCATCGATCAGGGCGTTGATGCTGGGAAGGGAAAAATGGTCTTTCGGGCACGCCTTATTGAGATCGGTGAAATCGATGCATATCCTCAAGCTCCCGTTGGCTTTCTTAACCATCACCACATTGGATAGCCACTCGGGATAGTTCACCTCCTGGATGAATCGGGCTTTGAGGAGCTTTTCGACTTCTTCTTTGATCGCCTGTTGACGCTTGGGAGCGAACTTGCGTCGCATCTGCTGAATGGGCTTGACACTCGGGGCAACACTGAGATGGTGTATTAGGAGCTCCTCGGAAATCCCAGGTATATCAGCCGCAGTCCAGGCAAAGAGATCGCGGTTCTCCCTTATGCACTGGGAGATGTCTTCTTTGATGGAGGGGGAGAGTGCCTGTTACCCGGAATGTCTTGGTGGCGTCTTCCTCTGAGAAGGCCACTTCTTCTAGCTCGTCCACCAGTTCGGAGATGGTTTAGCTACTCTCCAGTGAGAGCTCGAGGGCTTCTAGGGAGAGGATCGGGCCTCCCATTGAGGTCATATAGCACTTGCGAGCAGCCTCCTGACTTCCTCGCACTTCTCCCACCCCTGCGGGAGTGGGGAACTTCATCTTCATGTGGTAGGCCGAAGGGATAGCTTGGAGTGCGGCGAGGCCTGGTCGACCCAGGATCACATTATATGCGGCTTTTACATCCACCACCATGAAGTCCATTAGCTCTGTGCGGGTGACCGGGGCTATGCCAGTGGTGACGTCGAGAGTTATAACTCCCTCGATCGTCACCGGCACCCTGGTGAACCCATGAAGGGTGTAGCCAGCTGGCTTGAGCCGGTCCCTTGATAGCTGGAGGCCCTTCAATGCCTCCAAGAAGAGGATGTTGACCGAACTTTCATTATCCACCAGCACCCGGCGAACGTCAAAATTGGCCATTTTGAGGTTAATGACGAGGGCATCGTAGTGGGGCATACGGACGCCTTCCAAGTCTCTATCGGAGAACGTCACAGGGACCCCTAGGCCCTTGGGGGGAGGATGGCTCTGCACGATGTTGACTTGCCTAACAAAGGCTTTTCGGGAGGAGTTAAAATCTCACTCCATTGGGCCTCCGTGTATAAGGTGCAAGATGGCCTTTGCTTCGGCCTCCCGGGTCTCCACGCGCTGCTCTGTTCGCCTGTTAGCCCCCCTGAGCGGTGGAGGCAGATCGGCTCTGTCCCTCCTTACAAACTGAGCGAGCTTCCCCCTCTAAATAAGGGCCTCGGTCTCGTCATTCAGGGCCCGACAATCATCAGTGTCATGTCCATGGTCCCGGTGGAAGCGGCACCACTTGTCCTGGTTTCTCTTCTTCCCGGGGTATTCATTTTTGGAGGTGGCGGCAGGAGACCTTCGTTCCCAATCTCCATCAGAATGGCGAAGACACTCGCATTGAGTGGAGTGAATTTTTCAAAGCGGGGAAGAGGGCGCGCTGACCCCCATTATCCTTTTGGAGCTTCTTAGCTCCTTCTTCCTCAGCAGTCATCCGTTTGTTCCTGGAAGACGACCCCTCCAGAGTGGGGCGATTGAAAGCCTCTTCGGCTCGGATGTACTTCTCGCTCCTAAGGAGTAGCTCGGAGATGTTCCGAGGAGGCTTCTTGGCCAAGGAAGCCCTGAGATCGGGGTGGATGACATTGGATTGGAAGGCAGCCGAAGCTACCGAATGATCCAGGCAGGCGATGGACCTGGCTTCTGCGGTGAACTGCTTGACATAATCCCTAAGCCGTTCTCCTTTATTTTGGCTGAGGAAGAGCAGCGAGGTGCTCATCTTCTCGGAGCGGCGACTGCTCACGAAATGCGTGAGGAAGAGACCTTCGAACTGGTCAAAAGAGAAGATAGATGCCGGTGCAAGTCGAGAATACCACTCCCGAGCCGGCCCCTTGAGTGTGGCAGGGAAGGTCTTGCAGAGGAGGGCGTCAGATGCATGATGGATCATCATGAGAGTTTTGAAACTCTCGATGTGATCTGCAGGGTCCGACTCCCCGGTGTAAGTCTCGAAGTGTGGAGGCATGAAGTTGTCTAGGACAGGGGCCTCCATGATAGTGCGGGAGAATGGGGGCCTGCTCGGATGGAGGTTCCTCGCTCGTTGCTCCTAGTCTATGTCCAGCTGGCCGAGGTGCCTCTCCATCTCGTGGAGACGGCGGTAGACCGAGTCCTCCCTTCGGTCGTACCTCGCTGGGCCCCGACACTCGTCCTCACGCAGAGGAGGGCTGGGGCTATGGCGGCGATGGCTCTGAGTAGGTGGCGGATTGATAGAATGACGGGGGTGACTTGGAGTGGGCCGCGGACTTCGGGAGCGACGGCGGTGATCAGGAGAAGGACGGCGATGGCTCGGAGCCGGCCTAGGACTTAGGGAACGTCGGTGATGGCTCAGAACCGGCCGAGCACTGTGGGAGCGGCGATGATGGCAAGGAGCTGGCTGAGGGCTGGGAGCCCGATGGCCGTTGTTGGGGGCAACATTGAGCGCCCGAAAGACCACCTCCTGGAATTGTTGAAATTCCGCCCTCGTGACAGGGGCCTCCTACTTGCGATGGACTCGAGCTGCAGGACGGCCAGCCAGGGGAGCGACTTCGTCTTGGGCGATGCTGAGGTGACTCTTTTCCGCCTCCGAGGAGAGTTGGACCCCTGCGGTCTGTTCAGCAGGGGAGACCGGTCCCTCTGGTGCTCTCAGCGAGGGTTCGCTTGGCGGGTCTGCCTCTCGTCCAGGCAGATCCGATGGTCGGGCCCACGCTCGGTTTGTCGGTTGTTGAGCACATCCCGTAGATCCTTCGGTGTTGGAGGGCTATGGGAGGCGATGGAATCTGTGGAGGCATTGTGGATGGAGACCCGGACTTGGTGTAGAGGATGCTTCTGGTGGCTTTGGCGAGAGGGCTCCCCAACAGTTGCCTGGGTCCCTCGTGGGTGCTGAATGGACTGAGGGTTCAGTTGTTCGAGCTGTAGAGCCGATTGGATGGGCAAAGGGAGATCCTCCGGCAGAGGAGGAGGAGGAGGAATAGTGGAAGTGGTTCTTCGGTTGGACTTTGCGGACTTCCTCTTGGGAGGCATTTCTAGGAGTAGCTTTGGTTGAAGGAGGAATGTTGGATTGCTATTCGGGTGTGTTCCTACAGACGGCGCCAATCTGTTGCCGCTTAATATGGTGTGGGGGCAATAGACAGAATTTGTGAATTCATAGGAACACGAACAGGCTGAATCTGACTTCTTCCTTTGTTGACAAGTTGACTCCTTGGTACTCTCGTGGACCTGCACAAACGTTTGAAACATCAGGATGGATCCCGGCGACGAACCCTCCGATGCTCTTGTCAATACTCAGTAAAGAAAGGGAAAAGAGCTTAGGTAGGCGAAGAGTGATCACCTTGTAATGGCAGGAGGTAAGGGGTATTTATAGTCGCCGTGGGGATCTGCTTCGGGATAAGAATGAATCCTTACTTCCCAATGAGATTGGATAGAAGTGGTTGAAACCACCTTCAGTAGATAAGGACGAGCCAGGATTTCCTCATATCCTGTTGACCTGGTCCTTAGCGGGTTGTGACCCGTTCTCCATTGAACAGCCGTTCCTGGGTTAGCGGGTCTAAGAGGAGAGAACCGGTTCCCAATTTGGATCCGTTTGTAGGTAAAATTACCATCTTGTCCCTGTAGCTTTAAGATTCGTGCACAATTTGAACGGTTCCGATTTAACCCCATTTTTAGCCATATCACTTACATCTCACATTACAATGCACTTTAACTTTCATTCTCATCGGACAATATATCGCACCCCAAACATAGTTTGGGTAATACACACCGCACCCCAGATAAACTGGGTAATATAACAGTACACCTCAAGCCAATAGCTTGGTTATTACCTCACTTTTTGGTATCCTATTCACATTACAAATTACATTACTTTTCAATCTTATAATACAAATTCCTTACTTTTCATATTCATTCTCATGACACAATTTCTTCACTTCTCGTATGCATTCTCATTACACAGTTGCTTTACTGTTCATTCTCATACACGTAACTCAATTTCTTAACTTTTCTAACTCCTTTTATAACACATAAATACCTATTTTATTAATTTATCAACTAGTGCCCACATCATCACCGGGTCTTACACATCTCATTGCTGCCCACCAAGGGTCTTACGCGTATGCTCGCTACCCACTAAGGGTCTTACGCATCCAACAAGACTAGAGCCTATAGCTTCGTCAAAACACAGATCGCTGCCCACCAAGGGTCCTACGCGTCTGTTTGCTACCCACCAAGGGTCTTACGCACCGCTGCCCACCAAGGGTCTTACGCATCCAACAAGACTAGAGTCGATAGCTCCATCAAAACACAGATCGCTGCCAATCAAGAGTCCTACGCGTCTGCTTGCTGCCCACCAAAGGCCTTACACACCGCTGCCCACCAAGGGTCTTACGCATCCAACAAGACTAAAGCCGATAGCTTCGTCAAAACACAGATCGCTGCCCATCAAGGGTCCTACGCGTTTGGTCGCTGCCGACCAAGGGTCTTACGCACCGCTGCCCACCAAGGGTCTTACGCATCCAACAAGACTAGAGCTGATAGCTCCTTCAAAACACAGATCGCTGCCTACCAAGGATCCTATGCATCTGCTCGCTGCCCACCAAGGGCATTACACACAGCTGCCCACCAAGGGTCTTACGCACACACCGCACCCCAAGCCGATAACTTGGGTATTAGGAGGTCTAGCATTGATAAATCATTTTCATCTTATCATTTTATTCCATCACATTATCTCATTTTATTTCACTGTTTAATCTCCTTTATATTTCCGTATATATATATCTCCTTTATATCTCCATATATAAATATATCTACTTTATAATTTCTCCTTACTATAAAATTTCCCATTTATAACATGAATTTCTCCTTAATAACATAATATCTCTCTTATAATATAATTTCTCCTTATATCAAAAGTTTATATAACTCCATTAATTTTATAAGCACATGTACGCCATCCATATCATACATATGATTACATAACTCCATACATATACACGCCTTTAAGATCATGTATATAATACACAACTCTCACCACTAGGATATATAACTATATTTATCACACATATGTATAAGCATAACTTTAACTTCAGTAAAATAAATAAGTTTATGAACAAGATTTGTAGCCTTTGTTTTATAGTTTCCAGAACTTTCGACGGATCTGAATTCTGAATTTTGATGCATGAGTTATTGCAATTTTATTGCAGACATATCGTATATTCCAGATTCTGAACTATATGTATTCTGTATGAAATATTATTTTAAAACTGATATTAAAAGTAGAATTTGAACCCTATATTTTACTGAGTATGTTTAGACATGACTGGGATCAATCCCTAATTTTTGTGGAATTAATTAATGACTTTTATATCTCATTTCATACTTGTGAATCACTTCGATATATTTCCAAACTGCATGTTGTTCAGTAAAGAACTATATTTTCAACATGATTCTATTCGTTTTTTATAAAAACTTTGTGAATAAGAACTGTAGCCTGATTTGTCTATTTTATCATACTTTTGATGGAACTGGATTTCGAATTATATTTTATGAATTATCTCTATTTTTGTGCTGCTATGTCTGAACTTTCAGGATTGAGATTTTGTCGTATTACTCTGTTTTCTTAATTTTGTTGACTATACTGTTTGTAATATACATTAATGATAATTTATATTTTGAAACTAGATATGTTAGGGAATCTTCTAGATTTTTTTCAGATTTAATTATGATGATTTTAAACTCTTTTCATGCTTATAAACAAGATTTTGCATTTTCTGGCTGAACATAACTTCTGTATTAAACGCTGTTTTCAACCCTGTTTCTGTGGCTGATGTATGACTTATATATATGTGATGGAATCGGAAAAGAGTCTAGTTTCTAGATTTTCTGAAGCATCTAGATTTGCAGTTCTGTAACAATGGGAATCTCAGATTTGGTACAGTAGTGTCTTGCTGTCCAGAACTGAAAGTTTCGTTGTTTTGACTTTTATAGGTTGTTTTTGTCACTCGTTTGTGTTTCATAATTCATCTTAGACCTTTCCATTGTTCTTTTCATGTTTTTAGCCTGTCTGTATTCGTTCACATATGCTGATAATGAAAAATAATCAAGCCGGGGTTTTAAGAGAAAGATTGAGTAGTGGACAATATAGAAATGCATATTCGGAAGGGAACTCGTTTTCCCCACTGTTTACTGTGGTACCTACTTTTTATCTCTGGATGCATGAGGGCATGATTCATGACACTGTTTGATGTTTATGTTATTGTTATTGTTTGTCTGAATATACTGCCCTATCGAAGTTCCACTACAAAATCTTAAAACGAAACTGTTTGATGTAGCAACCATGTGGTAAAATCTGGGATGCATGAAGTGCTACCTAAATAGTAATAAACATTAGACATAAGAACAACTGTTTCACTGTTACCCCTTGTTTCTATTACTGTTGATTTACTATTACTGTTGATTTACTGTTACTGTTGACTTCACTATCACTGTTATACTTACTGTTATTTCGTTGTTACTTCCATCTGTAGACTATTATAATTGCTATCTTCTCCATGTATTTTCTGTTTAGTGTAGTTTTCCCTTCCATTTTCCTACTTGTACTGCTTGTGGCCTGGAATTTGCATCTAACGGGCATTATGTTTTTTTGTTTTCCTATTTTCCTTGTAATTGCTATATGAGCAGGTTTTGCTGATCAATTGCCTACTAGAGTTGGTGAGCAAAAGTTTTGAGTTGCGCATTGGAAAATTTACTAAATGTTTTGATGAAATATTTTATATTCATGAACTATAGTGAGACTTGTATTTGGGCTTGTTGTCCCAAGATTATTATTTGGTTTCAGATCTCTTATTTGTTGGGATATTTATTTTTATTGCAATAAATACTGTTGAGTTATAATTGTTTTTGCATGTCTGGTTGAGTATGTTGATATATTTATCGTTGTGATGAGTCAAGCAGATTCGTACAGCTTATGGATGGTGAAAACTATCCGCTGGGCTTAGTCATGTACTTTATTCTTTTGGGAAGCGAGACGTGACAAGGTTTCGAGTGATATTAGAGCTTTAGGTTTGGCTAATGTGTTAGTTTGACTAATACATTAGACAGGCTTGACTCGATCAGGATTTACTTGACTACCAACAGGCCATGCATTGCATAAAGAATTATTAATCAACTTGATCTGAATACTTGTCTCATTCCATTAATTTTGATCCCTTCTTATTCAATTCCTTGATTCCTTGCTTCTTCCGTCTCTTGCAATTGTCCTCATTGTTGATTCCTTATTGGGTATGAATTAATTTCTTTTGTACCTATATTCCTTTGATTCTGGTATTCTTTTTTGTTTTTCTTTTGTTGTTTTGTTATTTGTTCCTTGTTTATTTATTTCTCTTGCATCTTTCTTTCATGTTGTCTTTCTTGCATTTTTTTCATATTCCTTGGTTATCTTTCATCTGTTCATCTTTTTCCTTGTTTTGGCTCCATCTTAGGTGTTATTCTTGTTCATTATGTTCCTGCTCGTGTTCTTTTTTATTCCGGGGCAATCCATTCCTTCATCTCCTCCTGCTTCGTGGATCAGCATCAGTTGGTGTGCACTGATTTGTCGATTTCTTGGCACATCACCACAGGTGGCGGTGTTGTCGTCTATGCCCAGGAGTGTAAGCAGAGTCTCGTGGTGATTGAAAGTGCTTATTTCATAGTAGATCTGATTGTGATTGGCAGTTCAGGGTTTGATGTGATTCTCGGCATGGATTGGCTGGGTGAGTCCCATGCTATCATCGATTGTCGAGCTAAGAAGGTTGTTTTTAGAGTACCAGGCCATGTTGAGCTTAAGCTCCATGCTGAGGAGTTACCCCTTGGCCGAGGTCAGGAAGTTGTTGTCGATGCTGGTTGTGCAATGGAGTTGCAGTCAGGCTATGAGGCTGCTCCTCTTGTTGTGCGGAATTTTCTGGATGTGTTTCCCAAGGAGTTGCCTGGACTTCCCCCGGATAGGGATGTTGAATCGGTATTGAGGTTCAGCTAGGTACTGCACCGATATCGAAGTCCTTACTGGATGACACCAATTGAGCTAGCAGAGCTGAAAGTGCAGGTCCAAGGATTGCTGGATTTGGGTTTCATCAGGCCTAATGTGTCCCAATTGGGCGCTCTTGTCTTGTTTGTCAGCAAGAAGGATGGGAGTCTTCGTCTGTTCGTAGATTACCGTGAGCTGAACAGTGTTACAGTGAAGAACCGGAATCCGCTACCCAGGATTGATGATTTGTTTGATCAGTTGGGTAGAGCTACTGTCTTCTCGAAGTTGGATCTTCGCGCTGGTTATCATCAAGTGAAGGTGAAGGCTGCTGATGTGTTGAAGACTGCGTTCAGGATCAGATACGGGCATTATGAGTTCCTTGTGATGCCTTTCGGAGTCACGAATGCGCCAACATTGTTCATGAGTCTGATGAACAGGGTTTTCTCTCCATTTCTTGACAGATTTGTGGTGGTCTTCATAGACGACATTCTGGTGTATTCTCGGAATCGGAAGGATCATGCTGATCATTTGAGGTTGGTTCTGCAGACCTTGAGGGAGAATCAGTTCTATGGAAAACTCAGCAAGTGTGAGTTCTGGCTTGATCGAATTACCTTTTATGGGGCACATTATCTCAGGCGATGGTATTTCTGTTGATCCGACCAAGATTTCTGCGGTCAAGTTTTGGCATGTTCTTAAGTCCGTTTCGGAATTAAGAAGTTTCCTTGGTTTGGCCGGGTATTATCGGAAGTTCGTCCAAGACTTTTCGAAGATAGTTGGTCTGTTGACTAAGCTAACTGGGAAAGATAAGAAGTTCGTCTGGGATGGAGCTTGTAGTGGAGCTTTTGCAGAGTTGAAGAGCCGGTTAACGTCAGCGCCAGTGTTGACTATTCCGGATGGTTCGGGTGGTTTTGTGGTTCACTGTGACATTGCACCTTGGCCCTTGCCAGAAGCGTCACAGTGAACCACAAATCCGCCTGAACAATCTGGAATAGTCAACACTAGTGTTGACATCAACCTGCTCTTCAACTCAACAAAATCTTCGCTGCAAGCCTCATCCCAACAGAACTTCGGATCCTTCCCTGTCAGCTTAGTCAAAGGTCCAGCTATCTTCGAAAAGTCTTGGACGAATTTCCAATAATATCCAGCTAGACCAAGGAAAATTCTCACCTCTGAAACTGACTTGGGCACTGGCCAATCTTTCACAGCCGCTACATTGGTCGGATCCACTGAGATACCATCGCCCGAGATAATGTGCCCCAAGAAGGTAACTCAGTCGAGCTAAAACTCACACTTGTTGAGTTTCCCATAGAGCTGATTCTCTCTCAAGGTCTATAGAACCAACCATAGATGCTTAGCGTGCTCCTTCTGGTCCCGAGAATACTCCAGAATATCATCGATAAAGACCACCACAAATCTGTCCAGGAATGAGGAAAAGACCCTGTTCATCAGACTCATGAGCACAGCTGGCGCGTTCGGGACTCCGAAAGGCATCAATGGGAACTCATAGTGCACATACCTTGTCCTGAAAGCAGTCTTCTGCATATCAGCGGCTTTCACCTTGACCTGATTATACCCTGAGTGAAGATCCAACTTCGAAAAGACAGCTGCTCCACCCAACTGATCAAACAAGTCATCCATCCTGGGCTGCGGATACCGGTCCTTCATAGTAACACTGTTCAGTTCCCGATAATCAATGCACAGTCGGCGGCCATCATCCTTCTTGCTGACAAAAAGAACTGGAGCACCCCATGGTGAAACGCTGGCCGGATGAACCCTAAATCTAGCAAACCCTGAATCTGCATCTTCAGCTCTGCTAGCTCAACCGGTGCCATCCTGTAGGGACTCTTCGATATCGGTGCAGTACCAGGCTGAACTTCAATACCGAACTCCACATCCCTATCATGGGGTAAGCTAGGCAACTCCTATGGAAATACATCCAGAAATTCCCGTACTACTAGAGGCGCAGCCTCATAGCCTGTGTGCAACTCCATTGCACAAGTCTCCTGATCAATTACAGCCTCAGCTCGGCCTAGGGGCATCTCCCCGACATGGAACTCAAACTCTGCGCGACCTGGGAATCGGAATACAACTTTCTTGTCACGGCAATCAATGATGACATGAGACTCACCCAACCAATCCATACTGAGAATGACGTCGAATCCGGAATTCCCAATGATGATCAGGTTATATACTGAAAGCATCACTTTTGTATTAACTTTATTTCCTTTTTTTTTTGAATGAGAATCATATGGGCATATGTTTGCATATTGTGTTTATTATAATATTAATGCAAGTATCTGATATTCTATAAGGTTGATAATATGGTGTGAGGTGACACACAGAAGATCATATTATCAGTTCCCTATGGAATATATAAATAGTTCACAACCTAGACGGACTTGGACAATCCATTGGAAAGGTTGTAGTGTAATCTGGTATTAGTCTATCTTGACTATAGGTTTACACTAGTACACTTTGTGTGTATTGAACAGGACCACTTGAGGTTGTTCTCTTTGTACTGACTACAAAAGAGAACAAATACCTCTGTTATTATGGATGCTTATGCTCTTAATCCAGATATAATAACAGACATGTATATGCAGTGTGCATTACTTTGACTCATAAAAGAGTGAAATTCATTATGGATCAATAACCTCTATGAATTGGGTAATAGCATTGTATGTATGATGGGCTGTTGATTGTAAAAGGGATCCATGTCCCGATACGTCGGGTTGATGATGTCCCCTTAAGGAGTCATAAGGATTTTCATGTAAACCCTGCAGGTGGATTACATCCGACATAACAAATAAAGTTGAGTGGTACTACTTAAGGATAAAAGATGTTGATCAATATACTTGTCAGTAACTTAATTTGATCGACGGACATTCGATATCTTAACATGGGGAGCTGAATGAGCATATAATAAAAGGAGCCCATAAATATAATTTGGGATTAGGAAGGTAGTGCAACAATAGCTCTTTAGTGGACCGAGCTATTGTTAATGGGCCTGGGTTGTGTGTTCGGGCTGAACACGGGATACCCAGATTCGTTAGGAGACCTAACCCTAATTTCTCCTCATGGTCCCTGCCGTAGCCTTATATATATATCCTCTATTCTCTGGCCGTCATATTATCATCAGAGATAAGAAGTTTTCTCTAAATTCGTGATTCACGTAAGGAGAGAAAGAGAGGTCAGCCAAGGAGAAGTAAGGTTGGGAGACCGTCGCCCACCCGACGTCCAACCCGAGGAAGGAATACGTGTAGAAGATCTTGGGGTCGCTGACGGCTCGAGGTTGCTAGAAACTATCGTCTTCTTCTCATTGCAGGTATAATTCGTGAACCCTAGATTCCGCTATAAAGGGTTAGATCACGTATTAAATCTGTTAAGCTTTTATGATCGATACGCACACCAATCCGTGGTCCTGGGACTCATCGCAGTTCCATCACTTGTCACGGCAATCAATGATGACATGAGACTCACCCAACCAATCCATACCGAGAATGACGTCGAATCCGGAATTCCCAATGATGATCAGGTCAGCCTTGAAATCCTCACCACCAATAACCACGGGACTCTGTTTGCATTCATGAGAACAGACAACAACACCGCCACCTGTGACAATGCTCCAAGCCTCAGGCATGATGCTGCCGCCAACTGATGCCGAGCCACAAAGCGGGAGGAGACGAAGGAATGGGTCACCCCGGAATCTAGGAGAACATGAGCAGGGAAAGAACAAACTAGGATAACACCTAAGATAGAGCTAAAAAGTGAGGGAAAAGAACGACGATTAAGGAGTGAGGAAAAACAATGCAGAGAAGATAATATGAAGGAATAGAGCAAAGAAATGAAAGAAACAAAGAAAATAACAACAATGAAAAGCAAAGATACCTGCAACAACACCTTTTGTCGTCTCAGCATCTGCAGCTGTCAGGTTGTAAGCCTGACCTCTCCTGGGAGCCGCGATCCTCTAACCGACAATCAGGCATTGAGGAGGAAGCAGTGGCCTGACCGAACCACGAGCTGGCGCTTCCTGCTGAATCGGACCCCTGGCTAGAGGAGCCATCCTCTGTTGCGAGCAATCTTGCACTGAGTGGTAAGTAGCGCCACAGCCAAAGCAACGACGATTGGTGCGCTTATAGTCCTTGCGCTCATGCCCAGCAAGTTGGCGAAAGTCGAAAAACCAACTCTCTGAGGGCCAGCGGAAGAGTAAGGAGCTGCCCTGACCGGATGGGCTGGGAAAGCCCTCCGAATCGGCCTTCCAGAAGGCCTAACAACAGCAGCGAGGTGCTGAACAAACCGCTGGTGAGGAGCCAACCTGTTGCGAGCCTGCTCCTGAGCTCGAGCTGCCTCAAGAGCCTCAACATAAGTACGCAGGCAAAGGGAAACGAGATGCATCTGAATATTTTTCTCAAACCCCAGAAGGAATCTCCGAGCCCGATCCTCTTCATTCGCCACTAAAGCGGCTCCGAAGCGGCTAAGCCTGGTGAATTCTGCCGCGTACTCATCCACTGATCTGGCACTCTGTTCCAAGAGAGTCTCATGTTACAAAATTGCATGAACATTATGTAACAAAGTTCCAAAAATAGAATAACGACCAACCTATTTCAGGGCAAGGAACTGTTGCTCTATCTCAACTCGAGTGATGCTAGGGAAGAACTTCTCAAAAAAGCTTCTGGTGAATGTGGTCCAAGCAACGGGCCTCTCGAGCCTTTCGGACTCAGCCCTCCACCATATATGGGCAAGGTCCACCAACTGGATGCTCACCACATCCACACGATCAGCATCAGCAACTCTCGCTGCCAACAGCAACTGCTCCATCCTGATCAACCACTATTCGGCCTCAAGCAGCGTCTCAGTGCCGGAAAATTTGTCAAGGTGCAGCCTCATGAAGTCTGCAACTTTACCCAAACGAGGAGGAAGAGCTTCTTGCGTAGGCACAACGGAAGTTGGGTTTCGAGCAACCTCCAATGCGTCCATCACAAGATCACTGTGATTCTGCTGCATGTGGATCAATCGCTCCAACACATTCGTAACATCCTCTAATCCAGGTTGTTCCTTCTATGGACAGGAAGTGGAACCACTGTGAGCCATGGCCTGCACAAATCCAAAAACAATTAGCATCCAGATCAATGTTGATTATAATTTATTCATGTTACTGTATGGTACGCACACTGTTGAGCCAATCCTTGACCGAGCCCAAACTTGTAACGACCCGAAAAATAGCATATGGCTATTTTGCATCGAAATGTGTGCGCGATTGAGAATTTCGCGCGATCATGGATTTTTTGATAAAAATTATTTTAATTGAGAAATATAAGAAATATTGTCTATTTTATTTTATTATTATTTTCAAAATAATTATTTTATACGAATTATCTACAAAGTAGTTTTAAGGTATTTTGTATTGTTTGGAATTATTAAAGTAGAGAGTGAGTTTTATTTGAAATGTATTAAAGATAGAGGGCTTATACGAAACATTCCCTTAGATATTTATCATCTATTATTGTTTATTTCTCCTTTTTACAAAAAAACCCCTTCTCTCTCTCTTTCCCTTCTCCTTCTTCTTCCTTCTTCTTCTCCATTCCCGATCGTTCCCAGACCCGATGGAAACCCGACCTCCTCCTCCTCCCTCCCTTCTCCTCCCGTTCGTCCATGCCGGCGATCGGAAGAAACCCCAACCCCCACTTCCGTTCCCTTCTCCTTCTTCTTCCTTCTTCTTCTCCATTCCCGATCCTTCCCAGACCCGATGGAAACCCGACCTCCTCCTCCTCCCTCCCTTCTCCTCCCATTCGTCCATGCCGGCGATCGGAAGAAACCCCAACCCCCACTTCCGTTCCCTTCTCCTTCTTCTTTCGTTCGATCCCGACCCAAAAGAGCCCCGGCCCCAGTTCTCCTTCCTCCTCCTCCCGTTCGCGCACAGCCGAAGGGAAAGAAACCCCGACCCATTTCCTTGTTCCTCCTTCGTTCTTCTTCTTCATCCCGATCAAACAAACCCAAAAAACGAACCCATCGAACCCCAGGAACCCATCGATCGGCAAGACTTCCCCACCTCCAAATTCCTCCGATTCTCCATGGATTCCAAATTAAAATTAGGGGTAGACTAATGGAGGGATTCTCTACATGGTGGTAGCGTCGGATTTTCGATTGGATTTCGGAAGGTATAAACCCTAACTATTTTATTGTATAAAATTTAGTTGGGTTAATTTTTATTGAGTAGGAATGTTAGGGTAGAGAGATTTTGAGATGTTAGAAATTGTAGATGGGAGAAATTAGTTGGTTATTAGAGAGATTGTGAGTTGTTAGTAAATTAGGGATTTGAGTTTGTAAAAGAGAGAATTATATGGATATGAATTAATTCTCGGATAGTAGTAGAAATCATAGTTGAGCTACTAGAATATTTTAGAGGCGATTTGGTAATTATTTGGGGATGAAAATACCATAGGCATTAGATCATCACGTGCATCGCACGTGTATATCCCAAGCGTTCAATAAACGCTTGTGTGATATTTGGGATAGCGTTATTAGCTTTTATGATTGGTTTGGATAAATTGAGTTTTAATTGCTTTGAAATTTGGTGATAGGATATATTGCGACCATTGGATGCGAGGTGGCACGGCGCTTTGGATCTTCGCGGAATATGTGAGTTAATTTATTAAGTGTTTTTGTGTGATTATAGAAATATGTGAGTTATATTATTATTTATATATTTTGTGATTATCAAAATATAGTGAGTTATATTATTATTTATATATTTTGTGATTATAAAAATATAGTGAGTTATATTATTTATATATTTTCATGGTTTAAAGATATACGTGAGTACTAGTTTATTATATGTATTTTGTGATTATAAAAATATAGTTTATTATATATCTTGTGGTTTGATGAATATGTGAGTTAATTTATTGTGTGTTTTTGTGTGTTAAAAAAATTATGTGAGTTATATTTTTTATATATTTTCGTGGTTTAAAGATATATGTGAGTACTAATTTATTATATGTATTTTGTGATTATAAAAATATAGTGAGTTAGTATATTTATATATTTTGTGGTTTGATGAATATGTGAGTTAGATTAATTATATATATTTTTGTGGGTTGATGAAAATAGTGTGTGTTAATTTATTACGTGTTTTTTTTGTATGTTAAGAATTATGTGAGTATTGATTTATTACGTATCTTGTGATTGTAAGAATATGGTGAGTATGATCTATTTATGAAGTGATGTTTAAGGGAGGATTGAATAACATATATGTGCATATGGGGATGAGTTACAATGATATGAGGATATCAAGATATGGTGTATATGGTTCTATATACGTAATTGATATTTTAAAGAAGTTGGATGAACTGAAGAGGTGACATGATTTATGGATGAGGCGTATGGGGAAATTTACTATCCTTGAGTATATAAAACCTATATAATGGATTCGTTATGTATGTGAGGATTCTCTACTTCTAAGTTAGTTGCTTGCTCTCCTTATCTACTTATGTATGTGTAGAAAGAACCATCCTTCGGGTACTGCTTGTGTAGGTGAAGAAAAGAAACCATTTGAGGGTTTAGTAAATTGTGGATGTTAAAAGAACCCATCTTTTGGGTATGAATTGTTAGAGGTTGAGAAAGAACCCATTTTGAGAGTTGAGTAAATTATGGATGCTAAAAGAACCCAACTTGATGATTATGTTAGTTGTAGTATGGTAAAGAAACAATCTTTGGATGTTGTCAGTGGTAGGGGGTTAAAAGATCACACCTTTTGTGGATTACGCGTTGTAGGTTGAGGAAGAACCCATTCCTAGGGCTATATTATTTGTGTATGCCAAAGAGAACCCATTTGAGTTGTTAGTAGTAGCGAGTAAAAGAACCCACCCTATGGATTTAGATTGTTGTAGAGAAAGAACCCACCCTTGTGGTATAGTAAGGATCCATGTTTGAGTTGTGTGAAGAACCCATTTATCCCTATGTGACGTTCCAGTAAAACCTATCATGTTTGAGTCGATTTTAGAAAGAAACTGATGTTGAGTTGATTATAGTAGGTATGCCATGATGAGTTGATTTTAGAAGAAACCCATGCTAAGTTGATTATAGTAGATTCTTCGGTTACTTCTAATTATAGAAGATCAAGTTTGCTAGTAAGCACAGTTGGTTGCTTCTAGGTGAGATTACCGGTATGGTTGTTTGTATGTGGATTTGCTCGTACGTGGCTCGACTGGCCCGTATGTAGCTGTGGGTCTCATACGCAGCTTATTTGGCTCGTATGTATGTTGTTGTCTCATACGCGGCTCGACTGGCCCGTATGTAACTGTTGGTCTCATACGCAGCTTATTTGGCTCGTATGTATGTCGTTGTCTCGTACGCGGCTCGACTGGCCCGTATGTAGCTGTTGGTCTCATACGCAGCTTATTTGGCTCGTATGTATGTTGTTGTCTCATGCGCGGCTCGACTGGCCCGTATATAGCTGTTGGTCCTATTCGTAGCTGTTTAGCTCGTATGTGTTTTTGGTTACTCGTATGTAGCTTCTTAGCTAATACACAGTTTGTTGTGCTCATCTAGGGTGATATTATTACCCTAAGGGTCATCGACCATCAAGACCACATCCTACTCCCTTAGAGTAAAATGGACAGATCTCACCTCGGGCATCGACGGATCTTAACCGATGTAGGTTGACCGTGGGCCGAGAGTGTTGGTAGAATCCAAGTTAGGGGTAGGGATGAGTGAGAGTGATTTCGTTACTTGAGTCTTGGATCGAGGGACCACGAGTTGGACCATGATAATCTAAGTTGGAAATTATGTAAGATTGTATAGGAGTAGTAACATCATTAGGGTAGTGACTTATAAAATCATTACTTAACCTTTTGCCAGAAAGAAGGGGAGTTGGTAGTAGGGTGCACCGTACGACCAAACCTTTCTTTGGGGCCGATCATAGGTGGTGTTATTGGGTTGTACCATCCTGTCAAAAGGGATACGCACGATGCCTTCTCACTAGTTGGGGACATGGGTTGCGTATCCTGATTGTTAATTCCTGAAGTGCCATGATAAGGCGGGCGGAGCTAGGGGGGATGGACCCCCGGAACTCCGTCAGGTCCTATGCCAAGAGGGCGAACAGGCCATGGACTACGGTCCGACCAGGGGGCGGCAGGGGGCTCTCCTGTCCGCAGTATCCCCGACGATTCGTCAGGTTTTTGAGTGAGGTCCGGTAGCCGGATAGCAGTGGCAACATAGACACCACTGGCGAACTGCATTAGTGGGACTTGACCACGTCTGCAACCTCATCAGTCACGTTGTATCTGTCAGGAACAGGTTGTGTACAATTAGAATTCATAACGCGTGTTCAATCCCTATGTATGGAGAAAACGGCTTGAGATGGGGCGCATGTAGTATGGGATGCATGTTGCTTTCAGAGACTTGCTGACATTAGAATAGGAGCATCCTAGTTAGTTGACATTGCATTAGAATAAGAGCATCATTGTATTAAGTAATCTTCCATTAGAGTTAAGTCATAACATACATTGGCACATCAGTTATATGTACACGTATCTCTTCCATTCAAGATGAATTGCGAGTATGATAGTTAAAGTAAATTAATAACCAAGCTATGGGCTTGGGACGTGATGTGATATCACCCAAGTTCGGCTTGGGGTGTGATATGTTATTACCAAACTAAGTTTGGGATGTGGAATATATTGTGATGAAATGCATGTAAATGGTAATGTGCAATGAGATGCTAGGTTGGACATGGATGAATGTGGTAGCATGCGAATGAGTGCATATGTCTATGATGTGATACGTGATATTATGCAATAAGATCGATATTTGTATTATGAGAGGGGTTATTCAAATGATTACTAAGATAAGTATGTTGTGAGTGGGTATGGATATACATACAGGTGATGGCTCAGAGAGTTGGATGTGAATTCCCATTTATGAGGTTACATGTTCAGATGTCAAGTAAGATTTGTTGATCTTGACATTTGTGAGTTCGTTATGTTTTTACTTGTAAAGTTTAATCTATTTATTTATTTAATAAATTATACTCACACCAGAAATGGCTAACCCCTTAGTGTTTGGGGGTTAGGCAGTCTATGGACTACCCTAGGTCCCTACTGTTACAGGTCCAGCAGTGCAGAGGTGAGGTGTAGGTACAGGTTTCTGTGGAGTGGAGCTCTAGTTATAAATTGTTGTTATTATTTAATTGTAAATAGTAAAGATTTTATGCTTTAAATTGTATTTTTGATGTATAAGTATGTGGATGATGATGAAGAGTATAGTGTGAGGCGGCAGGATATGGTTTTGATCCGTAACCATTTCGTTGTGGAGTGCCGAGACTTCGTGGTAAGTTTTTATAGGTTATTTTCTAAAAACTTACTACGTTTTCTAAAGGATTTATGGTTTTTATTTGATAATTGTTATACCGTTATGAGTTTGGCCCCCAGAGCATATATATATATTGCCTGTGTGATGATGCTCATTTTGGCCTGGGGAGCCCGTAATATTATTGCCTGTGATGTAAGCTACGGAATTTAGAGCAAAATTCCGTAAGCTTTTTTCTGTTTTGGGGCAGAAATTACAGGGGAGACTCTGCCCAATTTTTCTTTGGAACATAACCATTTTAGTTTATGTTTAAAGTGATATAGAAATTGGAAGAATCGAGTTTGGAGTCAAAAAGGAAAAAGGGCAGGCGCTACAGTTAGTATTACAAACTTATATTTGTAATTACTGCGTGGTAACTCTGTGTTGAATAAAAAAGTTTTAAATTTCCAGCATTTTTGTGTATCGTGACTAATTGAAGGAAAGATCTTGGCATGTGTCACGGTTTCCCGGTTACGTGGAAATCGGGGCGCTACAAAACTTGTCTAATATATTAGTCAAGCTAATACATTAGCCAAACTTGGTGCTCTGATACCACTAAAAACTTTGTCACGCCCCTCTTTCCAAAAAGGAATACCGAATACGGATACGCGACATAAGTTCAGCGAATGGCTTTCACCATTCATAAGCTGTCAGGATCTTTACAACATGTACAAGAATAAACAAGAGATATACAAGAGAAATAATCAACCACGCATGAATAAATAAATTAATATAACCAACAGGATTATTGAAAACAAGAATACTTAATCTTCAAATAACCAAGTCTGGAACAAAACACAAATCTGGGACAAAATGCCTAATACAAGATAATCCATGTAGCAATTACATTTATTCAAAAACAACAAGAAACAAAAATGTAGCAACAACTCTAGTCAACTAGAATGTTTGGTCACCTACTCCCTCGGTCAGCTGGTCACCAAAGTCTGCAAGTTTAACAAATTACAGGTAGAGGAAAGAGAAACAAAACGCCCGTTAATGCAAGTTACGGGCAGCTTGTAGTGCAGGAAACAAGTACAGGGAAACAGATAGACAAGTATAGAGTAACAGCAGAAACAAGTACAGAAGTAAGTATGAAAGGAATGTGACAGCAAAATAGGGCAACCAACTATAAATCAAGAACATAAATAAATAACATGGCAAGATAATCGGGTGCAAGTGGCATGTAACAAGTAGCAAGTAGCATGCAAGCAAGTAACAAGTAACAAGTGTCAAGTAGCATGTACAAGCAAGTAACAAGGACGAGCAAGTGATCAAGTATTTCAAGTCTTCTATCTAATCCTATCTAGGTAACACTTCATGCGTCCCAAATTTTTACCACATGGTTGCTGCATTCAAATAAATTGCATTTTAGATTTCGTAGTGGATCATAAAGGGCAGTGTGCTCGGGTACAAGTATCAAGTAATCATGTGTCAAGTATCAAGTGTCAAGTATCAAGTAATCACGTGTCAAGTATCAAGTATCAAGTATCACGTAGGATCTATGGTGTAACGCTCCGCCCCAATACTCAGACAATTTTAATATTTTTAGAAGACAAATTAGATACTATGTAGTACAACTGCCCACCACAGGCTGCCTCTCAAAAGGTGGTTAACCAATTAGGTGACTCTTGATCATTGGCTAATTATATTTATACTCAAATTATTTTTTTGTGCACCTCCCATGTGGGACTAAATTTCTCAAATCCTTCTCAAATCCCGTGTAAACAGTGTTACCAGTCGCTAAACAATCGACCAGTCGACTGTTCGCTGTAAATCTGGGGTATTACATACACCCCACCTTAGAAATCAGCGTCCTCGTTGAGTACAGGGCACACATCTAGTCGACTGGTCGCCGAGTAAAAATAACCCAGATTTGCAGCGAACAGTCGACTGGTAACACTATTTACACGGGATTTGAGAAGGATTTGAGAAATTTAGTCCCACATGGGAGGTGCACAAAAAAATAATTTGAGTATAAATATAATTAGCCAATGATCAAGAGTCACCTAATTGGTTAACCACCTTTTGAGAGGCAGCCTGTGGTGGGCAGTTGTACTACATAGTATCTAATTTGTCTTCTAAAAATATTAAAATTGTCTGAGTATTGGGGCGGGGCGTTACATATGGTTCCCCTTTCGAGTACATTTTTCTATATTTTCCACTTATAAATATTTTCCTTTAACCCCGGCTTGGTTTCTTGTTATTATTATTTAAAGCAATCATGGACGTGCACAAACAAGGCAAGAAACATGGTAAGATAACAAGGGACAAGTACAAGTTGGATAAGGACATGAACGGGTGACAAAATGACTCATCAAAAGCTAGGACATCGAAACTTCCAGTTCTGGACAGCAAGACACTACCGTACCAAATCTGAGATTTCCGTTGCCACAGATATGCAAATCTGGATCCGTCAGAAAATTTAGAAAATAGACTCTCGGCCGAATTTAGCACATATATACAAGTCATATAATAACCACAGAAACAGGGTTCAAAACAGAATTATTTGCAGAAATCATGTTCGGCCAGTAATCATAAGATTGTACTCATAAGCATGAAAATGGCATAAAAATTTACTGATTAAATCTCAGAAAAGTCTGAGGTATTCCCTAGTATTTCTAGCATCAACAAATAAAATTTCATAATATTCCAACTCAGATAGCATAGTCCAATAACTTTAGAAATCAGCAAGATACGGCCAGTTTGTGAATCTGGAACTTTAGACACAGCAGTACTAAAACAGCAATAGATTACAAAGTATAACTCAAAATCCAAATATGTAAAAAGGGTTGTAAAATAGATACAATGAACTACATTATATATTCACAAAGTTTTAATAAACAACAACTCGAATCCAGTTGAAAGTATGGTTTTTTTACTGAACAACATGCAATTCTGGAAATATATTAGTTGTTCACAAGCATAAAATAGTTTATAAATGTCATTAATTAAATCTACAAAAAATTGGGGTTAATCTCATTCATGTCTAGTTATACCAAGAAAAATATTAGATCCAAATCCTATCTTAACATCCGTATTAAAATGAATAACTACGCAGAAATTACATAAAACAGAACTTGGAATTTTTAACACATCTGTAGCAAAACAGTAATAACTCATACATCACAAATCGAAACTGAGATCTGTCGAAAATTCTGGAAAATAGACAACGAGATCTACGATTTATTTTCACAAATTAATTTCGTTTACTGACCTTAATAGGGTCTAAAATACTGAAATAAAACAGGGCAACAGCAAAAACATAAATCTCCCCTTATGCATTAAATCAAATAGTTCATATGTAACAAATCCAAATTATAACAAAAACACAAAACATGGTATAATAGATGTCCAAAACAACATGGTATGGGTCTTAAACGAGTCTAGCACAAGATACTACAACTAACACACCAAGCATGCAAGAGATATACAACACATCATGGATCACGAAACAACATACATACATGCATCAAGAATTTAATCAGATCTAAATTATTTCATGTCATGTGTGTAACAAACATGATGACTACGGATGGATCAACAAATAGAGTCAGGATTTAATAAGTGTTTTTCATGATAACGAATCTAGAAACAAATATAACACTACAGGCGGTATTTGGTACTTATATATACAACAAAACTAATGCAAGTTACTTGCCTTATAGTCGACGGATATGACGAGAGAATGAGAATAAAGGGAATAGATTCTCGGCAATGAACACAATGCCAATGGATCACGAACACAATAACATGGACCCAACACTCGAGATCCAATACGTGCACACAATGAGAGAGAGACAGCCGGGGAATGTGCACTGTGATGGGTGGACGACGGTGGCATGACGGCAGGGCGGCGAAACGACGGCGACGTCGGGAAGAGGAAGCTGAGGGGGCGCGTCGCTGGAGGATGCTGGCGCTGGCGCTGGCTGTTGCTGCTGACTGGCTTCGAAAGAGGAGAAGGGGAGAAGAGGGGCTAGCATGCGGTGCTCGGGAGGAGGGCGACATAGCGGGGGGCACGACGGTCGGAGGGGTAGGCCGATAGTCGGGGGATCGGGGTGCAGGGTAGGTCGGGTAGGGGATGAGATTGAGATGAGAGAGATAGATTAAGGTTAGGGTTTGGGAGATAGCAATTGTAGATAGGAAGAACAAAATTTGTTGGGGGGTTATAATGAGAGATTTTTGGCAAGTAGGGATTTGGAGAATCAAGAGAAAATGGGGGAGACGTGATCTACTTGTTAGCAGAAAGAGAGTGTGAAGAAATATCTGGGGAAGATTGGGTCAAAGAAGAGGGTATTGGGCAGCGGGTTAGGATCCAATAGGACGGGTAGATGGGTTCAAATAGGGTAAACTGGGTAGAAAACCCGATCCAGTAAGGTAAAATCAAATAGACAAGCAATTAGACCATGAAATGCAATAGATCAGAAACAATAAATCATTCAGAGCCAGAATAATTGGCAGACAAATGAATCACAAAAGAATCAAACAAATAGGTGAATATATAAATACTGGAAAGAAGAACAAATACACGGTTCAGAAAAAAGAAGGAGTACAAATAGATAGAATACACTGGGAGAAAAGAATACAGTACAAAAATACAGAAAATGGGATACAGGAGTTATAGTGGAGAGCACGATTTTTGGAGCAAATCTAATAATTGAGAATTTTTGGTGCATATCTTGAGATGATTGAAGGGCTAAGGAGCGCCAAAAGCATCGATCAGCTCGGGTCGACTTCTTCTCAGCATGATTGAACTCCTCGGGGGCAAGCTGACGTCAACTTTTTTTTTTGCGATTCGTCTTCCGAGCATTGGGAGCCCAATCCATTTCTCTATATAACCCCTATCCTCTTTCTTTTCTCCTCACTTCAATTCATTTTCTCCAATCTCTTTCTCTTTCCTCAATGGTGTTTCTCTCTCTAGGATTTCAAGTTTTTTCGGTGATCTCTTCAAGTGAAGTTTCGTCGATTAGTTACCGTCGTTAGTAAGGTAACTTATATTATTACTATAAGTAATGTCTGGGGTTTCTTCGGGTGTCGGTGCCTCCCCCTCGGGTCGTATAGTTGAAGAAGAGACTTCTTCTCGGCCTACTAGAGAAGAGAAGGGAAGAGAGTAGCTAGGTTTTCTTCGGTTATTATGGAGGAGATTGTTGAGATGAGGAGGGAGCCAACGGGAAACTACTTCAATCCTATGCATTCGCCTCACACCCCTGATACGACAATACTCCGAAGACTTGTAAGATTTGATTCGGTATGAGATACGACATGAGGAACTAGACTACCTTGAGACCACCGAGGCCGGCTCCATCACTACCATCCTGACGAGAAAGGATCTTTCAAATATCAGGGCCATTTTCGGGATCCCCCTTGAGTTTGAGATGTTTTTACCTGGCCCTAGAGTTAGGGCGTGTTCGGTGATTTTGAACGAGTTCTGCATCTTCCCTTATGATTCTTTTTATGCCGAGTTGCGTCTTTCCCGACACCCATTCATGAAGGAGATCCTGAATTGGTATACACTTAGCTTGGTTCAGTTCATGCCAAATAAGTGGAAGCATGTGACCGGCTTCATCCTGCAGTGTTGGAAGACTGGTTTCGAACCAAGCCTAACTTTATGGAGGATACACTTCAAGCTTCATCATAAGAATAAGATGGAGCATCGGTTCTATCTTTCTCCTCACCCGGAGATTAAAGAAATCGAGAATCTGGACTCGATTATACATTGGAAGGACAATTTCTTCATCATCAGTTGTCATGAGCCGTGGAGATTCCCACCAGGTGGAAATAGGCCGTCCCCAAGAGAGCGAAGGTCGACCCATTAGTTGGCGAGAAGGAGAAGAGATTTAGTGTTGCACTTCTCAAGTGCAAGGAGATGAAGTGGAGGATTATGAAAGAGGAGGTTCTTTTTGATTTTTTTTTTTTTTTGGGGGGGGGGGGGGGGGGGGCTGAGACTGATTATCTAATGTTTGGTTTCAGTTCTAGTTTTTCCGTTGCTAAATACTTAATTATCTTTTCCCTCTTCTTTTGCCCTGCTCTCACATTTTCCTTTGTTTTCTTTTGCAGAAGAGAAGAATATGGATTTTGACGCAATCATGTTGGTCCGTGCCACATTGAGCAATAAGGCGCCTGAGGACAAGAAGAGGAAGAGGATCACGAGCAAGTCATCGTCCTTGAAGGCGGCCAGGAGTTCTTCGACTCTTACCCCAGTGGTGGCTCTGGTGTCACCTCCGGCTGTGTTAACGAGCCCCATTGTGGGTGGTCTTTCCCTTACCACGGTTATTGGAGAAGCCTTCCTCCCTTTGGAGGCCATGACCGAAAGTGGTTTTTTGTAGGCGATATATGATTGGAGAAGCTAATATGTAGTTTCTCATAGACGATGCCAATATGTTGCTATTTTTTTCGGTGCGAGAGCAATCCGATAATGAGTCTTTTTTTAGGGATGATAACTTACAATATGGACTGTCGATTAGATCTGAATTGTGATGGTTGAAGGCTCCTTGATCTGAATTTGAATGGTTGCGAACGTCTGGATTAAGATCTGGACGGCTTAAAACGTCCGGTGAACCTGCACGAGTCAAATACCAGGGTTGGCCAAGACAAAAGACCCTCCAATGCTCAAATCAGTAATTCAGAAAGGAGATTAGAGTTTTAATGACAAAAGATTAATTACTCGTTACTGATTGACGAAAATCTCTAACATTATAATGAGAGAGTTGGGGTGTTGTCATTTGTAGACAACTTGTAATTTGTAGACATTCATTCAACCATCTAATCTCAACCATTCATTTTTAAGTGAGAGTTATATTAACCATTCATTTACTCAGCTGTTGTTACTTACCATAGTACCCTCAAAGTTCAAATTTATTTACGACATAATTATTTAGAAAGTGTCACCCATATAAAATAAAAAGTTTGTGCCACTGGGGATAATTTGTAAAGAATATGTGATGAGTAAATGAAGGTCTCAGGTTTGTTGCTAGATTACGTCTTATTATTTACTATTAAAAAAGTAATTAATTAGAACGTGCATTGCAAGTGCAGATTTCTAGTGATATGGGTCAGATGACGTGGCCCCTCCTGGGCCACAGGATCCCCTCAAAAACCGTTCACCCCTGATCATCAGGTCTGCCAGGTCATCCCTAAGCCTCATGGGCTTTCGCCATGTCAGGCCCATGGGCAACCGGGTCCAGACCCGCTTTGCACTGCCTATAAATACCAGGCCCTCTCCCCATTCAAAAGGTAATTAATCTTTCCCCTCTAAAAACCCTAGTTACTGTTACTCTTCATTGACTAACTAGACCGTCGGAGGGTCTGCCACCGTGTTAAATCCCGGTGTTCCTAGGCCGAGTGCAGGTACACGAGACTTTCGGGTCCGAGCTTCTAGATCCGAGCCGAGCCTTCAGATCCGAACCGAGCATCCGACCTCCACCTCACTCCCGCCTCCTCCCGAGCTGTTCCCTCGGCTGAGGGTCGGGCGTACAGCCAATACCGAAGCTTCCACTAAATTACAAACTGAGAGAACTCATAGGCCGACCCGACCTCCTTTCTCCGCTGCAATCTTACAAGCAGAAATACCCCAAAATTTCCGACCTCCCCAATTCGAGACCTATGACGGCGAGGGTGATCCTGCTGATCACATGGAGGGTTTCAAGACCCTAATGATAATTCACAGCATTTCGGATCCCCTCCTATGTCGAGCCTTCCCTGCCACCCTCCGGAGTCCGGCTCGGGAATGGTTCTCTAAGCTCGTCCCCGGCTCGATCTACTCGTTCGACCAACTGGAGGCCAACTTTCTGGTCCACTTCGTGACAAGCAGGAAAGCGGAGAAGACGAGCGCATCCCTACTGGACCTCCGATAGAAGGAAGGGGATTCACTCTGGCAGTTCGCCCGGAGGTTCACCACGGAGGTGAGGTCGGTCTCCTCCCTCGATGCTGGGGTCGCCACAGCGGTGTTTCGGCATAACGTCCGGCACAGCCAGCTGAAGGCATCCCTGGCGAAGAAGCCTCTCCTCGATTTCCCTGACCTGCTCAACCGGGACGAAAAGTACATCCGGGCCGAGGAGGCCCTAAATCCAGAGGACGCCAAAGAGGTCCCAAGGAAGGGGAAGCGCAAGGCCGACGAGGCAGAGCCAGCAAAGAAGGTCCAAAACCATCATGAAGAGGGTCCCTCCGGTCCCGCGCTTCAAGAGGTACACACCACTAACACAGAACGTGTCGGCAATCCTCTTAGCAATCGAGGACAGGGACCTCGTCCAGATGCCCCCTCGACCGACCAACAACAAGAAAAGAGATCAGCGGTTCTACTGCCACTTCCACCGGGACAACGGGCACGACACCGGCTACTGTCGAGCCCTGAAGGACGAAATCGAGGCCCTCATCCAATGAGGGTACCTCCGGGAGTTCACACGAGAAGATGCACGGGACTGAAGAGACACGAGGAACCGGAGGCCTTCTCCTCTTCCTCGTGCCCCCAAACCACGTCCCGAGCGGAACCCTAAGCCTGAAGAGACCGAAGGTCAAGCTATCCTGCATTGTGTCCATGGGGGGCCCATGGGAGGAGAGTCCAGCACTTCCCACAAGGCGTTCGTCCGAGAGGTAAATGTCGTCCGGGGTCTCCCTTCCCCCCAGGATCAGCATCTCCTTATCTCCTTATCGGGGGAAGACCTGCAGGGGGTCCGGCTCTCGCACTGTAATGCGCTCGTCATCAGCCTCGTTATGGCGAACTACGAGGTCCGTCAGATCCTCATGGACAATGGGATCTCGGTAAACATTCTCTTCCTAGAAGCGTTTGAGAACCTCAAGCTCCCCCGAGATAAGCTGAAGCCAGCCGGGTACACCCTTGCACGATTTCTCCGGCGTCCCAGTGCCAATTGAAGGGATCGTGACCATCGATGTCACTGCCGGTACGACCCCTCACAGACGGACCGAGTCGATGGACTTCATGGTTGTGAACGTCAAGGCAGCTTACAACGCCATCCTCAGCTGACCGGGGCTCTGCTCCCTCCAGGCTGTTCCCCTGGCCTACCACCTAAAGCTGAAGTTCCCCACCGAGTCAGGTGTCGAGGTCGTCCGAGGGAACCAAGAAGCAGCACGATCGTGCTATATGACGACGGTTGGGGGCGGTGTGTTCCCCCTGGACACCGTCGAACTGCAGCCCGAAAGGAGCCAGCCCGAGCCCTAGCCGGCGGATGTAATAGAAGAGGTCTCATTCGAGACAGGGGACATGTCAAAGTGGTTCTGCGGGAGCTGCTCCCTCGCGCCCGACCTCAAGTCCGACCTGATCGATTGCATTCGCCACAACGTCGACCTCTTCACCCGGAAGCCCTCAGATATGCCTGGAATCTCCGAAGACCTGATCATGCACAAACTCAGTGCGATCCCTGGCTGGAAGCCAATCGTCCAGAAGTGACATAAGTTTGCCTCGGAGAGGCAACAGGCAGTGAAAGCGGAGGTGGACAAACTCTTGTCTGCCCTAGTTCATACAGGAGGTCAGCTACCCTGAGTGGCTGGCGAACGTCATAATGGTCAGAAAGGCGAGCGGGACCTGGAGGATCTGCATAGACTTTACCGACCTCAACAAGGCATGCCCCAAAGATCTGTTCCCTCTCCCAAGCATCGACGCTCTGATCGACGCAACATCGGGTCACAAGCTCTTATCTTTCATGGATGCCTTCTCAGGCTACAACCAGATCCGAATGTTCCCCCTGATATAGCCAAGACGTCCTTCGTCACAGACCAAGGTCTTTATTGCTACCGGGTTATGCCCTTCGGGCTGAAGAATGCCGGTGCTACTTATCAGAGGTTCATCAACCGAGTCCTCAAGGATCAGATCGGTCGCAACATGGAGGTATAAGTCGACGACATGCTCATCAAAAGTTAGTGGGGACAGGACCACGTCGCCGACCTGGAAGAAGCCGTTGGGATCCTTCGGACCCACAATATGAGACTCACTCCGGCAAAGTATGCGTTCGGTGTCTCCTTAAGGAAATTCCTCGGGTTCGTCGTTAGCCAGCGGGGCATCGAGGCAAACCCCGAGAAGATCTAGGCCATGATAGACATGACCCCTCCTAGAAACATCAAAGAGGTCAGAGGCTCACGGAAAGACTGGCGGCCATTAGCCGTTTCCTCTCCAAGCCCGGAGAGAAGTCCCTCCCTTTCTTCAAAGCTTTGTGCGGAACCGAAGGCTTCGAGTGGGGTACTCAGCAGCAAGAGGCGTTCGCCCAATTAAAAGAGTACCTCGCCAATCCTCCTCTCATCAACAAGTTCGAACCAGGAGAGCCCTTTCGCTTTATCTCCCAACTTCGAAAAATGTGCTCAGAGCTGTTCTCGTTCGAGAAGAGAACGGAGTCCAAAAGCCACTGTACTATGTGAGCAAGGTTCTGCTCACAGCCGAGACCAGTTATGCAAAAAGGGAGAAGGTGGCATACACCCTGGTTATGGCCATGCAGAAGCTCCGCCCCTATTTCCAGGCGCACTCAATCCAGGTCCTTACAGACTAGCCTCTGAAGGCCGTACTCTACAAGCCCGAGAGCTCCGGCCGACTAGTCAAATGGTCGACCGAGCTCAGTCAATACGACATCGGCTATCAGCTAAGAATGGCCATCAAGGGGCAGGCCCTCGCCGAGTTCATCACGGAATGCACTATCTTCGAGCAACCCAAAAGTTGGGAGGTCGACCAGACGCGGGAAGTTTACATCAACAGCTCTTCCTGCGAAGCGGAGAGTGGTGCGGGCATCATTTTGCGAGGACATGACAATTTCCTTCTCCACTATTGCCTCCGCCTCAACTTTCCAGCCTCCAACAATGAGGCCGAGTATGAGGCCATGATTGCCGGGCTCACCCTGGCACATCAGGCAGGCGCTAGATAGATCAGGGATTTCAGTGACTCTCAGCTCGTGGTCAATCAGATCTCTGGAGAGTACGAGGCCCATGACGATCGGATGATCTGGTACTTGGCCGTGGTCCAGCGGCTCTTGGCATCCTTTGACGAGTCTGCAGTCTTAAGGATCCCCAGAGAGTAGAACGCCCAGGCTGACGCCCTGTCAAAGTTAGCCTCCTCGTCCTTCGAAGGACTCGACCGCACCGTTCTGATCAAAGTACTCCTAAAACCGAGTATCGACTGCCCTGAGACCCTCTGCATAGAAGACAGAGCTCAGTTTGATGATTGGACCGCTCCCATCAGAAAGTTTCTAATCAAAGGAGAGCTCCCCGAAGACCGAGCCGAGGCAAGGCGGGTCAGGGTCCGTGCAGGGAGGTTCACCATGATCAGCGAAACCCTCTTCAAACGGTTGTACACCACGGCAGACGGAAGGCCCTACCTCCGCTGCTTAACCCCCGACGAAGCAAAGTACGCTCTTAAGAAGCTTCACGAGGGAATTGGCAGATGCCATATGGGAAGTCGATCACTTGCGCGAAAGGCTCTGAATCACGGGTATTACTGGCCCATGATGCTACAAGACGCCCTGACCCTGGTTAAAAAGTGTGGCCCTTGTCAAATGTTCTCCTCGGTGAAAAGGGCTATGCAAGCAAACCTCTGCTCCCTGGCCAGTCCGACCCCCTTTGCTATGTAGGGGATGGATCTGGTGGGCCCATTTTCGAAGGCAACGAGCCAAAGGAAGTTTCTGATAGTAGCAATCGACTAGCTTCACAAAGTGGATCGAGGCCGAGCCCCTGGCCACGATCACCGAGCAGCAGACCCAACAATTTTTCTGGAAACACATCGTCTGCCGATTCGGGATTCCACACATACTCATCACAGATAATGGGACTCAGTTCGGGGGTAAAAATTTCCGAAAGTTCTACGAGGATCTCGGGATCCAGCAGCGCTTCTCTTCGGTGTGCCATCCACAGTCGACGGCCAGGCCGAGAATGCGAACCACTAGATCCTCGACGGTCTCAAGAAACGACTTCATAACTCTTCCAAGGGGTTATGGGTCGATGAGTTGCCGAGTGTCCTCTGGGCCCATCGAACAACGAAGAGAATCCCCACGGGAGAGTCGCCATTCAACCTGACATATGGCACGACGGCCGTAATTCCCCTGGAAATCAGGGCTCCCCTCGCCCCGAATCATGGCCTTGATGAAGCAAGTAACTCGGTGCAGCTACGCGCCGATCTGGACCTCAAAGACAAAGTCAGTAAAAAATCTGCCATCAGAAGAAATACATAAGAGCAGAGGATCGAAAGGTTCTACAACAAAAGGGTGCGTCCCACCGACATCAAGCTAGGGGACCTCGTCCTCCGAAAGCTGGCGGTATCTAACCCCGGCCAAAAGAGGAAACTGGCCCCAAACTGGGAAGGCCTGTACAAAGTTTTGAGGTTGTATGCCTGGGCACGTATCACCTCACCGACCTGGAGGGAAAGTCTGTCAAGTGGCCCTAGAACGCAGAGCACCTCATCAAATTCCTCGAAGGGGAGGGTTAGCCTCTACAGATACCCCTATGTAAATTATAAAAAATATAATCGCCACGTCGTGCCTTGTTTTGTAAAGTCAAAATATGTCATAATTATGCCAGCTTTCTTAAAATAAGCTTCGGCTTTGTATTAGCTTTCTTAAGAAACAAGTTGCGGGCTCGACCTTCGGAAAGAACCGTGAGCCACAAAAAGCTTCCCTACAAGCTTGGGGCTCGGCCTTCGGAAAGAACTGCGAGCCACAAAAAGCTTCTCTTACAAGCTTAGGGCTCGGCCATCGGAAAGAACCGCGAGCCACAAAAAGCTTCACTTACAAGCTTAGGGCTCGGCGCTCGGACGGCACCACCAGCTGCAAAAAGTCATCTCTCAGGTATGGGGGCTCGGCATCGACCTCGAGCATGGCTTGGGCTTGTTCAAGCCCTACAGCCTACATGCTCGGCGATGACCACCAGCCACGCCCGTACTATCTACCCGAGAACAGGTATGGGAGCTCAGCGTCTACCACGAGCAAGGCCTTGGCTTTTTCAAGCCAAATGACCTTTACGCTCGGCGATGACCTGCAGCTACGCTCATAACAGGCTTCTCTAAGGTATGGGGGCTCGGCATTGACCTCGAGCATGGCTTGGGCTTGTTCAAGTGCTGCAGCCTGTGCACTCGGTGATGACCGTCAGCCATGTCCGTACTATCTACCCGAGAACAGGTATGGGAGCTCGGCATCGACCTCGAGCAAGACTTTGACTTTTTCAAGCCATGCGACCTTTATGCACGGCGACGACCTACAGCTACGCTCATAACCAGCTTCTCTAAGGTATGGAGGCTCGGCATCGACCTTGAGCATGGCCTGGGCTTTTTTAAGCCCCGCAGCCTATGCGCTCGGCGATGACCGCCAGCCACACCCGTACTATCTACCCGAGAACAGGTATGGGAGTTCAGTGTCGACCTCGAGCAAGGCCTTAGCTTTTTCCAGCCATATGACCTTTATGGTCGGTGACGACCTGCAGCTACGCTCATAATTAGCTTCTCTAAGGTATGGGGGCTCGGTATCGACCTCAAGCATGGCTTAGGCTTGTACAAACCTTGCAGCCTATGTGCTCGGCGATGACCGCCAGCCACACCCGTACTATCTACACGAGAATAGGTATGGAAGCTCGGCGTCGACCTCGAGCAAGGCCTTGGCTTTTTCAAGCCATGCGACCTTTACGCTCGGCGACGACCTGCAGCTACGCTCATAACTAGCTTCTCTAAGGTATGGGGGCTCGGCATCGACCTCGAGCATGGCCTGGGCTTTTTCAAGCCCTGCAGCCTATGCGCTCGACGATAACCTCCCGCTACACTCGTACTATTTACCAGAGAGCACACATGCGGGCTCGGTGTCGACCTTGAGCAAGGCCTCGGCTTTTTCAAGCCATGCAACCTTTACGCTCGACGATGACCTTCAGCCACGTCCATCCCAGAAATTTTCATTAAAGATTTAGGGCGCTCACCTTCGGCAAACGCCCCGAGCCTCCGACCGTTGGTTGACCCACCTCTCATCCGCGAACAACTCAGGGTTACGGCCCTCAGAGCCAAAACCTCGAACCGTTCGAGGGTGGCAGGGGAACCACCGACCCAGAACTCTTGCCCAAAATCTCACCTCCGGGGTCGACCCACCTCTCACCCGTTGATAGGTCGGGGTCAACAACCCTCAGAGTCGAAACCCCGAATTGTCAGTGGGTGGCAGATGAGTCACCGCCAGTTTCTAGTGAAAAAATGATGAGGGGATGGAGATTATATAGCCCCTGAGCAGCTCATTAATGACATCGGGAAGTCCAAACGGCAGAAGGTGAAGCGTATCCATTAATTTTTATCGGAAGGAGAAACGTCCTTTGTTGAGGGCTACCTTCTAAGTGTAGCGGTTTGGCCCCCGAGCGTAGCTTCGACCTCGGAGCTGACCTGAAGCGAAGCCCCACTCAGCAAGGGTCCCAAGCTATGACCCTACCAGTTTCGCTTAGCAAATTATCAAAGACAAGAAGTCGAAGATTTTTATTACTCATAGAGCACCAGAAACGGCCACACAATACAATGAAAAGTTTACAAATCGCTCATCGCTCGGCTTAAAACTCAAACTCGGTGCTTCCCACGGGATCCTTCGGGCACTCGACCGGTCCGGCCAGCGAGGGCATCGCGGCAACGGAGCTTTGCGCGTCGGCTGGCTGGGCCATCTCCAAGAAAAAAGTCGGAGAAGGTCCCAACACGGAATTGCCCGCCTCTTTGACCAGACCGGCACCTAGCATGAGCTTCAACCTACGGATCTCCAACTCTTTCTCTACAACAGCCTCACGAAGAAAAGACTCCAAAGCTGGTCGCCCACTCGAGGCATCCGAGATCGACCAGTTCGTCTCAACTACCCACTAGTCCCGGTCGGCTATGGCCATCTTCAAGCGAGCGACCTCCAGGCTAAGCTCTCTATACTTGTTCATAAAGTAATTTACTGCGGCCTCTCGATCCCGAGCCGGCTTACGTTGGCGAGCCAGAACACTCTCCATGGCCCCCAGCCCAGCTCGGACCCAAGAGACCTCGACAGAACCAAGGTCGATGCCAAGGACCTCATGTGTCTATCAAAAAGATGGGAAAAACAACAGGTCACAAAAGAGAGACGGAAAAACACAAGTCATATAGCGTCGGCCAAAAAAAATCTTCGTTTATAAACTCAAAAATTTTCTTGTTACAAAAAAGCGGTGGCTAGTCCGCATTTGGCAATTACAAAAAAAAAAGAGAAGTAAATTCCAAGAACCCCTAAAGATTCCTGTGTTACAAGTTATGAGCACGAGATACGGGTCGTCTCTATACTCATATAACAGATTCAGATTTATAACATGCAAACTTGATAATCTCAGGTTCTGTATGGCAGTCGACTTGCTCTCACTCTCAGTCGACTGCTCTTAGAACTTCTGAACAAGTTTGTCTATTATAAATCTATACTAATACTCTCAGGTTTGATCAATAAGTAACAGAATAGCATTCAGAAGAATATAAGCATTACATAACTACAGTTTCAATCTACCCAACTATGAAATTAGTTCCACATAATAAGACTTTTATTGACTAACAGTTTCGAATACATGATGAAAATAAAAAAACTAGAAAGAGAAGAAATAAACTGATGTAGTTCAGTCTGAGAAGTCGACTGCTGTCACTCAGTCGACTTGCTAGTTGCTTCAGCGTACTCGATCTCCTTCTTCTTCGATGCTGCTAGAATAATCCTCTTGGTGATTTGATGATTCAGAAATTCCGTCCTCCCGACCTTTCTCCCTTCGTTGATATTTATAGAGGCGGCAGGAGAATTAGGGTTTTTACCATTTTTCAGAAAAATCCTCTTCTTTTATTTATTTATTTCCTTCTTTGATTGGTATTTTATTTCTTTCTCTTTTCTTCTTTTCTTCCTTTTCTGCCAACCACGTGCTCTCGCCAATCCCCAGTCTCTAGCTTTTATTTGTTGGAGGAGTTGTTATTCGCATATAACCTGGGTCTGGATAACTAAATCTTGCTTCGTATTTGGATGAGGATGAATCTTCGCTGTTCTTATCTTTTGACTCCGCCGCATATCAGTCGACTGCACCGAGACATCTGTGGCTTCATGATTCATCAGTCAAGTCAACTGATGTTGGAGAAGTCAACTGTGCCGAGCCCCATCAATCTCTCTGTCCGGTCGACTGGTGAAGAGCCAGTCGACTGTTGCTCTGCAGTTCCCTGTATATCATCCTCTCAGTCTGTATTAGTCTGGAATCTGCTTCGTTTTGCTGCTTTTGGTTGTTTCCTATGGAAAAGAGAAAAGAAGAGTAAAATAACACATAAAGAGCATTTAAATGTCTAATTGCACTAAGATTATTGCTCCTAAATGTGAATATTATTGGGTCCATCATTCACCCAAGTTCCTCCTACAAAAGTTTCTCTCAACGGCTTAGGGGTCGACGCTCAGATGTCACCGCGAGCCCCAAAAAGTTTCTCTTAACGGCACGAGGCTCGATGCTCGGATGTCAGCGTGAGCCCCAAAAAGTTTCTCTCAACGGCTTGGGCCTTGATGCTCGGATGTCATCGCGATCCCCAAAAAGTTTCTCCTAAACTGCTTGGGCCTCAACGCTCGGATGTCACCACGAGCCCGAAAAAGTTTTTCTCAACGGCTTGAGGCTCGATGCTCGGACGTCACCGCGAGCCCCAAAAAGTTTCTCTCAACGGCTTGGGGGGTCGATGCTCGGATGTCACCGCGAGCCCCAAAAAGTTTCTTTCAACGGCTTAGGGGTCGACGTTCGGATGTCACCGCGAGCCCCAAAAAGTTTCTCTCAACGACTCAAGGCTCGAGGCTCGGATGTCAGCACGAGCCCCAAAAAGTTTTTCTCAACGGCTTAGGCCTCGACACTCGGATGTCACCGCGAGCCCCAAAAAGTTTCTCCTAAACTGCTTGGGCCCCGACACTCAGATGTCAACGCGAGCCCCAAAGAGTTTCTCTCAACAGCTTAGGGGTCGATGCTCGGATGTCACCGCGAGCCCCAAAAAGTTTCTCTCAACGGCTTGAGGCTCGACGCTCGGACGTCACCGCGAGCCCCAAAAAGTTTCTCTCAAAGGCTTGGGGCTCGACCCTCGGGTGTCACCGTGAGCCACAAAAAGTTCTCTCAAAGTTCTGGGGGTCGACACTCGGATGTCACCGCGAGCCCCACAAATTTCTCTCAAAACAACTTCGGGCTCGACGCTCAGATGCCACCGCGAGCCACAAATTATCCCCCAACTAGTGAGGGGGACTCGCCTCCCGACCCTCGACGCTCGGCAAGCCGAGCTCCTACGCCTAAGGCCTCAACGCTCCTTGCTTTTCCAACCAGTGAGGGGGCTTGCCTCCGGACCTTTGACACTCGGCCAAGCGACCTCCTACTCCTAAGAGCCCTATGTCCCTTGTTTTTCCAATAAGTGAGGGGTTCGTCTCCCGTCGACGCTCGGCCAAGCGACCTCGGAGTCGATGCTCGAATGTCACCACGAGCCCCAAATTATCCCCCAACCAGTGAGGGGGCTCGTCTCTCGACCCTCGACGCTCGGCAAGAAGAGCTCCGACTCCACAGATCTCGACATCCCTTGCTTTTGCAACAAGTGAGGGGGCTCGTCTCCCGACCCTCGACGCTCGGCAAGAAGAGCTCCTACTCCTAAGAGCCCTACGTCCCTTGCTTTTCCAACAAGCGAGGGGTTCGTCTCCCGGCCCTTGACGCTCGGCCAAGCACCTCGGGGTCGATGCTCGGATGTCACCGCGAGCTCCAAATTATCCCCCAACCGGTGAAGGGGTTCGTCTCCCGACCCTTGACGCTCGGTAAGAAGACCTCATACTCCACAGATCTGGACGTCCTCTTGCTTTTCCAACAAGTGAGGGGGCTCGCCTACCGACCCTCAACGCTCGGCGAACCGAGCTCCGACTCTTCCGCGCCCGGCACCCCTCGTGGCTCCAAGAGGGGATCCCCTTCATCCTACCCCCACTGACCTCTTCCGAAAGATACGGATCTCATTCTTCGCCGTACACACCACTCTGCTCTTCCTACAGAGGCAAAAAACCACTCCTACACGGCTGGATTATCCAGTCCTCCAGGAGTGGGGGTCCTGATATGGGTCAGATGACGTGGCCCCTCCCGGGCCACAAGATCCCCTAAAAAACCGTTCACCCCTGATCATCAGGTCTGCCAGGTCAGCCCTAAGCCTCATGGGCTTCCGCCACGTCAGGCCCATGGGCAAACGGGTCCAGACCCACTTTGCACTACCTATAAATACCAGGCCCTCTCCCTTTTCAAAAGGTAATCAATCTTTCCCCTCTAAAAACCCTAGTCACTGTTACTCTTTAGTGACTAACTAGACCGTCGGAGGGCCTACCACCGGGATCAACCCCGGTATTCCTAGGCCGAGTGCAGGTACGCGAGACTTTCGAATCCGAGCTTCCAGATCCGAGCCGAGCCTCCAGATCCGAGCCGAGCATCTGACCTTCACCTCACTCCCGCCTACTCCCGAGCCGTTCCCTCGGCTGAGGGTCGGGCATGCAACCACTACCGAAGCTGCCACTAAATTACAAATTGAGAGAACTCACATCTGGTGCAGCCACCCCCCAAAAGAAAGCCACATCAACTAGTAGTATTTATAGGCTAGGAGTTGTTACAAAAAGATATACTTAAAGAAACATCTTTTTGGTTGAAACTGTAATTCCTATGGTTATAGGATATAATAAGTTAATAGTCATGTTTAAGATAAGAAATTTGATTGATAGTTTTTGATTAGCAGGGAATCCATTTTTCTTAGTCTATAAATTAGCCCTTGAGCACTTCCACCACATGCTTATTGCCCGGGCATGCGGTGGGCCCCGCGCATGTAAAAACAAAAAAAGTTTAGATCCCAATAGGTAACTTTTGTCCGATCAGGGAGTGGGACCCATGCCATCCGAGCATGGGATCAGGGAGCCAGAGCTTGAGTGCACGCCGGGGGCAGGCATTGTTCCTGCGTGGGCCCAACTCGTCCCGTCTCATCCCATTTCAATTTTTTAAATATTTTTTAAATGAAAAAAACAAAACAAAGAAACTTGGGGAATTTATTTTTGAAAATATTGGTTATAAATATATAAATATTTTTCACTCTTTACACTATCTATCAAGTAAAAAAATTATATCAAACAAGAAAGATGTGCTTTTATTAATAAAAAATTGTGCTCGAATTTAAATCAAACTTATTTGTGTCTTTTATTGAAAACAAGAAACAAGCTTTACTGATAATCAGACTACACATAAATGAGAAAAAAGAAACGAAAATCTTTTCAGAAGATCTCATCCAAGGATTCCATATCTATTCAAAATCATACCAGATTTGGGTATCTGTAAAAAATTTCTTCAACATATCTTATCGAAAATATTATTAATCACAAATCTATAAAAAAAAATTAATTATATAATTGTGAATACGTGGGTGGGAAGAGCTCTAAAACTTTGAGACACAGTTACAATTTGGGATGAATAGTAACCATTTTTTTTTTTGCCTTTTGCCTTTTGCCCAGGCAATAGTGGTAGAAGTAAATTGTAGGCCTGGTTGAGTTGATGAACATGGAGGTGGCCCGTGTTTTCTCAACATATTCACAATAGCTCTAAAATTACTGTTTTGCCATTAAAAAGTTTTAAGATGTGGACTGGGTAGGGATGGCATTCGGGTCGAACGGGCCGGGCCGGGCCGAACCCGCCCGGGTTGGCCCGTGACTTGGGTGGGCTCGGGCCGGTTTGGCGACTTAACCAGGCCGGATCGGGCCCAAAGTTGCTTTAGGCGGCCCGCCCAACCCGTGAACCCTTTAGGGTCCAACCCGGGTCGGGTCGGGTCGACCCACGGGTTGGCCCGTTTAGATAGATAGGTTTTTTTTATATAGTATTTTTTGCTTAAAATAATAATAATAATAATACTAAGTAACTAATAATACTAATAAACATTAAAAATCGTAATAATAATAATAAGATTGAAAGAGTGAAATTGGCAAAAAATATTGAAATATTATTCATATGAATTTAAGTTATACAATTTTCACAATTTCTAATGAAATGAAGAATTCAATTCACAAATATATTTTATACACTAACATATTTCTTATATACAATTTTAATTGACTCCAATTTTTCTAATTTCACATAACAAGCAAAGATATAATACAATTTCTATTTCGTCGGTCGAGTTGCTATTACAAGCAAAGCTATTGTTGTTGTTGTTGTTCTTCCGGTGAGCTGCTCTCACTTGTGGACGTTGATAGTGCTTTCCCTTGTGTCCTATCTTCAACCTTCAGTCAGTCTTCTGTGCAAACGAGCATCTCTAACGTGTCGGGCTTCAAGCGATTCCTGTAATCGGTTAGAACTCTGCCACTTGAAGAAAATGCACTCTCAGAAGCAACTGTAGAGAGGAGTTAGTAAATCTTTAGCCATAATTGACAGAATACTAAAAGTGTGTTCATGGACTTTCCACCATTGTAAAATATCTAGTGGAGAAGAAGAAGACTCAGAATCTTGTTGGTTATACCAATTTAATTCATTTGGTTGATTAGTTCTAGGTTTTTTTGATTGAATTTGTTCAAGTAAATTAAATGTTCTATCATCAAATTTACTCTTACCCTTACCTTTAGAAGTACCAGAAGAAAAGCTAACTACAAAAGTTGTACTACTAGAAGCAAAACGTCTATCATAATAATCATACAAGTTATTTAATGTAGATTCAAACAGAACTAAAAAAGTAGCGCAATCAATTACTAATTCTACATTTTCCTCAAGTAATGCAAAAAAACATTTCAATCAAACTCTTCGTACCTTCTAATTTGATACGGGGATCTATAACGATAGCAACACAAATCAACATAGGAGGAGGAAAATAATACTTCAAAAATTTTTTGTATGCAGGTTTTACAATCTCACCAACATTGGGATCATTTAACATTTCCTTAAATGTTTGCATCATGCTAACTAATTAAATAAAAATGCTGCTAGAAGTAGATTCATATGTTTTTGAAAATTTTAAACTTGTTGTTTTAAACGGTTCTAAAAATTTCAACAAAGATTCGGCATAAAACCAATTGGTGGAAGTCATTTCAAATTTTGACATATGAAATGCAATACCAAAATCATTTACAACTGCTTTATATTCGTTAACAACATGCAGTAAATTAAAAGTAGAATTCCATCTGTGTCTAACGTCCTTTGGAAATCTTCTAAAAGGTACATTTTTAAGCCTACAGCAAGCTTTCCATTCTTGTAATACGCTTGGACTTAATGCAATGAAATATACAAAATTTCTAATTTTAACCATATATGGATCGACTATTTTTAAAGCATCCTGAACACATAAATTTATAATATGACATGCACATCTAACATGAAAAATATTGTCAGATGGAGGGTTTAATACAGATTTTAAAATGGTAATTGCTACATTGTTGTTAGATGCATTATCAAAATTAATACACATAATTTTATTGCAAATATAAAAACATCACAAATTTCTAAAATACGATTTGCTATTTCAGCGCCACTATGGGGATACGGCAACGCCGCAAGTGATATAATTCTTTTTTGAAGATCCAATCATTGTCGATCCAATGACAGCTTATTCCCATCATTGGAATATTGTTGACACCCGTCCAACAATCCGAAGTTAAACTAACTCTTCAAGTTAAACTCCATAAAATTGCAATCAAAGCGTCATTCATTCCGATGTACATTTTAAAACAATCCGATTTGCAAGTATTTCTCCGAATTCTTCTAAAATGAGGGTTTAAGGCCGTTTGGTTAAAATTTTCCAAGTCCCTACTCTCGGGATAAGAAAATGGTAACTCTTCCTTTATGACCAATCGGGCTATTTCCCGACGAACAAGATCGAGATTATAAGAGTGGCTATCAACTAGATCGGTCCTAGGGTTGATTTTTTGTTGGTCTTGTAGGTCAGCAAGAAGGTCTTTATGGTTATGTTGGATGTGTCTACTAATTGTACCAGTGCCATCACCCATCTTGAATTTGTATGTTTTACCACATGTTTTATAAATTTTCAAACCTATACCCGGAGTTTGTTCGTCCGGGATATAATCGTAAAACTTATGCTAATCACTAGTTTCTCCTCTACTTTTCCTACTACTACGGGGTTGTGTGGTTTCGGTTGGTTGGTTGTTGTTGTTGTTGTTCTTCTAATTGTATGTCACCTACAAACTCGTCGGGTGCATCCCATTGTTGGGTAGGAGGATCATGGTACTCTTGGGCGGGTTCACTAATTGGGACAATTGGTGGCCTACGAGAAGAGGAGGAGGAATCTTGCCCGCTACGACCGCTACCGCGTGTCTAGACATAATGTAGTAATGTACTAATGTATGTAAAAAAAATATACACAATGTAGGAACGGTGAATTATAAAAAATAATCTAAAAACAAGAGGGTTGAGATAGAGAAGATAAAAAAACCAACAATAATTTTAACTACAAAAAAAAAATAATAACGAGATAAGTATGAAATTTTGATACCGTTCACCGTGGAATATGCGTATGTAAAATAAACCGTCAAAATAAGAATAGAAGTAGAACTAGAAATAAGCGATTCCGGAATTGAAGAGTTGAGGAGAGCTTGAAGGAGAATTGACGAGAGTTGAAGCGAGTTGAAGACGTTGAACTTTGATTTCGATACGGTCGAAAATTGATCGTGTATATGCCTTATTGAAGACTTGCTTGTTGAATACTTCAATTGTTGAAAAATTCCGTAGAAATGATTTATAATAGTAGAGAGAGTAAGAGAGTAAGGTGTGATTTTTTTAGAGGGTTTTGGGGAGTATTTATAGGCTCAAAATAAACAAAAAATTCATAAAAAACCAAAAAATCCAAGCAAAACGGTTATAATAGCCGTTTTTACTCTCCGTGCTACAGTGCCGCCCACCTAACGGTTCGTTTGACCCGCAGGTTAACGGTCGACCCGTGACGGGTCCAACGGTTCGCGACCCGCGGGTCGACCGCGGGTTGGCATGCGGGTTGGGTGAACAGTAATAGGTTTGCGAGCCGGATTGTATGGGTTGAATTCGCATTTTCGTCGACCTGTTACTGTACACGGGTTCGACCCGAACCCGCTAAACCCTTAAACAGACCGGATTCAACGGGCGGATCGCCGATTGACCCGGCCCACTTGCCATCCACAAGACTGGGATGGTGTGACTTCGATTTTAACCTTGTTGAAAATTTCCCCCTTTCGTCGAACAGCAGATGTGTACGGTCAGGATGATCGAAATCAAAAATTTGGGTTTGGCGCGCTTGGTAAGTTCACATGCGAAATTTTAGGTTCAATCCCGAACCTAGAAAGGCTCGTAAGGATTCCCCTTGCTTTGATTCGTCCCATACCAACAAAATGCCTATACACAATCCGCAACGTACGCGAGAATATATACCAATCAATGCCAAGGACGCGCATCTTAAACTTGTCTATTCACCTCCAACGGTCATCATAGCCTTCTATAGACTAAATCCTATGCGCCTCTGTATAGGAAATAAAACCTGTTGATTTTAATGCATACAACCTTTCTTCTCGCCGCTCTCGCTCTCGTTCTCATTGTTTGTCTTTTCCTCTCCAGAGATAAAAGCGAAGAAAAATTATCTGAAAACAAATCCGAGACCAAAATCGGAAACAAAATTCACCTGTTTTCAGTCTCCAAACCTTTATCCCCCGCGCCCCCCCCCCGCCTTCCCTTCCGTTCTTCCGATTTTGTCACCGATCTACCGAATCTCGAAGCAATTAGTGATTGATAGAGATTCAAGTCAAAGAGTTGACTTTTTCTGCTTTAAGAAGCTAAGTAGATCGGGGTCAAGACAGAGAGGAAAAGGAGGAATCTTGATGTAGATTCAAGTCTAAACCAAGGACTAACTTGAAATCTACGGTTTTGTTTTATGTTACAATATTCCGCAGGTGGAAAACAACCTAAAGTTTCCCTCCTTTCCCTTTTGGATCGATCGATTTGTTGAAAGTTAGTTGAAGAAACGCTCTTTTTGTGATCTTCATTGCATGTGAGCTTTCGATTTTCTAGCATGTGGCTGTTATTTTCTTATTACCGTATTTTTTTTAAAGAATTCGGGCGAATTTTTGTTGGCCACTTGTTTACGCTTCTGGCTATTGTCGATATTAAATATGATTTTCAATTAAAGCGACATTTCTAGTTTGTATTGTTTGTTTATTTCTTTTTGGGCTCTTCTCCAAGTTTTATGTACAGTGCTGCATGCAAGTAGATTCCCCAAAATAAAAAAGAGAGGATAAATTGGATAAGTAAAAGTGGCGCTTTGGCACTTTGTTATTGATTGTTGGATTAGGGTTTCTTAAGTTGGAATGTTGGGGAAAGAGAAAGAATTGTCATCATCATCAACAGTGGAGTTAGATCCATTGTTGAAAGATTTGACAGAGAAGAAGCTTAGCTTTCGAAAGAACGTTGTGAATTTGGCAGCAGAGCTCAAGGATGTGAGGAATAGGCTAGCTTCACAAGAGGAGCTGTTTATTCGTGAATCTCAATCAAGAAAGGTAATTGATTTCATTGTGTTATTTTAATTTCTTGGTGTGAATTTGATTGGAACTTGAATCGGGTGTTTAGGTGGCTGAGATGAAGGCGAAGACCATGGAGGAGGAGGTGGGATTATTGCAGATGTGTTTGGAAGAGAGGAATCAGCAGTTGCAAGCAACGAGTTGGAGTCGTGAACAGGTGATTATTTCTGTTGAATCATATAGATGCCCTTTTGCTGATTATGGATGTTGACTTGTAGCTTTGTAGTTTTGATGAATGGATATTGCCCTAGTTGCTAGTTCCCTTAAAAGGGGCTTTTGCTTTATCCTTTTGTTTAAATCTTGTTATGGGAATTGGATCTTGGTTTGCTTTAATTGACCCAGTTAGCAATTATTGATGCCAGACTTTTTGTTTTTCCGTAGGTTTCTGCCATGTTTGTGTTTTATTAGTTTCCTTATTAGTGTTGAGAAAGGACCACCGAATGATTTCTTACCTGTTGTTGGGTTTGAACCTAACTTTTATTTTTATGATCTTGGTGATTTTGCTCAGCAGATATTTACATTTGCGGGTTCTCCAATTATTTCTTTTGTCTTAAAGCATACATCTTTCTTGTGTTTGCTTTTGCCAAAGTATTTGCCAGCACTAGGACCCATCTAAATCTCTCCTGTTTTTCACCTAATATCTGCCTTCTTTATTTTCTTTGTTATACAATAGATGAATACAGTTGTGCAATGATATATTTTCATGAGTTTGGCGTTGGTCTTTAGAGAGTAAGTTTGTGTGATATTTTTAAAAGTAAGGAGAACTGTTAGAAGACTTAAATTATAGAACACAAGAATCTAAATGAAGCAAATAGTGTTCTGCAGATGGAAGAACCGAAGAATAAATCAAATCCTCCAAATGATGCTTTATGGAAGAAAGTTAAGAAGAATGTAACAGATGCACATTAGCATATTCTTTTTCAATATAAAGCAAGCTAACTAATTTAGTTGCATTTGAAGTAGTAACTTAGTTGACAATGCCTAACAAGGCTAATAAACTTTAACATTGCCCTCATTTATAACCACAATAGATTGTGGTTTCAAAATCAAACTTTAGTGAACATCATATATTATCATTAAAAGGTTTCAATATTGTACTTTAATATCCAATATCATTTAGAACGAAAATTCAAGTACATCTAACATGTATGGAGTTCTTATATCTTTACATTTAATAGAGTCCTAAATTAGTTGTATAATTCTACTTTATTTGGAAGTTATTGTAATTTTTGTGTTAATTTTTGTGCTCTTTAAAATTAATCATAACAAAGTAAATGACTCCTTATGGCTTAAAACCATGCCTCGTGCTGCTTATCCAAATTTAGATATATATGCGTATATTTTCATCTTTTAATGGAAATATCTTATTATGAAAGTATCAATTTTCTATTTCTTGCCTCAATTCTCTGCTGCTAACCAGTCCTTGCAGCAGTTTCTTGTTAGAATTATTGAGAAGTATAGTTTGGAATAAGTTGTTCAAGTTCCTGTTCTGCTTAGTTTATGTTAATGCATTAATCAATATTTAGATTTTTCTTGCTTTCCCCCCAACAGATTACAAAACTTCCACAATTGTAAATGGTTATATCCTTTAGTCCATTTATATTAACGTAAAAGCTCATGCAAGTCGTGTTGTCTATTTATGTTCAGGTGATCTTAATTGATAACATGATATGAATGCAAGTACCAGAATTAGCAAAATGACAAGGCTAAAGAAGAATAGTATTATAGACAAATATGTGATTGTTGTTAGTCTGTTTGTCAATTGGAGCACTGAAAAGAACTGAGGCCCAAGCATTAATTCAAAAAAACCTTTTTGGACTGGAATTCTTTCAATTTAGACTGATCACTGATTGGAATTCTCGGATAGACTGATTTTTTTCAATATCTAAACTCAATACTATAATCTGGTCATTTCTGTGCAAGTGTATATATACTAAAAAAGAGGGATATCTTGTTGTCATTCACCCATTCCCTTAAAAGATTTATTTTAGATAAAACATTCCTACTATAATCTATTCACTGGAGCATCAGCCAACAGGACATCTGTTTGTTATTTTCCTTAGGCTAGGGGAGTGTTTGTTTTGCAGTAATTTCACTGTAGAAAGTGAAATCGTAAGGAGAAGCACTGTTCACTCGGTTTGTACTCCTGATTTCAGTGGATTTGGATTCCTATTGTAGGTTATAGTAATGCGAAAATTTTGTCTTTTAACGGAATCCCACTTCCGCCTTCTTTTTCCGATTTCGCTCGTGCTGCACTGTTCACTATTATTATATTCAATTATTTCTCTCCCTCTCGCTCTCCCCACTTCCGAACTAACTTTGCCGTTCAATAAAGGTGAGAATATTTATTTAAACCCACACTCGTCCCTCTCGTTGCCTGTGGGACTAAAGGTCCCCCATTTCAAAATAAAGCCAGTTCACCCGTTTCAAAGCTAATCCCAAACTGATTAATTAAACTTAACTTCCTCCTTAGGCTTCACTAATCCCAAACTAACCCCACACACTCTCCCGCTCTTAACTTTCTCTTGTTCAAACATACTGTACACAATCTTATTTAAAGTGAGGAGATTTTCCTTTCTTGGCCGATGTGGGACTAATGTCCACAGTTTTTTTGGTTTTTCCCCCCTCCTTTCTGTTTTCGGTTTTTTCTTGTTTTCGTTTTTTTTTCCGGGTTCTTTTTGGTTTAATTTAATTAATTAATATAATAGAGTAATAAGCAAAGAAATGGGTTTAATTTGGCCCATTTTTTTCTTTACTCGAGTTTCGGACGGTTTTTTTAACCTTAAGATTAACATTAAGATTAAAATTAAGATTAAAATTAAGATTACGATTAGTATTAAAATTAAATAATTAATATTAAGATTAAAATTAATTAATTTCTAATTAATTGAGATTAAGCCATCATTAATTAAGATTAATTATATATAAAACCAAAAGTTAAAAAATTACTTTTGCTACAGTATTCTTACAACTCAAACAAACCTATTCTTTCATGGAAAACTATTCCAGCTACAGTAAGTATATATCCAACCAAAACACATCTATATCCAACCAAAACAGCTTTTCAGAACTCACTTCCTCTTTTCCACAGATTTGTTTTCACTACAGTATCTTATAACTTTAGAATAGTTTTACGCTCAACCAAACACCTCCTAATCCAATCTGGCATAGAATCTGATATTTACTGTTTACACATCCATCTATTTCTTTGTGATTAGTCATTCCATATGCCTCTTCTTTGATGTATGACTCCAAAAGCAGATAGATAGCGTATAGCTGATGTAACTTTAATTTATTAAAAATTAATTAGATCATTTATTCCTGAAAGTTGTTCACTTGTTTTGTTGTTTGTTTATTAAAAATTAATTAGATCATTTATTCCTGAAAGTTGTTCACTTGTTTTGTTGTTTGTTAAGCATTTTTTGTATCTCATTAACCAATGAATATATTGCATGTAAGGAGGATTAGGGATAGTGCTGTTGCCTGGTTTTCTAACAGCAATAATACGTTCGGTACCAAAAGTTTTTGCAAATATATCTCATTTCTCTGCTCTACATGATTAGGGATAGTGCTGCCTGCCTGCCTATCTAGAAACGAGAGAACTGAGATATGTTAATTCAATTATTTCAGTTTTGGAGGGCATGGCTTGATCAGTTGATCCAGAACAGCTGTTTGAAAACTACTTCTTGACTCTTTTTTTTGATGTTTGCCATGGCTATACATAGAAGATGCATGCCATTTCCAGCATATTACATACTGAAAGTATGTATCACATGTGTAACACAGATTATCAAAGAGAACCATCAAGATGGGGGAATTCAGTAACAGTTGTATGATACTGTTTCTCTCACGCAACTTTTGTGTTAAGCATGTTAAGTCATTACATTTGTGCATCTCTTGATTACTTTTCTTCATGCTTGTCTTGATCTGGTCATCCACTTGGCTATTAGTTAACACTTGGTATGCGTGGACATGACGTCACATGTGATTTTTGTTTCCTAGACTGTTATTTGAAAACTATGCTAAAAAAAGTTCTTACAGTTGGTGATCCTTTTCACTTGCTCGTTCAAATACAAGTGTTGTTAGTATTGTACAATATGCAATGCATATCATACCATAATAGACAATTAAAGGGAAGACAGATGTGTATCGAAGGCATATATCGAAGAGTGCTAAGCATCGTACGATACAGTGAATGTATCGTTCGTATCGGCTGATTCACGGTACGAAACGATATGGTTTGATGGAATTTTTAATATAAAAAAATGGTTAAGATTGCGACGTCGTTCCCTCGTTCCGTTGGTTCTATTATTCTCACTCGTTTATTTCCTTTGCTTTTGTTCTTCTCGCCTTCTCTGTTTTATACATCTACCTTCATCATTGGCCATTTGTCATAGACTCCGCCAATGACTCCGACTTTGATATTGTTTGCCATCAACACGGTGTGATCTTGTCCTCCCTTCTTTCTATTACGTTCCTTTTCTTCTTGCCATCTTTTCTGCGATCAAAAGGTGTTTTTTTTTTGTTGTTGTGGGGGGGGGGGGTGAGGTGAAGGATTGAAAAGAGAAGTTTTGGGGTTGAAAAGTAAGGTTTTGGAAAAGATAGAATAAAGAACATGAGACTTAGAGCATCCACAGTGGTATTTCTCATATTCTATTATATGGCAGCTACAGTGATAGCATATGGGGGACGATCGTGCAGTGGTGGTTTGTTAAATTTTTCTCATATGCGTGCGTGGCAAAAATTAAAAGTTAGAGACGGGATAACATATCCCGTCCTTACATTATTTATTTATAAAAAACGCGGCACGATATATGTTATACCGTATCGTAATTTTTTTTAAAATTAAGGGAGAGACGGGGAAACATTCCCCGTCCCACAAAAAAAAAAGGTGAAATCGTTAGACGGGATATCATATCCCGTCCTAAAAATCCGGCTCACTTTATACTAAAGTTATCCCATTAATTTGTTGGCGTGGAGTTGTTTTGGCAAAGAACAAATCATTTTGCTCCCTCCTTTTGGTATTAAAAGACCATATTACCCCCTCCTTTGAAATAAGAACACTATAAAATCGGATACCAGACGTTGAATTGAAGACACTCATGCTCTCGGCATTCTTCTGGGCAAAAATTTTTTATTTGCCCTCGACTATTCTCTTTCCCTCTTCAAATTTTTTAACTCTTATTGTAATCAAGATACATAAAATTTGCAATGACTTCTTCAACCAAGTGATTTATTGGGAATATTAAATCAAAGCGTTGGTCGAAGTCTGCATCATCACAGTTCGCACCGTCACAAAACAGAAACGAAGAAGAAACAACTGCGCCTATCAATGCCAGCGATCCATCACAGTGGGTAAGAGTTTTCGATGATGGACGACACATTTGCAAACTGATTACGGATGAACCTATAGGTGGATTTGTTAATTTCAGAGGAAATTGGAAGGGACCGATTAAAGCCTACAAGGTACTTTGCAATGTTCCTATAATAAAGCAGCTCATCGACATTGCCGGTTGGTCCTGTTTTTTTATTATTGATACAGAGAAGTCGTCTGCGCGTCTTGTTGAGGCTTTGGTTGAGAGATGGTGGGACACGACCCACACTTTTTACCTTCCTGGCGGTGAGTTGGGATTTACTCCGCTAGACTGGGCAATGCTAACGGGTTTATCTATTGGAATCGGTGAGTTGCCGCCATGTAACGACGATGCGTATCCTTTTGAGGTTGTCCAGTGTAGTTTCTTTCCAGAAATTACACCGGAAGATTGGAAATCTCACGGTATACGTATCTCTTTCCTAAAGAAGTATTTTGTGAAGGATTGGATAGATGCAGCTATAGCCGATCCTGTAGTGGCAATGAAAGTTGGCAGAGCTTTCTTCATGTATTTTGTGGGTGAGTTTCCTCTACCTAATGCGTCCGGTGTAGTGAGATGTGGTTTCCTTACTACATTTGAAGATTTGAATGTTGTTGGTACGTATGATTGGGGTAGTCCATCTTTGGCATTGCTATATGTCTTTGGATGCTTGTAATCGACTTAAATTGAAAGCATTTAACGGCCCGTGGCAAGTACTAGAGGTAATCTTAATAAATAATGTTCTTTATTTTGTTACAATATTTAAAATTGAAAATAATAATGTTCCAATTTTTAATCTGTCACATATTATTATGTGTTTGTTTCAGTACTGGGCATATGAATACACAAGCATTTGTACACCAATGTGTAAGCGAACCGTAAACTTTGCAGTCCATTTGCAAAATGCTATCCGACCAAAAATATTACGTTGGAATCGCAGTAATTTGGATGAAACAAGTTGTGCTTTGATACGTTACAATATATCCATGGCCCGGAGTCAGCTAAAGATGATATCATCAGCATCTATTATATGGCAACCCTATGATGGAACCAAATATGAAAACGAGTATGATGTTCAATGTGCGATGATCTTATCCCACCACCGCTGTATCTTCCAATATGGTAGTCAGGTAATAATATATACAGTTATTCAATTAATACTTAACTTATTTTTTGTTAGCGCTAATTATAGTTTAAATGTAGGGTGTCTGGTACCTCGGTGACCGATCTTACCTGCATGTAAATGGGGTTATTGCTATCCCATCAAATCCTCCTAAGACCATGTCTAGAATGAAAGCACATGAGTTCTGTGCGCCGATTGATGCTTCTAGACTGGTCTCTCTTGTTCCACAAAGGGTATATGATCAGTATTGGGCGAAGGTTTTAATTGGTCCTATTATGCCTAATCTATCGCATGGTGCTAACGTTGATTTCATAGGAGCAGCTGGTTGCAGCGATCCATCAACCCATTTGCCATATCCAGCACCTCCTTATTATATGCCCACACAATATATAGCAGCACCGGTGCTTGAGAGACCAATCTTTTTTGGTCAGCCCTTAGTTGAAGCACCCATATTCACGGGCGGTACAATAACAGAAAATCTTAGTCAGGATACTTTTGAGTTTCAACTGCGCGGTGATCATACGTAAGAATATGAGTCAATTTGTAAAATTTGCAGTTGGTTTATGTTGATTTTATTTATTTATATATTTCTACTTTATTTGTAGGAAGAGCTGTACAGACAATGCCAGGAACTATCAAGAAATAATTGTCTACTGCGAAAATTTATTATTGAAAAAATGGTGCTACGAAAATCAGTTCCTTCGATAGCAACATCAGGAAGGCGATCGATATCGAGGCATTGCCCTTCCACATCGCGGCAGACAGATGGTTCGGAGGATTCCACGCGAATCCCTTCATTTGTGCCAAACACCCAATATGATTAGGAATATTATTAGTTTGTGTTAAATTTGCTTTCAATTTTGTTGTATGTGTCTTTTGGAAACTACATGTTCTCTTAAAATTAATTTGGTAATTCAAGGATTTATTAATCTTAAAAATTAGAGAAAAATGGTCAATGCACGCCAACCTAGACTATAGATTCCATTCCAATTTTCAAGTAATAACCCTTTCACGTGAAGAGTCTTCCAAACTTCAAGATATATTGGTATATTTTCACGTGAAGAGTATTTAAAATTCATGTGAAGAGTATTCCACTTTCTTCTCTATTTAACGAGCTCCAACCTCTGAACTACGCTAACCATCATTCCCTACAACTCTACTCCTTCAACATATTCTTATTATCAAAAAAATGTCTCAATTCTCTTCAACTTTCACTGACTCCTCCGATGAATGGGATGAAGAAGACGATGTGGCAATCATGTTCAACAGGCGCATGCAGCAAAGAGCTTTGGGTAATCTCGCTTCACAACGAGATTTGCATTGCTGTTATATTCGCCGTGAGAGAGTTGAAGGCCACAACCGGTTGATGCGGGATTATTTTTGCGACAATTCTATTTATCCCGATTCTATTTTACGTCGGCGATTTTGAATGCGTCGGCCTCTTTTCATGAGGATACTTGAAGCATGCGTTGGTTATGATTCATATTTTCAACAACGAGTAAATGCTTCAAACGCGGCTGGCTTGTCTCCAGTACAGAAATTAACAGCTGCAATGCGTTATTTAGCGTATGGATCTTCTGCTGATGCAGTCGACGAATATGTCAGAATTGGGGAAACTACAGTACTCAACACGGTACGTAGATTTTGTTTAGCAATTGTTAATATTTTTGGTCTGCAATATACAAGAAAACCCAACGCAGATGATGTAAACAGACTCCTCGAAGAAAATAAAACCCGTGGATTCCCGGGTATGTTGGGTAGTGTAGATTGCATGCACTGGATTTGAAAAAATTGCCCTGCAGCTTGGCATGGTCAGTATACAAGTCATGTCCGTGAACCAACAATTATACTTGAAGCAGTTGCGTCCTATGATCTCTGGTTTTTGCATTCATTTTTTGGAATGCCGGGAAGCAATAATGATTTGATCGTACTTAACCGATCAACATTATTTAATGATATTCTTAATGGTTGTGCACCTCCTGCTAATTATGTTATAAACAATCATCAATATTATATGGGGTACTATTTGGCAGATGGAATCTACTCTCTATTGGCTACTATAGTCAAAACCTACACTGCACTGAGACAAAAAAAGAAAAAAATTGCTCAAATGCAAGAAGGTGCCCGTCAAGACGTTGAACGAGCATTCAGAGTTTTACAAGCTAGGTTTGCGATCGTAAAAGGGCCAGCTCGAATGTGGGATGCAGAAAATCTCTCCTATATAATGAAAACTTGTATTATTTTACATAATATGAATGTGGAGGATGAAAGAGACGAAGGTATATATGATTATGACTACGAACAAAATTCATCAACTACATTCGTAACACCTAATACAACTTCTCCAACAGAACAGACAGCTCGTTTGGCACAGAGCGTTGTTTTACATGATCGACAGCCGCATCATACGCTTCGACAAGATTTGGTTGACCATATTTGGAACGAATTTGGGAAAGTCGATTGATAAAATGTAATACTTTTTGAATTGTTTATTTAGACTTGTAATTTTCCTTATTATGAATGGTCCCTTTTTATTTTTTCTCCAATATGGTAGTAACTTGAATGTCCATTGAAATTATATATTTCGTACTTTGCATGTTGGAAAGGTTATATTTCATACTGTTTTGAATTGTATGTTGGTAAAATTGTTATAATTGATGTGTACACATGAAACTACTTATTTAATACATTAAAATTAAAACTTAATACGTCGAAAGTAAAATATGAAGCAGGTTTTAATGTAAAATTGATGATACAATTTGTTTACTTCTTCAAACTCTTACAGAAATAAATAGCCTTACATTTTAATCCCTAATGAAACATCTTTTTTCCATGATTTGACGTTGTCTACAAATAAAATAATAACGTTGCTCATCAGGATATTTTGTCAGATCCAACCCCATTATTCGATCTTCCTCTGCTTGCTCTTTCATATCTTGGTCTTTTTTTTTCAAAGCAAGTTTCAATTGCGTCGCTTCTAATCTACGTCCTTGTGTTTCAATATAGCAGGAGTTAAATTTTCTCGTCTCTTCAAGCATAGCCTCGTCAGTACATCGGCTTTATTTTTCGCTTTCCTTTTTTCTGCTTTGTGTCCGGGTGGCCGGGATAGTGGTGTAGAGGATTCACCTCCCGCCGCTACGTCGGAGTTGGGAGAGTCAACATTTAGAGGCGTACGTTGACTGCTACCAACATCAGATGATTGTATTCCAATGCCATACTCGAAGACAGTAGTCGTACGTAGAGAAAATTTGGGTAAATCTTTTAGTAATTGATAACATTCTTCAAATCGGAAAGCTTTTCCAGTAGATTGCATGCAGGGGCGTAGCTGCCCCATGCCTAGGGGGTGCAGCTGCGCCCCCTGAGATTTTAAAAAAATTTCAAAAAAAAAAAAATTTAGTAAAAAGAAATTTAATAAGGATTTATGTGTAGAATTCCCAACCCATTTAGTCATTTACCGATTTACTTTACTCTTTCTTCTCCCACTCTTTTGTTTCCACTCTAGTGAACCCAAACCCACTTCATAATGTAAGAGGGATTAAAATATACAAGTGATTAGTTGGGTTTGTAGAGGAGGTCAGAAGAGAAAGAGAGCGAGGAGTCGATCGATTCCAAATCCTATTGTAAGTAAAAAATTTTGTACATTTTGATAATTAGGGTTCATATTCTGAAATTTCGTGAATTCATATATGGTAGGATAATTAGATTGCTAATTTCTGTTTCAGTGTTACTGATTTGTTTGAGAATGGACTGAATTAGTATGATATGTAATCAAATTAGAACCCAAATGGGTACAGATTATAGTGTTAATTTCTGCTCCAATTTTGAGCTAATTTTCGAAATTTTTTATATTTAAACACATGGAGTTTAGAGTTGAATTTTTTATATGCGTATCTTATATATGTGAGCAACATTTTCACAAATTTTCATGATATTTGGAGAAAACCCAGGTTCAAGGCGCTACATTAAATTTGTACATCACATTGTTCAATGCCCAATCTGGTTATTTGTACAAACATATACTATTATGATTCACCTTCATTCTCTTTCTCTTTTCCTCTTTTGAATTCAACTTACAAATCTCATCGTAAATTCAAAGGAGACCTGAGAGGAGTTCGAGAAGAGTAAGAAATAGATCAAACAACAAACACAAAGTGGGTAACTAATTCTAACCATTAGTTTTTACTCTTTCTATGCATGTACTTATGAGATGAACATCTAATGCTTGATGCACTTAATTACTTTGAGGTAGACTGATGATTGAAGTTGGAAATAGAGAAGGTTTAACTACTAGTTTATTTTAATGGCATTGCTATTACCCGTTGCAACCGTAACAGTAGAGAGTATTTTCTGCAATGAAAATCATCAAGACTTCATTATAAAACTGATTGGAAGAGGAGATGATGAATGATTGTTTGGTTGCATATATTGAAAGAGATGCATTGGATGCCATTGACAATGAAGATATCATTCAATATTTTCAGAATATGAAATCTCGAAGTATTTTATTGCTAAAGAAAAATGCTATTTAGTGATTGTAATAGTTTGTGACATTTGATAGTAATATATGATATTTTGAGGCTTGCAAATGTGTTTATTATAATTTTTTTAATAGTAAGTGTCGCGCCCTCTAGATGGAAATCCTGGCTACGCCACTGATTGCATGTATTCGGTTCTTGCTTCCCGTATCTTGAAAAAAGAAAAAAAAATCAACACTCATTAAAAACTCTAACAATGCATTCAAAAAACAATAATTATAAGATTAAAATAAATATACCTTGTCAGCCTCCGTGGTTTCGCTCGCTGCTTTGTTTGTAACACTCGCCAATTTAGCAACAAATAGAGACCAATCTTTGGAAATAATGTGAAATCTACTACTAAGCGATGCCGACGTTCGATTCATCGTACTGCCTAAAATTGCTTTGAAGGTGTTGAATATACGATCCCAAAATTGGCTACCCGATTGGTCCGCACCAACTGTTGGATCTTGACTAGTTGCTAACCAACTCTGTGAAAGAATAACATCTTCACTTGTTGTATATGCTCTCCCTCTTGATCCCCTGGTTGGAGCTGCCATTGTTGTTGGAAAATTTTTCTCAGGATTAGCTTTCGGTGGAGTAGGAAGACTAGTTTGCTTGTTTATGATTTTTGCTGTGAATTTTGTACACCCTATTGTATCAGGAATGTGTCTTATTTATACTGATTTTTTGATGGACGTTATCAAATTATAGCCAAGATTTGAAAAAAGAGATGTTGAAGAGAGCGGTGGAGAAACGTTGAAGGGCAATTTGGGAAAAAAAACCAAAAAAAAAAACACAATTATTTCTCCTTGGACGGGATAACATCTCCTGGACGGGGTATGTTTCTCCGTCTGAGGAGATTTAAAAAAAAATAAAAATAAAAGGAAAGGACGGGGTATCTTATCCCGGACGGGGTATGTTTCCCCGTCCGACCCTTTTTAAAAAAAAATATATTTAGACGGTATATGTTTTCCTGTCTCACTCGATTAAAAAATCTTAAAATCGGAGCGACGGTATATGATATCCCGTCCTTTATAATTTGAGAATTGGTATTTCGTTTCTCATATATGAGAAACCAGTATAGCAAATTTGCTATAAAATGGGAAAATGAAAAACCATTGCAGCGATCCGTTTCTTATAAAATGGCAATTTGCCATTTATAAAAAACCACTGTGGATGCTCTTACATCATTACATGTGGACCACCTACCAAAACCCCACACCATCCATGTGTGCTTCTTAAAAGTCAACACATCCACACTCTCCCGTCTCTTTTCATATAATTTATAATTAAGTAATAATAGAGTACCATTAGTTGTAGTTGTTCAATAGTTTATTATAGTTGTCTAGTTGCTTAATTATTGGTTGATGTTTAGTGGTCTGGTTGATGTTTACTTGATTATCTATTTGTTTTGTACCAAATTGATTGCATAATTCTTACTGTTTTGTATTGTATTACATAGTTACTTACTAGAGAATAATTATAATTATGTTAAAAAGTAAGTTTAAATTTCCAAGTAGTTATGACTTCAAGGGTTTTGTAAGAATGCACAGAAAGTTCATTAGTACTTGTTTTTGGTTGTCCATATAATCCATGTTATAAATTTATTCATATTTTTAAGTATATAGTCCTAAGGTTATTTTGTCACTAAAATGATCTGTTAGAGTTATGTGACTAGGGCTGTAAATCGGACTCGGACCGGACGGGACCAGACATCCATATGTTCAAGCTCGGACTGAAATTCTATTCGGACGGGCTTATGTCCGGCTCGGTCCAGGTCGGACAAAATTTTTGTAGTCTGGACTCGGTTCGGTAAAGCATCATACTGCAATAATACTCGGACGAACTTATGTTAGGTTCAAGCTCGGTAAAGTATCGGACCTAATAATTTGTTCAAGTTCGGTTCATATAACAGTTCAGATGATCCACGGTCGGGCCATTTCTCGAGCTGGACTCGGATAGACGACAGACCGACCTGTTCATTTTACGCCCCTATATGTGACAAAAAAAACTTGCGATACACAATACGATACAATACGCGATACATTATACAAGAAAATGATACACGATTTGACAACTATATACTTATTGCTTGTGGAGGTAAATTCACAATGTGACATGATTTATATTAGGGTTGTGCATGGGCCAGGTCGGGTTTTCAACAATTTTTATACCTGTCCCACTTTTTTTTTTCAAACCCAATACCCAGCCAAACCCATTGTGTATTTCGTTTACGAACCCAAACTCAAACCCAACAGTTTTGGTTCTGTTCGGGGGGATTTGGACGGGTCGGATTGGGCTAATGTGTAAGTCGGTTTTTTTTCCACCTTTAATTATTTTTTATCCACTTTTTTGAGTAAATGAATACAATATACAATTATTTTATAGAAGGCAGTTAGAGGTGCAAAAGTAAACGCCAATATGTAATGTACAAATATAATTTTGACAGTTTTATATCATATAACAAATAAGTTGAAGTTCCAACTATACATTATATAGGTAAACATAACAAAGAGTTAATAAACTTCCTACCAAAAAGTTACATAACAAATATTTTGAAACACAATGAATACAAATGTGTTAGGGATATATGGAACTAAGGCTGCATACAAAGACTCGAGTATATATGTGAATATTAGTGTTCTATCGTTCCATCAACCAAGGTTGATGGCCTAGAATTAGTGTATATGTATGTATATAATACCTCGGGTACGGGTTGGTTTGGGGTTTCGGTTCGGTTCGGGTAAAAATGGATTCGTGTCAGGTGGCTTTGTTACATAAACCAAACTTGACCGGGATTTTAAATGGCTCTTTGGAAATCCACCCGTTCGGGTTTGTGTGGGTTTTCAAGGCAAAAAAAAATTGACCCATTCGGGTAGGATCGGTTTGGGTTCGGGTCAAATCCAACCTGCTGATAGCCCTAATTTATATTATAGATAGTTACTTCATACCTTATTTATATTGTGCAGTACCTCAAGGAGTTGGATGACTTGCGATCACAACTATCACTTACTCACGCGACTGCAGAGGCTAGTGCTGCATCAGCTCAATCGGCTCAGTCTCAGTGCGTGTATTTATCGAAGGAATTGGATGAGAAAAATAGGTCATTGGAAGAGAATGAGATTCGAGTGACCAAATTAGGGGAACAGTTAGATAACCTTCAAAAGGATCTCCATTCAAGGGAACTTTCACAAAGACAACTGAAAGATGAAGTTTCAAGAATAGAGAAAGAGATTATGCAAGCTGTTGCAAAAGCCGGAGTAAACAAAGAATGTGAGCTCATGAAGATTTTGGATGAGATTTCTCCTAAAAATTTTGAGAAGATGAACAAACTTTTAGATGCAAAGGATGATGAGATTGCCCGACTGAGAGATGAGATCAGATTTTTGTCATCACATTGGAAACATAAGACCAAGGAACTGGAGTCACAGGTATTTTTGTATCTCGGCTATAATTTGATGATCATTGAGTTCATGACATTTTAATTGTATAGGCTTTGTTAGTACCTCTTTATTTTTCTGTTGTCAAATAGTTAGAAAAACATCGAAGGGCTGATCAGGAATTAAAGAAGAAGGTGCTGAAGCTAGAGTTCTGTCTTCAAGAGGCACGATCCCAAATGAGGAAGCTTCAAAGGGTAACTCACTTTCTAATATCTTGGATATCTGCACGAGCTTGTTTTTGTGGATGTTCAGTGCAAACCTTGTTTTAAAATATTCTTTTGATTTTCACGATAAACCGATTACTTTACCAACAGTGTCTTTATATTTTGCATTAAGCTAAGTTTCGCTCTGGCCCTGATTCTAATAAAAAATGTGTTAAAGTTACTTTGAAGAGACTATTTCCCAAATATCAGAAATGTTTTGAGTCAGCTCAGACTTGCATTTATGTACTCATTTTCGTGTTAATTTATTGAGTTGAAAGTGGGTATATGAGATTTTTTTTTATTGAGTATTCTGTATACATATTATAAGCAGTTTCTCAATAACTGGTAATCCAACTGGGCTAGTAAATGGTCCAACAAGAAAAATGTGTCATTTTGATTCATTATCAGCTCTAAGAAAATTTATGAGTAGAAAGATCACTGTTTGAGGTTCCATTTTGGATACTGCAATAGTTATAATATAGTGGACTATTAGAGTTTTAAGGTTCAATTCGATGACAAATTTTCAATAGGACTGTCTTTTACTGCTTTTGGAGTTATATTCATTCATTTGTTACTTGTCACTTCCAACTCGTTATATTTCCACTGCATTTACAGTAGACCAATTCACTACATATTATGTTTGCCTTATTATTTATGTGGGAATTTAAGAACGCACATTAGCCTACACAATCCTTAGCTGGTATTAACGTGTCATTTTCAACCACAAATCAAAACCTTCCATCAATTTATTTCAAAACTCTATAAAGCTTTCTTAACTTTATCACTTGTAATGTAACTCATGTAATAATGTCAAACAGGCTGGAGAGAGAAGAGACAAGGCTATAAAAGAGCTCAAAGATCAGTTAGCTGTCAAGCAACAGAATGGAGCTGCTTACACCGGCAAACAAAACTTCTGGGAAAGCTCTGGTTTCAAAGTCATTGTTTCAATGTCTATGTTGATCTTGGTTTGTGTATCGAGGCAGTAGCTTACCCTCTTCCTGTACTAAGTTAAAAATATTTATTGGGGTCTTGTAGATGTCTATTGACTCGGTAGAATTGTCTAGTTTTGTTGAGAAAAAATGGGAATTCGTAGTAGAGATTATAACATCTTGCTACAGCCCCCTTTGGTAATTTTTGTAGCTTGTGAATATGGCTGTTAGCTTGTTATTAGATATTATGACTTGCAGCTCTGTTTTATGCCCGTGATTCTGTTTTCTTATTTGCAGCTCGTCACAGATTTGCAGTTTCGGCAGAGGGGTAGACATATTGCATGACACCTGTATGAATGTTTCATTTTCATTGAACATCATCAAAGATATTTTGTAGGAACTCGTTTCACCTTAATTTGGTTACTTAATATTTAGAGCTTGCAATGTTAGCAAATTGTATCTTCTTTTATTGACTAGAGTGTCCTAGCAATTAAATTAAATTGTTGTATATTTGTATAAATTATTAATCATCTATAAAAGTAGTATATAGTGATCTGATATTGTGAATAGCTGCTTATATTAATCATCGCTAATGTTGATTTAATTGTTTTTCGTTGTCTTCAATTATCAAAGGAAATATTGGTCAATTTGAAGCTAACTACACATAGTAATCGTTTTGACGGAATCAAAGGGAGTGATCAAGTGCTACCTTTATTTTGTGAATTAATGACTCAATATCATCTGTTTTATTCTCCTGGAGTACTGTGAAATTCTTTCTCACAAATTTTCTACGTAGCCATCTGATGCAATAAATGGATGACCCCCTCTTTTGTACACTTATTGCTGAGTCATGTAGCTATGAAGCAATATTGAAATTTTGTGATATTGTGCAACTGATATTTGTTTTTTTTATATTATTGTGCATGTTTTGAAAATTTTTGATATTGTGAAAATGTTTAATATTGTGACATATTGTGAAAATTTGTACATATTTTGAGTTGTAAATAGGGAAATAATAATATCTAATTTTAAAATATCACTGTTTCAACTGAAATCGTTGTTCCTAAATGCGGCTTCAATTTGGAGATTTTTTCACTCCGACTTAACTCACAAATTGAAAGTACAGTGTAGGCTGCAGTTTAAAACTGTGGCAAACACATGGAGAGGCAGCAACTGGCAATCGCGGTCCTAATTGCGGCCTCTCTTTATTGAATTTTTCTAGGGAGCTTGTGCTTTCCTGACTAAGTGTAGCATATGTGTCTCAAAGTTTTAGACACAATCACTATTCCCAACTGCGGTAACGATTTACACTGTTGTTGGAGTTGGGAACTGCGACAAGCTTAAAAATTTTAATGAAGAAGCCACTGTTGTGACTATGGCTTCAATAGCGTTGTTGCTAAAGTTCCCAACTGCAGCTACTGACGTGGTAGTGAGTGGCTCATCCAGCGAATTAGTTAGCTTAGTTTTGAAAATAGTTTCAAAAAGTGGTTAGTTTGGGAAAAAAGTTGGTGTGGGGAAGATATGGGTGGCAATTGGGTCGATCGGGCCGGGTCAGGTCGAACCCAAGTTTGGGCGGGTTCGGGTCAAGTCGAAAGCTTAACCTGACCAGGTCTGGCTGGGTTTGAATTTGGTATTATCGACCCGGTCGACCCGCAAACCCTACCGGGTTGAACCGGGTCGCGGGTTGGCCCGGTTGAGCGTTTTTTTTCCTACTCCAATACACACACACACACACACACACACACACACACACACACACACACATATATATATATATATATATATTAATATTATATATATATTATAGTAAGTCTATTAAGAGCTGGGAAGCCGAGATTCTTAACGAGAGCTGAGATTCTCAGCCGTTCGATTGCGATCCGATGGTGAAGATTTGATCCGCTATCAATTGATATGTTGAAGGGCAGAACAGTCATTTCTCAGCTCTCCTCTTTCTCATCTGAGCTACTCTCTCTCGTTCTCTCTCTTTCCCTCCTTTGACGAATCCGAAGAAATCCCCCGATCGTGATCTCTCTTTCTCTTCGATGCATCGCTCATCTCTCCTGTTCTCTCTATCTCTTTCGAAGCTAGGGTTTTTGGTTTTTGATTTTGGTCCATTGATGGGTTTGGCTGCTATCGAACCCCACCCATTCGAAATCCTAGCAGCCAAACCCATCAATGGACCAAAATCAAAAACCAAAAACCTTAGCTTCGAAAGAGATAGAGAGAACAGGAGAGATGAGTGATGCATCGTAGAGAGAGAGAGATCACGATCTGGGGATTTCTTCGGATTCGTGAAAGGAGAGAAGGAGAGAGAACGGGAGAGAGTAGCTCAGATGAGAAAGAGGAGAGCTGAGAAATGACTGTTTTGCCCTTCAACATATCAATTGATAGCGGATCAAATCTTGACCATCGAATCGCAATCGAACGGCTGAGAATCTCAGCTCTCGTTAAGATTCTCAGCTTTCCAACTCTTAATAGACTCTCTCTCTCTCTCTCTCTCTCTCTCTCTCTCTCTCTCTCTCTCTCTCTCTCTCTCTCTCTCTCTCTATATATATATATATATATATATATATATATATATATATATATATATGGCAATGCTCCATTGCAAACGGGTCCCGTGAAAACGGGTATGAAAATCACTGTTGTTGGAAACAACGGCTTAAGTGGTTTGCAATGGAGCATTCCTCATATATATATATATATATATATGGAAGAGTCAAAGAGTGAAAGTGAAAGTGTGAAAGAAAATTGTATTTATATATATGGAAGAGTCAAAGAGTGAAAGTGAAAGTGTGAAAGAAAATTGTACATATTATTCATTTCAACTTCTATGATTTGTTTACAAATTTTTTATATACAATTCGCTAGCTAGATGTTGTTAGTCTTCAATTTGTTATTGTTGTTGTTCTTCGGACGAGTTGCTTCCACTTGTTGACGTGTCGATCCCGATTCCTATGGTCCTATCTTCATCCTTTATTCAATCTTCTGTGCACACGAGCATCTCCAATAATTGGGACTTTAAGCGATTCATGTAATTTGTTAGAACAACCACCCAATTGAAACTTCCTTTCATCTCCTTTGAATGTCCTTTTGATATGATCATCTGGAATCACTTCACACTTATATTTAGTATCAATGCACTCCCAACATCCTTACAGGACTGCTTCTCTAGTTGGTGTTTTTGTAAGGCCCTGATCCGAAAAATATACAGGCTCAAGCACTTTAGTGAGGCCACCAAATCAAATATACAGAGTAGCTAAATCATATATATACTAACCTCATATGTAAAATACAGCGGAAGAAATTATACAATATATTCCTCTTTTTTTACAAACAAGGCTGAAAATAAAATACAACCATCAACAATATTTACAACTCGATCACCTCGAGTCATTATACAAAATTCAAATGTAACCTCTGTTTTTCATTTTCTGTATTTTGGATGTATTTTATTTTTTTGGGTATTTATTCATATTGTACTCTTTTGTTCATTTTGAACCGTGTATTAATCTTCATTCTCTATATATTTCATCTATTTGTTTTGTGGCCTTTAATTTAATCTCCTTGATTCGAATTGTCTGCCTATTACTTCATCTCTAGTTGATCAAGCTATTTTTGATTCTTATTATTAAACTGTTCATGTTCTTTATTATTATTATTGTCTCTATTTACTTATTGGATCTTATTAATACCCTACCCTATTTTCCTTAATGGATCTTTTTAAATTATAACCCAATACCCAATATGTACACCTACCCGTTACCCCCCTGTTAACCCTAAGACACACACACACACACACACACACACACACACACATATATATATAAACACACACCATGTTTCAACCATGTTACCCATCAAAACCCTAGCCGCTCAAACCCATTCTCCCTCTCCCTCACCCCCTTGCGACCCTTCCTCCTTAGCCCCGCCGCCTCGCGACGCCCCCTCGTCAACTGCAGACCCCCCCGTCCACCGCCTCCTCGTCTGCCACAACACGAAACCACCGAAGAACCCCATTCGTCGTCGTCCTCCTCGTCACCTCATCGTCGAACCCATCAACCCCACCTCGACTCTCGTCGCCACCTTTTTCCTCGCCTCCTAGTCGCGACTCCAACCACGCGACCATCAGCCCCTCCTCCTCCTCTGTTTCCCTCCCAAAATAGAGCTCTGCCTTGCCTCTTCCGCCTCTGCCAGTGCCCCGCAACTTGACCCCGGTTGTCTCTAACCCGCTCGTCGACAGCCCCTTAGTCAACCACCATTGCCGAAATCCATTGCTGCTCCGCCGAGCTTCATCCTGCTCTGCCTCCATCGTCATCCTCCTTTGTCCCTTGTCCTCTTCCCCGAACAACCCTGCACCCCAGCATCTCCCTCACCTTCGTCGTCGACTTCCTCTTGTCGCCTTGGCCTCCTGCCCTGAGCGCTGTCGTCGCTGCCGGTCGCGCCTCCTCCTGAGCGCAACACGCACCTACCACAGCCCCCTCTCAGCCTCCCCTCATCCCGAGCCTCCAAAACATCAACCCCTCGATGTTGCAGCCCTGAGCGCCTCCCACAGTTGCCAGTCGAAGTCCACGGACCACCAAAGCCCCCCCCGCTGCCGACGATCACTGCAGACCCGAGCACCCCCATGCTCTGTTTTGATCAAGTGAATCTTGGCCGTCGATCGCCTGATGATCTTGATCATCATATCTTGATCATGGCTTTGAACCCCAGCTGTTGATCAACATCGTGATCATCAGCTCTCTTGATCTGGGCCATCTGATCTTTCATCGTGATCGAGACCATATCAGATCTTGATCACCTTGATCTGGATCGTCCGTTTGATCTGATCTTGATCTTGATCTTCGATTTGAGCCGTCCGATCGTGATCGTATTATCATCTTCATCAACATCAAGATCCGTGTTGTTGTACCCGTCGCCCGGAAATCCATTCCCGTTATTCTCATTCTTTGCATCGTTTCCGTTGTCATTGCAAGGTAAGTAACTTGTATTTCTTTTTGTTGCTTATACAAATACTAAATACTGCCTGTAGTGTGGCTTTCGTCTCTAAATTCATTCTTGTGCAAAACCCTTGTTAGATCTTGTCACTAGGTGTTGATCCATCTGTAGTTTTTTCGTTACACACGACATGAAATAACTTTGAAATAATTAATTATTGTTGTATATATGTATGTTGTTCGTGATCCATGTGTTGGATCCTTTATGCAAGGCAGATAACACTAGAGGGGGGGGGGGGGGGGAGGGGGGGTGAATAGTGTTATTAAAAATTATTAAAAAATATTCAACTTAAAACACCTGTTAAGTCGACTGTAATAAAAAACCAGTCGACTGAATCGACACATAAAAAGAGACTTGATCAACTTGAAGAACAACGAGTCCGTAAGTCGACTTAATCAGACTACCAGTCGACTAATCAGACACAAAAAAAATAAAATGCAGCGAAATTAAATATACAAGTTAGAAAGATCAAACCACAGAGAATCAGCAATGCTAACATAGCGATATATCCTGGTTCGGTCCTCCTGACCTACGTCCAGTCCCTAAGCAACCCACTTGAGATTTTTCACTATTCTTGAAAAAATTTACAAGAATACCCTACGACCTTTGATAACAACTATGCCAAACCCGTAGACCTCTCCCACCACTAGAGAGAGCAAGACCCCACTCTACAACCTAGAGTGAACACTGACTCTACACCAAGAGCTCTTCTCTCCAACCGAGAGAACCACTCTTCACAACCCGAGAGTGAACAACAAAGAAATTGAAAATTACAACACATAAAGCCTTGATTTTTGAATGTGTTTTTTGTATTGAGGCTATAGGTCAATTTCTAATTACAGTCTTGAACTTAATCGTTGTTATACAAGATTGAGATTAGAGAACCAAGTCTAAGAGAATGTTAGTTCTTTGAAAACGTTGAGTTCTTTTTCACAAACACTTGAACAAAAACAAAGACTTGTTAAATGCAATAGGTAACCTTTTCCAAGTGAAATCTAGACTTTATTTATAGAGTAGACACTCCAGAGTCATTGAAAAACAGTTAACCAACTGCCAGCAAACGACAGAAAAGATTTGAATTCGAAAATAAAATTTAAATACTCAGAAAAATGTCAAAGCTGCTCGAACAGTCGACTGGGTTGCCAAAGGAGTCGACTGGTCAGAGCTTAAGTAAGTTCAGATTGTTTTGTACTTGAACAGACGACTGTTTAGCAATGTAAGTCGACTGGTACTTGACAGCTGAACTCATACAAGCTTGAATTCGACATTTTTGATTTTTAATAAACTTTATTTTAGTCATAGGGAATGTGTGTGTGTGTGCATCAAGGCTATTACAAGATTTCTAAGCAAACATATCAAAGATTACTATCTTGTACATTAATTTACATAGACACTATTTTGTTCCTGATCTGATCACTTTGAAGATGTTTTGAAGCTTTGAGCGACACTTGTCTTGTAGCTTGATCTTACACCTTAAAAGCTTTGGGTACACACTGCAAGAGTCATATTAAATAGAACATATGTGTATCGTGTTATAGTCATCAAAATCAAGAATCTACATTCTCCCCTTTTTTGATGATGACAACACAATAACTAAACAATATAGAGTAGTAACTTTAAGCAACATGTTTCTTCTGAACATAACACACATATAAATATGCAAAAAATACAATTAAATTTACTTTCCCTAAATAAAATAAAACATGCACACAAGAATAAGATAGAACATGCACAAATCCCAACAATAAGATAGAATTTGCACAAATCCAACAATTCTTCCCCTTTGGCATTAACAAAAACAGAAAGTAACACGGGGCAATCCAAAGAGAGAACATAAAGTCATACATAAGCATCCAAAGTCATACATAAACATAAAAAAACATAAAGTCATAATCCAAAGTCAAAGATAAAGCCTTACAAAATAAAAAAAAATAAAAATAAAAATAAAAATCTGAACATATTCGCGACAGTCGACTGGTCACGAGGGAAGTCGACTAAGGCGAGAACAAAATAAGTTCAAAAAATAAATAGAGTTTTAAAAAGAATGTATAAGTTATAAAGCATCGTCAGTCGACTGAAAAGCAAAGACAGTCGACTGTTCATTCAAAAATTTCAAGAAAGAAAAAAAACTTAAGCTAGGTATATTTTTAGGAAATATCATGATATGAACAGATTCCTAGTTCTTGTCTAAACTTTATAAAAATGTCTTCTTTCAACGGTTTGGTAAAAATATCCGCTATTTGTTTATCAGTGGAAATAAACTTCAATAAAATATCTCCTTTTAAAACATGATCACGTAGAAAATAATGTCGAATATCAATATGTTTCGTACGTGAATGTTGAACCGGATTTTTTAGAAAGATTAATGGCACTGGTATTGTCATACATTATAGAAGGTTTTGAAAAAGAAATACCATAATCTAAAAGAGTTTGTTTATCCATAAGATTTGAGCACAAGCCAAATTTGCAGCAATATATTCAGCTTCTGCAGTAGATAGAGATACAGAATTTTGCTTTTTACTACACAAAGATACTAGGGAATGTCCCAAAAAGTGACAGGTTCCACTAGTACTTTTGCGGTCAGTTTTACTTCCAGCAAAATCAGCATAACTGTAAGACAGTAACTGAAAATTATTGGTGCGAGGATAAAATAAACCATATTCAGATGTGCCTTTAATATATCTTAAAATTTGTTTCACTGCTTTAAGTGATATTCTTTTGGATCAGACTGATATCTAGCACACAAATATACGCTAAACATAATATCTGGTCTACTGGCAGTTATATATAAGAGTGAGCCAATCATACCTCGATAGAGTTTCTGATTGACACTCTTACCTAATTCATCTTGGTCAAGTGTATTAGTAGTAGCCATATCTGTGGTCTTACTACTAGTGCCATCCATGCCAAATCGTTTGAGTAACCCCTTAGCATATTTTTCTTGATTAATAAATATGCTATTTTGAGACTGTTTTATTTGAAGTCCAAGGAAATAATTGAGTTCGCCCATGTGACTCATCTCAAACTCATTTTGCATGGTAGTAGCAAAGTCTTGACATAGATTACTGTTAGTTGATCTAAAAATTATGTCATCTACATAGATTTATATGATTAATATGTCTGAATTTATTTTCCTAATAAACAATGTAGTGTTTATTTTACCAATTTCAAATCCTGTTTCTAAAAGAAAAGTTTTTAGACGATCATACCAGGCACGAAGTGCTTGTTTAAGACCATATAAAGCCTTTTTCAATTTAAAAACATGGCTAGGGAATTGTTCATGTATGAAACCTGGTGGTTGCTTAACACAAACATCATCCTTAATGAAACCGTTTAAGAAAGCACTTTTAACATCCATTTGGAAAAGTGTAAAATTCATAAAACATGCAAAAGATAACAAAATTCTAATTGATTCTAGTCTAGCAATAAGAGCATATGTTTCATCAAAATCAATACCTTCTTCTTGGTTATATCATTGGGTAACCAGTCTAGCCTTGTTCCTAACAACTTGTCCTGATTCATCTAACTTATTTTTAAATATCCATTTGGTACCATTAATAGTATAATTAGGGGGTTGTGGAACTAAATCCTATACATCATTCTTTACAAATTGGTTAAGTTCATCTTGCATAGCATTCAACCAAAATTCATTCTTACATGCTACTTGAATGTTTTTAAGTTCAAAGTCCGATAAAAAGGCAGCATGAGAAATCATATTAAAGTGTGATCGTGTTTGAATGCCGTGTGAGATGTCACCAATAACTAAGTCATGAGGATGATCTCGAACTTCAACAAATGACTTTGGTAAAGTTGGAGTTATCTCAACAGGATTAGTCATCTTAATAAACCCATTAGCCGATTGATTCAACACATCAGTCGACTTATGAAGCCGACCAGTCGACTTATCTTGTAACACCCCAAATTCAAATAAGACTGAATTTGAAGTTCCACAGGATCTTTACACTTCACTTCGTACAATTTTACAAGGAATTTAAAACTTTTATTACAACAGAGTCTTTTACATCAACACGCAGCGGAATATGTAAAATACAACAATGATAAATATACAATTGTAACAACTTTAGCATTTAAATAATTATTAGTAACAAATTCATCTTTATATCTTCTTGTAAACTACAAGTCCTGCATATAAAACTGTGGGCACGTTAGTTGCTTACAACCGACAAAATATTATACACGACCATCCTCGCTATGTCGAAAGTATAACGATTCTTAAATACTTTAACAAACCACAAACTTGATCATAAACAAAGCTAAAGAGGGACTATCCTATTGATGTCGTGGGTGCTGTGCACTTAGTCCTTAATGCAGTTATTTATATTAAATGACACTAATGCGCACTTATTCAGATTCTATGCATGCCATACTATATAGGTCCGAGGGCAAGCCATTAATCGTTCTTCATCTTGTAGGGTTCAATCCCTCGCTATGAGTTAAACTACTACGGTAACTACGGTAAGTATCCTAGGTATTCTATGAGTTACGAGCCCATGTCTAGACATCCAAGAGAGAATCCCACGCATTGACACATGACGCATCATGCAGGCATCCTGTGGACAATTCACCTCCGCCATGGACAATGGTACCATCCAGTAGTCACCAAAATACCCCACAAGCGTGGCCACCGGTACGATATCCTGGAGTAGTTTCCATGCCCTGACATGACGCATCATGAGGACATCCTGTGAACATTCTCACATAGCAGTTCCAATGGCCCTCATACTTATGTTTTTCTCTTACTTTCATCATATCTCCACAATAGTGTAGTCCTTACATTTTTAGTTTGTTTTTAGAAGAAATTCATCACAACCTAGAACTAGCTTACCCTACCGGACTTAAACTAAAACAAAAGAGACAGTCAGCCTACCTGGCTACTTCTCAAGAGATGCTCAACCCACACTGGTTAGCTCTCAAATTCATTAATAAAAACTGTCGGTTACTAGGGTCTCGCCTAGCCTATAGATTCCAACAACTATCTCTTTCTGGAGATCAACACTATTTCATATTCAATCTCAAAATAATATTTCAATTTCTTTGTTCAAAATCTCTTTATCAAAGAGAAACATTTTTTCATAATCTCATAACATAAAGTATCTCATTTCGACTTCTTTTATCAGTTTAATCACTTACAATATTGCATGCAATAACAAATAATCTCAATCAAGTATAGAAAATCATAAAATCTTATTAAGAGAGAAAATCTAATTTCAATCCAAATATTCATCTCTCTTTAATTGTATAAGAGTCACATTTTTCATTATAAAAACACCACCTCTAATTCTTTTAATCGATAGACTCTAGTTCTTTAATGTAAAATCCTCTTTTATTCTCAAAAAATATATCCGAATATTGTAGAATTAATTTTTATGAAGTCTAAATAATTTTATAAAATTAAATAGAATTTTTCTGAATTTTTATCGCCCTTAAAAACTCTTAAAAACTATTAAAAACAAAAAAGACAAAACAAAAGGGCTGCACTAGGTTTCGAGCCAGGCCAAACCCGCCCAATGAACAGTAACCATCCCAAATCACACCCAAGGACCAGCTGGTCCACAGCAGCTAATTGATATATGTAGGACTTAAATTATACTTATATTTAAACTGTCGGTGATTTATATAAAAATAAAAAATTTAACAAAATAGAGTCTTTAACAATACTCGAACCCAGACTCAACACTTGTCCACTAATCCCATTAACACCACTTATGAAATTCAAAAGTTCATTTTTCCCTCCTTCACCAAATCAGCTGGTTTCCCCCCCTTCATGCATACACATGTGCATGTGCTTGCACTAGCACACACTTCACTCACACACACACACACACACACACACACACACACACACACATATCTCTACTATTTTAATGTGAGAGTTGGGATTGTAAACAAACAAACCCTAATTTTGTAACTGAGCAAACCCGTGCAATATACGTGCAAACTACATCCACTAAACATCCCTGTATCATGCACGTCAAATCAAAATATACTAATTCATTTAATTTAATGACTAATTTTTTTTATAGACGTGCATCGCACGTGCATTATACTAGTATATTTAATTTGAAAACATATGTATATAATATATTATTAATATTTAAGTAAAAATTATTTTAATAAAAAGTTATACATTTTCATGCACAAATAAAATAAGTACACACACTTCAGAATCTCACTTTGAAAAGAACACACATAAATACGTGCACCGAAAAACACGTGCTATGCACGTAAAAATACTGAAATACAAAATTCGACTTTATCATCGGAAAATTATTAAAATATAATCGAAAAGAACATAAGAAAAATATATTTATTAATTTTATATATTTCACGACGTAATCACTACGTATATGGAAAACACGTGCATTACACGTACAAAAGTATTTTAATCAAAATAGGAGAAAAACGGATTTCCGTTTATAAAACAAATTCGAATATGTAAAATAAATAATTGAAGCACATTAAAATATTACACGTAGCGGTGGAAAAATATATAATCGATACGTGCATCGATAATACATAAAAAGCACATAATGATACAGAGATTGAAATTCTATATTTGAGTTGACTCAAATAGGATAAAATCAATACGGAAAATACATAAATAGTCGGAAATCAAAATATGTAGTGAAGTACGTTACAAAATACACGTGTGTAATACGCATGGGGCAAAATTGTCATTTCCATTTTTGCGGGGTGTTACACTCTCCCCCTATAGAACAGTTCTGTCCTCTGAACTCACTAGGGAAAAGGTTATATTTTGTGCACACCAAAGAAAAATATCATTATTATATATAGAAAACTGCAAACATTAAGAAAATAAATGTAGTATAAAAATAGGCAATGGGAAAAAACAAGATAAGCTTGTATAGGGAAGCTATGAGCGTCACAATTCATACAAACAAGATATGAAAACTAGAGAAAATAGAATAAGAAAATAAATGTGGCTAAAAGATAGTATAGATTGAAAGAAATTTTCATAAAAAAATAATATTAGGTAAAACATTAGATAAAAGGAAAAATAAACTTCATCATTAGTTGTGGAATAGTTCGGAAAATAATGCAGTAAAGAGAAATATAGTCAATGGATAATTTATAAATAGATTTAGTAGTCAAAATTCATCAAAGTAATAAGCGGTAGAAAATCGCAAACTGAATTGGTACTTTATGACAAAAACCGAATTAGCAATTTTAAAAGAAGACTATTGGATAAGAGTTTGAAAAATAAACGAGAATGAAATTTAGTTGAAAGCATAGACAACATAAAAATGATTTTGTATACCAATTAATAAAATAATTTGTAAGGTAACTATAATAATTATATATACGATTTAAAAATTAAAGATATAGAATACTGGTTGGCATATATCAAAATATTTTCAATTTGTCAAGTAGAGCAAGAAAACCAACATGGAAAATTATATACGTACATAGGTGTAAAAATTATAAGGTGAAACAATCAATATTATGATACGAAGATAAATGATTTGTAGGAGTAAAACAAAACATTATAGTTGTAAAAGTAGTAGCATATTATTGAGACAATGCAAATACTATTCATATAGAAATAACTTACGAATCGAAGAAAAAATATAAATACTAATTTTATTTTTTTTGTTAGGTGAGTAGCCTACCAAATCTAAGATAAGTTAATAGAAAAATAAAATACGATGAAGTGGTATGAAATGCTAACTCATATAAAGCTACAAAATAATACGAAGAATACGGCAAGATAGTTTAGATTTAGTAGTAAATACACAAGTAGGATAGATACAGAAATCAGTATAAATAATATAATGTTAGGTTGTAAAATATTATAAAATAGTATAAGCTAGTACAAAAATAGAATAGTGGTAAGTAAATATTATAGAAAACAGAGTAGGAGTTATCTAAGTAGAAAATTTTCTTCTGGTGTAGGTTTGCCTCGTTGGTGTCCAATTGCAGACTTGCCTCATTGAAATCAAGTTGCAGAATGGCCTCTACGCCCTCCGATTGCAGTTTGCCTTCTGGACATTCGGTTGCAGACTTTGCCTCCCCGACGTCCAGTTGCAGTTTGCATTCATTGACGTCTAGTTGTAGATTTGCCCTCTCGACATTAGGTTACACCAAAACGGGAGATGGAAAGATGTATTCTTCCATATACACTTGGATATTAGGTGTTTAATAAAGTATGGTGTTATGTTTGAAATCAGTGATATAAAAATAGATGAAAAAGTTGTAAATGAAGTAGAAATTACAACGACAAAATATTAAAATAGATATTTAGACTTTAAATATAAGATATACAAAAATTTGTAGTAATGAAAATGATTTATAACATTCAGACGAAAATAGTGTAAAGTATATGCGCGAGCTGAAAATACAAATAAAAACAATAATTATGTAGTGTACGTATTATATTGAAGGAGCGTAAGACTACAAAATTTATGAGTAGCGATTAATAGTAAAAGTGAATATAACAAAACAAATTAGCAAATAATATGTAATAACAATAGTATCGAATGTAGAGAATAAAACAAGATGATATGTCATATTTATATGAGTAGAATATTTCAATCTTGTTAAAAATATACTGAAATATATAAGATAATATAAGATAATGAAAAATATAGTATCACAAAATCAAATCATATAAAATGAATGTACATAAGCAACACTCAAATTTTTTAAAAATATAATAGAAATAATAAATGAAGAAAATAATAGTTGCAATATAATTAAATTTAATAAACGACAATAAAATACGTAAAGTAATAGCAATATAAATGGATAAACATAAAGTGACATAAAAACACGAAGGAAAAAATTTTAAGACTAAAAGACAGATAAAACAAATTCAAAAGATCAAGATTAAGGAAGATAGACAAAATAATAGATATTCAAGTGATTTAATAGTATAAGAAAATATTTATTTGAAAAATACTGAATGTTGAAAAAGTACTATGATAAAAATTCACGAAGAAAAATTTGAGAGAAAAACATAGTTTTTGTGTAAGGTATCATGAATGTTGGTTCAACCAACCACGCTTCCGCTGCGCTACTCTGATACAGAGGAAAAAATATACTCGCATACAATCTCACATCAATGTATACGAGAAGAGCATCATGAATGTGAGTTCCATAACTACTTCATTCATGACTCCAGCCATCTAAAAAGGAAAGGAAAGAGAAAACGTCAGTGTGTAGAGCAACACAAATGTAAATCACTTTCATTTAAATTTCTATAAGCTGAACTAACACTTTAATATCCACCCTAATGTGTTGTCCTTATAAATTTATACTACTCATTGAAGCGTGGGTCTGATACCACTCTGTAACACCCCGAATTCCAAATATGACTGAATTCGAAGTTCCACAAGATCTTTACACTTCACTTCGTACAATTTTACAAGGAATTTAAAACTTTTATTACAACAGAGACTTTTACATTAGTACGCAGCAGAATATATAAAATACAACAATGATAAATAAACAATTGTAACAACTTTAGCATTTAAATAATCATCAACAACAAATTCATTTTTATATCTTCTTGTAAGCTGCAAGTCCTGCATATAAAACTGTGGGCATGTCAGTTGCTTACAACCGACGAAATATTATACACGACTATCCTCGCTATGCCGAAAGTATAACGATTCTTAAATACTTTAACAAACCACAAACTTGATCACAAACAAAACTGAAGAGGGACTATTCTATTGATGTCACGGGTGCTGTGCACTTAGTTCTTCATGTAGTTATTTAAATTAAATGATACTAATGCACACTTGTTCGGATTCTATGCATCCCATATTACATAGGTCCGAGGGCAAGCCCTTAATCGTTCTTCATCTTGTACGGTTCAATCCCTTGCCATGAGTTAAACTACTACGGTAACTACAGTAAGTATCCTAGGTGTTCTATGAGTTATGAGCCCATGTCCAGACATCCTGGAGAGAATCCCGCGCACTGACACATGACGCATCAAGCAGGCATCCTGTGGACAATTCACCTCCGCCATGGACAATGGCACCACCCGTAGTCACCAAAACACCCCACAAGCATCGCCACCGGTACGATATCCTGGAGTAGTATCCACACCCTCACATGACGCATCATGAGGACATTCTGTGAACACTCTCACACCGTAGATCCAATGACCCTCATACTTATGTTTTTCTCTTACTTTCATCACATCTCCACTATAGTGTAGTCCTTACATTTTTAGTTTATTTTTAGAAGAAAATCATCACAAGCTAGAGCTAGCTTACCCTACCGGACTTAAACCAAAACAAAAGAGACAGTCAGCATACCTAGCTACTTCTCAAGAGATGCTCAATCCACACTGGTTAGCTCTCAAATTCATTAATAAAAGCTGCCGGTCACTAGGGTCTCGCGTAGCCTTTAGATTCCAACAACTATCTCTTTCTAGAGATCAACACTATTTCATATTCAATCTCAAAATAATATTTCAGTTTCTTTGTTCAAAATCTCTTTCTCAAAGAGGAACATTTCTTCATAATTTCATAACATAAAGTATCTCATTTCGACTTCTTTTATCAATTTAATCACTTATAATATTGTATGCAATAACAAATAATCTCAATCAAGTATATAAAATCATAAAATCTCATTAAGAAAAAATCTAATTTCAATTCAAATATTCATCTCTTTTTAATTGTATAAGAGTCACAATTTTCATTATAAAAACATCACCTCTAATTCTTTTAATCGATAGACTCGAGTTCTTTAATGTAAAATCCACTTTTAATCTCACAAAATATATCCGAATATTGTAAAATTAATTTTTATGAAGTCTAAATAATTTTAGAAAATTAAATAGATTTTTTCTGAATTTTTATCGCCCTTAAAAACTCTTAAAAACAAAAAAGACAAAACAAAAGGGCTGCACCAGGTTTCGAACCCAGAACCCAAGGCCAAACCCGCCCAATGAACAGTAACCATCCCAAATCACAACCAAGGACCAGTTGGTCCACAACGGCTAATTGATATACGTAGGACTTAAATTATACTTATATTTAAACTGTCGGTGATTTATATAAAATCAAAATTTTAATAAAACAGAGTCTCTAACAAGATTCGAACCTAGACTCAACACTTCAGCTATGCTACAGTAATGGACCTAAATCGCACCCGAAGACCAGTGAGTCCAAAGTGACTAACTGATATGAAAATAGTTACATACTTTTTGTACATACCACACTGTTATTTATTTTCCTTTATTAAACTCGATCTTTCAATCGATTTGTATTTCTACAAAAATATAAATACTTTTCCAGAATGTGTTTCTTTGAAAAACAGTATTGTACATGTTCTCAAATTCATAGGTTTCTCATTTTTGCAATATAATAAAATCTCTCTTAAAAAATGCATAAAAACACATATATTCAATTTTCCAAATAAAATGTTGTCTTTCATAAAAAATTTCTATACTCGTAAAATAAATACTAGTGAGATTAATTCCACATTTCTTATCACATTAGCATCAAAGATTTATTTTTCATACATATTACATTATTGGACTACTTTTATGCTAACATGCATCAAACCTCATTCAAATAATTTTCTAAATGATACATCATTTTTTACTTCTTAGTTTAATACGAATTCTAATCGTTTATACGAATCACACCATCAAATTAACACATCATGACACAAAATAATTAAGATTAAGTAATCTACAACTTAACATACCAAACAAATTAAATTCTACATTATCTAGCATGCAAATTTTACTCCTAATTTAGAAAGAATTTTAGAATCACCCACCCAAGAAAATTTAATTTCTAGCGATTGAACTCCTAAAATGAGAAGCTCCTAGAAACTCCGATTTGTATCCTCGAATTCCGTGCACCAAGAGCAACTCCCCAACTCCATTTCGGCCAATGCAACAGTGAGCAACGCCTCCTTCTTCATTTTTCGGCATGCAACAGAGAAAGCCCCCAACTCATCTCACTCACATATACCTATATGTATATATGTACATATATACATGTTTGTATATATATGTATACATATAAAATAGAAGATATAATGTATATGGGTGAGTAGGTAGAGAATTCACAGTGGACATGGCTTGACGGATGGCTTGTTCTGATTAGACAGTGGAGGAAAGAAAAGAAGAGGAGGAGAAGTGTAAAAGAGTACAAGTATATATATACATTTATATATGTGTACACACATTTGTATGGTGGATTTTGAGTGGAGAAGCAAAGTAGTTTGTTGGACATTGATGATGGACTGGTTTGGGAGGGTTTCGACAGAGAAGTACATGAAAGAAAGGAAGTACTCATTTCATTTCACTTTCATACACATATGTATGTGTAAACCTACATGCTTATATATATATATAGGTATTGAATGGTGGAATGAGTGGAGAAACAAAAAAGGAGTGTGCTGGATGGTGGGACTTTGATTTCGGCAAAGAGGTGAAGGGAGAAGGAGAGGATGAGGAGAAATGTGAAGGAATAGGGGGTATTATATGTGGAGTTTAGGGGATGGTTACAATAACTACTTGTCCACTAATCCCATTAACACCACCCATGAAATTCAAAAGTTCATTTTTCCCTCCTTCACCAAATCAGCCGGTTTTCCCCCCTTTCATGCATACACACGTGCACGTGCTTGCAGTAGCACACACTTCACACACACACACACACACACACACACACATATATTTAACTTAAAAACATATGTATATAATATATTGTAAATGTTTATGTTAGAATTAGTTTAATAAAAAGTTATAGATTTTTATTTACAAATAAAAATTAGTACACAAACTTCAGAATCTCACTTTGAAAAGAACACGCTTAAATACGTGCACCGAAAAACACGTACTTCGCACGTAAAAATACCGAAATATAAAATTCAACTTTATCAACGGAAAATTATTAAAATATAATCGAAAATAGCATAAGAAAAATATATTTATTAATTTTATTTATTTCACGACATAATCACTACGTACATGGAAAACACGTGCATTACACGTACAAAAATATTTTAATCAAAATAGGAGAAAAATGGATTTCCATTTATAGAACAAATTCAAATACGTAAAATAAATAATTGAAGCACATTAAAATATTACACGTAGCGGTGAAAAAATACGTAATCGATACGTGCATCGATAATACGTAAAAAGCACATAAAGATACAGAGATTGAGATTCTATATTTGAGAATCAAATAGAATAAAACTAATACGGGAAATGCATCAATAGTTAGAAATCAAAATACGTTGTGAAGTACGTTACAAAATACACGTGCGTAACACGCGTGGGGCAAAATTGTCTTTTTCAATTTTGCGAGGTGTTACATATCTAGAGTAATCTGCTCAAGTGATTTAACAATGTCATCTAGTGGTGAAGATACAATTTCATCATCTTGAATAACACTAGATGAAGATAAAGTTCATCAAATGAGACATGCATAGATTCTTCAATAGTCAATGATGACTTATTGAAAATTCTATAAGCCTAATCCCTATTTGAATATCCAATGAAGATACCTTTATTAGATCTAGCATCAAATTAATCTAAGTTATCTTTTGTGTTTAATATGAAACACTTACAATCAAACACTTTAAAGTAAGTGACTTTAGGAATACGTTCAAAAAAAACTCAAAACAAGTCTTCTTTAATTTTGGCCTAATTAGTATTTTATTTAAGACATAACATGCTGTAGAAACAACTTCAGCACAGAAATATTTAGGCAAATTACTTTCAACAAGTATGGTACGTGCACATTATTGCAAAGTCCTATTCTTTCTTTCAACCACTCTATTTTGTGGTGAAGCTCTAGGAAATGCAAAAGTATGTGTTATATCATTCTTGTTGCAATATTTGAAAATGTTTCATTCTCAAATTCTCCACCATGATCACTTCTAATAGTGACTATATTTAGAGATTTTTGATTTTAAACACGTTTGCAGAAATTTGCAAATTCTTCAAAAGCTTCAATTTTATGTCTTAAGAATACTCATGTAAACCTTGAATAATCATCGACTAAAACAAATACATATCTACTTTTATTTAAGGAAGCGACTCTAGTAGGACCAAATAAATCCATACGGATCAATTCGAAAGGCCTACTAGTAGAAATCATTTACTTTGTTTTAAAAGTGGATTTTACTTGTTTCCCTAGTTGACATGCATCACACATTTTATCTTTTTTAAAAAATAATTTTGGCAGTCCTTTAACTAGGTTATTCTTAGATATTTTAGCGATATTTTTCATGTTTACATGTCCAAATCTTTTATGCCAAAGCCAAGAATCGTTGTTCGAGGCAACTAAGCAAAAATTTTCCGAAAATTCATTTGTTTTTAAACAAAGTTCATATATGTTATTTTTTCTAATACCATAAAAAATCACATTTTGCAAAGAAGAGTTATAAATCAATCATGCATCTTTTTTAAACACTATCTTATAACCCTTATCACATAATTGACTAATGCTTAACAAGTTATGCTTTAAACCACTAACTAAGAGTACATCTTCAATAATAGGAGTAGTATTCTTATCAACCATGCCTATTCCGATGACTTTTCCTTTGTTATTGTCACCGAAAGTAACAGTTCCTCCATCTATATCTTGAATGGAAGAGAGCAAGTTTGCATAGCCAGTCATGTGTTTAGAGCATCCACTGTCAAGTATCCATTGTTCCGGTTTAGGTACCTACAAAATATTATTTGTGAATATGATACCCTTTTCTTTAGCTCCGTGAAAGATTAGTGCTTGGGAAACCAAACACCAAGTGAGTTTGATTTACCCCGTTATATGCAGGTTTAAAATTAACAGAATTACAAACATTATTTACAAATGAATTTATGTAAGAAATCCTTTCATTTAGACACAGATTAACTAGAACCCAAATATTTTTACACTATCCAGTCGACTTATTTTTACCCTTCAGTCGACTGTGTTGTAACTTCAGTCGACTGGGAGGTGAAGCTAGTCGACTTATATGAGGCTGTTGTCTTTTCGAATAAGACTGCATCCTTCTGGACAGGTGACTTATGTGAGGGGCCAGTCGACTGGTCTTTTCGGAAAACTTTTTATTTTCATGATTAACAAGAATTTTTGACTTTTCAAAGAAATTATACAACTTATTCTTTACACTAGAAACAGAATAAAGCTTGTTATTACTAGTGTTTTTAGAAGAATGATCTTTTTCAAGAATTTTTTGAAAAACAAGTTCAAATATTTTATTAGACTGAATTTGATTTTGAAGAAATTCATTTAAATTCTCTTTTCCTTTATTGAACTTAGATACATTCTTAGATATCTCTTCAGAGATTTTTTTTTAAGAGATATAAGATCTATATCGAAGTTGGAAATACGAGAAGTTAAAGACTTGACTTCAACTTGTAAATCAAGATTTTCTTGAGAAAGAGTTTGATTAACTTTCTCTAGATTCTTACCTTTTATTTTCTCCTTTTTTAATTATTAAAAAATTGCATTAAAAGCTTCTAACAAATCACTAGAATCTATACTATCACTTACATCGCTTTGATTTGTCATGAAGCACACGTTTGCAACTTCATTAGATTTCTCATTTTCTTCTTCCGAAGATGAATCACTATCATCCCACGTTGCTTGGTAGGCTTTCTTGTTCTTCGTGTACTGGTTCTTGGTAAATTTGTTCTTTTTTATTTTGTAAGACTTTATCTTTGACTTTGCATTCTCCAATGGACAGTCCTTCATATGACCTATCTTATTGCATTTGAAACAAGTAGGAGGTTCATTAGTATCCTTTATTCTTGAATTAAATTTAACTTTACGAAGGAATTTTTTGAATTTTCTTGTGAACATAGATATTTCTTTTTCATCATCTTCATCATCTTCTGATTCAGAAACAGCCTTAAAAGCAAGAGATTTCTTCTTAGCTTGTTGCGGTTCTAAGTCCTTCTTGCGCTCCTCCAATTGTACTTCATAAGCCATTAGATTTCCAACAAGATTTTCAAGCGAAAGTTGTGTTAAATCATTGGCTTCTTCAATTGCAGCAGTCTTCTTTTCCCACTTGGGGGTAAGAGCACGAAGAACCTTTCTCACCATTTCCGCTTGAGTACATGTTTTGCCAAGAGACACAAGAGAGTTTGTGATGTCGGTAAATCTTGTTATCATTTCCGATACTCTTTCATTCTCCTTCATTCGAAACATCTCGAACCTATGAACAAGAACAGAAATTTTAGATTCCTTGACCTTATTTGTGCCTTCATGTGTTACCTCAATAGTATGCCATATTTGGTATGCCGTTGTTGCGGTTGACACACGGTTGAATTCTTCTTTGGTAAGTGTACAAAAGAGGGCATTCATCGCCTTTGCATTGTTCATGGTATTACTCTTCATATCGTCATTCCATTGAGCATAGGAAAGAGTAGGTAATGTATACTCTGTCTCGGTCATGTTCCAGATCTCATAGTTGATGGATTGTAAGTAAATCTTCATTCTACATTTCTAGTTGTTGTAGTTTGTTCCATCAAAGAGAGGCGGCCTTTGTGTAGATTGACCTTCGTGGTATTTATTTGCATTTGAATAAGAAGTAGATGCCATTGCGATTAACCTGGCTCTGGTACCAAGTGTTGGATCCTGTATGCAAGGCAGATAACACTAGAGGGGGGGGGAGGTGAATAGTGTTATTAAAAAATTATTCAACTTGAAACACCTATTAAGTCGACCGGGACAAAAAACCAGTCGACTGAATCGACAGATAAAAAGAGACTTGATCAACTTGAAGAACAACGAGTCTGTAAGTCGACTTAATAGGACTACCAGTCGACTGATCAGACACAGACAAAAGTAAAATGCAGTGAAATTAAATATACAAGTTAGAACACAGCGATATATCCTGGTTCGGTCCTCCTGACCTAGGTCCAGTCCCCAAGCAACCCACTTAAGATTTTTCACTATTCTTGAAAAGATTTACAAGAATACCCTACGACCTTTGGTAACAACTATACCAAACCAGTAGACCTCTCTACCACTAGAGAGAGCAAGACCACACTCTACAACCTATAGTGAACACTGACTCTACACCAAGAGCCATTCTCTTCAACCGAGAGGTCCACTCTCACAACCCGAAAGTGAACAACAAAGAAATCGAAAATTACAACACATAGAGCCTTGATTTTTGAATGTATTTTTTGTATTGAGGCTATAGGTCAACTTCTAATCCTAGTCTTGAACTTAATCGTTGTTATACAAGACTGAGATTAGAGAACCAAGTCTAAGAGAATGTGAGTTCTTTGAAAATGTTGAGTTCTTTTTCACAAACACTTGAACAAAAACAAAGACTTGTTAAATGTAATAGGTAACCTTTTCCAAGTGAAATCTGGACTTTATTTATAGAGTAGACACTGCAGAGTCGTTGAAAAATAGTTAACCAACCGCCATCAAATGGCAGAAAAGATTTGAATTCGAAAATCAAATTTAAATACTCAAAAAATTATCAAAGCTACTCGAACAGTCGACTGGGTTGCCAAAGGAGTCAACTGGTCAGAACTTGAGTAAGTTCGGAATGTTTCGTACTTGAACAGTCGACTGCTTAGTAATGTAAGTCCACTGGTACTTAACAGCTGAACTCATACAAACTTGAATTTGACGTTTTTGATTTTTAATAAACTTTATTTTAGTCCTAGGGGATGTGTGTGTGTGTGTGCATCAAGGCTATTACAAGATTTCTAAGCAAACATATCAAAGATTACAATTTTGTACATCAATTTACATAGACACTATTTTGTTCTTGATCTGATCACTTTGAAGATGTTTTGAAGCTTTAAGTGACACTTATCTTGTAGCTTGATCTTGCACCTTAAAAGCTTTGGGTACACACTGCAAGAGACATGTTAAATAGAACATATGTGTACCGTGTTGTAGTCATCAAAATCAAGAATCTACACCATGATGTGTTGTATGATCTTGTACGCATGATGTGTTAGTCGTAGTATACCTTGTTGTAGACTTGTTAAACACCCCATACCATGTTTTTTGGACATCTATTATACCATGCTTGTGTTTTGTTTTGATTTGGATTTGTTGCACATGAACTAGTCGATTTAATGCATAAGAGGATTTCTATTTTTGCTGCTGTCCTGTTTTGTATAGTATTTTAAATCCCTATTAAGGTCAGTAAACCAATTTTATTTGTGAATATGAATCGTAGATTTCACTGTTTATTTTCCAGAATTTCTGACAGATCTTAGTTTTGATTTGTGAGTTGCAAGTTACTGGTATTTTACTACAAATGTGTAGAAAATTCCAAATTCGGTTTTATGTGAATTCTTTAGAGTATTTATTTTTATAATGATGTTAAACATGAAATTTAAATCTAATATTTTGCTGAGTATAACTAGACTTGACTGGGATTAGCCTCAAATTTTTGTGGATTTATTCGATGACTTTTACAAACTATTATATGCTTGCAAACAACTACTATACTTCAAGAATTTTCATGCTGTTCAGTAAAAAACCTAAATTTCAACCTAATTCTTGTTGCTTTTGACAAAGTCCTTGTGAATATGAAATGTAGCCTATTGTATCTATTTTATCGCTTTTTTGACGGATCTAGATTTCGGTTTATACTTTGTAATCTATTGGTACTACTGTGTTCAGAGTTTCAGAGTTACAAATTTATTGTATCTTGCTGTTTTCTGATTTTATTTGACTATACTATCTATATTGGAATATTATAAAATTATATTTGCTGATACTAGACTTACTAGGGTTACCTCAGAATTTTCTTGGATTTAATCAGTAAGTTTTTATGCCATTTTTCTGTTTATGAACACAACCTTATGATTTTTGGCTGAACTTGTTTCCTGTATATAATTCTTTTTTGAGCCCTGTTTCTGTGACTATTATGTAACTTATATATATGTGCTGGATTCGGCCGAGAGTCTACTTTCCATATTTTCTGACGGATTCATATTTGCATGTTCGTGGCAACGGGAATCTCAGATTTGGTGCAGTACTGTCTTGCTGTCCAGAATTAGAATTTTCGTTGTCTTAGTCTATTTTGAGTCCTTTGTCACCCGTTCGTGTCCTTCATTCAACTTGTACTTGTCCCTTGTTGTCTTGCCATATTTCTTGACTTGTTTGTGCATGTCCATGCTTACTTGAATAATAATAACAAAAAACTAAGCCGGGGTTTAAAGGGAAAGATATAATAGTGGAAAATATAGAAACATGTACTCGAAAGAGGATCCACAGATCCTACTTGGTACCTGGAGCTTGATACTTGGTTATTTGGAGCTTGACAGGTGATTACTTGACACTTACACACTTGACACGTAATACTTGTTACTTGGAGCTTGATACTTGATACTTAGAGCTTGTAACCCCTGTTTTTCATTTTATGTATTTTTGGGTGTATTTTTTTTTTCTTTTTGTGTTTTTTTTCTCATTGTATCTCTTTTTGGACTGTGTATTGGATCTTTTTTTTTTCTATTTATTCATCTGTTTGATTTTTCGTCCCTTATTTGATCTTCTTGATTCAATTGTCTCCTATTGTTTCGTCTCTGATTGTTCGAGTTATTATTTTGAGCCCCATTCTATTATTGTTCATGCCCTATTTTATTTATTCATTTTTGTTTCCATCTCATTATTGGATCACCCTAGAATTCCTTGTGGATCTTCTAATAAACCATATTTCTTATTGGATCCAAACTGAAACCCATATATCCAATAACCTATTACCCATTAACCCCTTCAACCAATACCCTGTTTATACCCTAACCTAATACCCTTTTAATACCCAATACTCAACCCGTACCCGTTTACCCCCCAGCCATCACACCTAAACCCTAATATATATGCTCTACCCTAATATCTGTATCCCTATATATATATACACCCATGTATATATTTTCCTGTTCATCTCTATACCAGCCGCCCTCTCTTTCTCTCCCGATTCTTCAACCCACTCCTGAACACCCTCCGGTCTCCCGCTCCTCGCTGCTCAGTCCTACGACCAACCCCCCCTTGTCGACTTCCTCTCCTGCTCAGTGTTTCCCCTCGTCGCGCCTCCTGTCGTTGACAACAGCTAGCAGCCCCACAGCTCCAGCCCCTCACTCCCGATGCACCCCTGCGGTAGCACAACACCCTGTGCCGCCTTGCCTCCTCCTGCAGCGATGCCAGCAAGCCATAGCAAGCAGCTGCTCCCCGGTGCCTCGATGACTTCGCTGTGCCGCCTTGCTCGACTGACGACTCCCCTCGGCGTTCCCCGCTCTCTCTTCCGATGCTAGCCAGCAAGGACCTCGGCCTTCCGCCGTCGTGCTGCCGCCGTCTCTCCATGGTTCTTTTTTGTGTGCGTGTGTTGGAGTTCGCGGGCTCGTAGTTCTTCATTCGTGGTCCGTGTGGATCGTTCGTTCGTTCGTTGGGTTGAGATCATTGTCGGGAATCCGTTCCGTTGTTCTTGTTCTTACTCCGTTCTCGTCGTCGACTATAAGGCAAGTAACTTGTTTTTTTGTGTGTGTTATACAAGTACTAAATACCGATTGTAGTGTAGTTGTGTTCTAGAGACAATCCTTGTGCAAAACCCCTGTTACATCCTGTCTCTATTGTGTTGACACGCCCGTAGTTGCCTCATTACACGCATGACATGAAATAACTTAAGGATAACCACTTCTTGCTGTATACATGTATGTTGTTCGTATGATGTCGTATGCTTGCTTGTGTTAGTTGTAGTATAACTCGTAGTAGACGTATTAAATACCCTATACCATGTTGCTTGGATATCTAGTACACCGTATTTCACGTTTGTTATGATTTGAAAGTGTTTCATATGATCTATGTGGATTTTATGCATGAGGAATATTTCTGTCTTTTGTTACCCCTTTTTTTGTTCAGTATTTTAGACCCTATTAAGGTCAGTATATGAAAATTATTTGTGAATATGAATTATAGAGAATTCTGTCTCCTTTCCAGAATTTCTGACAGATCTCAGTTTCGATTTGTGAGTTGCAAGTTATGGCTATTTTACTACAGATGTGTTTAAAATTCCAGATTTTGTTTTCTATAAATTCTGTATGACTATTTATTTTTATACTGATGTTAAAAATAATATTTTGATCCAATATTTTGCTGAGTACAACTAGACTTGATTGGGATTAATCTCTAATTTTTGTGGATTTAATTGATAACATTTATAAACTATTCCATATTTGCAAACAACTACTATACATGCAGAATTTTCATACTGTTCAGTAAAGATACATAATTTTGACTTGATTCTATTTTCTGTTTGTAAAACTTTGTGAATATAAATTGTAGCCTACTGTATCTGTTTTATCACCCTTTTGACAGATCTGGATTCGATTTATGTTTTGTGAGATATTGCTGTTTTAGTACTGCTATGTTTATGATTCCAAATTTACTAAACTGCAGTATCTTACTGCTTTCTGATTTTACTTGGCTATTCTATTTATGTTGAAAAATTTTAAAAATTTATATTATGATACTAAACATATTAGGGAATACCTCAGATTTTTTGTGGATTTAATCAGTAAGTTTTAATGCTGTTTTCCTGTTTATGAATACAAACTTCTAATTTCTGGCTGAACATGTTTTCTGGATACAAATCTGTTTTGAGTAATGTTTTTGTGAAATACCATATGATTTATATATATTTACTGTATTCGGCTGGGAGTCTATTTTTCAGATTCTCTGACGGATCCAGATTTGCACATTTGTAGCAACGAGAATTTCAGATTTAGTGCAGTACTGTCTTGCAGTCCCTGAACTAGAATTTTCGTCTTTCTATCCTTTTATGTGTTGTCTTTCACCCGTGCATGTTTATCTTCCAACATGAACCTGTACTTGTTCATGCCATGTTATCTTACCCTGTTTTGTGATACATATATGCCTGTTTGATAATGATAATAAATAACTAAGCCGGGGATAGGGGAAAGATCTAGTAGTGGAAAATATAGAAATGTGTACTTGAAAGGGAACCCGTGTTTCCCATCTGCTTATCTGTTATCTGTTACCTGTGATGTGATTACCTGACATGTGATTCTGATTACCTGTTATCCGATTCCTGACTACATACTTTCTATGGGAGGGTGTACTCAGAAGGGGGCCCGTGTTTCCCACCTGTTACCCAACTACATACTTCCTATGGGAGGGTGTACTTGGAGGGGACGTAGTCCTACTTGATGCATGATTACCTGTTACATGATACCTGTACATGTACCTGTTTACCTAATACCTGAGTACAAGGCCCTATAGACTCCATTACGAAATCTAAGCGTAACTTGTTTGAATGTAGCAACCAATGTGGTAAAAACTTGGGATGCATGAAGTGCTACCTAGATAGTAATAAATACAAGACTTGACATGACATAACATAATACCTGTTACATACTTAGCTGTACATATTATCTGTTTACCTTGCTTGCTTGACATCTGTTACATGTTACCTGTACCCTGTTAGTATATCATGTTATTTGATTTTGTTTCCTGATTCATGTTAGTTATCCTGTTTTGTTGACATGCCTATTCCATACTATGTTGTTTTCGCTGTTACTCTATATTTGTTTATTTTCCATGTACTTGTGCCTACACCACAAGTCGCCCGTAACTTGCATTGACGGGCATTTTGTTTTCTTTCCTCTTCCTGCAATTTGCTAAATTGCAAATCATGGAGATCAGCTGCCCGATGGAGTAGGTGATATGAGATTCTAGATGCTAGAGTTTTGCTATTATTATTATTTCCTGTTGCTTATTTAAATAATTGTATATGTGACTTGGATTATTTTTGTATTGGTGACCCAGAATTATTACTTATTCAAATCTGGTTTATTTGAGATTATTAAATTTTGTTTCAAGTAAATTTCTGTTGGTATATTGATTCATATATGCATGCGTGGCTGACTTCTCTTGCTTCCTACTATGATTATTCCTGTGAAATGTAGTAAAGATCCTAACATCTTATGGATGATGAAAATTATTCGCTGGGCTTATTCACGTATCCGTATTTCATATTTCCTTTTTGGGAAACGGGGCGCGACAGAGCTTGTCCCTGAGTACACTACCCTTTATGATCCACTATGAAATCTACAACGTAACATGCATGAATGTAGCAACCATGTGGTAAATAAATGGGACGCATGAAGTGCTACCTAGATAGAACTAGATACAAGACTTGAAACAACACGATCACTTGACACTTGCTACTTGTTACTTGTACAAGATACTTAATTACTTGACACTTGTTACTTGTTACTCGTTTACATGATACTTGACACTTGTTACATGCCACTTGCACTCGTTTATCTTGCCATGCTAGTCGTTCTTGTTCTTGACTCATATTTTTGCTCTATTTTGCTGTCACATCTTTCCATGCTATACTTGTTCCGCTGTTACTCTATTCTTGTTTATCTTTTCTCTACTTATCGCCCTTACTTGTTTAACTAACCCAGAAGGATCATGTCATCGCGTCACTTCTACATAAGATGTACATATATCAGGGGCAAGTGACCCATTATAAGGAAATTCTTGCAAAGGACAAGCAAACTATTGCGGATTTGAACGTCAGACTGAAGAGCCTTGAGAAGTGTCGACATGCATCAGCACGACATTTCTCCCAGTTGGACAACTACACCAGTTAGGTAAAGTGGGATCTTAAGAAACGTTTCAACAGGCTAGAGAGGGAACTTGAGGAACTGCGAGAAGAACCCAGAGAAGCCAAGAGGCGCCATCACATGTGATTATTATTATACTTGTTCTATTTTCCAGACTTGATAAAAATAAAGCTGTTTAGCTATCTTTGAGAGATGTATGTACTACTTTGAATCAATCAATTTATTTGTTACTATTTTTGATATATGAAATTTTGGCAATTGAATAAAATTTTATATTATGAGCATTGATGTGGATTCTTGTGAGATTGTTTCTTCTAACAAAATGTTGTGTTTTGTAGACTCAGAGCAATGGCAGGTCCACAAACTAGAAATGGAAGCAATGGTGATGGAATTGAAAGTTCCAATGGTGATAGACTCGACCTAGAAATCGAGATTTGCTAGAGTCTGTCAGACTCTAAACGCCTTCATGACTGCTGGAATGGGTCGAAACTTGGGAGCGAGACCAGCAAATCCAAATGCGGATCCCGTTAAACAGATGGAGTCGTTTAAGAGGATGAAGCTGCCTGTGTTCGAAGGACAAGACAACCCTAACGAGGCAGACGATTGGATTAGACAGATGGGGATTGTCTTTGAAGTGTTGGAGACTCCCACGGCTAGCAAGGTGAAGTTAGCCATAATGCAGTTGGAGAAGGATGTCGGTGTATGGTGGCAGTCCGTAAAGAGAACTTTCGGTGAGGAACCGGTAACTTGGGATGCGTTCCTAGAAGAGTTCAGGGACCACTACTTTCTCTTGGATATACAGGAGAAGAAAGCCATGAATTTTATGAGCCTACAAGTAGGCAACTTGTCTGTGAGAGAGTATGAGACTAAATTCACTCAGTTGTCAAGGTACATTCTTGAGCTCATTATGGATGAAGCTTGAAAAGTGAGGAAGTTCGAGAAGAGCTTGAGACCGAACTTAAGATCCTGTATGTAACTGCTCGGGATCAGGAGGTTCGACAAGCTCGTTAGAAGAGCAGCAATGACAGAAGCAGGTATGGAGCAGTTCTAGTTGAAGAAGAAAATCTGGAATAAGAACAAGAGACCATCAGCCATGAATCAAGGCCAAGGGAAGTTTCCGAAGAAGAGGGGCAAATTTGGTGAGCCGACAAAGGAGGAGATTCAACCCAAGGGGTGAAGTGTTACAACTGTGGAGAGACCGGCCACTTCAAGTCTTCGTGCCCTAAGCTAGCAAGGGCTTAGACTTGTTTTCAATGCAGCAAGGAGGGGCACATCAGGTCGAACTGTCTACAACTGAAGCAGGGTGGCATTGGGGGGAATAAGCAGCAAGGGCAGGGGTAAGTATTCGCATTAACAGAGGAGGATGCTGACAACTCTGAAGATGTGATTACGGGTATGCAAGAGTTTTAGATTATGGCTGAAGAGTATTGAATAAAACTTTGTATGAGAATAATATGGAGTATTGAATATTATAATTTCTCATGTAACATGACGTGCTTTGATGAATGGAATAAGAGCCAAAGTTTCGTTTGATACTGGGTCTTCGCATACTTTTGTGGCACCCAAATTTGCAAAAGTGCTTGATGTTGAACCTAAGGTTTTTCCAGGCAGAGATCTGTTGGTAACAACGCCGTCAGGTGAGACGTTGACTACTGATAGATATTACACAGGGTGTGATATTGAGATTGGAGGAAGATTTTTTGGGATTGGTCTCATCGAGCTGGATGTCTTGGGTGTCGATGTTATTGTGGGCATTGACTGGATGGCGATTTACGATGCTAAAATTGAGTGCAAGAGTAAGAAGGTGGTGGTGAAGGCACCGGGATGACCCGCATTGACTTTTCAAGGGAAGAAATGGAGCACAATGGTGGTAGCGGCACTATCGCAGATGAAGATTCCAGAGGAAGTCTGGGTGATTCCTGTAGTTCAAGATTTTCCAATAGTGTTCTTGGTTGATCTACTGAGATGCTGCATCAGGATGTTGATTTTTGTATCAACATTCAGTTGGGTAGAGCTCCGATATCGAAAGCTTCTTACAGGATGGCGCCTGTAGAACAAGACAAAGTGAAGAAATAGATCGAGGAGTTGTTGCCTAAGGGATTTATCAAACTGAGTGCTTCGCCATGAGGTGCGTCTATGTTGCTAGTGAAGAAGAAGGATGCGTCAATGAGGATGTGCATTTACTATCAGAACTGAATAAGGTGACCATTCAGAATAAGTTTCTGATTCCACGAATTGATGATCTATTTAATCGACTACATGGTGCAGCTATGTTTTCGAAAATTGACCTACGGTCTGGTTATCATCAGGTCCGAGTTAAGGAGGGGGATGTTCAGAAGACAGCTTTCCAGACTTGACATGGAGGACTCGACATGGACATTATGAGTTTTTGGTGATACCGTTTGGAGTGACAAATACACCAACATTATTTATGGACATGATGAACAGAGTTCTACAGCCGTTCATAGACTCATTCATTGTGATATTTATCGACGATATACTAGTATACTTGAAATCAGAGGAAGAGCATGCCAAACACTTAGCAGAGGTGTAGTTGCAAGAGCAAAATCTGTATGCCAAGTTGTCGAAGTGTGAGTTTTGGAAGTCAGAGGTGGCATTTCTAGGTCACATCCTTTCTAAGGAGGGAGTGGCTACTGATCCTTAGAAGAACGGGGCGGTGAAGAGTTGGCCCAGACCAACTATAGTGAAGGAGATCCAAAGTTTCATGTGTTTGATGGGGTACTATCGGCGTTTCATTCAAGGTTATGTGCAGATAGCAGTTCTGTTAACAATGCTGACTAAGAAGAATATGGTTTCAAATGGACGGATAAGTGTGAAGCTAATTTGTAGGAATTGAAGGAGAAGTTGATAACATCACCTATACTAGTATTACCGCAAGCAGACAAGGATTATGATATCTATGGTGATGCATCTTACAGAGGTCTGGGATGTGTTCTGATGCAAGATGGGAATGTTATTGCTTACGGATTGAGGTAGTTGTGTCCTCATGAGAAGAACTATCCGACGCATGATTCGGAGCTTGTAGCAATCATTTTTTCCTTGAAGCACTGGAGATATTATGTATATGGAGAGAAGGTCAACATGTATACGGATCACAAGAGCTTGAAGTATTTCTATCAGAAGAAAGATTTGTATCTACGATAGAGGTGGTGGTTGGAAGTGTTGATTCGTCCTGAGATCAAGCATCACCCAGGAAAAGCGAATGTGGTGGCTGATGCACTCAGTTGAAAGATTAGCCTGTCTTGTTTAATTACGACGTAGAAGGAATTGGCTAAGGAACTGGATCGGGCAGGTATCGAGGTTGTGCTACAAATTTGGGGGCGTCTTTGGCACAGTTGAGGCTTCAACCTACATTGAGGGAACAGATCATCAAGGGCCAAAGGTCGGACGCAAAGATTCAGAGGATGAAGGAACCGATTTCTGTCAGCAAATTGTCAGAATTTTGGATTCAAGAGAATGTTTTTTGGATGGGAGAAAGGTTGTGTTTTCCGGAAAGAGATGATTTGAAGGAAAGCATTATGTAAGAAGTCCATACTACCTTGTTGTTTGTACACCCTCGAAGTATGAAGATGTACAAGGACATCAAGTTGTATTTTTGGTGGCCATGTATGAAAAGGGATGTAGCAAATTTTGTGGCAAAGTGCTTGACGTGCCAGCAGATCAGGGCGGGGAATCAGAAACAGGGCGGAGAATCAGAAACCTGGAGGGTTATTGCAGCCATTGCCCATTCCAGAGTGGAGATGGGAGAATATCAGCATGGACTTCGTCACTGGTTTACAGAGATTCTGAAGAGTAACAACTCAATTTGGGTGGTTGTGGACTAGTTAACCAAATCAACACATTTCTTGTCTATGAAGATTACATGGTCAATGGAGAAATTGGTAGAGGTATACATAGAAGAGATCGTGACAATAACTATTGTCTTCGACAGGGATGGAAGGTTCACATCTAGGTTTTGGAAGAGTTTGCAAACTGCTATGGGGACCCGATCAGACTTCAGCACGACCTTTCAACCCCAAATAGATGGTCAAACTGAAAGGGTGAATCAAGTTCTAGAAGATATGTTAAGGTAATGTGCTATAGATTTTGGCAAAAGCTGGGAGACGTATCTGGCACTGGTTGAGTTCGCCTATAACAACAATTATCAGGCCAGCATTGGCATGACGCTGTATGAAGCTTTGTATGGGAGGAAGTACAGAACACCCGTCTGTTGGTATGAAGTTGGAGAAAGGCAGATGTATGGATCAAAGATTGTGCAGCAGACTTCGGAGAAGATCAAATGGATTCGGAAAAGGCTAGTCGAAGCTCAGAGCAGGCAGAAGAGTTATGCAGATGTTCGAAGAAAGAATTTGAATTTGAGGTTGGAGATACTGTTTTCCTGAAAGTATCGCCAACGAAGGGGGTCATCAGATTCGGAAGAGGTGGCACCAAGATATATTGGGCCTTACAAGATTCTGAAGCGGATTGGTCAGGCAGCGTACAAGTTGGAATTTCCAGAAGAGTTGGCTCAATTTCACGACGTTTTCCACGTATCGATGCTGAGGAAGTACATACCAAAGCAGAATCATCAGTTACCAGAGGTATCAGAAGAATTGTAGCTAAACTTGAGTTATAAGGAACTACCTGTGAAAATCCTGGATCGTCGGGAGAAAGTGCTACGGAATAAAGTCATATCGATGGTCAAATTGCTGTGATAGAATCAGCTGTTAGAGGAAGCTGGATGGGAATCTGAAGACCACTTGAAGAATGAATTGCCGAACTTTTTGTGTAGGTTCCGTGTGTTTGTTGTTTGTTTGCCCTGCTAACAGTAGTTCTGAGCACAAAACTCTTCTAAGGAGGGATTAATGTGACACCCCAGAAAATAAAATGCATTATTTGAATTATTTAAATGGATAAATTGATATTTGACTATTTTGACTATTTTCTGAAATGACTGTTTTTGCATGTGCAAAACATGTGCAAAGTTATAAAAATTTGAATTCTCAGAATTTTGTAGTCAATAACTATTTTCCTATCATTAAATTGCAATATTATTATTTTTCAGATTTATTTGATTAAAGAAACTCATTTTTGGACTTTAAGTTACTATATTTGATTTTTGGGTAAAAGAATTATTTTGGCTATGAAAAGAGCCCAAAATTGATTTAAAATATTTTTTTAATTACTGTATGGGGCCGGCCAAGGTTGGGAGATCAGTAGATAACTTTAAATCTTTTTGATGGATTATATATGGTATGTAACAAATTGGATTTGCTAAATAACTAAATATACCAAAATGGGAGTTGTGTGGGACTTTATTGCAAAAATCCTTCATGAAACCCTAAAAATTCATCCCTGCCATATAAAAGAGAGAGAGAACAGTGGGTTTCCGGTCTCATCTTTTTTTTTTTTTTTTTGCTATTTGTTGATTGTTTTGGAGGCTTGAGGGAGAAGCTTTTGCTTAAGGAGGAGAAGTACTTCTAGGTGTTTGCTTTCGAATTCTTCAAGAGGTGGATGTCTCTATACCTCTCTTGTATGTTATTTTTCTCATGAATGATCTAATACCATTTTAGGGATGATTTTTATTAATCTATGGTTGTATGTTTGCATGAATGTGATGTTTGTCATGAGATAATTGTAGAGGTGAATATTTTATAAAGATTTGTTGGTAGTATGAGATAAATATTAAGATTTGTTGGTAGTATGAGATAAAAATTAAAATTTGAATGAATGATGATCTTATTTAATTTGTTCTTGAGTAATGAATAATATTATGCATGAAAGATCAAGTTTTTTTTCTATGAAAATTGATTTAATGAACTTATATATCGTTGCAGATGTTTAGATCTAGACGTACGATCTTGAAACTATGATTTGAGTAATTAAAAGATGAGATCTTTGCTATTTATTCACTGTTTTAATTAGTGGAATTTTGTAAATTAAATGTTAGAAGATCTATGCATGAACTAATGGGTATATTGTTCTTGAATTATCCATGTGTATGTGAACTAGGGTTAGAGGTGTCCAACCCTAGGGTTAGGGTTGAACAGTGAAAGGAGGGAGCTCGGGTATTGGGGTCAAAACAGTGTGGCCTATTGTAACCCCTGTTTCCCTTTTCTTGTATTTTGAATGTATTTATTTTTCTTGAGTATTTGTTCTAATTGTACTCTTCTGTTCCTTCTGAACCATGTAATTGTTCTTCATTCTGAATAAATCTATTGATATGGCTAACAATAGGGTTAAATCGGAACCGTTCGAATCGGGCACGAATCTTAAAGTTCAGGGGTAAAATGGTAATTTCACAGGTCTGAAATGGGAACTGGGTCTTTTGTCAAATCCCAATAATCCGTAAACGGACCTGTCTTACTGGGTATGGGTTCCAACCCATAAGAAACCCACTCAAACTGGATAGGAGAGGATTCAGATTCACGATTATCCTCAAACGGTGGTTTTAACCACTTCTATCCATCTACATCGGGAAGTAGGGATTTGATCTTATCCTGAAACTGACTCCTAAAGCGGATATAAATACCCCTCTCACCCCACCATAAGACGGTAATCAATCTTTTTCCAAATAAAGCTCTTTCATAATCATTCAGATTACTGACAAGAGCGTCGGAGGGCGCGTCGCTGAAATCAACCCCGGTGTCTCTCACTTTTTGCAGGTTACCGGTGAAAGGATCTCGGTCAAACTCCGGTGAAGTTGCTCAGGTTTTACTATTCACCTTCCCTCGAATCCACAAATCTATCTGTTTGCCCCCACACCGATTTCAGCAGCAACAGATTGGCGCCGTCTGTGGGAAAGCTCGAATAGCAATCCAGCCTCTTCCGCCAGTCATGACTGCCTCCAGCCATGCCTCCGAGGAAAGTGAGATCTACGGCCTCCAACCCTAGAGCAACTCCTATTCCTCCACCACCGCCGGGGGCTCCCCCCAACCTGACCAACCAATCCAGAAACAAGGACAGTTTTCCCCTCAAGCTGTCCCGCCGTTGCCGCAGGGGCAGCCTTCTCTTCAAAATCCTCAACCCCAGCAGGCTCAACTCGGGCCCCAGAATGCTGGCGTAGGGACCTCTGGACCTAATCCCCAGAAACAACCTCTTCACCGCGATCACATCTCAGTACATAACCCTTCCACCGACTCCATGGCATCCCATAACCCTCGGCCATCAGAAGACCTCCGCAACATCATAATCAACCGGCAGAATGAGGAAGACCTTCGCCGCCATTTGGATGAGAGGCGGGCCCGAGAGGGGGAATCCTGCCCAGAACGTCCAAAGGCTCGATCTCCTCGCTGCCACGACCGCAGAAGGTCCCCTTCTCCTAGAAGGCGGAGGGAGTCCCCATAATACCGTCGAAGGAGGAGCCATTCTCCCGCTGGTCGATAGGCCCAAAGGGACCAGAACGGACCCATCACTAGGGCAAAATTTCAAGACTTTCAGGAAGTAGTTGCGGGCCCTCAATGCCCCGCCTAACAACAACAATAACATCCAGAGGGTGCCCACTCCCCAACCGGTTCAGAGCCCTCGCCATCAATCCCAAAGTCCTCGTCAAGCTCCGAGCCACCGCCATCACATCCCCAGTCCTTACCAGTCTCCGAGCTACCATCTCCGTAGCCCCCGTTCCCTTCATACGAAGATGAGTCCCGAGGCTCTCCAAGGTACGGTCGAAGGGAGCACACTGTCTACCGCCGTCTCCACAAGATGGAGAGGCGCCTAGGCCGACTCGATAGGGACGAGGAACTAAAGGGGAGGACCCTTCGTCCAAGCAGGCCTCCATTACCTCATATCATCATGGAGGCCCCCGTCCCGGCAAATTTCAAGCCTCCGTAGTTTGAGACATACACGGGGGAACCAGACCTCATGGATCACATCGAGAGTTTCAAAACTCTCATGATGATCTGCCAGGCCACCGATGCCCTCCTCTGCAAGACATTTCTGGCCACTCTCAAAGGCCCAGCTCGGGAATGGTACTCCCGCCTCACCCCGTCCTCCATCTTCTCTTTCGACCAGTTCGAGGCCCTTTTCATAACTCATTTCGTGAGCAGCTGCCGCTCCAAAAGACAAGTATTTCGCTACTCTTCCTTAGTTAGAAGAAGGGCAAGAAACTGAGGGACTATGTCAAGCGATTCACCGCGGAGGCTAGGTCCATCGCCTCTCTTGATCAGTCGGTCGCCTCAGCCACTTTTCAATCCAATGTCCTCAATGCTGACCTCCGGGCGTCCCTGGTTAAGAAGCCCCTGCGAGACTTCTCCGAGCTTCTTCTCCGAAGCGAGAAGTACATCCGGATGGAGGAAGTTGTGCACCGCCCTACATTCGAGGGGTCATCTTCTGGAAGTAAGAGGAAGGGCTGAAGATGAGGGAGCTAAAAAGCTCCAAAAGGACAACGGGGTCAGCGTCGCCCACCTCTCAGGTTTGAGAGATCCCCCCTCTTAATGCCAATGTCTTGGCCATTCTAGTGGAAGTCAAGAAAGAAGGAATTCTCCTTCCTGCCCTAAAGATGAACACTCCTGGAAAGAAGAGGGATAGGGAGAAGTGGTGTCGCTACCATCGGGACCATGGCCACGACACCAATGACTTTCGAGCCCTGAAAAATGAGATCGAAGCCCTTATTTAGAGAGGGAAGCTCGCCAAATTTGTAAAGAAGGACTAGGCTGATCCTCCTCCACCCCCCAGGGGGGCTAACAAGCGGCCGAGAGGCGTGAAGAGACCCCTGACTTTGAGGAAGAGCGTGTCCTGCACCTCATCCACGGAGGTCCGATGGGAGAAACTTCCAACTCCTCCCGAAAAGCCTTTGTCAGGGAAGTCAACTCGGTGCATAGCCTCCCCCCACCCAAATGTCTTTGGGTCCTAGTTACTTTCTCAAATGATGATCTGGAGGGTGTCCGAACCCCCCACTGTGATGTATTGGGGATCAACCTCCACATGGCCAACTTCAAGGTGGAGAGAGTCCTAGTGGATAATGACAGTCTATCAATATCCTCTTTCTAGAGGCCTTCCGAGGGCTCCAATTGTCGAGGGACAGACTCAAGCCCACCGATTACACTCTCCATGGGTTCACGGGAGTACCACTGACGATCGAGGGTGTTATAACCCTCGACGTAACCACTGGCAAAGCTCCTACTACCCGAACGGAACTGATGGACTTCAAGGTGGTTGACGTCCAAGCCGCTTATAATGTGATCCTAGGTCGACCGGGCCTAGCTGCTTTAGAAGCCGTCCCATCGGCTTACCATCTAAAGATGAAGTTTCCCACCAAAGTGGGCATGGGAGAAGTGAGGGGGAGTCAGGAAACGGTCCGTAAATGCTATATGACCTCGACTGGAGGACCCGTCCTCTCCCTCGAGGCCCTTGAGATTCCCTAGGAGAACACCCAGCCTATGTCGGAGCCGGTAGACGAGCTAGAGGAAGTGCTCTTCTCGGAGGAAGATCCGACCCACAAATTCTTAATCAGCAAAACCCTCCCTTCTGCCTTCTGCTCCGACATAGTCTAGTGTATAAAGAGAAACCGTGACCTCTTCGCTTGGACAGCAGCCGACATGCCGGGGATCTCCAAAGAGCTCCTCGTCCACCATCTAAGTGTCGCTTTGGGGGCCAGACCGGTCCAGCAGAAGAGGCACAAGTTTGCCTCCGAGCGCCAGCAAGCCATAAAGGAAGAGGTGGAGAAGCTCCTCAAAGCTCGGTTCATACAGCAGGTCAACTACCCGGAGTGGCTTTACAACGTGGTGATGGTCAAAAAGTCCAATGGAAGTTGGAGAATCTGTATCGACTTCACAAATTTCAACAAGGCATGCCCCAAGGATCCATTCCTGCTTCCTAGCATCGATACCTTGATCGATGCCACTTCGGGCCATAAACTGCTAAGCTTCATGGACACATTCTCTGGATACAACCAAATCCGAATATTCCTCCCAGATATCCTGAAGACATCCTTATCCTGAAGACATCCTTCATCACGGATCAAGGCCTCTACTACTATAGGGTGATGCCCTTCGGGCTTAAAAATACTGGTGCCACCTGCCAACGTCTCGTCAATAAGATCTTCAAAAATCAGATATGGCAGAACATGGAGGTTTACGTCGACGATATGTTGGTGAAAAGCATCAATGGGTCTGACCTTGTTGCCGACCTCCAAGAAGCCTTCGACGTGCTGCGGAGGCATAACATGAGACTAAATCCTGAATAAGTGTGCATTCGGGGTCTCATCGGGTATGTTCTGAGGCTTTATGGTCAGCCAGAGGGGTATTGAAGCCAACCCTGAGAAGATAAAGGCCATAATCAATATGGCTCCCTCCTCAAATGTGAAAGAAGTGCAAAAGCTCATCGGGCGCCTAGCGGCTATAGGGCGCTTTCTCTCCAAGTCTGGGGAAAAGTGTCTCCCCTTCTTCAAAGCCCACAGGGGGGCTAAGGGCTTCAAATGGGGCCAGCAGTAGCAAGAGTCGTTCGACCAACTCAAAGCCTACTTGGTCAATCCCCCACTCCTCAGCAAGCCAACACCCGGAGTGTAACACCCCGTATTGTACGATACCTGAATATATATGTATGTATGTATATTTTCTGTATGCGTGCACATGATTTCAGTATTATGGGTTGATTTTGCTATCGTGGTGTGTGGTTAGGGTTACGGGATGGTTCATGGGAGGATTGCATTCTAAAAGATGCACGAGAATGAGAAGGACCGATACTAGTTAAATGCTAGTTTTCGGTACGACGCCTATGCAAATATAACACTGTATGATACTACAGTAGATATATATTGCGTACGCTCGATAAACCTCTCGTCTTGCACTCGTAGGGACACATTTAACCTTAAATAGGGAATCCAACACAACAACCACAAAATAAGGGGCTACAAGCCATGGTTTGATCAAAACCACCCTACTAGCCTACCCTACCCCCCTAGCTCAAAACCGGCCCATATCCCCCTCTCTTCTCCTTCATTTCTCCACTCCATCCCACCTCCTTGCTCTGGAAATTTCATAACTCCTCCAAGAGAAAAAAAGAGAGGAAGAAGAGAGAGTGAAGAAGAAGGTCTCAAGGAAGGATTTTCAAAGGAAAAAGCTCAAGGAGATCAATTCCTCTACAGCAACCAAGGATGGGGAGTTACTCTAAACCTTCTTTTATGTCTCTTATTTATTTTTCTTGCATGCATGTATGATAGGATGTGCTAGGATGATTATCTAAGAGCTTGAAAGATGAAATCAGAACTGAAACTAGAAAACTGGTTCAGAATGCTATTTTGTAGATTTTTCCGAGAACAAACTACAAAGAAGTAGGCCATGAAATTTTCAGGGATTGTTCATATGTATGTGTATATAGTTGATGGTTTACTTTGGATTTTTCTGAGGAGGTTTGATATTTTAATAAAATCAAATGGTAGAACTGTGTCGTAAGGCAGAATCAGCAATTGGTTAACAGAATGACTGATGTTGTTGAAATTTTCCTAATTTATTGGAGTATGTTCTTGATCTGAAATTTTTACCCTGTATTCTTACATGCATATAGATTCTATAAAAAAATCAGGAAAATGTTTGGATGAATCTATAGGCTTGAGAAAAATTGATCTTTAATCAGTAGCTGAAGTTGAACTGAAGAACATGATGACTTTCTGTGCTGAATTGAAATAGAGAGAACTCACTGTATACTTTGAGTTTTGACATGAAATCTTTTGCTTATTGTTCACTATGATCTCTAGTTTCATCACTATAAATTTTGTATCATTTGGATGAGTATGGAATTTAATATGACTTTATTAGCATGCACTGCACTGGTTTCAGCCAGTTTGGATACCCTGTAGAGATTGGACATTTGAGACTCATTAAGAGCACAATTTGAGAACCTGATTCATTAGAGATTTGTAGTAGACATCTAGATATTTCCAACAACACCAATTTGAGGTGATTCCAATAAAGGGTTGATTTACTTTATTTTTGTAATACTGGACAGAGACCTAGAGTGGATCTGAGTGCTCTGATTTAGAAAGACCTAGTGTGTGACTTGGTGCAATTGTGAGAGATGTGTGTGTTAGGATAATCTATGGGTATAATTTGGACTCATGATTAACTAGAGAGTTGTTGAGGACACCCACACCTTTCTATAGAACTTGGGTTTGTGACATTTCTGATGAGCGAGTAGTATTTTGTGCTACCGGTAAGGTGCAGCCTGTGTACAGGAAGCACGCAGGCTGAGGCTTGAGAGGCTATTTTGGGGATCAAGATGATTGAATTTAAGTTCATAATCAACTAGGAAGTTGTAGCCTAGGATCTTAACTTTCGGATTGGGCTCGTACACTCTAATCGGAGTTGTATTGAGAGAGTTATGACCATTTTAAGATTCGGGCAGAAATCCCTGTAGGTTGTTAGTCTTGGTTTTGACTAAGTATTGTGAGGAAATTTCCCTTGTGTACTATCAGAGTTGATGACTCTTGTTTAGGGATGGTTGTATCTATTGTTGGTGTGGTTGACTCCCATAGTGGGAGGCGTGACTCGAGTTAGTCATCAGGGTAAGGGATACTCTGCACCTGTCAACCCTACATTATAAACTTCCGCCGAAGCGTCGGACATCCGAGCGTGCCATTGAGATGAGTTCATAGCCCAGGTCAGAGGAGAACATACATTCACAACCGGGAAAATGGCGAATGTAGGCCGTAATGCTGGAAAACTCCAAGCCGGGGAAGTGGCGAACCGTACTGGCATCGCTAGGGCCAGAGGTTGATAGGCGAGTGTGGAAGCAAATGTCATCTTTACCCAGAATGCTTAGAGTAAGGCTGGGGTTAGAATGATAAATTAAGGGGTCGGGAAATTGCATTAGTCCTAGTAAACCATAGTTGGTGTTGTACCTTCCAGTCGTAGGGATACATTTTCGGCACTTATGAGTGAGTCCTCAGCTCGTATCTCGATCTGTTAATTCCCAAAGCTTTGCCGGAGTAAGGTACGGGAGGCTAGGAGGATTTGACCTCCCGAGGTGCTCACGTCCCTATGCGCGGGGCTTTTGTGTTTTGGTATATATATAAATTCATAACTCGATCAGGGGTGAACACGCATGCGTCAGTCCATAAGTGGACATGTGGAATCAATCGGTCGGGCGACCGGATTCAACGCAGCTTTCTGAGGAGGTCCGTACGCGGGTACCAAGTGGCGGCTACTACTTAGGCACTGCAGTGGCGGAACTAGACCGACCTACTGCAACCTCCTTGGGCGACAGACAATCTATTGGGAACTAGTTAAGTACAAGAGTAGGATGCATAGCGCGGGTTCGAATCCCTAAATTATGGAGAAAGACGGCTAGATTTGGAGGCGTATGTAGTATGGGATGCATTCGTGCTCCAAAGTCTTGCTTGCATTAGAGTCAGGCATGTGAATTTGCTATATCTAGTCATAGGGTAATGTCATACCACTGCACTAGAACCCGAATCCATTTAACCCTTGTTTTGGCACAACACCTTTCTATTTTGCATAAATTATTGGTTGTGATTGAATTTTTGAGGATCGCTGTTATCACCAGCTTTGCGTCAGTCGAAGTACTGACGTTCCCCACCTTGTAGGTATCCGGAGCCGATCTGTAGGTACTACAGAGCTCAAGTTGGTCTAAGGATCCAAGGGACATATGCAAGTGCTGTTATATTGATTGTAAATCTTGTAATTTTTATTTGGACATTGTAACACTTGTAAATGTAACATTTATATGGAATAAAAGTTTTAAATTTTTCTGTACTTTCTGTGATTGTGGCTATTTTGAAGTTTGACTCCTAGAGTAGGGTCTCAGGTTCCCGATATGAGAATTTGGGGCGCTACACGGAGAGACCCTTTACCTCTACATCGCCGCCTCCGAACAGACCCTCAGCGCCATCCTAGTGAGGGAAGAAGACAAGGTCCTTAGAGATGCCAAGCTCCGTTATCCGAGGTTGGAGAAGATGGCCTACGCCCTGGTTTTGGCAGGCCCGAAAGCTTCATCCCTATTTCCAATCCCATTCGGTGGCCGTCCTCATCGACCAGCTGCTCAAGCAGGTCCTGTATAAGCCCGAGACCTCCGGACACCTCATGAAGTGGTCAATCGAGCTAAGCCAACACGACATATCCTATCAGCCTCGGACCACCATCAAAGCTCAAGCTTTAGCCGAATTCATAGTGGAGAGCACGATCTCTGAGGTCAGTCAAGCGGCAAATGGGCCACCCATCTGGACAGTGTATGTAGATGGGTCTTCTTGCGCCGAAGGGAGCGGAGCGGGAGTTATCCTGGCGGGCCCAGATGACTTCATCCTCCAATACTCCCTCCGCATCAATTTCAAGGCTTCCAACAACGAGGCCGAGTACGAAGCCCTCATAGCGGGCCTGGGCATGGCTCGCAGGGCAGGGGCAAAGCGTGTTCGAATGTTCAGCGACTCTCAGGTCGTGGTGAATTAGGTCTTGGGAGAATATGAGGCACGAGACGACCGTATGTCCAGGTACCTAGCCAAGATCAAAAGTCTCATGGATTCATTTGAGGAAGCACTCCATCGGATCCCCCGAGAGGAGAATGCCTAGCTGATGCCCTCTCAAAACTAGCCTCCTCCTCCCTCCAAGCGCTTGAGCAGACCGTCTTGATCGAAGTTCTACTAAGGCCCAACATCGAAGAAGAAGCTCCCGAGTCAATGGAGTCGCTACCGGTCCAACTTGAAGATAACTGGATGAGGCCTTTAGTTGAGTTCCTCAGAGACGGGAGCCTTCCCCAAGATCCTAAAGAAGCTCGCTGAATCCGAACAAGAGCGGAGCGGTACACCCCCATTGAGGGAATCTTGTACAAATGCTCATACACCTAAGTAGGTGGCCGACCTTACTTGGGGTGTCTCTCTCCAGAAGAAGCCCAATATGCTCTGAAAGAACTCTACGAAGGGATAGGCAGAGCCCATTCGGGATCAAGGTCCCTCGATCGCAAAGTCTTGAATTATGGGTATTTCTGGCAATGCGGCCCATGCCAACAACATGTCGACAATGCGGCCCATGCCAACAATTCTCCACTATCCGTCACCTACCACAAGCTCAACTCTCTTCCCTCTCAAGTCCAACCCCCTTCGCAACTCGGTCCATTCCCACCGGCTCCGGACCAATTCAAGTTCCTAGTCGTGGCGATCGACTATTCCTCCAAGTAGATTGAGGCCGAACCACTGGAAACTATTACGAAGAATAGGGTGCAACAGTTCTTCTGGAAGAACGTGATCTGCAGGTTTGGCATACCCCGAATCTTGGTGATAGACAACGGAACACAATTTGCGGGGGCAACATTCTGCGCTTTTTGTGAAGACCTTAGCATTCAGCAATGATTTTCCTCTGTCTCCCACCCTCAATCCAATGGCCAAGTAGAGAACGCCAATAGGAAAATCCTCTTGGGCATCAAGAAGAGACTAAGTAAGTCGGCTAAAGGATTGTGGGTAGAACAGCTTTCTAACGTACTATGGAACTACCGCACTACAAAGAGAATCCCCATAGGAGAGTCGCCCCTCAACCTCACCTACAGATTCGAGGCTGTAATCCCCTTAGAGGTTGGTTTGCCATCCCCCCCGCCTAATTTCATATAATGAAGAGCAGAACGCAAGGGAGCTCCGAGCTAATCTGGACCTTATCGATGAACTCCGCGAGAGAGCCTCGATTCGCCAAGAGAATTATTGAAGAAGGATCAAGCAATCCTACAACAGAAGAGTCTGCCCTACGAATCTTAAGGAGGGGGACTTAGTCCTCAGAAAGCTAGCCATCTCGTTTCCCAACAAGAGGGGCAAGCTAGCCCCAAATTGGAAAGGACCCTACAAGGTCTACAGAGTAGTTCGCCCCGGAGCGTACCGACTTGAAGACGTGGGGGACAGGAAGATACCAAGAACATGGAACGCCGATCATTTACTGAAGTACCAAGAGGGTGTTTGAACACCTCTCCAAGCAACATCAGTTTTAAGGCTATTCTATTTGTTTTTCCATTGTAATAACGGCTCGCAACCTAGAAGCGACTGATTAGCAATATTTAATAAAGAGTTTCTTTTGAATAATAATTCTCTTGTGTTCAGATTACCTCTGTTTACTACCTTAAGTGTATTGATTCTCTTTTTAAACGAAGAGTTTGGAGTTCAACACTTGGCTCGACTCCGCTTCATCTACTCGCTCATAAGCGAGTAAGAAGTGGTTTGCCATTTAGAAATGCTCCCACAACCGTTGAATTTCTTTTAAAATGACGAGTTCGGAGTCCAACACTTGGCTCGACTCCGCTTCATCTACTTGCTCATAAGCGAGTAAGAAGTGGTTTGCCATTCGGAATTGCTCCCATAACCATTGAATTTCTTTTAAACGACGAGTTCGGAGTCCAACACTTGGCTCGACTCCACTTCATCTACTCGATCATAAGCGAGTAAGAAGTGGTTCGCCATTCGGAATGGCTCCCATAACCGTTGAATTTCTTTTAAACGACGAGTTCGGAGTCCAACACTTGGCTCGACTCCGCTTCATCTACTTGCTCATAAGCGAGTAAGAAGTGGTTCGCCATTCGGAATTGCTCCCACAACTGTTGAATTTCTTTTAAACGACGAGTTCGGAGTCTAACACTTGGCTCGACTCCACTTCATCTACTCGCTCATAAGCGAGTAAGAAGTGGTTCGCCATTCGGAATTGCTCCCACAACCGTTGAATCTCTTTTAAACGACAAGTTCGGAGTCCAACACTTTGCTCGACTCCGCTTCATCTACTTGCTCATAAGCGAGTAAGAAGTGGTTCACCAATCGGAATTGCTCCCATAACCATTGAATCTCTTTTAAACGACGAGTTCGGAGTCCAACACTTGGCTCGACCCCGCTTCATCTACTCGCTCATAAGCAAGTAAGAAGTGGTTCGCCATTCAGAATTGCTCCCACAACCGTTGAATATCTTTTCAGCAACGAGTTCGGAGTCCAACACTTGGCTCGACCCCGCTTCATCTACTTGCTCATAAGCGAGTAAGAAGTGGTTTTCCATTCAGAATTACTCCCACGACCATTGATTATCAAAACTAATACTACCAAAGCACAAATTGACACTTGCAAAAAGTTATTTCTTTATTTCATGCAAGACCAATCAATGATACAATTCTTATGCTAGGATACAAGTCTTACACAGGACCAAAAGCTCATACAACACAAGTCTTGAGACCACAAAATCACCCTACTTAGGACGAGGGATGCTCCTTCGGAGCGAAACTCGAGGTCGACGAGCAACACGTTGCATTCTCTCTGTCTCCGCTGTAAGCCAGCAGATTGGGTTGCTTCTTTGGCCCCCAATCTAACCGTAGCACCGCTTGACGAACCGGTGACCCCACTTTGCACGTCCCCAGGCCTTTGCTCCAGAGACGATGACCGACGTGCAAACTCGTGGAAAGTTCTCCCTGGGGCATACTCCTCCCGAGGATAAGAAACACTCCTAACATTGCTCCCCTCAGTCAACCGCCGAAGGCACAAGTTCTCTGCCTCTAACTCAATCATCCGCTCTTTAAGTGCGTCATCAGTCACTTTGATCTTAAAACAGGGTAGTCGACTCGAACCACCCCTGTGCGGAGCCTCAGAGATGTCTCTCCAACGTTGTGCCGCCTCCATAGTTTTCTCAAGCACCACATTCTTCAGCTCGTCCTTTTTAGCTCTTGTCTTGAATAGAAGACCCCGAAGAGCTACTTGCTCAGACCATAGCGATAAGCACCTGAGGGGCAACTCTCCTCCCCTTCGGGGGGCACCTCGCGAGTCTGCTCTTCTAATCACTTCAGTTCGGAGTCTCTTTTAGCCAACAGTACCCTACTGTGATTCAGCTCCGACTCAGCCTTGAAGAGTTTCTCACGAGTTCGAGCAAGAGCCAAATTAACGACGCTTAGCTGAGAATGGGATGATGATGGTTCAACTAGCTGAAAGAGTTGAAAAAATTCGCTAAATCTAAAGGACCAAAGTGGAAAAGCTAAGCCTAGGCGAGCATAGTGCGACACTCAAAAGTTAGACAATCAATGAATTCAAAATATCTCCAACACTTAGTCAAAATAGAAAAGGTCATTCATTTGAGAGTTTGATTACTACAAGAGAGCGGTGGCCAGTCCGCTATAAGACATTCCAAGAAAAGAAGACGACAATATGAGACAACTGAAGTCAGGGGGCCACCTTGAGTGGTAGCTCGGTGATGGGCTCCTCGGTGGTTGCCTCCCCTTCCTCCACCGCTCCTGTCTGGGGGTCGGCCACAGCCTCGTCGCCCCCTTTCATCACCACCGCTGCCTGGGGGTCGGCCACAGCCTCGTCGCCCCCTTTCCTTTGCTCCTCCTCTTCTTCGTCCTTCTCGCCTCTCTCTTGGTCGGCTTCGAGGTCCTCGCCACCGACCGGGCCCCACAAGCGGTATCCCGACCTGTCGAAGCCGGGGATGCGAGCCTCGACGTGCTCGAGGGCAGTGGTGTAGGACTGCTCCTTGTTCGCCGCCATGTGCTTCTTCGCCTCGGCTTCAATCTCCGCCCTCGCCGCTGCCACCACTGCGTCCTTCTCCCTCGTCATGTCTTCTAAGGCCTTCTTCACCTTTTCCTTCTCCTCATCTGCCCGAGCTACCTCCGAGGCCGCCTTCTTGTTCGCCTGTGCTAGGGCCATCTCCATGTACGCGACCTGAGCTGCCAGGGTTTCCAAGTGGCGCTGCTCTGCCTCGTAAAGCTTCGGGACTCTGGCCCGCTCGGCTCGGTCCTTGTTGAACGACAGCTTCAGCTCCTTCTCCTGCTCGGAGTATTGTTCGGGGAGGTGGCTGAAGTGGCACGTGATCTAAGCAAAATAGGAGAAGAAACGATAAAAACTGAGCAAAAGACTTAGAAATATTTTAGGTTATTAGAGAATCAATTATTCAAGACTCACCGACATCATCTTCCGAGCTATCTCTAGAGCATCATCGCCCGTCGTCCTCGCCTTCAGGGCTGCTCGGTCCTTTGGGGTTGGCAGATGACGCAAGGCCTGCATGCTCATGGCCGAGTTCCCCTAAGAAGCCATCATGATTCATCACCCGCCAGTCAGGGACGAAGAGCTTCTTGTGCCCCTCGGCCTTCTCGGTGAGAGGCGGAGCCTCGAGCACCAACGCTGCGGAGACACCTAAGGCTTCAGTTGAAGGTTCGGACGGAGTCGGGGGAGGAAGAGCTGTAGCCAAGGCAGACCGCTATGGAGACGCTAGGTCCACAGACTCGACAGCGGTAGAAGAGGCTTTAGTAGGTCGGCCGGACGAGGGTCCCGTGGTCGTCCTCTTCCTCTTCTTGGCGTTGGAGCCTTTAGCACCGCCCACGTTTCGCTCTGCCATCGTCGCCTTGAAGTCCATGTTTGGGGCCTCTGCCAAAGAGAAAAAACCAAGTCAAGACGAGGAAAAACAAAGTATAGAGAGTAATAAAAGAGCAAGATGTCCGGAGCGTACTCTGATCGATTGGACTGAGACCCGACCCGTGGAGGACCTCCTCGGTCATATCTCTCAAACTTAGGGTCGGGAGGTCAATCAGCTTCGCTGGCACTTCTGCTTCTGCCGGAGTCAACACCGGCTCGGCCTTCGCCCGCTTCGGCACGTCCTCTTTCCATCTGGTCAGGAAGTTCCACCCCATAGGGCTTCGGATCAAAAAGTACTTCCCCTTCCACGATGTGATAGAGTTCGGATTCTCTATCAACTTAGCACCCTTTTGTGGCGACAAGTAGTATCGGTGCTCCATCTTGTTCATCCGGTTGATCCGATACATACTTTGCAGAACAACGAGCTGAGGCTCCACCTTTGCCGCTCGACACTGAAGTACAAAGCCGAGCACGTGACGCTACATGTTCGGCATGAACTGGATCGGACTCAGCCCATACCACCGTAGCACTTCGATCACGAAGGGGTGAAGGAGAAGTTGCAGACCTGTGTTCAGCGCGTCGTAGCGAAGATGCACGTATCAGGCGAGATCGCCGTGCAAGCTCGAACTCCTAGTTCGGGGAGGATTAGGGTGTACTCCGAGGTATCATGAAGCTCCTCCGGATCCGAAGCAGGTCCCTCTCTGTCAGAACCGAGGCGATGTCGTCCACCTCGGTGACCTCCTCAGTTCGTTCTCCTCATACGTCTCCGACCTTCCACAGATGGCCTTCGTCAACAGGTCATCAGTATACTGTCTGATTCCCCTACGGTTGAATATCTCCGTCGGCACCCGACTGATTTCTCCTCCCCCCCTGACGAGCTCTACCACGGTCTCGACCACTACCGACCGCGCCACCTCTTTCCCCTTTCCTTGGGCGAGCGGAGCAACAGGCTCGACCATAGCCGACCCTGCCACTTCCTTCCCCTTCTCTTGGGCCAGCACTCCTACCCCCTTTTCTTGGATGGGCGGAGCCACTAGCCACTGCTCACTCTCGCCTCACGAGGAAGAGGCCTCACTACCCGAGGACACTTTAGACATCTTGAAAAAAAAAAATATATTTACCTTGATGGGACGTTCTCGGTCAGAATAATTTGCCGGAAATCGCCTCGCCTCGCCGCGACAGCTAGCACAATCATCCAAGAGCGAAAATCACCGCCAGCGGAGCAACTCGAGAGCTAAAATTTTTTCTGAGAGTAAAAAGTGAGAGAATAGGAGAAGTGTTGAGGGGGGTGAGAAGTTATAGTAAAAAAAGGGCGACTCTTGGACTTCTAACGTATTGGGCCCCATTCAAGCCCATTAAAAAGGTTAAACGACAGAATTCTAAAGGGCGGGAACAACCTAGACCTGGCCGCATAGCTCGGCAGCCATCGAAGCGCCGAACTACCGAGGTGTCCATCTGGAGAAGGGCGCTCCCGAGCTACCGGGGCACCGACCTCCGCATTGGAGAAAAAATGCCTCCGAGCTCCTTCGACCGTCAGATTGTCCTGTGATTCGCGCCAAAAGCTGATGGATGGCTCAGATTTTGCCATGTCTACAAAATGACAAAATCATGTTTTCTCATGATCTGAGCCTCTTGTGTCGTGATTCGTGCCGTGATGGACGCCCCAGATCTAGCCACGTAGCTCGGCAGCCAGCGAAGCGCCAAGCTACCGAGCTACCGAGCTACCGAGCTACCGAGGTGCCAAGGAGCCGATGTGCCCACTCGTAGAAAGACGCCCCCGAGCTACGGCGTCGAGCTACCGAGCTACTGTGCCGAGTTACCGGGGCACCGACCTCCGTATTGGGGAAAAATGCCTCCGAGCTCCTTGGACCGCCAGATCGCCCAGATTTTCATGCAAAAGCTGATGGACGGCTCAGATTTCACCACGTCCACAAAACGACAAAATCATGTTTTCTCATGATATGAGCCTCTTGCACTGTGATTCACGCTGTGATGGATGCCTCAAATCTAGCCACGTAGCTCGGCAGCCGGCGAAGCACCGAGCTATCAAGCTACCGAGGTGCCGAGGAGCCGATGTGCCCACTCGAAGAAAGATGCCCCCGAGCTACGGCATTGAGCTACCGAGCTACTGTGCCGAGCTACCGGGGCACCGACCTCCGTATTGGGGAAAAATGCCCCTGAGTTCCTTGGACCGTCAGATCGTCCAGATTTTCGTGCAACGGTTGATGGATGGCTCAGATTTTGCCATATCCACAAAACGGCAAAATTACGTTTTCTCGTGATCTGAGCCCACAAAATGACAAAGTCACTGCCGAGCTACCGAGCTGCCGAGGCTCTGAGCTACTAGGCCGAGCCACCGGGGCACCGACCCCTGCATTTGGAAAAGAATGCCTCCAAGCTACTGAAGCCGTTAGATCGCTCAGAAATTCATGCCCAAGGCCGATGGACGATCCAGATCGCTCCACGTCATAAATAGGTATAAAAATCTATTTTTTATTTTATTAAATTCGAATTATTTATTTAAAAATTACAAAAAAATAATTAAAAATTCAAGAAAATTAATTAAAAATTCTAAAAAATAATTATAAATCCAGGAAAATATTTTTGAACCCCTGAGTAAATAATTATCGCTTAGAATAATTAATTAATGCTCTCGAACAATAAATTACCGCTTTGCAAAATTGAATAAATGATCCAAAAAATAATTTAAAAATTGAGGAAAATCACCAAAGATATAAAAGGGCCCAAAGACAACCCTGAGCGTGCTACCAACTCAGAAAAACACCATCATGCCTCATAAGATCCGAAACCCCTCATTCGGACTCCGATACAACCCCGCAAGCCATTAAGTCAGTAAAACTACCCCTCAAAGGCTGATCAAACTCAGCCTTCGGGAGTGGGGGGCTCGTGATATGGTTAAAAATAGGGTTAAATCGGAACCGTTTGAATCGGGCACGAATCTTAATGTAATGCCCCGATTTCCAGTAACTGGGAAACCATGACATAAGCCAGAATCTTTTCTTCAATTAGTCACAATACACAAAAAAACAGGAAAATTTAAAACTTTTTATTCAATACAAAATGTATTACAAGTCTGAATGTTATACAACTGTAATACATTACAACAGTGTTACAATAATACCTTTACAATCCCAAGTATTACAACTTTTAGCAAATTACATCAGAGTACAATGAACGAAGAACAACACTTGGTAATTCCTACTTGGGTACTTTTCAACTAATAGATAGTCAACATAAATATTACAGCGGAACTTAAAATGACATCGACTCCTTGCTTTCCTTGCCTTGAGTCCTCCTGAATCTCACACCTGTACTTCTGCAATCCAGTACCTATTGAAGTGGGGGATGTCAGTATTTACTAATGCTTTAAGGCTGATAACTAGCAGCGAATCTCCCAAAACAAACATACAACATGGCAAATGTGTCGGTGTAGTTTAAGTGTTCGTGAGTGCTATGACTAGAATCTAATGCAATATTAACTAAAGCTAGGATGCTCCTATTCTAATGCCAGCAAGTCTCCAAAGCAACATGCAGCCCATACTACATGCGCCCATCTCACGCCGTCTCTTAACCCGCGCTATGAGTTCTACTCTTGTACTCAACTTGTTTCTGAAGATTAGAAATGACTGATGAGGTTGCCCTGAAACGGTCTAATTCCACCAGGCGCACCGGACCTCCCTCAAATATCTGACGAATCCTTGGAGTTTCTGCGAAACCAGGTTAGCTCGAAGCATCCCCTGCCACCCCTAGCCAGACCGTAGTCTATGGCTCCTCGTCCTTAGATACAAGCCAAGACGGAGTTCCGCGGGTCCATCCCCCTGGCTTCGACAGGAATCGCTCTCGCTTATCAAGGAACTTCAGAAATTAACAGACGAGATACGGATCCCGTGCTCCCAACTCGTGAGAAGGCACAGACCGTATCCCTTTGACAAGAAGGGTACAACCCAATAACACCGCCTAATGTAGGCCTATAGGACATGTCGGATCATAAGGAATCACCCTTAACACCAACTCCTTCCCTTCGGCGAAAGGTTTAGGTTAAGTAGTAAAAGCCATAAGTTACTACCCTAACAATGTCACTAACCCTAAACAACTGAGGGATGACAACAGAACTTACACAACATGCTGAGTCTTAAGTTAGACTTTGCAGACAACTCTACTAGGCTGCTCATCCTAGACTTACCAGAATCCCTGAGGATCTGGTTCATGGCCTATCGATCCAAGACCCCAGCAATACGAAGTACCCGCATGCCACTACCCCGAACTTGAATTTCGTCTATACTCTGGTCCGCGAGCAACCTACACCGGTTAAGATCCGACGGTACACAAGGAGTGACTTGTCCACAGTCCCTTAGGAGTAAGGAAACACATGTCTTGAGGGTCGATAGCTCCTAGGGTAATAGTATCACCCTAGACGAGCACAACAAAACTGCGTACTAGCTAATAAGCTACATACGAGTAAACCAAATACATACGAGCCAATAAGCTACGTATGAAACCAACAACTACATATGAGCCAGACAACAACTACATATGAGCCAGACGGGCTTCGTATGAGACAACAATATACATACCAGCCAAATAAGCCGCGTATGAGACCAACAGCTACATACGGGCCAGTCGAGCCGCGTATGAGACAACATACATACGAGCCAAATAAGTCGCGTATGAGACCCACGGCTACATACGGGCCAGTCGAGCCACGTACGAGTAACACCACATACAAAAACAACCATACAGGTAATCAAACCTAGAAGCAACCAAATGTGCTTACTAGCAAATTTGATCTTCTATAATTAGAAGCAACAGAAGAATCTACTAACAGTCTAAAATAGGCATTCTACCAATGAGAAGCCCAAGCAACATAACAACTTTTATCGAGCTAACAATTACTAGTGACCTTCTCAACCCTTATTACCCATAAGGATGAGGAATGTCCCCATGATACGGTCCCATTTCAATTAGAACCTTGCACGACTAGAATCCACGGTTTCTTTTCTCCCAGCGAACTAGAACTACATGCAACTAGATTCTTGGGTTCTCTCTCAAGTTTGAGCTAGAATCACCTAGGAGCTAGATGCATGGGTTCATGGTCCCTTTTTAATCTTTCACTACCATATACAATTCAAGCATGGTTCTTTTAACTAGAATGCTATAATACCCCATTCAAGCATGCATGACTCTAACTATGTAATCTCAACATGGGATTCCTTCTAGGGATTAACTAGAGCTACTTCACAACACAATATTGCAACTACAACCTGATTGGTCCTTCACTAACGCTACAACCACAACATGCTAGTTCTTTACTAACACAATTTACTATAACATGAAAGTTTCTTTGCTAAACACTACAATTACAACATGATAGTTAATACTATAACTACAACATGAATAGTTTCTTTGCTAAACACTACAACTACAACATGATAGTTAATACTATAACTACGACATGAATAGTTTCTTTGCTAAACACTACAACTACAAGCATGGATACAACTTAAGTAGAAAGCTATTATAAGTTAAAGCATGAATAGTTACTAGATTTAAGCATGGATATCTCCTACTACTTTAAGCATGGTTAATTACTACAATTTACCCATGAGTATTAACAATTTAGCATGGTATACAACAAAGCATGATTTTCTTTACTACTTTAACCTACAACAATTAGAATGGTATACAATCTTAAACATTATTCTACAACAATCTCAAGCATGGTAGGAACCTACAATGATCTTAAGCATGACATTCCACTTAAGCATTCCTACAACAATTTTAGGCATGGTAGGTAATTTAAACATCAATCCTACACATTCCTAAGCATGGTGTATGACTTAGCATGAATCTACAACATTCCTAAGCATGGTAGATTACTTAAGCATCAACCTAAAGCATGGTATATCTTTAAGCATAAACCTACAACATTCTAATCATGGTATACTACTTAAGTATCAACCTAGCATGGTATACATTTCAAGTAAGAACCTACAATATTCTAAACATGGTATACTACTTAAGTATCAACCTAAGCATGGATACTACAATTTATCCTACAACAAACTAAGTACGATCTACAACATAGCATGAGTTCCTACAACAATTTAGCAAGGTATCTACTACACTTTAAGCATGGATACCTACTACTAAGCATGGATCTTTATTAATGATTAAGCATGGATGTTGCTATAACTTAACATGAATGCTTGCTATGTTTAAGCATGGATATCTATTACTTCTTTAAGCATGGATGAACTCAAGCATGGGTCTTTTCTAGCTATTATAAAGACTTCTTCTCTTTATGAAAGCAAGTTGCAACAATCTAAACATGGTTCATAACATAAACATCAACCTATGATAATCTAGCATGGTGTATATACATAACATCAACCTATAACAATTCTAGCATGAATACACATAGACATGGACTTCCTACAACATGGTAGACAATATAAACTTGGCTCTCATACAGCATGGTAGATATTAATAACATGGACTTCCTACAACAATCTTAGTATGGTATGTCAATCTACAATGATTTAAGCATGGTATTGAACATAGGCATCAACCTACAATAATTTCAACCTAGCATGGGTTTCTTTACTACTACATAAGCATGGATAATTGGTACACTTAACATGAGTACTTACTACCACTTAAACATGAAGGTTTACTACTACCTTAACATGGACCCTTTTCTATGTAGAATAACTACACATCTTAAGCATGGCATAACTTAAGCATGGAGCTACTATAATTTAAGCATGTATATCTACTACTTACTTAAACATGGATCCTTTCTACAACTACTTAAGCATGGATAGTTACTACACATCAAGCATGAATATCTACTACTACCTTACTTATACTTAAGCATAAGCATCTACTACCACTTTACTCACACTTAAGCATACACATCTACTACTACTTTACTTAAGCATGATCTTTATTAGCTAATACAAGACTTCTTATCTTTATGAATTACAAGTCCTAAAATATTACAAAAGAATCCAACTTTATGAACTACAATACTACAAAAAAATCTACTTTCTTTATAACTTACAAGTTCTACATAACATTCATTTCTTTAACCACTTAGTTCCTACATACAACAAGTTACCCTTTTTTTTTGAACTAAGAACTAGAAAGATTTGTTATTTAATAAAGTAGAGAGCAATAGGCAATTAAAAGACTCATTTTTATTGAGTTCTACAACCCCAAGGGTATGTAATAATTCTACTATGTGCTTATGCCAAAAGTCCTCTTTTGAGTTCTACATCCCAAATGGGTATGTACAAAAATATTCATATGCATATGTCCAAGTCAAGTCCTACAACCCATAGATGGGTATGTATACAAATCACCATATGCTTATGTTCAATAAGTCCAAGTAATAACAACAAGAACAACAACTACAACCATCAAAAGTTCAATCTTTATATTCTTATTTATTCATTCAAGTACCATTCATTTTCTCATGTGGTCCTTTCCTTTTCTTTTTCCCACACAAAGGCCAGTTCAAGTTGTTTAACACAATAACATACCCAACAAAAGAACAACAACACAACAACACCCAACAAAAGAAAACAAAACAACATACAAGAAAAAATCAACAAGGAGAACAAAATCAACACACTAAACAATTAAGAAAGATGGAGAACCCCCCCCACCTTAGTTTCTTGTTGGAAGGACTAGCCTATGCAAACCTTCTCCTTCCCCTTAGCTCTTATGAAATCTCCTTAAGAAAACCTACAAGTAAAACTCTCTAGTTAGTAGTTCTCGCTTTCTTTTTCTCCCTTTATTTTTTTTTGTCATGTAAAAAGAGACAAAAGTGAAGGGAGGGGGTATTTATAGGATGGAGAGAAGGTGGAGAGTGCAAAATTGCACTCACAATTTTGCACAAAACCCCCTAGGGTTGGAGGCCGGCCCATGTTCTAAGGGATGGCAAGGGTGAGGTGGAGGTATGGGTTAAGGTGTGAGGTGGAAGCATGGTGCATTGGTGAGGTGGAAAGCTTCTAAAAGAACACCTCCTAATTCTCTCATGCACACTTCTTAATCCTAGTTTTAATCTTTCAAACAAACATAGCCATGCAAATTGATTTGTCATGACAAGGAGATTTTTTTATCCAAAAAATACATAGCACACAATTTGTATAATGTACTACTTGACATAATACATATATGCATGTATATGTGTGTATACCGAAAATCTTCGCATAAGCCGTATAAAAATAATTTAATTTTGAAAATAATAATAAAATAAATTTTATTATCAATTCGGAAGATCACGGTACCAATTTGATACAATACGGTGTATACAGACTGGTATATGTGTACAGATAATGTTTATGAACAAAACTGGGTGTCATCCACCCACAAATTTCCATTCTGGAATTTAAAACAAAATAATAATAAAATAATAATAAAATAAAAAAAAACAATAATTTATACAATGTAATATCCGTCCGGAATATTACACTTAAAGTTTAGGGGTAATGGTAATTTTACGGGTCTGAAATAGGAACTGGGTCTTTTGTCAAAGCCCAATAATTCGTAAATGGACGTGTCTTACTGGGTATGGGTTCCAACCCATAAGAAACCCACTCAAACTGGATAGGAGAGGATTCAGATTCACGATTATCCTCAAATGGTGGTTTTAACCACTTCTATCCATCTACATCGGGAAGTAGGGATTTGATCTTATCCCGAAACTGACTCCTAAGGAAGCTATAAATACCACTCTCCCCCCACCATAAGAAGTTAATCAATCTTTTTCCAAATAAAGCTCATTCATAATCATTCAGATTACTAACAAGAGCGTCGCCGGAATCAACCCCGGTGTCTCGCACTTTTTTCAGGTTACCGACGAAAGGATCTCGGTCAAACTCCGGTGAAGTCGCTCAGGTTTGACTATTCACCTTCCTTCGAATCCACAAATCTATCTGTTTGTCCCCCACACCGATTTCAGCGACAACATCTATCTGTCTTGCCTTCGATTCAATTTTGTGGCCTTTAATATTCTTAATTTAATTTATTTCTATCAAATTATTATCTCCGATTTAGTTGCTAAATTCAACAATTCATTTGTTTCATGGACTAATTAATTGTTATTTAAATCTTACCCTAAATCCTATATCTCCTATTGGATTAAAACCCAATATCCATTAACCTATTTTACCCTAACCCTAATTTCATCTCCTATATATATACCACTGTTTAACCTACTAATCACAATCCTAATTACTTTCTAATTACCCTAGCCGCTTTTCACCTTCTCCTACCTCCGAATCCCGAACCCATCTCCGCACCCCTTCATCGTGCCGCCACTGCACCCATCCCGTCATCCCTGTCCTCCCATCCTCTCCACCTACAGACCCCCCCTGCTCTCCCTCATACCGCCTTCGAGTTCTCCCCCGAATGCACCTCGTCTTCTCGACCACAACCCAACTCCCCGTCATCCTTCCCCTGCTCCCTATGCACCTCGTCGACACCGACACCCACAACCCAACTCCTCGACCCTCTCCGCTGTTCCCTGCAACCACCGAAGACCCCTCACCCCTCGTCATCGTCATCCAAAGCTCGAACCCCTACCATCTCACCCTCCTATGTTTTGGTGAAGAAACAGAGCATCGCTCCGTCCCTCACCGTTCTCGTCGCTGCATCACTTCCCGACCGCCAGCATCCCACCGTCGCTGCCCTTGCTCTCGTCGCTGCTGTCGCTCCTCGCTGCAGTTGCCATCGATCCGCTCTCTCTCTCCATCGACTTATCTGAGAAGAGAAGGATTGGTTTTGTGGTGTTTGCTTTTTGTGAAGAAGGAGGATCTCGATCTGTATTTTTCGTTTGGGTTGTCTAGTTGCTGTGGTTGCTGTTTGTGGGCTTGATTCGCTGTTTTGCTATTTTGCACATAGCCCACACGTGTTATTGTGGTTCATTGCCGGGAATCTAATCCCATTATTCTCATTCTCTCGTCAAATTCGTCGACTATCTATGGCAAGTAACTTGTATTTTTTTATTGTATATACAAGTACTAAGTACCGCCTGTAGTGGTACTTTTTGTTTCTAGATTCATTCTCATGAAAAACTCTTCTTGCCTCAATTTGTTGATCCATCCGTAGTCGTCCTTTGTTACACACACGACATGGAGTTAATTTAGATCTAATTAAATTCTTGATGCATGTATGTATGTTGTTCCGTGATCCATGACATGTTGTATCAATCTTGCATGCTTGATGCGTTAGCTGTAGTATCTTGTGGTAGACTTGTTGACAGGGATACGAGATTCAGGTCTCAGTTTTGGAAGAGTCTTCAGAGTAGTTTGGAGAGTAAACTGAAGTACAGTACAATTTTTCACCCCCAGACAGATGGACAGTCAGAGAGTACCATCCAGACTCTAGAGGACATGTTGAAGTCTTGTGTGTTGCAGTTTGGTGGGGCATGGGAGGACCATTTGCATCTTCTAGATTTCTCGTACAATAACAGCTTTCAGGCCAGTCTTAAAGCTGCACCGTTTGAGGCACTATATAATTGGAAGTGCAGATCACCAGTGTGCAGGGATGACATTGGTGAGAGGAAGTTGTTGCGTCCGGAGTTGATCACCAGGACAGTTGATGCGGTGACTCAGATCAGGAAGCACCTTCAGGCAGCTCAAGACAGGTAGCGGAGATGGGCAGATGTCCATAGGAGAGCCTTGGAGTTTGAGGTTGGTAACCATGTTTTCCTTAAGGTATGCCGTGGAGAGGTGTCATTCGGTTTGGTGGTGGGGGCAAGCTAAGCCCTAGGTTTATCGGGCCATTTGACATCGTGGAACGAGTAGGCAAGGTAGCATATCGTCTTGTATTTCCACCGGCTTTATCTGGGGTGAACGACGTCTTTCATGTCTCACAACTCAGGAGGTACATCTAGGATGAGAGCCACGTGATCGACTACTCAGAGTTGACCATGCGGCCGATCTGTCTTGTGAGATTCCGCCAGTTGCTATCTTAGACCGGCGAGAGAAAGTGCTGAAGAACAAGGTCATCAAGCTGGTTCGAGTTTCTTGGAATCCTCACTCGCCGGGTGAGTCGACTTGGGAGTTGGAGGAGGAAATCTAGCAGAAGTTACCTCATTTGTTTGGGTAGCCTTGTTTTGTTGTTCTTTCTTTTCTTTCGGGCTTACCCTATGTACTTCTTGTTTGAATTTTGAGGACGAAATTCTTCTTGTTAGGTGGGTAGGATTTGTAATCCCTGTTTTCCCTTTTCTTATATTTTGGATGTATTTATCTTTCTTGAGTATTTGTTCTAATTGTACTCTTCTGTTCCTTCTAAACCATGTAACTGTTCTTCGTTCTGAATAAATCTTCTTGCCTTCGATTCAATTTTGTGGCCTTGAATATTCTTGATTTAATTTATTTCTGTCAAATTATTATCCCCGATTGAGTTGCTAAATTCAAAAATTTATTTGTTTCATGGCCTAATTAATTGTTATTTAAATCTTACCCTAAATCCTATATCTCTTACTGGATTAAAACCCAATATTCATTAACCCATTTTACCCTAACCCTAATTTCATCTCCTATATATATACCACTGTTTAACCTACTAATCACAATCCTAATTACTTTCTAATTACCCTAGCCACTTTTCACATTCTCCTTCCTTCGAATCCCGAACCCATCTCCGCACCCCTTCATCGTGCCGCCACTGCACCCATCCCATCGTCCCTGTCCTCCCATCCTCTCCACCTACAGACTCCCCCCTGCTCTCCCTCATACCGCCTTCGGGTTCTCCAACGATTGCACCTCGTCTTCTCGACCACAACCCAACTCCCCGTCGTCCTTCCCCTGCTCCCTGTGCACCTCGTCAACACCCACAACCCAACTCCTCGACCCTCTCCACTATTTCCCGTAACCACTGAAGACCCCTCACCCCTCGTCGTTGTCGTCCAGAGCTCGAACCCCCACCATCTCGCCCTCTGTTTTGGTGAAGAAACAGAGCATCACTCCGTCCCTCGCCGTTCTCGTCACTGCATCACTTCCCGACCACCAGCATCCCGCCGTCGCCACCCATGCTCTCGTCGCTGCTGTCGCTCCTCGCCGCAGTCACCGTCGAGCCGCTCTCTCCCTCCATCGACTTATCTGAGAAGAGAAGAATTAGTTTTGTGGTGTTTGCTGTTCATGAAGAAGGAGGATCTTGATTTGTGTTTGCCGTTTGGGTTGTCTAGTTGCTGTGCTTGCTATTTGTGGGCTTGATTTGCTGTTTCGCTATTTTGCACGTAGTTCACACGTGTTATCGTGGTTCGTTACCGAGAATCTATTCCCGTTATTCTTATTCTCTCGTCAGATTCGTCAACTATCTAGGGCAAGTAACTTGTATTCTTTTTTTGTATATACAAGTACTAAATATCCCTGTAGTGCCACTTTTTATTTCTAGATTCATTCTCATCAAAAACTCATGTTAGATCTTGCCTCTATTTGTTGATCCATCCGTAGTCGTCCTTTGTTACGCACTGTCACGACCCGCTTCCGAAAAAGAATACGAAATACGGATACGAGACAAAAGCCCAGCGAATGATTTTCATCATCCATAAGCTGTTCAGGAATCTTTACAATATTTCACAAGATAGTCAGAGTCGGAAGCAAAAGATACAACCAGGCATGCACAATTGAACCAAGATACCTATAGAAATTACTTGAAACCAAATATAATAATCTCAAATAATCAAATTCTGAACAAGTCAAATATTCTAGGTCACATCGCCCAAATACAAGATATATATCGAAGTAATCAAGTACATCTTATTCAAGTTCAAGCAACAATAATAATAATAAAATTATAAAGCATGAAATCCAGCACTAGCACATCATCTCGCCAATACCATCTGTCAGCCGACCATCCTGATCTGCAATTAGTAAATTTGCAGGAGAAGGAAGAAGAAAAACAAGTACCCATCAATTGCAAGTTATGGACCACATATAATGTAGGATACAAGTACATGGAATAGGTAAATCTATGTAACAAACCTAGCAAGGTATAATCATGATTACAGGATATAAATCATAGCATGGTAAGATGAGCAAATATAGTAGCATGTGTCGAGTGTCAAGAAAACAAGTATCATGCATCAAGTAACCAGTATCAAGAATCAAGTAATCATGTAGCATGTATCAAGTATCAAATCTCATGTATCATGTAGTCAAGTGTCAAGTGGGCATGTATCATATTCAAGTGTCAAGTGGACATGTATCATGTTCAAGTGTCATGTATCAAGTCTCATGTATTTATTACTATCTAGGAAGCACTTCAAGCATCCCGGTTTTTACTACATGGTTGCTACAACAAACAGTTTCGCTTTAGATTTCATAGGGGACCATACTGGGCAGTGTACTCAGGGACAAGCTCCAAGTATCATGTAATCATGTATCATGTAAACAAGCTCCAAACCCAAACAAGCTCCAGTGTCATGTGTGTACCTGTCATGCACATCGTGTCAAGCTCCACATGTAAACAAGCTCCAATAACCACTAGGTTCTTCCGAGTACACGTTTCTGCACTATCCATTACTAGATCATTCCCTTAACCCCGGCTTGGTTAATTTATTATTAATGTCAAACAAGCATGTAGATGTGCAAAATATATCAAGTATATCAGGACATGATCATGTAACAAGTTCAAGTTGCAAGATAAACATGTGCGAGTGCAAGATATTTCATAAAAGAATAAAAATGAGCAACTCTCAAATTCAGGACAGCAAGACCACACTGTAGTAAAACAGTGATTCCTAGTGTTACAAACATCCAAATTTGAATCCATTGAAACGTCTAAAAAGTATACTCCCAACCGAATCCAACGAGTATAAAAAAGTCATATATTAATTCACAAGAACATATCTCAAAACTGATTTGAATATAGAAACTAGGTTCAGCCAGAAATCAGGAAAACGAATTCAAGAGCAAGAAAACAACATGAAAACACATTAAATAAATCCATGAAAAATCTGAGGTATTCCCCTATATGTCCAGTATCTAAATATAAAGTTTGATAATTTTCCAGTGAAATTATATCAGTCATAAAAAATAAGAAAGCATCAAGAAACCATAGTTTGGCAAATCTGAAATTCCCAACACTGCTGTACAAAAACTATGATATCTCGCAACCAGTGAAACGAAATCCAATTCCGCCAAAGGGATATGAAAATAGTTAAAATATACTAATTTTCATATTTCATAAATATTTTTTATACAGTAAAAGGAATCATAGTGAAAATAAGATTCTTTACAAAACAGCGAGCAAAATATCGCAAGTATAGATTTCATAAACGAGCATAAAACAACACATAAAACTCATCACTAAAATTCACCAAAATTCTGGATAATCCCTAACTAGATAAAGAAACACTGACCAAAGTTTTGGGTCAAAATAATATGTGTAGCACAGTTAATAAAATCATTTAGTCATCAAGAACATCGAAAAATAAAATCTGGAAAAAATCGACACCTCTGTAGTAAAACAGTCATAAATCACTCATACGAAAACGAAATCAAGCAAGGTCAGAGGAGTTTAAAAATAGACAAAATTATCTAAAACTCATGTTTTATACCGAAATTAAGATACTAACTTCAAGACAGTCCAAAACAGCAAACAAAACAGATCAGCGACGAAATACAGATTTCTCCCTTGAACAACAACTCAACATATATCATACAAAACTTGTTCAAAACACAACCAAACATGAAATCGAGTCTACCAAGTGTCTAAACATCATAAATTAGGGTATCCAGCATGTCCACACCAAGTATTTCATATGGGTCTCAACCAAAATCACAAATTTTCACAAAAGTCTCACATACATGATCAAAATAAAAAATGGGTAAATCCTAAGTTAATTCATGTCCATAATGTGTCGTGAGTCATCTATGGTCAAATTTTCACAATAAAGACAAAACCCATCAAGCATATCACAAACAAGAGTCGTCTCTAGACCCAACTACACTATAGATGGTATTTTTGACTTGTATCGAACAAATGAATTGGAGTACAAGTTACTTGCCTTAACCGAAGATGAAGAACAACAAAAATCAAGAGTAACGAGCAAAACCCACGAACAAAAATCTGCGAATCAACAAATCCAAGCAATTAGAGCAAAAATCTCCACACGAACAAAACTCCACAAAGCGAGATGAGATGGATGAAGACAATAGCGGCTTGAGGCCACAAGAGAATACCACGAGAGAAAGACGAGGGATTGAGTGGTGATGTGAGGTGGTTAGGATGTCCAAGGAAGGAGAAGGTGAGGGCTTGGTTGTGGGAGAAGTGGGCTGTCGGGTTTGGGGTGTTGCCGGGGGGGAGTAAGCCAGGATGTGTAGGTCGGCCTGGAGGGGTTTCAGCTTGGGGCTGTGTGCGGGTTGGTGCTCGGCGCAAGCAACGAGAGAGGGAGAGCGAGGGAGGGAGGTCGGGTGTTAGGGTTAGGGGAATTAGGGTTAGGGTTTGTGAGGGAGAGTGTAGATATATATGAAGGAAATTAGGGTTAAGAAATATGAGTTGGGTTAATGGGTATTTGGATTGTGGGTAATTATGAGTAGTAATAGGATTTGTTTAATTGGGCTTCAAATAGGATACAAATGTATAACTCTTATTCAGAAAGTTATTTATTTTGAGATCAAATATTGGGTCAGAAAATGACAGGAAAAATCCAGACAACAAGCAACATACTGATTTTCAATATCTCTCATAAAATAAAGTGATCAAACATGATGGGTTCCACTTCAATTAGTCAATAAACTTCATAATGAGCATGGTAGATATAATAGCATGGTAAACATGAATAAGGATACACACATACACTATTCTAACAGCAACCAAACATAAATCGATCAATCAACATACCGCCTAACAATTATTCCTATAATAGATTAATTGTGTTGTGATTGTATGAATAACCCTATTATGAATACTACATAAATGCATGAAAGATTCAATTTTTGGAGTCAACAAGACACGAAGTTTAGAACATTTGGGTTAGCTCGTATAAACCCTTAATATACTCAACGAAATAGAAGAACAATATACGATACGATGAACAATTGGATCTACTTGCAAGAATTTCAATAAAAACATGAATTTGATACAAGATTCAATTCAAGAGGTAAGTGACTTGCCTTATGGACGATTAATTCGAATACCAAAGAATAACGGGATGAGAATCTCGGAGCAACGACTAATCCTAATAATTGGGATAGCAAATAGCAGTGAGATTGACGCCGAAGCTGATGATGATCCCGATGCTGATATGATGCTGAAACGATGATCCGATCTCAATGATCAAGATGATCACGGAAAAAAATCAAGGATCAAGAAGAGCAAGGGCCGAGATCAAAGTAGATGATCAAGATTAATGGCGATCGACGACCGAGATCAAGGTGATCAAGGAAGATGGAGCCCTACTACTGTTCAGAGCCAGAGGGCTCGGGGCGGTGGCTGTAGTGCAGCAGGCGCGTCGGAGGGGTGGTTGATGCTCGACGAGAAGAACATGGACTGGAGCTCGGGTGGTCGGGATCGGTGAGTGCAATCGAGGAGGGCGAGCAGTCGACGGGCAATGGCGAGGCAATGGTAGGGTGGCGACGGGAGGAGATGGGTTCAACGAGGCAACAAGGACGATGAGGATGGGAGTGCTCGGAGGATGAGCGGAGGCTGCAATGGGTTCGATGGTGACGAGGAGGGTGCGATAGTTGGCGATGACGAAGCTTCGACGGTGACTACAAGCGACAGTCGAGGGTGGCTTGCTGGTGTTGAAGGAGCGGCAGTCGACGGATACGAGGGTGGAGATGAGGTGAGGGATGGTGCTTCGGGTGGTTGCGGGAGGCTGAGGCGTTGGACAGTCGGCAGAGGAGCTGTCGGAATGACGAGGAGGAAGGACAGGTGATGGGTTCGACGAAGAGGGGCGGGGAAGAAGAAGGAACAGTGGGGGTTAAACAGGGGAGGGGGGTTTCAGCAGTAGGCGCCTAGGGTTGAATAGGTTAGGTTAGGATTAGGGTAGAATAGTATTTATAGGGGTTTATTGGGATATTTGGTTATAGGGTAGGATCCAATAAGGAGAAGTGGGTTTAAAGGGTATGGGTTTAAATCCATTAAGAAACTAGGCTATAGGGTTTATAAAATATACATATAAATATACGTTAAATCAAATAATAAAATACATATGAATGGAGTATGTTCGGGCTTTTCAAAAACAATAATAATGACAAAAATGTTAACAATGGAGTATGTTCGGGCTTTTCAAAAACAATAATAATGACAAAAATGTTAACAACAACAACAACAACAACAACAACAACAACAACAACAACAATAATAATATGTATCAAAACAGGATTTGAGATTAACAAATCCATTAAAACGATCCAAATATTAATACAACAACAACAACAACAATAACAACAACAACAACAATAATAATAATATGTATCAAAACAGGATTTGAGATTAACAAATCCATTAAAACGATCCAAATATTAATAATATAAATAGTCGATCAGTTAGGAATAGAAAATAAAGTTCAAATATATCATCATTCGAAATAAATATAATTGTCGATCCAAAATGAATTTAAAATAGAAATGAATTTATAAATAATCAAAATACAGAAAATATTTATTTACGGGAACGGGGGTTACAATCCTACCCAGACCAATGTGATCTAGACGCAGACCCTAGATTCTGTGATCTAGACGGATTTCAGCACTGCTTTTCATCCACAGACCAATGGGCAGACCGAGAGAGTCAACCGTATTCTTGAGGATATGCTTCGATTTGTGTACTAGACTTTGGGGGCAGTTGGGAAAGGCACTTGGCTGTGGTGGAGTTCGCCTACAACAATAGCTTTCAGACTAGTATTGGGATGGCACCGTACGAAGCTCTGTATGGCAAGAAGTGCAGAACACCTGTCTGTTGGTTTGAAGTTGAGGAGCGACAGATGTTTGGGCCTGGGATTGTGCAGCAGACATCTGAAAAGATCAATCTGATCAGGAAAAGGTTGGTGGATGCTCAGAGTAGGTAGAAGAGCTATGCAGACAACCGGAGGAGGGAGCTTGAGTTTGAGGTTGGTGACTTTGTCTTTATGAAGGTTTCACCTAGCAAAGGCGTGATTCACTTTGGCAGAGGTGGGAAGTTGGCCCCTAGGTTCATAGGCCCATACAAGATATAGAAGCGGATTGGGAAAACTGATTACCGATTGGAATTGCCGGAGGAGTTGTCTCAGGTGCACAACGTCTTCCATGTGTCTATGCTGAGTGGGTACATCCCAGACCCTAGTCACCATTTGCCCGAAGTACCGGAGGGTTTGCAGTTGGATCTGAGTTACATTGAGCTTCCGGTTGAGATTGTCGATCGTCGGGAGAAAGTCTTGAGGAACAAGACGATACCGATGGTCAAAGTAGTATGGAGAAATCAGTTGGTTGAAGAGGCAACTTGGGAATCTGAGGAGAGGATGATGAAAGATCATCCTGAGCTTTTTGAGTGATTTGTATCTTCTTTTTCTTTTCTTATCTCTTTGTTGTATTCCTATTTTCTCACTCTTCAAGTATAGTTCCGGGGACAGAACTATTCTAAGGAGGGAGTGTTATAACACCCTAGATTTGATTTATGAGATTTTGTCATTTTTACGTGTTGTGCTCGTATGATTTAATTTTTATAATTTCTCGTATAAAATATTTTTATATAGTAAATGATCTCTTTATTTTTTCAAAATTATTTTCTTTAAAAGCCTAATTTAAATCTAGGCCTAATTGTCCTTTTAAGCCCACTATGTTTATTAATTATTTAATTATTTTGAGCCCATGGTTAGTTTGGCCCATTAGTGAGCCCATTTACTTTAATTCTCTTTTGAAATGGTCTAACTTGTAGTGTAGACTCATTTCATGGACAATTAAATTTGTCACATAAACAAATTTGTAAATAAGGGGCACTAGGTGGCACGTGCATGCAATGGAAGTGTGCATTGCACTCCTTCTCATCCTAGGCCGGATGTGATGGAGGGAGTTGGAGAGATGGAGGTGGTGGAGAGGTAGTTGTTCATCATGGGTAGTTTATATAACTCCCTAGTGCATCTTGGCCCTTAATCTCTAGCCATTGGATCTAATCCTAGCCCTCCATTCACCCTCAGAATTTGTATAAATACCCCCCCTTAATTAGTTCTCATTGCACCTAAAAGAAAGAATTGAAAGAGAGAAAAGATTCAAGTTGTGAGACAAAAGATTGAGGAGTTTTTGTGAGTTGAAATGAGATAGTGTTTTTGTGTGAGTGCTTCGACTAGGAGAGGAGGCCGGATTTTTGATCTAGGTGAGGCTCGGTTTCAAGCATTTGCAACAAGGAGAAGGCGACTTGGTGGTTGATCTAGGAGGAGAAGTCTTTGTTCATTTGTTGTAGGAGATTCTCTAGGAGTCCTTTGGTTTTTCTCTCCATTATAAGGTGGGTGTTTCTCATGCTTCTAAAGCTAGGTACCATGCTAGGAATGTTTTGAATAAAGTTTTAATGAAAATTTAAGTGAAATTGGCTTTATGATTACTTATGTAGAGATGAATTGATAATTTAGAAGATGTTTGTTAAAATGATTGCTAGTTGATTAATTATGAATTGAAATGCTAGAAGCTATCATGTTTGGCATGCTAGATATTCAAGAACCATGTTGTGTGAGGAAAATCTACATACATGAGACAAAATTGAATGCTTCATGTGAAATTGATTTGGTTAATTGTGAGTGATCTCATTGTAGCAAGAAAGGAATTTTTGGTGTTCTAAACTAATGTGATTGACTAATAAATGAAAGAATGAAGGAATGAAGTATTTTTGTAGAAATGTAAATTTCAAAATGTGTGCAAATATGATTTGTTCTCAATGTCGAAGTTATGGACATAGAGCATAATAATAGAACCAAAATGCATCTTTCTAAAGCAAATAATGAATATGAAAGTACTGGTTTACGGCAAGTTTATATAGATTACAATCTGGAAATTTTTATAGTGAAAAGAAAAGAAAAGAAGAAATAAAAATCGTTTTGGAAATTGAGAAATTAGATATGAACAGAGAGTTGGATTAAAACCAATAAAACCCCCTTCTGAACGATTTGGTCGCTTAGACCAGTTGGTCATTGGTCGTGTTGGGCGCTTACTATAGCATAGGTGACTTCTTGGTGTGAGTTCGAGTCCTAGACTCTGCCCTTTTGTTTCAGAAATTTCGAATAAAACCCAATAGCCGAGCCCAAAGATACTTAATTATTATCTCCTTTTATTTATCGCGTGTGCACTTTAGCCTAGTTGGCTTGCGGTTGCGGTTGGCTCCTGTCAGGTTGCGGGTTCGAAACCTGGACTCGGCAGTTTAAAAACATTTGATTTTTTGGGTTTTAAAATTGATTCTTGGCTTTTAAAAATCCGAAAAAATATATATATTATTCTAAAATCATGTAGAACTTATGAAAAATATTTGGGGACTGTTTGACTAAAATAAAAGTTAGTTAGAAGTGAAATTGTGTTGAAAACTATTGAAATCTACCCTTAGAAAATTATAAAAATGATTTATTTTTATGAGAAAATTATGTTAAGTGATAAAGAAGAATTTTTGAATGAAAGGAAATCTAATTGTATTTTCTATGGACAATTGTTGTCAAATTGCATTGGGTTATGTATGAAAATATGCCTTTGTGGCCTTTGAGTTAAATAAATGATATGAACCATAGTATGAGAATTAGATGAATTTATAGAGATTACCTTGGAATACGAAATGCATGTATTAAGGTTGAATTATATGTATGAGTTTTGATTCATAGAAAAGAATGAAGATCAATGTTAATCGTGAAAAAGAACTTATGAATAAAGACTCAAATTTTGTGATTATGAATTGAAATTTAGGACTAAAGTATAGTTAAGCCTCGTACCGGCATTGAATAGAAATGTTGTTGAAATAAAATTTTGAAATGAAAAGCCCAAGATCCGGGTCATGTTGAATAAATGGTTAAGACCGGTATAGTGGAAGGGCTAACTCTAGAGAATTGATTTTGTTCATGATTAAAATAACTAAGGATTAGATACATAGTGAAGATGTGATGAAAATAAGAGAAAAACATGAGAATGAGGGCCACAGAGCTACGGTGTGAGAATCTTCACAGGCTGTCTTCACGATGCTTCGTGACATGACCTGGATATGTCTCCAGGAGTCCGTACCGCAAACGACGCTCGTGGGGTGTTTGGTGACTACGGGTGGTGTCATGTCCCATGACGGAGGCTGAATTGTCCATAGGTTCTTCACGATGCATCGTGACATGACGTGGGATTCCCCTCCAGGATGTCTGGACACGAGCTCGTAACTCATAGAATATCTAGGATACTTATCGTAGTTATAGTAGTAATTTAAGTCATAACGAGGGATTGAACCCTACAAGATGAAGAACGGTTAAGTGCTTGCCCTCAGAGCTATGTAGTATGGGATGCATAGAATCTGAACAAGTGCGCATTAGTGTTATGTAACATTACAAATGCATTAAAGACTAAGTGCACCGCACAACACGACATCTATAGGATAGTCCCTTGTAATTCTGTCTGTGATTAAAGCTTGTGGTTTGTTTAAGCATTTGAGAATCGTTATACTGTTTTCGGCATAGAGAGGATAACCGTGTATAATATTTCGTCGGTTGTAAGCAACTGACACGCCCATAGTTTTTATGCAGGGTAAGGTGATTAACAAGAATGCATACTGATTAAAGAATGATCCAAGTGTTGTACATTTCAATTCATGTAATTTATTGTAAAATTGCTTCCGCTGTAAATATGTAATGAAATTGTAAACTCTGATATAACAAAAAGTTTTATTTTCTTGTAAAATTTTACGAAAGAAGTGTAAAGATCCTGTGGAACTTCGAATTCAGTTGTATTTTGATTTGGGGTGTTACAGAGTGGTATCAGAGCCACGCTTCCAAGTAGTACAAATTTATAAGGAATGACACCCTAGAAGTGGACATTAGGACGTGTGTTAAGTCTAGAGATTTAAATGTAAGTCACTTACATTTGTGTTGCTCTATAATTTATGCTTCTTCTTCTCCTTTCTCTAAGATGGCAGACCACTTCGACCCAGTTGGAGGCGATGACTGGCACATAGTTGAGGAAGATTACTACTCCGGACAAGCTGATTCAGACCAAGAGGATCCTGAAGAATTTGATGAGGAATGGCCGGAGTCCAGAGAGATCACCCCACCTCCGGATTCATCTGATGATTCCTCCGACGAGAAAGAACTAGTTCCGAGTAGTCTCATTGTGTCTCTTCAGAGGCAGGTAGAGACTCGGAGGGAGAGAGCGGAGCTGCTGTAGGCGCAGTGCGCGAAGTGTAAGGAGAGTATTGCAACTCTCTGTCATCGTGTTTGTATCACGCCCCACTTCTCAAAAATACGGAATACAAGCACGTAACAAAAGCTCAGCAAATGATTTTCATCATCCATAAGCTGTTTAAGAATTCTTTACAACATATCACAATAAAATCAGAGTCGGAAGCCAGAAAAGTCAACCACATGCACATATGAACTAAATACCAACAAGAATACTTGAAATAAAATATATTAATCTCAAACAGTCATGATCTGAATAACACAAATATCCTGGAACACATTGCCCAAATACAAGAATAAATCCAAGTACAAGAATACAATATTCAAGCAAGATACAAGAAATAATAATAACAAGATCCAGCACTAATACTACATGTCATTGATGCCATCTGGAACCTGTTCTCCAAAATATGCAATTCAACGAATGCAGGAAAGAGGAAAAGAGAAAGCACAAGTACCCATCAATTGCAAGTTACGGATCACAAATAATGTAGGATACAAGCACATGGAAATGGGTGAATCTAAGCAACAAACCTAGCATGGTATAATCATGACATCACCTAAACAATTAGCATGGCAAAAGTGATCAAGTGTATATGGTATACAACAAGTGTCATGTAATTAAGAATCTTATAATCATGCATCAAGTGTCAAGTGTCATGTACACAGGTCAACAGGTAAACCGGTAAATATGTATCGAGTATCAGGTGATATGGCTAGAAATGGGGTTAAATCGGAGCCGTCCAGATTGGGCACGAATCTTGATGTTCGGGGGTAAAACAGTAATTTCACATTCAAGTGGACCTAAGGTGGGTACTGAGTCTTCTTCTCACAGATCCAATAACCCGCGAACGGATCCACACCTGTTGGGTTCGGGCCCCGACCCAAGGCGAACCCAAACCAACAAGGGGCAAATCAGGATCCCTGATTTAGCCAAATCAACAGCCCTGATTTGCTCCCACCGGGAATCATGGGCTAATTTCCCAAAACAGAATGGGAGGATTTTACTCCTTGCTGTTAAGCAGGAAATTAGGCCCCCAACCGTTCCACAGGCGACTATAAATATCACCCCTCTACCACCATGACCAGGTTAATCACTTCTTCACCACTTAAGCTCTTTCTTAATCTTTTCTGATTACTGACAAGAGCATCGGAGGGTGCGTCGCCGGAATCAATCCCGGTGTCTCGCACTTCCTTGCAGGTCGCGACAGGAGCAAGAAGGCTGAGTCAACTGTTCAGGTTTTTCTCGGACTTACAAATTCTATCTGTTTACCCCCACACCGAAATCAGCGGTAACAGATTGGCGCCGTCTGTGGGAATAACCACACGAACAGCCTCAGCCCATTCTCCGTCGTCCTCTGCAGTCATGCCGCCGAAGAAGATCAGATCCAGAGGGTCGAACCGTGTGGGCAACCTCACCGACCCGGCGAATGAAGTCCCAGTCAATCCTATTCCTCAGTCCGACCTCCCTCCGCCGACCCAGCAGGTCCCACCTCCTCCTCCCAAGCAGCAGCCCAACAATGGTCCGTCCGGTCATAACGGTCGGAAGGAGAAGCAGCCCCTCAATCCGGGCCATGTTTCGGTCCATAATGGGTCCTCGGACTCGATGGCTTCTCATCATCCCGACCTCCGCATCACACTTCTGAACCGCCAGAAGGACGACGACCTCCGAACCCATCTCGACGAGAGGCGGGCCCGAGAGGGAGCCTCCCGCCAGCGTCAAGGTGAACGGTCCCCACGTCGCCGGGATGGCAGAAGGTCTCCGGACCGCAGGGGCCGAGCGGCGTCCCCCGAGCGCCGAAGAAGGAGGTCCCGTTCCCCCGGGGATCGGCGTCATCCGAGGGACCGAGATGTACCTATCAGTCGAGCCGAATTCCTCCAGTTTCAGGAGACTGTTCTGCAGGCTCTCAATCTTCGGCAGAACGTCCAGAATGTTCAGAGGGCTCCGACGCCCGCCAGGGATCCCAGCCCTCGGCGCCGAACCCGGAGCCCTTCCCCGGCTCCCAGCCGCCAGCAGCGGGAACAAAGCCCTCGCCGGTCCCAGGACTACTGGCACCGCAGTCCACGCTCCCCTTCCTATGAAGAGGAGTCCGGGGGGTCATACGATTACCAGCGGAGGGACGACGCCCTCATCCGCTGTCTCCATGAGGTGGAAAGGCGTATCGGCCGCATGGACAGGGAGGAAGAGTCCCGAGCAGGAACCTTCCGTCCCAGCCGACCCCCCTTCTCACGGTCGATCATGGAGGCCCACATACCGAGGAGTTTCAAACCGCCATAGTTTGAAACATACTCAGGGAAATCCGACCCGGTCGATCACGTCGAAAGCTTCAAGACCCTGATGCTGATCCATCAAGCTTCCGACGCGGTGCTCTGCAGGACCTTCCCTACCACCCTCAGGGGGTCAGCTCGGGAATGGTATTCCAGGCTCGCCCCCTCATCCATCTTCTCATTCGAACAGTTCGAGATGCTGTTCATAACTCACTTCGTGAGTAGCCGGCGGGCCTAGAAGACAAGTCTTTCCCTCCTGAACCTGCGGCAGGAGAGGGAAGAGAAGTTGCGGGACTATTTGAAAAGGTTCACCGCAGAGGTCAGGTCTATCGCCTCCTTGGACCCGTCCGTGGCCACCGTGGCGTTCTAGTCGAACGTCCTCAACGCCAACCTCCGATCGTCCCTAGCCAAGAAACCGCCGCATGACTTCGCCGACCTCCTCCTGAGGTGCGAGAAGTACATCCGAGCCGAGGAGGCTGAAGCCCTTCCGATCTTCGGAGGGCCCTCCGCGGGTTCGAAGAGGAAGGCGACGGGGGAAGAAGGGTCCAAGAAAGCTCAAAAGGACATTGGCGGCCAGCGCCGCCCTCCCCCTAGGTTCGAAAAATTCACTCCCCTCACCACTAATGTCTCTACTATCCTAATGGAGGTGGAGAAGGAGGGAGTCATCCCTCCAGCTCCGAGGATGCACACCCCGGCGAAGAGGAGGGACAAAGATAAGTGGTGTCGTTACCACCGAGACCACGGGCACGACACGAATGACTGCCGGGCTTTGAGAGATGAGATTGAAGCCCTCATTCGGAGGGGGCAGTTGGCCAAGTTCGTGAAGGCTAACGATCGGACAGATCGCAACTCCCCTCCGCCTCGGGGGGCTAACAAGCGCTCCGAGCGGCGCGAAGAGACACCCGAGTTCGAGGAGGAACGGGTTCTGCACTTGATCCACGGAGGCCCCATGGGGGGCTCCTCTAATTCCTCCCGGAAGGCCTTCGTCCGAGAGGTCAACTCGGTCCATAGTGCCCCTCCCCCGAAAGGTCTCGGCATCCCTGTGTTTTTCTCCGACGCCGACCTCGAAGGGGTCCGAACCCCACACTGCGACGCCCTCGTCATCGACCTCCGCATGGCCAACTTCAAGGTGCAGAGGATTTTGGTGGACAACGGGAGTTCGGTCAATATCCTTTTCCTCTCGGCCTTCCGAGGCCTGCAGCTGTCCCGAGACTATCTCAAGCCGGCCGGTTACACTCTCCACGGGTTCACGGGGGTCCCGGTAACCGTCGAGGGGGTGATAACCCTAGACGTTACTGCGGGAAGCGCCCCTACTACCCGGACCGAGCCGATGGACTTCATGGTCGTCGACGTCCCGACAGCATATAATGTCATCCTCGGCTGCCCCGGCCTAGCCGCCCTGGAGGCTGTCCCCTCGGCATACCATTTGAAAATGAAGTTCCCCACTCGGTCGGGAGTAGGGGAAGTCAGGGGAAACCAGGAAACAGCCCGGAAGTGCTACATGATTTCCACCGGGGGACCAGTGCTCTCGCTCGAGACGCTGGAAATCCCCGAGCCGAAGGCCCGCCAGACGTCCGAGCCGGTGGACGAATTGGAAGAAGTGCTATTCTCGGACGAGGATCCGAGCTGGAAATTTCTCATCAGCAAATCCTTGCCGACCGCACTGTGTTCGAACCTGATTAAATGCATCCGGGACAACCGTGACCTGTTTGCATGGTCAGCCGCGGACATGCCTGGCATTTCTGAGGAGCTCCTCATCCATCGCTTAAGTGTCGAACCGGGGTGCAAACCGGTCCAGCAGAAGAGGCGAAAGTTCGCCCCCGAGCGACAGCAGGCCATCAAGGAGGAGGTGGATAAACTTCTAAAGGCCAAGTTCATACAGGAGGTAAATTATCCCGAGTGGCTGTCGAACGTTGTAATGGTCAAGAAGTCCAATGGCTCGTGGAGGATATGCATTGACTTCACCGACCTGAACAAGGCGTGTCCGAAGGATCCCTTCCCGCTTCCGAACATCGACACCCTTATCGACGCCACCTCGGGCCATGAGCTCCTCAGCTTCATGGATGCCTTCTCGGGGTACAATCAAATTCGAATATTCCCTCCGGACATTCTGAAGACTTCCTTCGTCACCGACCAAGGCCTCTACTGCTACCGGGTAATGCCGTTCGGCCTGAAGAACGCGGGCGCCACATACCAGCGCCTCGTCAACAAGGTCTTCCAGAGCCAGATCGGCCGAAACATGGAGGTGTACGTTGACGACATGCTCGTCAAGAGCATCCGCGGCACCGATCATGTAGCCGACCTCCAGGAGGCCTTCGGCGTGTCGAGGAAGCACAACATGCGGCTGAACCCGAACAAGTGTGCGTTCGGGGTCTCCTCGGGAAAATTCCTCGGCTTCATGGTAAGCCAGCGAGGAATCGAAGCTAATCCCGAAAAGATTAAGGCCATATTAGACATGGCTCCGCCTCGGAACGTCAAGGAGGTGCAAAAGCTCACTGGCCGGCTCGCTGCTATCGGCCGGTTCCTTTCGAAGTCGGGGGAAAAGTGCCTTTCCTTCTTCAAAGCACTCAGGGGGGCCAAAGGTTTTGAATGGGGCCAACCGCAACAGGAATCATTCGACCAGCTGAAGGCCTATTTGGTGAACCCCCCCTGCTCAGTAAACCGGTCCCGGGCGAGACTCTCTTCGTCTACTTGGCTGCCTCCGAGCAGACCTTAAGTGCTATGTTAGTGAGAGAGGAGGACCGGGCCCAGAGGCCTATCTACTACGTGAGCAAGGTGCTCCGGGACGCCGAGCTCCGCTATTCGAGGATAGAGAAGATAGCCTACGCTCTGGTCATGGCAGCGAGAAAACTTCGGCCATACTTTCAATCCCACTCGGTCGTTGTCCTTACCGACCAACCCCTCAAGCAGATCCTCCACAAGCCTGAGACCTCGGGCCGGCTGATGAAGTGGTCCATTGAGCTAAGTCAGCATGACATCTCTTATCAGCCTCGGACGGCAATTAAGGCACAGGCTCTCTCCGACTTCATCGTAGAGTCCACTATCCCCGAGGTCGGCCACGTCCCGAATGGGCCCCCCATGTGGACAGTTTTCGTGGACGGATCCTCTTGTAATGAAGGAAGCGGCGCCGAAATCATACTGAACGGCCCTGACAACTTCGTCCTCCAGTACGCCATCCGCATGAACTTCAAAGCCTCGGACAACGAGGCGGAGTACGAAGCACTCATCGCCGGGCTCGGACTCGCCCGAAGCGCTGGAGCCCAACGCCTTCGGATTCACAGTGACTCCCAACTAGTCGTGAACCAGGTCTCGGGCGAATATGAGGCCCGAGACGAGCGAATGGCGAAGTACCTCGCCAAGGTCCGGGACCTCCTGAGCCGGTTCGAAGAGGCCACCATCGAACGAGTCCCTCGGGAAGAAAATTCACAGGCTGATGCCCTCTCCAAATTGGCTTCGTCCTCACTTCAAGGTCTCGAACAGACCGTGCTGATCGAAGTCCTCTCTAAGCCGAGCATCGAAGATGAGTCGCCCACCTCGGCGGAGTTGTTGCCAGTCATGCTACAAGACGATTGGATGAAGCCATTGATAGAATTCTTAAGGGATGGAGTTCTGCCTTCGGATCCCAAAGAGGCTCGCCGAGTTCGGACCCGGGCCGAGCGGTTTGTCCTAATCGAGGGTATCCTGTACAAACGCTCTTTCTCTCAGATTGACGGCCGACCGTACTTAAGGTGCCTCTCTCCGGATCAAGCCGAATATGCCCTGCGAGAGCTCCACGAAGGCATCGGAGGGGCACACTCAGGATTTAGGTCCTTGGCCCGAAAAGCTTTGAATTATGGGTATTTCTGGCCGACCCTCCTTCAAGACGTCGAGCGACATGTTCGGCAATGCAGTTCCTGTCAGAGACACTCTAACATCCGACGCCTCCCTCAGGCCAACCTCGCCTCCCTATCAAGTCCCATCCCCTTCGCAATGTGGGGCATGGACTTACTAGGGCCCTTCCCTCCAGCTTCGGGTCAGCTCAGGTTCTTGGTCGTAGCCATCGACTACTTCTCGAAGTGGGTCGAGGCCGAGCCCCTCGCCACTATAACCGAGAACAAAGTGGTACAGTTCTTCTGGAAGAGCATCATATGCAGGTTCGGAGTCCCCCGGGTCCTCATAACGGACAACGGGACTCAGTTCACAGGCGCAGCGTTCCGAGCTCTATGCGACGACCTGGCCATTCAGCAGCGCTTCTCGTCCGTCTCCCATCCTCAGTCGAACGGACAGGCAGAAAATGCCAATCGGCAGATCCTCGCAGGTATCAAGAAAAGGCTCGACAAAAGTTCCAAGGGCTTATGGGTCGACCAACTCCCCAACGTCCTATGGAACTACCGCACGAGCAAACGGACCCCCACAGGCGAGTCCCCCTTCAACCTCACCTATGGGTCCGAGGCCGTGATACCTCTTGAGGTCGGAATACCATCCCCTCGGCTCACAGCCTTTGACGAAGCACAGAATGCCAGAGACCTCAGAGCAGAATTGGACTTGATAGACGAGCTGAGGGAAAGGGCATCGATTCGGCAGCAGATCTACCGAAGAAGAGTTGAATTGGCGTACAACAGGAAAGTCCGGCCCGCCAACCTTAATCAAGGAGATTTGGTCTTGAGAAAGCTAGCCATATCCCTCTCCAGTCAGAAGAACAAGCTAGCGCCGAACTGGGAAGGGCCGTACAGGATTACGAAAGTTGTTCGGCCAGGAACATATCGCCTCGAAGACCTAGAGGGCAGAGAGCTTCCGAGGACCTGGAATGCCGACCACCTCCTAAAATACCAAGAGAGCACTCCGGCGCCACTCTAAGTAACAAGGAGTATCGAGCCATTCCAGTCCTCCGACTTGTAACCCATTTTTTCATAAATTGTACTATGTAAAACGGTTCGCCGTCAAATATCAATAAAGAAAGCTCTATTATGTTCGTGAATTCGTATGTTTCTCTCCCCTCTTGTCACCTACTTTAAATTATGAACCGATGGTTCGGAGTCCAACACTCGGCTCGACTTTACCTCCTCGGCTCGTCTCCGGACGAACCAGGGGTAGATCGCCGTTCGGAATTGCTCCCACCACCGTTGAACTACACCGACGGTTCGGAGTCCAACACTCGGCTCGACTTTACCTCCTCGGCTCGTCTCCGGACGAACCAGGGGTAGATCGCCGTTCGGAATTGCTCCCACAACCGTTGAACTACACCGATGGTTCGGAGTCCAACACTCAGCTCGACTTTACCTCCTCGGCTCATCTCCGGACGAACCAGGGGTAGATCGCCGTTCGGAATTGCTCCCACAACCGTTAAACTACACTGATGGTTCGGAGTCCAACACTCGGCTCGACTTTACCTCCTCGGCTCGTCTCCGGACGAACCAGGGGTAGATCGCCGTTCGGAATTGCTCCCACCACCGTTGAACTACACCGACGGTTCAGAGTCCAACACTCGGCTCGACTTTACCTCCTCGGCTCGTCTCCGGACGAACCAGGGGTAGATCGCCGTTCGGAATTGCTCCCACAACCGTTGAACTACACCGATGGTTCGGAGTCCAACACTCAGCTCGACTTTACCTCCTCGGCTCGTCTCCGGACGAACCAGGGGTAGATCGCCGTTCGGAATTGCTCCCACAACCGTTAAACTACACCGATGGTTCGGAGTCCAACACTCGGCTCGACTTTACCTCCTCGGCTCGTCTCCGGACGAACCAGGGGTAGATCGCCGTTCGGAATTGCTCCCACAACCGTTGAACTATACCAAAGGTCCGGAACACATAATCCGAACTCTCCTAACTATTAGCCGAAGCCCGAAGACCCACACCTTCGGTCGGCTACCGAGCAAGTGCCTTCCCGAGCTTGTAAACGGGGAAAACACACTTTCCCCTCAACTTTCGTGCATGATCTCGATCAGACGGCTCAGATCTTGCCACCTGCGCTAAACGACAAGATAACGTTTTCTTGGGAACTGAGCCGCCTCGAGATTCGCGCCTACGTTCGACGGCTCAGATCTCGCCACCTGCTCTAAACGACAAAATAGCACTTTCTTGGGTGCAGAGCCGCCTAGGAATTCATACCGTACCGTGTCAGAGCTGCTAAACGACGAAATACCGTACTTATGGGGACCCGTTCGGTTAAACAAACACGCTCGGTTCAAAGATCTCGGCACGACCGACACAGTTATAAGCAAAGACAAATATGCAAAGCAATGAAAGGGAATTTTATTAATGGTCGGCGCATAATACAAAACATTCCATTACAAAGTGTTGGCAAACAAAACACACAACGCCCGACCCACTACACTTGTCCCTCATATAAAAACATCCTCACTAGACTGTTCGTCCTCCTCGGCTGGCAGCTCCTCTGCGCCCCCCCGGAGCTTCGCCATCACAGCCTGCAAGTGCCGAATCTCCGAGAGCAAGTCATCCCGCTCGGCAATAATCTTCGACTGGTTGTGCCGAATGCATTTGACCCGAAGAGCGTTGCTGAATGCGGTTTGCGAGTCTTCATCCCCTCCTGCGGGGCTCAGCTCGATGATCCTATTCTCCAAGCGTTGGATCTCGGCTTCCCGAAGGTCGAGGACGGACGAAAGGTGGGCCCGCTCACTCTCGGCCCGGCGTAACTTCAGATCGGCGCTCCTAGGGCTCAGAACCACCGTCCCAGAAGTGGCCTCGGATTCGGAGTCATCATTCGAACGTTCGGAGTCCGAGCCATGGATCGTCACCACGAGCTGAAAGGAAGGGAAAACGAATAACACAATTTTAATGCACTGCCGATGTCTAACACTTAAAATTTTCCAAAAAGATTCGCATTCAGACATAATAGTGTTACAGACAGCCAAACCGACCCCATAATTAGGTTTTTACAACAACCAACAAAAATGGAAAACGACATGATCAGGGCCTCTTCGGAAGGGGAATGCTTCGGTTTAGGGAAACGCGAGGACGACAAGGCCTGCCCTCCGAGCTCGACCATAAACCAACGAAGCGCGATCCCCCTTCACTGCTAGTCCTAACAGCAACGCCGACCGAGGCACCGCTCAACGAGACAGCCGCGCTACTCTGAGCATCGGTCGGACTCCGCCTGGTCATAGGCGAGCGCGTCGCAAGTTCGTAAAACGTAATCCCCCTCTTGCTCTCCTCGCGAGTGCACGACGTGCTGCGAACATTAGCTCTCTCTGGCACGGGCTTGAGCGACGCGATCTCCTCCTCCAGTTCGATAATTCTATCCCTCAAGACGTCGTCCTTCGCCAACTTCTTCGGTCGAGGGGCCCTCAACGAGGCCGAGGCATTGTCACTATCAGCCGCAAGCCGTCGGTAATGGGTGACCTCAATCCCCCTATCTATTGTGATCCTTCTGAGCCTGTCGATTTCGGCTGATAGCCTCTTGCGCTCGGTTGACGCTTTCTCCAGTTCGGAAGTCAGCTTCTCTCCCTCCGCCGAACGTTCTTTCCCCGCTAACTCCAAGTATTGGACCTCAGCCAAGAGGTCGTCATTCTTCTGCTCGGCGGCAGCGAGCTCTCTACGGAGACTCTCGACTTCGCCTTCGGGACAAGGAGCTGGGGGGTGCTTCCGCAGTTGCCACAGCTCGCGACAATACCTCCGCAGAGCTGCCTTCGTCTCCTCCAGCCTGCCGAGCAGGAGAAATCGATTATACCGGCTCTGAAAGAGCTCGTCCTTTGTTTTCGCCAGCTCTTTCCGAAGGTATACAACCTCCGTGATCGGACCGAATCTCACCTGAAAAGCAGAGATGAATCCGAGGCCCAACACTTGAAGAAATTTACGCCAAATCAGACACTAAATCCGAGACTCAACACTTGGACAAATTTTGGCCAAACAAAACATTTTTTCATTCAAGATTCAAAGAGAAAGTTCTACAACAGCGGTGGCCAGTCCGCAGTTAGGCTTACAAAAAAAAGACAAAAAAGAAAAAAGACAACCGAGTCAGGGGTCGACCTTTTTGTCGTTCGGGTCCGTCGACCCCCCGGCCTTGTCCTCGCCATCGCCCCCGCCTCCACCTTCGCTCCTGCTCTCCTCCTTGGAGTCGTCCTCCTCTTCGCCCTCGGCCTCGGCCTTCCATGGGTCCTCGACGGGTTCCGTCTCCCCCTCAGGGTCGAGCAACCCTTCGGGGACACCCTCCTCCCCTTCCACGAGGTCGTAAAAGTTGTAGGAGGACGTGTCGAAGCCCGGATTCTTGGCGGCGACATGTTGCAAGGCTCGACCATAGGCATCCATCATGTTTTGGAGCATGTGCTGCGCAGCCTCCTCCTGCACGGCCTTCTTCACCTTCTTCACCTTCCTGAGGTGTTTGGCCTTCATCTTCTCGGCCCTCTTCCGAGCCTCCTCCGCTTCCGACCGAGCCTTGGCCAGCTCTTCCTTTAGCCCGACTGCCTCCTTCACCGACGCCTCGAGCTTGGCCGTCGTATCCTTCAGCTCGGCCGCCTCCTTCTCCGAGGCCTCAAGCTTGGCCGCCATGTCCTTTGACAGCTGAATGGCGTCGGCCAGCTTCTTCTCCAACCCTCCTACTTCGGCAGCCCTCTTCGTCGAGAGAAGTAGCTCGGCATCAAGCTGCTTCGCGACCTTGATGCGTTCCGCCCTCTCCCGCTCCTTCTCCTGCTCCTTGTTCGCCAACTCCTCGACCAGAAAATTGAAGTGGCAGAGGGTCTGAAAGAGAACAACACGTTAAAATCCGAATCCAAGAACTTGGAGAAATTCCAAGGAAGAAATTTGGACGAAGAAGAGCTCGGCCTACTTACCGACATGGTATTCCGGGCAATCTGCATCACGGCGTCCCCTGCCATCCCGGCCTTCAGGGTCGCTCAATCCTTCGGGGTCGGCAGGTGCCTCACCGCCTCCATGCAGATGTTCCTGTCGCCCAAGAAGCCATCGACGTTCATCACCTGCCAGTCGGGGACGAAGATCTGCTTATGACGCTCGGTCAAGATCTTCTTCGCATCGGCGGTAAGGGGCGGAACTGGGAGGGACATCGCATCCTTCACCCCGAACACGCTGTTCGACGAGCCGGGAGCATCCGCCTTCGGGGTCGGCGCAGGTGCATCCGAGGCGAGGGGATCGGAGACCATGACCCCCCTGCTCGGGGACCACGACCTTCGTCGGAGAGACAAGGACCTCGATCTCCCCCTCCTTGAGGACCGCGACCTTCGGTTGGTCGGCAGCCTTCACAACCGAGGGCTTCTTCGAAGCTCGGCTGTCCTGAGGCACTGCCGACGGCCTCTTCTTCTTCTCCTGCTCTGCCCTGCCCTTCGCCACCAGAGCCTTGTAATCAAGCTTCATCGTCTCTGCAAAAGCCGAATGAAAAAACTTAGAAAATTTTCATGAACTTTAAACAAAGAACACAAATACCAGAAGCATACGAGGGTCGATCGGGCTGAGACCCCCACGGAACAGATGCTCCTCCGTAATATCTTTCCAGCTCAGCGCTGGCAGGGCGAGGAGCTTCTTCTGGACCTCCTTGTCCTCATCACTCAGCGGCGCCTCTCTCTTGGTCCGCTTGGGCAGACCTTCCTTTGCCCAAACCGTCGGTATCACCCATGGCGTCAGAGCTCGGACGAGGAAGTACTTCTCCTTCCAATGTTTGATCGAGTCCGGGTTCTCGATCAACTTAACCCCCGTCCGAGGAGAAAAGAAAAACCTCTGCTCGTCCCGCTTCGGCTGGCAAGGTCGGAAGAGACTCCGAAAGAGGAACATAGTCGGCTTGGCACCGACCTCCTGGCATTGAAGGACGAACGCCACGACGTGCCTCCATGTGTTCGGCATCAGTTAGGCGGGACTTAAACCGTACCAGACCAGGACTTCAACCACGAACGGGTGGAGGGGGAAGCGGAGTCCGGCAATGAGGGAGTCGACCGGAAAGACACATACGTCCGACGAGGACTTTGTGTTGGCTCGGAATCCCGGCCCAGGAAGGAGCAGTACATACTCAAGCGGGATCCGGAAACCCTCTCGGATCAGACGAAGATCGGTCTCGGTAAGAGTCGAGATCCTATGGTCCACCTCGGACAGCTCCCTAGGCTCGTTCTCCTCCACCAGCTTAGCCGTACCTTGAGTGACTCTCTCCAAGGTATCCTCGGCGTAATCCCGGACGCCTCCCACGCTCGACAGGGCGATGGGCTGCCGACCGAACGCCCCCGCTCTCTTCGGTGTTTCCACTATCGTGATCACGGCTTTACTCTTTCGGGACTCCGCCATGACCTCCACGGGCACTTCAGCCACTTCGCCCTCTTTATCCGGACGAACGACGTCTTGTTCGCTCGGCTCCACTACTCCCTTCCCTTTATCCCCTCGGCCAACGGCTTGCTCCGAGGCGGGGGTCTCAGCCGAAATCTTAACCATTTTTCCTAAAAGAGAAGGGAAAGAGACTGACCTTGAAGTGACAGGTGCGGTCAGAAAGTTCGCCGGAAACAAGGAACGCTACCGCGACAGCTAGCAACGCCACCAAAGAGCTAAAAACGGCGAAGCAAAGTAAAAACTGAAGAGAGAGAGTCAAAGTGAAAACTGAGACTTGGTCTAAGGGGGGGTGAAGATTTATAGTAAAAACGGGACGTCCCTTGGACTTCCAAACGAAAGTTTGCGACTTTTGGGCTGCTCTCGAAACGTCGCGAAGGCCCATCACCATTGTCTCCATCACCAAGTCAACTAGCTCGGCTCCAGGGGATCTGAATTCGAGCTACAAGCAATCCGAACATGCCGCAATAGGGTCCGGTCGGAACCCGAGCAAGTGCCTTCCCGAGCGTGTAAACGGGGAAAACTCACTTTCCCCTCAACTTTCGCGCCTGATCTCGATCAGACGGCCCAGATCCCACCGAGAACACTAAACGACAAGATAGTGTTTTCTTGGGAGCTGCGCCCGTCTCGAGATGCGCGCCATCATCCAATGGCTCAGGGTGCGCCACGTCGTTCGGACGATTGAACCCTCGGACGCTCCACCTATGTCTAGAGGAACCAGGAAAAATTTTGATTCAAAGTTTTAAGGCACCGCCCTCGGCGAGCACCCCCCAGGTCCCGTGTCTCAGTCGGTATTCCGCCGACCCACGGGCCCCGATCAAAAACAGATCAGCACTCCCCCCATCTCTAACTCCCCCGGGCTGACATCCAGCAGAAGCCGTCAGCCCGGAAGGAAGACAGAGATGGGAGGGGGTCCATCAATACTCAGAGATCAGGAGAAGCGCACCATTCCGAGCTAGTTGGTAGCAACTGGAAGGCTCGGCTCGTCAGAGGACTCTGACAACAGCGCCTTCACAGTTGCTAACAACGGGCTCGGACGGTCCGGAAGCCCGAGCCACGACTCATGGTGGAGAAGCGCACCATTCCGAGCTAGTTGGTTGCAACTGGAAGGCTCGGCTTGTCAGAGGACTCTGGCAACAGCGCCTTCACAGTTGCAACAAACGGACTCAGATGGTCCGAAAATCGGCATCGGACATGGATCATCACCTCTTCCACCAAGATCTCCGCCTACCTAGACACCCACTTCGGAGCGACCAAAGAAAGCAGAAGATCTTGGTGGAAGAACGACCACCCGTCCTTCCGAAGTGGCCCACACCCCGGGTCCGGACTATGGTCGTCGCCACTACTGCCTTATCCCCTCCCGCTCCTGACATCCCCTTCGGAGCAGTGAGGAACGGGAGAAGAATAAGACAACAGGGTGACCACCCGTCCTTCTGAAGTAACTCATCCCTCGGGTCCGGACTATGGTCGTCGCCACTACTGCCTCGTTCCCCCCCCCGCTCCTGACATCCACTTTGGGGCCGTCAGGAACAGAGGGAAAACCAGGCAGAAGAGCAACCACCCCCTCGGACCTCAAAAGAGAAGCTACCCAAGGTAGATACCTCCGAGGTGTGAAACTCTATGCTGATGGTGATTGAAATGACAAAGGGAGTGGGGTACTTATAGCCTGCCTCAAAGAGCCTGCCATTATGACCCTCGGAAGTTGAAACGCCGCGTATTAATGGAGGGAGTTGTCCTTAATGACCTTGGGAAGGCGGAACGCCGCGCAAGTCCCGAAGCACCATTAATACCATTGGGAACAGAGTCATCTCGGATTGCCAAAAACACAGGCCCTCGGTCGGCCACCGAGCAAGTGCCTTCCCGAGCGTGTAAACGGGGAAAACTCACTTTCCCCTCAACTTTATCGCCTGATCTCGATCAGACGGCCCAGATCTCGCCGAGAGCACTAAACGACAAGATAGTGTTTTCTTGGGAGCTGCGCCGGTCTTGAGATGCGTGCCAACATCCAACAGCTCAGATAGCGCCACACCGCTCGGACGACCGAGGCCACACTTCCTCGGTCGGCTACCGAGCAAGTGCCTTCCCGAGCTGGTAAATGGAGAAAAAAGACACCGAGCTACTTAGACCGTTGGATCTCTCAGAAATTCGCGCTCCCAATGATAGACAGCCCAGATTACGCCACGTGCGCTAAAAGACAAGATAGCATTTTCTTGGGAACCGCGCCGGTCTCGAGATGCGCACCAGCATCCGACAGCCCAGATAGCGCCACGTCGCTCGGCCTACCGAACCCCCTACCTCCGGTCGGCAGCCGAGCAGGCGCCTTTCCGAGCTCGTAAACGGAGAAAAACGCTGCGGAGCGGTAACAGCCATCAGATCTTTCCGAAATTTGTGCTCGTCCATGATCAACGACTCAGAACGAGCCACGTCATTAATCGGTATTTAAATCATTTTTTATTTATTTAAATCGTTTTATTTATTTAAAAATTGCGAAAAAATTGCTAAAAATTCGGGAAAATTAACTAAAAATTCTGAAAAGTAATTGAAAATTTGGGGGCCCATTTTCGAATCCCTGAACGAACAATTACTGCCTGGAATGTACTGTTAAAGGCCTCCGAACGACTAGTGAACACGTCGCAAAATTAAATAAATAGTCCGAAAAAATAGATAAAAGCCCTCAAATACCCGATGTGACCAGAGAACAGCAAGCGGCATCAAAAAATTACCTCACTACCCCCTTCGAGATTCGAAATCCTCCATTCGGACACCGATACAACTCCATCAGCCACTAAAACAGTTGAACTACTCCTCAAAGTCTGATCACGCTCAGTCTTTAGGAGTGGAGGGGCTCGTGATATGGCTAGAAATGGGGTTAAATTGGAGCCGTCCAGATTGGGCACGAATCTTGATGTTCGGGGGTAAAACAGTAATTTCACATTCAAGTGGACCCAAGGTGGGTACTGAGTCTTCTTCTCACAGATCCAATAACCTGCGAACGGATCCACACCTGTTGGGTTCGGGTCCCGACCCAAGGCGAACGCAAACCAACAAGGGGCAAATCAGGATCCCTGATTTAGCCAAATCAACAGCCCTGATTTGCTCCCACCGGGAATCATGGGCTAATTTCCCAAAACAGAATGGGAGGATTTTACTCCTTGCTGTTAAGCAGGAAATCAGGCCCCTAACCGTTCCACAGGCGACTATAAATATCACCCCTCTACCACCATGACCAGGTTAATCACTTCTTCACCACTTAAGCTCTTTCTTAATCTTTTCTGATTACTGACAAGAGCGTCGGAGGGTGCGTCGTCGGAATCAATCTCGGTGTCTCGCACTTCCTTGCAGGTCGCGGCAGGAGCAAGAAGGCTGAGTCAACTGTTCAGGTTTTTCTCGGACTTACAAATTCTATCTGTTTACCCCCACACCGAAATCAGCGGTAACATCAGGTAATCAGGATAATCAGGTAATAGGTAATCATGTAACATGTACCAAATATCAAATCTCAAGTATCACGTCTCATGTATCATGTAGTCAAGTATCAAGCAAGCATGTATCTTGTTCAAGTATCATGTTCAGGTCTCATGTACAGGTAATCATGTTCAAGTCTTGTAGTGATTACTATCTAGGTAGCACTTCATGCCGTCCATACAATATGGTTGCTACAACAAACAGTTTCGCTTTAGATTTCATAGTGGACCATAGAGGGCAGTATAATCCGGGACAAGTCAAGTAACCAGTATCAAGCACGAGTCACGTAGTCGTGAACAAGTGGCAGCAAGTATCAAACACAAGTCATGTAGTCATGATCATGTGGCAACAAGTAATATCTAGCATGAATCATGTTGTCATGAAACATGGCGGCATATAGTATAAAAAGCATGAATCATGTAATCATGAAACATGGCACAAGTAATATTAAGCATGAATCATATAATCATGAGACATGGCAACAAGTAATGGAAAACATGGCCCCCCTTCCGAGTACACATTTCTGAATTATCCACTATTAGATCTTTTCCTTAAACCCTGGCTTGGTTACTTTTATTATGGTTATCAAACATGCATGAATGTATACGGAATAGTGTCAAACTAACATGGTATAATCAGAATTAGGTTCGGGAAACAAATCAGCGTGCATAGATGATATACAGTCATATAAACGAGCAAAATAGTGTATGTTCATAATCAAGACAGCATGACAGATCAGTACTAAAACAGTGAATCTCGTTGCTACAGAAATGCAAATCTAGATCCGTCGAAGGATCTGGAAACTAGACATCCACACGCATCCAACGAGTATAATTAAGTCACATACTAATTCACAACATCTCAGCTCAAAACTGATTTGAATATAGAATTTAGGTTCAGCAAGAAAATAGGGGAACAACTTCAAAAGCATGAAAAAAGCAGGAAAACTCATCAAATAATTCCACAAAAAATCTGGGGTAATCCCCTATATGTGTAGACTCAAAATAACAAGTTTCATAATATTCCAATAAGTGTAGATCAGTTATCAAAAATAAGAAGCAACACGAAAATATAGTTCGACGAATCTGGAATTCTCAACACTGCTGTATGAAAACTAGGATATCTCGCAATCAGTGAATCAAAATCCAATTCTGCCAGAACGACATGAAAATAGATAGATTTTAATAACTTTCATATTTCACAAAAAATTTTCATACAGTATGAGGAATTATAGTGAAAACATGATTCTTTACTGAACAGTACGCAAAATACAGCACAAGTAGATTTTAGAAAAGAGCATGAAACACCATATAAAACTTGTCTTTAAAATTCATCAAAAATCTGGATAGTCCCTAACATCATAAAAAAACACTGAGCAAAATATTAGGTTCAGATATTATGTATAGAATAGTTCTTGAAAATAATTTGTTAACTAATTTAACTCAAAACAGAATCTGGAATTTATCGACACGCCTGTACCAAAACATACATAACCTAGTCATACCAAAACATCCAAATTAAGTAAAACCAGTGGGATTTGAAAATAGACAAAATTATCTAAAATCCACCTTTTATTTTGGAATTCAAATACTGACTGTAGCATGGACGAAAACAGCAATCAAAACGGAACAAGCAGCAAATACCGATTTCACACCTCTAACCAAGAACATCATAATTTTATTAATAATGATCCAAACACATCCAAACTTGAAATACAACCTACCAAATATCAAAACATCATGTTTTAGGGGTTCTAACATGTCCAAGCCTATTATTTTCACATAGACATTCAATCAAACACAATTCGTGCAAACATCCACATACATGCATCAAAATCAAGTTTTGGGTAAAACCTAGGTCATTATCCTATCAAGCTTGGTATTATAAGTCATCTATGGCCAATTTACACAATAGAGACAAAACCCATCAAGAAAAACACAATCTTTGGTTGTCTCTAGACCCAACTACACTAGATGTGAACTTTTTGACTTGTATCAACCTAATGAATTGTAGTACAAGTTATTTGCCTTAGTTTGGAGATGAAGAATGATGTAAATCAAAAGTGGGAGCAAATTCCACGAACGAAAATCCACGGACTCACGAACGATCCACACGCGTACTCGAGCACGAGCAAAAAAATTTCAAGAGCAAGAGAATGCGCGACGATGGATGGAGAGAAAGCGGGAGGGATGAAGCACGGACGGCGCAAGAGTTTGGGAAAAAAATATGAAGCATGCGGTTTTTAACTAATATTGATGTGTATATATATATGGTTGATGAAGGGTGGGAGGGTGCATATGCTGCGAATGCTGGTTGACGGCTACAGGAGGGGGAAAAAAAAGATTGGGTCGGGTTGGTCAGGTGCAAATCCGGGTGGTATTAGGTTTGGTTGTTAAGGAAGGATTTAAAAGGTAAGGATTTTTATATTAGGAAGGTATGTGGTATGAAGGATTTTCTAGGTGTGGGGAATGCTGGGGGTAGTTAAATATAGGGGGAATGCTGGGGGTAGTTAAATATAGGATAGAATTATATAGGATTTGAGTTTGGTAGATGTATACAAGGCAGAAAGAGATTTCGGTAGGTAAGTAATAAGGAAAGAAGGTGGGTGGGATTATAATAGGAAAGTAGATAATGGGTATATATATTAGGTGGTGGGTTTATGGCTAATATGGATCCGGGGGGATTGAATAAGATCATGGTTTGGGATTAAGGAATGGGTATTGTTAACGGGTAATCAATGGGCTTTGGGTTTTAGGTGGATAATAGGTAATGGGTTAGGGAATTTATATAATGGGTTAAGTCATTAATTGAAAACAATATAATGGGTTTAAATGGGTATATAAAAATCCAATAAGAAATTGGGTTTTAAAATCCAACAAAAAATTAAATTAACCAATAAAAATATTTTTCATAATAAAAATGTAATTTGCACTACACAATATAATTTATTTAAAATACTACAAATACAAATAACAAAAAGAAATGAATTTTTAATAAAAACTCAAACGTAATAATAATAATAGTAATAACAGTAACAATATTAATAATGAAAATCAGAGTAATAATAACAAAAATAAAATTTGTATAAAAATCATAGGAAATAATTACAAATAAGATTATTTATCGAAAATAGATTTTAATAGAAGATCCAACAATACATTTTGACAAAATAGTTGAAAACCGAAAAAAAATAATTTGCAAAAATTTTTAAAATACAGAAAATACACAAAAATATATTTTTTGGTAAACAGGGGTTACAGTTTGGGAACTCGAGAAGAGGAAAAACAAGTACGATGTACTGAAGGAGAAAGTGGAGGAACTACGGGGAGAGCTACGAGAAGCCAAGAGGAACCGCAGGAACTAGACTGTTGTATCTTCTTACTGCTTTCATTTGATGTCGGGAATATTTTAAATTCGAATGTATAAAGTTTGGAATTCAATGAAATGAAAAGTTGATTTAAAATTCATGTTTATACTTCGAATTTAATGGATCTTTTGCATCAGAATATGGCTAGAAGAGGAGCTCGAAATGGTGAAGGTCTGGACTTGAAAATGGAACTAGCGAGGGTCCATCAGACACTCAATGCTGTTGCCATGAATCATAATCAAGGAAGGGTGCCTGCGAATCCAGTACCCGAAGTAATCAAACTCGTGGAATCATTCAAGCGGATGAAACCACCGGTATTTGAGGGAAAGTCAGACCCTGACACGGCTGACAACTGGATCCAACAGGTGAGACCATCTTCGAAGTCTTGGAGACTCCGGAGGGCAGCAAGGTGAAGTTGGCGGCGCTGCAGTTTGAGAAGGATGCAGCTGTGTGGTGGCAGTCGATGAAGCAGACGATGGAAGGTATTGTTCTTGGCTGGGATGAATTCTTGGAGGAATTCCGCTGTCATTATTTTCCCTCAAACGTCCAGGAGAAGAAGGCCATGGAGTTTCTGGCACTGCAGCAGTGCGGCATGTCGGTTAGGGAGTATGAGACAAGGTTTACTCAGATGTCGAGGTATGCACCTGAATTGGTGATGGATGGGGCAAAGAAGGCTCGAAAGTTCGAGCATAGGTTAAGGTCAAGTCTGAGATCCAGGATGATACCCCTCGGTATCAGAAGGTTTGACAAGCTGGTCAAACGAGCTGCAGCCACTGAGGAAGACATGGAGCAATTCCATGCTGTTCAAAATCGGAGGACCAACTGGAATGTTGGGAAGAGGCCCGCAGTTTCTGGCAACTTCAGGAGACAGCCACCGGCCTAGAGGTTCAAACCAACGGGAGCGAATGCTATCAACATAGCTGGGAGACTCGAAAACAATTGGGTGAGACCTCCTGTGGTGACTTGCTTCAACTGTGGTGAGACGGGACATTACAAGTCTAAATGCCCAAAGCCGCAGAATGTCACCCGTAGTGGACCAACACAGCAAGTTGGAAAGAAGCCGTACCAGCAGGGGCGAGTATTTGCCTTGACTGAAGCTGATGCTGATGAGGTGGATCACGTCATCACTGGTACGAGGGAAGGATGTTTAGAGTGTTTTCTGTTGTTTCTCTTTTCCCGCTTTTATAGTGAACTGTTATGTAACGAGTGTGTGTTATGTCACATGAGAACTTTATTTGAATGGAAAGAAAGCTGTTGTTTTGTTCAATACTGGGTCCTCTCACACTTTTGTATCACCTAAAGTTTGCTAAAGTTTTGGGCGTCGAACTGAAAGTCTTTCCAGGCAAGGTCTTGGCAGTAGCTACTCCATTAGGGGAGACTCTAACCACTGATCGGTACTATGCGGACTGTGAGATCGAGATTGGGGACAGAATTTTCGGGATTGATCTGATTGAGCTGAATGTCTTGGGAGTCGATGTGATCATTGGCATTGATTGGATGTCGGTGTACAGTGCGAACATCGAGTGCAAGACCAAGGTAGTAACAGTGAAGGCTTCAGGTGGACCTGAAGTCACTTTCCAAGGAAAGAAGAGATGTTCTGGTTTGGTGGCAGCTATCTGCAAGAGGGATGTTCCTGTAGAAGTGCAGGGGATTCCTGTGGATCGGGACTATCCGACTGTGTTCTTGGAAGATTTTCCTGGGTTACCCCCGCATCGTGATGTAGAGTTCAGCATCACTATTCAGCCAGGAAGTGCACCTATTTCAAGGCACCATATAGGATGGCACCTGCGGAGCAGGATGAGATCAAACGGCAGATTGAGGAACTGTTGGAGAAATGCTTTATTCAATCGAGTGCGTCGCCTTGGGGAGCGCCGGTGGTTTTGGTAAAGAAGAAGGATGGTTCGATGAGGATGTGCATCGATTATCGGGAGCTGAATAAGGTCACTGTTCAAAATAAGTATCTGATTCCCCGAATTGACGAACTGTTCGATCGTCTACAAGGAGCAGCTATTTCTCCAAAATAGATCTTCGATCAGGTTACCATCAAGTTCGAGTGAAAGCTGAAGATGTGCATAAGGCTGCGTTCAGAACTCGACACGGGCATTACGAATTCTTAGTTATGTCATTCGTAGTGATGAATGCACCTGTAATTTTCATGGATATGATGAACAGAGTTCTGAGGCCGTTCATTGATTCTTTCGTCATGGTGTTTATCGACGATATCTTTGTGTACTCCAAGTCGGAGGAGGAGCACAAGGAGCATCTGGCGGCAGTTTTGAAGAAACTTCAGGAGCATGAGTTGTATGCCAAGTTATCCAAGTGCGATTTCTGAAAATCTGAAGTGGCATTCCTGGATCACATCCTTTCTATGGAGGGAGTGACAATTGATCTGCAGAAGATAGAAATGGTGAAGGATTGGGCAAGGCCTACTACAGTGAAGGAAATCAGGAGTTTTCTTGGGCTAACTGGATATTACAGGAGATTTATCCAGGGCTATGCTGGATAGCCATGCCGCTCTCTGGTCTGACTAAGAAGAATGTGAACTTCAAGTGGACTGAGCAGTGCGAGGCAAGCTTTCAGGAGTTGAAAGAGAGGCTGACTACTGCACCCATTTTGGCTTTGCCTAGAGCAGGTGTTGAGTATGATGTCTACAGTGATGCTTCACATCGTGGACTTGGTTGTGTCTTAATGCAAGAAGAAAAAGTGATCGCTTATGGGTCTAGGCAACTAAGACCGCATGAGAAGAATTATTCGACTCATAATCTAGAGTTGGCGGCGATTATCTTCGCCTTGAAGCAATGGAGACATCACGTGTATGATGAGAAGCTGAACATGTACACGGATCACAAAAGCTTGAAGTACATTTATCAGCAGAAGGATCTTAATCTGAGGCAAAGGAGATGGTTGGAGGTGCTTGAGGACATTCGTCCGGAGATTAAGTACCATCCTGGGAAGGCTAATGTTGTTGCTGATGCACTTAGCCGCAAGAGCAGTCTGGCTAGTTTGATCACGACTCAGAGGCAGCTGGCAGAAGAGTTGGATCGGGCTAGTATTGAAGTCGTTTGGCAAGGCTTGAGATCATCTTTAGCTCAGTTGAGGCTTTAACCAATGCTGAATGAAAGCATTATCGCAAGTCAGAAGGAAGATGCGGAGATTCACAAGATGAAGGAGCAGGTCGGTGCTGGCAGGTTGTCCGAGTTTCAGATCAAGGATGGAGTGCGGTGGTTTGGAGAGAGGCTATGTGTTCCAGATCAATCGGGCTTGAAAGAAAGTATTCTTCAGAAGGCACATGCTACTCTTCCGTCAATACATCCTTGGAGTACTAAGATGTATAAAGATATCAAGCAGCATTTCTGGTGGTCAAGTTTGAAGCAGGATGTGGCCGAGTTCGTGGCATGGTGTGAGATTTGTCAGCAGGTCAAAGCCGAGAATCAGAAACCCGGAGGTCTTTTGCAACCGTTACCTATTCCGGAATGGAAGTGGGATAACATCAGTATGGATTTCATCACGGGTTTGCCCAAGAGTTCCAAGGGCAATGATGCGATTTGGGTCATAGTCGATCGACTAACCAAATCCGCTCACTTCTTGGCGATGAAACTCTTTGTCGATGGACAGATTGGCTGAGTTGTACGTTTGTGAGATCGTCAGGCTTCATGGTGTTCCGTTAACCATTGTGTCTGATCGGGATGCGCGGTTTAATTCGCATTTCTGGAGGAGTCTTCAGACAGCTTTAGGTACCAAGACGGATTTCAGTACTGCTTTTCATCCGCAGACTGATGGGCAGACCGAGAGAGTCAACCGTATTCTTGAGGATATGCTTCGGTGTTATGTACTAGACTTTGGAGGCAGTTGGGAAAGGCACTTGGCTTTGGTGGAGTTTGCCTACAACAACAGCTTTCAGACTAGTATTGGAATGGCGCCGTACAAAGCTCTATATGGCAGGAAATGCAGAACACCTGTCTGTTGGTTCGAAGTTGGGGAGCGACAGATGTTTGGGCCTGAGATTATGCAGCAGACCTCTGAAAAGATTGATCTGATCAGGAAAAGGTTGGTGGATGCGCAGAGTAGGCAGAAAAGCTATGCAGACAACCGGAGGAAGGACCTTGAGTTTGAGGTTGGTGACTTTGTCTTTCTGAAGGTTTCACCAAGCAAAGGCGTGATTCGCTTCGGCAGAGGTGGGAAGTTAGCCCCGAGGTTCATAGGCCGATACAAGATATGGAAGCAGATTGGGAAAACTGCTTACCGGTTGGAGTTGCCGGAGGAGTTGTCTCCGGTGCACAACGTCTTCCATGTGTCTATGCTGAGAGGGTACATCCCAGACCCTAGTCACCATTTGCCCGAAGTACCAGAGGGTTTGCAGTTGGATCTGAGTTACATTGAGCTTCCGGTTGAGATTGTCGATCGTCGGGAGAAAGTCTTGAGGAACAAGACGATACCGATGGTCAAAGTAGTATGGAGAAACCAGTTGCTTGAAGAGGCTACTTGGAAATCTGAGGAGAGGATGATGAAAGATCATCCTGAGCTCTTTGAGTGATTTGTATCTTCTTTTCTTTTCTTATCTCTTTGTTGTATTCCTGTTTTCTCACTCTTTAAGTGTAGTTCCGGGGACGGAACTATACTAAGGAGGGAGTGTTGTAACACCCTAGATTTGATTTATGAGATTTTGTCATTTTTACGTATTGTGCACGTATGATTTCATTTGTATAATTTCTCGTATAAAATATTTTTATATAGTAATTGATCTCTTTATTTTTCCAAAATTATTATTCTCTTTAAAAGCCTAATTTAAATCTAGGCCTAATTGTCCTTTTTAAGCCCACTATATTTATTAATTATTTAATTATTTTGAGTCCATGGTTAGTTTGGCCCATTAGTGAGCCCATTTACTTTAATTCTCTTTTGAAATGGTCTAACTTGTAGTGTTGACTCATTTCATGGACAATTAAATTTGTCACATGAACAAATTTGTAAATGGGGGACACTAGGTGGCTCGTGCATGCAATGGAAGTGTGCATTGCACACCTTCTCATCCTAGGAAGTGTGATGGAGGGAGTGGGAGAGATGGAGGTGGTGGAGAGGTAGTTGTTCATCAAGGGTAGTTTATATAACTCCCTAGTACATCTTGGCCCTTAATCTCTAACCATTGGATCTAATCCAAGCCCTCCATTCACCCTAAGAATTTGTATAAATACCCCCCTTCATTAGTTCTCATTGCACCTGAAAGAAAGAAATGAAAGAGAGAAAAGATTCAAGTTGTGAGACAAAAGATTGAGGAGTTTTTGTGAGTTGAAAAGAGAGAGTGTTTTTGTGTGAGTGCTTCGACTAGGAGATGAGGCCGAATTTTTGCTCTAGGGGAGGCTCGGGTTCAAGCATTTGCAACAAGGAGAAGGCGACTTGGTGGTTGATCTAGGAGGAGAAGGCTTTGTTCATTCGTTGTAGGAGATTCTCTAGGAGTTCTTTGGTTTTTCTCTCCATTATAAGGTGGGTGTTTTTCATGCTTCTAAAGCTAGGTACCATGCTAGGAATGTTTCGATAAAAGTATTAATGAAAACTTAAGTGAAATTGGCCCTATGATTGCTTATATAGAGATGAATTGATAATTTAGAAGATGTTTGTTAAAATGATTGCTAGTTGATTAATTATGAATTGAAATGCTAGAAGCTATCATGTTTGCCATGCTAGATATTCAAGAACCAGGTTGTGTGAAGAAAATCTTTATACATGAGACAAAACTGAAAGTGAATTGATTTGGTTACATCTCATTGTAGCAAGGAAGGAATTTTTGGTGTTCTAAACTAATGTGATTGACTAATAAAGGAAAGAATGAAGGAATGAAGTATTTTTGTAGAAATTTATATTTCAAAATGTGTGCAAATATGATTTGTTCTCAATGTCGAAGTTATGGACAAAGAGCATAATTATAGAACAAAAATGTATATTTTCTAAAGCAAATAATGAATATGAAAGTACTGATTTACTGCAAGTTTATATAGATTACAATCTGGAAATTTTTATTGTGAAAAGAGAAGAAAAGAGGAAATAAAAATCGTTTTGGAAATTGAGAGATTAGATATGAACAGAGAGTTGGATTAAAACCAATAAAACCCCCTTCTGAACGATTTGGTCGCTTAGACCAGTTGGTCGTTGGTCGTGTTGGGCGCTTACTGTAGCGTGGGTGACTTCATGGTTGTGGGTTTGAGTCCTAGACTCTGCCCTTTTGTTTCGGAATTTCGAATAAAACCTAAAACCTGAGCCCAAAGATACTTAATTATTATCTCCTTTTACTTATCGCGTGTGCACTCTAGCCTAGTTTGCTTGCGGTTGGCTTCTCTCAGGTCGCGGGTTCGAAATCTGGACTCGGCAGTTTAAAAACATTTGATTTTTTGGGTTTTAAAATTGATTCTTGGTTTTTAAAAATCCGAAAAAATATGTATATTATTCTAAAATCATGTAGAACACATGAAAAATATTTGAGGACTGTTTGACTAAAATAAAAGTGAGTTAGAAGTGAAATTGTGTTGAAAACCGTTGAAATCTACCTTTAGAAAATTATAAAAATGATTTATTTTTATGAGAAAATTATGTTAAGTGATAAAGAAGAATTTTTGAATGAAAGAAAATCTAATTGTGTTTTCTATGGACAATTGTTGTCAAATTGAATTGGGTTATGTATGAAAATACGACTTTGTGGCCTTTGAGTTAAATAAATGATATGAACCATAGTATGAGAATTAAATGAATTTCTAGAGATTACCTTGGAATACGAAATGCATGTATTACGGTTGAATTATATGTATGAGTTTTGATTCATAGAAAAGAATGAAGATCAATGTTAATCGTGAAAAAGAACTTATGAGTATAAAGACTCAAATTTTGTGATTATGAATTGAAATTTAGGACTAGAGTGTAGTTAAGCCTCATACCGGCATTGAAAAGAAATATTGTTGAAATGAAAAGACCAAGATTCGTGTCATGTTGAATAAATGGTTAAGACCAGGTATAGTGGAAGGGCTAACTCTAGAGAATTGATTTTGTTCATGATTCAAATAACTAAGGATTAGATACATAGTGAAGACGTGATAAAAATAAGAGAAAAACATGAGTATGAGGGTTTCAGGAGCAACGGTGTGAGAATATTCACAAGCTGTCTTCACGATGCGTCATGACATGACGTGGATATGTCTTCAGGAGTCCGTACCGCAGGCGATGCTCGTGGGGTGTTTGGTGATTGCGGGTGGTGTCATGTCCCATGACGGAGGCTGAACTGTCCATAGGTTCTTCACGATGTATCGTGACATGACGTGGGATTTCCCTCCGGGCTGTCTGTACATGAGCTCGTAACTCATAGAACATCTAGGATACTTATCGTAGTTACAGTATTAGTTTAAGTCATAACGAGGGATTGAACCCTACAAGATGAAGAACGGTTAAGGGCTTGCCCTCAGACCTATGTAGTATGGGATGCATAGAATCTGAACAAGTGCGCATTAGTGTCATGTAACATAACAAATGCATTAAGGACTAAGTGCACCGCACAACACGACATCTGTAGGATAGTCCCTTGTGGTTCTATCTGTGATTAAAGCTTGTGGTTTGTTTAAGCATTTGAGAATCGTTATACTGTTTTTGGCATAGAGAGGATAGCCGTGTATAATATTTCGTCAGTTGTAAGCAACTGACGCGCCCACAGTTTTTATGCAGGGTAAGGTGATTAACAAGAATGCATGCTGATTAAAGAATTATCCAAATGTTGTACATTTCAATTCATGTAATTTGTTGTAAGATTGCTTCCGCTGTAAATATGTAATGAAAGTGTAAACTCTGATGTAACAAAAAGTTTATTTCCTTGTAAAATTGTACGAAAGAAGTGTAAATATTCTGTGAAACTTTGAATTCAGTTGTATTTAGAATTCGGGGTGTTACAGAGTGGTATCAGTGCCACGCTTCCAAGTAGTACAAATTTATAACGAATGACACCCTAGAAGTGGACATTAGGACGTGTGTTGAGTCTAGAGAAGTGGACAAAAAAAAGTTCACGCCAAATAACGCTAAGTATGAAGCATTATTTGGCGTGAACTACCCAAAATACCCCTCCGCTCTAATAGGAGATCCGCTCACGATCTGAGCGGCAGCGATATGAGCCGTTCATCACGATCAAGAGCGATCTAATGGCTCAGATCGCTATTTTCCAATCCGGTGGAAAACAAACCCGTTTTCAATAGATAATTTTCCATATATATATATATATATATATATATATATATATATATATATATATATAGTCCCTTTTCGTTGTGCACTAGTACTCCGTGTGCACTCGGCCTTCCCGTCTTCATATTGACAATCTGAACCGTTCACTTTGATCTACACATCTAAGTTAGTTTAAATATGTAAAATCAAATCATTTGAAATTCATTTGCCCATCCATTATGTGACTATAAAAAACAACGATTTTCAACCCTACAATTTTGTAACATATATATATATATATATATATATATATATAGTCCCATTTCGTTGTGCACTAGTACTCCGTGTGCACTCGGCCTTCCCGTCTTCATATTAACAATCCGAACCGTTCACTTTGATCTGCACATCTAAGTTAGTCTAAATATGTAAAATCAAATCATTTGAAATTCATTTGCCCATCCATCATGTGACTATAACAATGATTTTCAACTATACAATTTTGTAACACTTCAATGGATGGGCAAATGAATTTCAAATGATTTGATTTTACATATTTAGACAAATTTAGATATGTAAATCAATGTGAACGGTTCGGATCGTCAATACGAAGGTGGGAAGGCTGAGTGCACACGGCGGCCTAGTGCAGAACGGAAGGGGACTATATATATATATATGTTGTTAAGAATTCATATCATGTAATAACTCATCTTTCGATTCTAAATTTCATGTCATAGATAATTGTAGAATTGTGTATTTGGCATTGATTAATAGTGAAGATTTAGTGATATTTAAATGTATAAAATATCGATTTTAATGATTAAATCTCAATTTTTAAGTTGATACTTGCTGTTTAGGGTTTTATTACTGACAAATATTAGGTTTTGTTTGAGTTCAAGTCAGAGGAGGATCGGGTCTGGCTGTGCTCGAGTTTTGGATCCAGAGGGAGAGAGACCGGGTTCGGATCCAGATGGGATTTAGATCGGGTTCAGGTGGAGCTCAGATCGGATTCAGTGTGTGTGTGGGTCCAAACCTAGTTTAGTTTGGGTCTGGGTTGTGCTGAGTTTGGGTTTGAATTAAGTCGGGTCGGGTTAGACCTAGGTTTGATTTGAGAAATGGTTAGTTTATTCAACCTAGAACTAGTATAGTCTAGCTCGTTTTTTAAATTTTAACAGTTGATATACATGAATTGTTTATTAATAACTAAAATCTGATAATAGAACCTATTAATATTTAGAAGATAGTTAGAGATTTAGAGGTGAGATTACTAGGGTGTGAGAACAAGAATTATACAAGATTTGCAAGTTGTGTAATGACTAGAAGATAGACTTGAGATGTGAGTGAATCTACCTATTTGTGTTTGGACTTAGAAATCTTTGAGTAGTTAGAATTTCTAGTTTTTTGGGGGTACATTAGCATGTTAAGGTTATGTAGAAAACCTAGAGTGTGACTTGATGTGACGTCCTAGTTGGATAGAGTTCTAGATCCTGAGCAAGACCCAAGGTGTCGGCAAGGTTGTGGTTTATAGAAAGCGGGAATAAGCCAGGTTGGGCTCTTATTCCTATTGTTGTTGATTTAAGGCCGGTATGGTGACGCTAGCTCTGGTGGTAGTAGTTAACAATTGGTTCTAAGGACAAACACTAGATAGGAGTTATGACGAAGCAGGGGAAAACTTGAGAAGAGAGCTCCAGGATGATCTGCAGAGTGAGATAATCCCCAACATTCCGAGACGAGGAATGAAATATGCCCCAGATTGATCTGCGGAGTGGGATTGATCTCCAGTATTCTGGAATGAAAGCGACACTTTTGGGATGTTTGTGTGATGAGGGCTCCAGGATGACCTGCGGAGCGAGATATTCTCTAGAATTCCAGGACGAGAGATGAAATATGCTCTAGAATGATCTGCATATAGAGATTGATTTTCAGTATTCCGGGGTGAGAGCCAGTACTCAAAGGATGTCTAAATCTTGAAGTTTGTCATGGATATATATTTTGCATAATGAGGGATTAAACCCTGAAATGAGAAGAAACATTAGAAGCTTGCATTCGGAACGCATGTTGTATAGGCGGCATAGAATTCCAAACAAGCTTGCATTAGCACAGAGCATTCTGTGTATTTTGTTTGTGCATTTGATTTTCAGGATCATGGCATATACTGTAACACTTAGATAGATTTACTTTCAGCATTATTTTTGGCATCAAATCTTTTGGTTGTTGATAATTAGAAGATTCTTATTATTGTTAGCTTTGTATCAGTTGCATACAACTGACGTACTCACAGTTTAGAAGATTTGCACGATTCATGTTTAGTGGGTGGTATGGACTCAAGTTTGCCGCGAACTCTAGTGGAAGACCTAAGCTTGAGTGTTGGAACAAGTTGTAATTTATTGTATGGAATTCATTGATGTTTGTAATGGATGATGATGTAATAAAATTTTAAATTTTTCCCCATAATTTGTACTGTGTTCGTATTAAATTGAAGTAAATGATTCTAGATGAGTTACAAATTTTCCTGTGTATGGAATTCGGGGTGTTATAGTGATGCCGAACCATGGGACATACCCATGAGTGGGAATTCATCTTGGCAAGGGTTAAGGCTCCTAAGGAGACGAAATTTAGCATCAAGGAATTAGAGGCATGCGACCGCCTATTTTCTTAAGGGGCGGTGATTTGGCATAAGATGATGGAGAAACACATTGAGTAATGGGGATTGAGTCCAGTGGATCCTAGTATGTTTTTTATTTGTTCCTTTTTGTAAATATTTTAGTAGTTTTTAACTTGTACATTTTTCTAGCAAACATGATCAACCAAGATGAGTTGAGGACCGACTTCTGAAAAAGATGTTAGCCGATAGATTTAAGAGTCGAAAGAGGGCGTCGGCGCCTACCTTCACTCCCCAGCCTTCGAAGAAGGCAATGATGGTATTGGACCTTTCAGCAAAACCGAAAAGCATCCCCTCGAGCCTCACTTGTCTTGCTGTTATCGAGCTCGTTCAAGTACCCTACCAAACTTCACCGATGAGGCTTGTGTGGTCCTCGCCATGATCTACCGCCTGGACTAGAAAGTGATTGTGTCGGACTCGATGACCGAGGCTGGGGTCACAATCGAGGCGATGAACAACTTTGCCCCGCCTCGAGATCGGGCAATGTTGGCCCATGAGACCTTTGAGTCCATCTACCTTAAGTGGTGCCATGCCCAAGATGAGGTATGTGGCTATCCACTCCGTCCCTTTGATTTTTTACTTGCTTAACTTTCTAAGTGTTTGAAGCGTTTTTACGCAATGTTCCCTCCATTGCGGTGAGATGAAGATGTAGTTCGAGTATGAGATGAAAATGTTAAAGGGGACGATTGCGAAGGTCGAGAAAGAGTGCCATGACACCAAGAAGGACCTCGACGCCTTAGTGAAGCTAGAGAAGGCCCTGCAGATTGAGGTTGGATCGCTCATCGCCAAGCGGGAGATACTGCTGAAGGAGAGGGCGAAGTGGAAGGAGATGACGATGGTTGGACTGAGGCTTTGGACTTGCTCATTGAAGCCCAAGATGACGGCTACAGGAAGGCTATCAAGGACATAGAGAAGATTGTCCCCAACTTTAGTGATGAGTACCACCACTTCAGCCTAAAGGACGGTGAAGCAGTTTGGGCCTCCAAGAAGATCTCGGATGGACCAGAGGATGCCCCTAAGAGGGACCAGGAAGAAACTACTTCAGCGCCTCCGAAGGAGGTGTCGGAGATGGGCAAACCTCCAGCTGCCTCCATAAAGGGCAAAGAGGTGCTCCCCTGAACTCCAACACTTGTAGCTTTTATTCCTTGTAATTTTGCCGAACCACAGACTGGACAATGCTTATAACGGAAATTTTTTGTGTCAAAATCCTCTTGTTTCGGAGTGTTGTGAGATATCTTTGACTTATATTTTGGATCTCCTTTGACTTGTGTTGTTGGTTCTCCCTCCTTTTGAAGCTAAGTGTTTTTATACCTGTCTTTGTTGTAACTTCATTGATGGTATCGCCGAATCATTGTGTATTCTAGAGGAGATCATCGGCATGCCAAAATTATTCATCTTCACGATGGAATGCGTGAGACAGACTTGGAGTTAGCTCACCTGAAGGAGGGACTTGGAGCTTGCCTACATGGAGGCTAATCTTTGTAGTTTGGGCTACCCTCGTTGGGTGAGGAGGGAGATTCAGGGCAAGGAAGTTCTCTTAAGGGAGATGCTGGTCGAGAAGGATTTATAGATCTATCGTCTAAAAGCGAAGCTCAGAGGACTGCAAACACAGAGCAACCCTCGTCCTAGTGGTTGGGAAGTAGCCCAAGAGCTATCCTCAGTGGTCCGAGCAGTGTCGAGAAATCCCGTGGACTTTCTGAGCAGAGTTTCCTGGTCATCAAGCATGGCATCTGCCAAGGGGGTGTTAGATCCTCGTCAGCGCGACATCCAGACACACTCTGTTGTGCTGGTCCCTCCTTCGAGCAGCTCTGGTGGCCGAGGTGGGAACTCTGTGGCAAGGAGGCACCATAAGCGGATCGTGTCTATTAATCGAAGGATCCCTCTTCCCCACTGTTGTAAGTGATTGGAGTGGAGATGAACTATAAACCTATATGATGTACTTAGTTCTCATACTTGTACTACATTTTTTGAACTAGAGTAGCGATCTCACATGTATTCTTGTGCTTGTACTAGAATGTTACTAAGAAATAAAGGTCTTTTTAGTTCTTTCGTCGAGCTCCAAACTTGCTTGTTAACGATTTGCGAGAGCGACTTCAGGCCACGAGTTTGGATTCCAAACTTACTGTTTGAGAGTTAGCGAGTTTGCAGGAATTGTTTCGAGTGATGAGCCAAGCCACGAACTTGATTATTAGCTAGTTGTGGGAGTTGTTTCGAGCTATGAGTTTGGACTCTGAACTTACTATTTGAGAGTTAGTGAGTTTGTGTAAGCAGTTAGACGGACGACCCGAGCTTTGAACTTACTTGTTAGCGAGTTTCAGGAGCGAATCTAGAACTAATGCACCTAATGAATTAAAGTGGTATATTCAATAAGATAATGAGATTTCTAGTAATAAGATTGATGTGCTACAATGGTGGAAAAAATATGAAAATCTTTTTCCTATTCTTTCACATATGGCTAAAGATCTACTAACTGCTCATTCCGATTATTCCAGAAAGTATTTTTTCTAATAATGGCAGGGTTCTAACAAATTACAGGAATCGATTGAAGCCAGATTCGTTGGAGATACTCGTCTGCACAGAATATTGGATGAAGGCTGAAGACAGGACACAAGGAAGAGCACCATCTACATCAACAAGTGGAAAGAACTCACCTGAAGATCAACAACAAGAGTAGGAAATTTATGGCAATGAGATCCTAGGTTTAGGTTAAGTAGATGTGCACCACAGTAGTCCAAGCCCTCGCTTCAATCTAACTATAGGCTATGAACTCTAGATTATCTTCTTAAACATGTAATTCAAAAAATTTCTATGTATTTTTTTTATTTTTTTGGTATTTTTAATTGTATTTGTATGTAAAAAAATTGTAAAAAAAAATTATAGAAGTTGAAATGAATAATATATACTATTTTGTTTCACTCTTATACTTGTTGTATAATTATATTATTTTGGATTTTAAAAAAATAAAGAGAATGTCGGGCGAACCCGCGACCCGAGTTCAACCTATACGGGTTCGTAAGTCGACCGGGTCGATTTTTTCGCTTCCCAACCCGGCCCGGACGGGCCCGTCAGAAACCGGGGCAAACCTGAACGGGTTGGGCCCGGCCCGGCCCGGTGGACCCAATTGCCAACCCTAACCAAACACTAGGATTTTACATGTGCAATGCACGTCTTGATAAATTATTTTATTATTAGTTATGTATATTAGTTATGCACGTTCCATTATAATATTATTATAGTAATTTACATGTGCTATTCTTAATTAATACATTTATTTAAAAGTAAAAATTCTGACGTAGGGTCTGTTTGGTTCAAAGGAGGGGAGGGGAGGGGAGGGGAGGGATTTTAATGGAGGGGAGGGAAGGGGAGGGAAAGGGAGAGGAGGGATTTAATGAAAACTTTGTTTGGTTCAAAGGAGGGGAGGGGAGGGAAAATAATAATTTTCTTGTTTGGTTCACAAGGGGAGGGAATGGATTTTATAATAAAATTACTTTTATACCCTTTTGCATATAATAAGAAATTCATACAACCACTTCATACAATAAGAATTGAAGTAACAACGATTGTAAAGGTTTGAGCTTCATACAATAAGAATTTTTTTGCTTTGTACAATTGTCATCTATCTGTGTAAGCGAATATCTCATACACTTGCATATAATGAACATGTTGAAAAGGATTATCCAAAACCATTGCTTATTGAAACTGATAAATGCAAAGAGATGTGTGTATGATGTTTGTTTTTGTGTATATTAAGTTTTCAGTGTGTATGTTATGAAAGGCTTCTATTGCCATCATTTACACGAAGGCTTGATTGAATTGTTCATAAGTGTATGCTTTATTATTATTATTATTATTATTATGTAGAGCTGGATAAATATAACAAATCCTAAAGTCTAAGCAAACTAATTAAATTACGAACTATACTTTTGCATCAGAGATAGTGTAATAGCTAGACATAATGTAATATGAATATATCATTTTTCAACAGCAGACTTGTAACTTAGATGATAAAAAGTTGGAATGGGTAAATAAAACTATTCGATTCGAGACGAGACTATAATGTACGTAACCCTTCATTTAAAAATATATATGTCATTTTTCTCTACTAATAATTTGAAACTTATGTAACATTACCCACAAGGGAAAAGAAAAAGTAATGTTTGTGTTTTTACTACAAATATCATTTTTCGAATTGCTTTTGAAGAGTTTAATTTGAAAAAGAACACTGTTGACGGCGGAGTGCAGACGGCGGAGTCGAGGGCGACGAGGATAGGGAGAAAGAGAGCGGGAGAGAAACAGTCGGCAACTAGATAGGGAGAAAGAGAGGTTTTTTATTATATTAGGATTTAGATTTAAAGGGCAATTTAGTCCAGTCACTTTAAAATATTAGTCATATTTTCTCTTCCTCCAAATCTCCCCACTTTTGGAGGGGAGCCAAAATTGGCTCAGGAGGGGTGTTGCACCCCCCCATTTCCCTCCCCTCCCCTCCTAAAAATTGAACCAAACAAGAAAAGTATTAAAAAACCCCTTCCCTCCCCTCCCCTTCCCTCCATTTCCCTCCAACCAAACAGTCCTGTAGTCTAGCCTCGAACATGAGATCTTTTTTATATGTATAAAAGTAAATAACTCTGACCTAGTGTGTGGCCTTGAACCTATGATTTCCTTTATATTAGTTATGCAAGCGAGATACACATAAGTTGATAGATTTACAAATGACAACTCCAACTCTCACATTATAATATTAGAGCTTAGAGATTAAGAAGTTATAACACATTTCTACTATTTCTCTTCAATACTATTCCAAATACAAAAAAACACCAAAACCTGCTATGCTTAGCCATTTTTCCTAAAATTTCACTTCAGCGACCAAAAAACCCTCTTAGGAAAGAACTATATCTATGCTCATTAAATTTACTACAATATTTAGGCTTTAGCATATGTTTCTGTGTAGTCTATCTACTAAAATGCTTGGACGATCAAAGATAAGTGTGACAGTATAAGTGCTCCGAAGGAAAAAATGAGTTAAATCTTCTATTAGAACTGCTTGCAAGATACTGTCATCCAACAAATTAATGAGACTTGTGAGACACAACAATTATTAGAAAACAATTGTGTATTTAGCAATAATAACAATTATTTGGAAAAGAAAACTCTACAATTATATCTATATTTTATAGTAATAGAAGAGAGAGTCTACTCCTATCTCCTTTCTCTATTTTAAAAAAGAGAAATGAGAGTAAAAGTAGGAAATCATATTCAACTAACACGTGTACTACGCATTATTTTATTAAAAAAAAACAAAAACAAAATAAAAACTCTAATCGCTCAAACATAGTATATTCTCTTATTTTCCCAACCTCACAAAATCTTACGGTTCTTCCCAAACCCACTCCCATCTCTACTCCCCCCTAGCAGCTTTAATAATATTCAAATGTATAACATTATGGTTTGATGGTGATTCAATTGTATGACATTATGTGAGGATGATAATGAAGATTTCAGTATTTACGGTTTGAATGATATTCATAAATTTCTCTCAATTATCTCAATTTTTTGTGAGTTCTATATAAATGTGTGAGTTCCTCAAAACTATTTTAGGCCGTGCAATTTGCACAGGTTAATATTCACTAGTAGAAAATGCTACAGTTGTAATAGAAATTTCCCTTGTAGAAGAGTACAATTCCATGGTTAGTGTACATTTGTAAGGGATTTTTCTTCATTCCCTTGTAATTGTGCTGTTGCGAAATCTCTCCTGGTTAATGTACACATTCGCAACGGAATTTTAACTATCCCTTGCGAATATTAGCCACAATAGAATATCTGCAATGGAAGTTGTACCTTGCTATCTCCATATACAAGAGAATATTTACAACAAATTCGTCTCTTGCAAGTGTGTTTTAAAAGGAATTTTTTCGTTGCTAATGAACTATTGCTACAGAGATCTGCAAGATACTGATTCCCTTGCAATTGCTATATCGCGAATGCAATTTCACACATTTTTTCTTCATTAATGATTATATTTGAATGGCTAAACCAAATTTACAAATTAAAATAATGTATTTTGACAATGAAGAACATATAATTATTTCACATATTGATTCACACAATTATATAAAGAAAACACAATAATGCAAAATAAATTTGAATATTATATAGTTCAGAACCTTCTCATTACAAAATTTTTTGTTTGTTTCATAGTGCCAAAACAACAATACATTCTAGAAGAAAAGATAAGTTGTGAAACTCCAAGAAACAAAATTAAATGTTTTCAAAATAACCTTTAACCCGCTACTGCTTCCATGTATCCCCAAAAGTTCTTTTCACGTAAGGTCTTCTACATGTTCCTCATTGCCCACTGTCTCATAGTCATCGCCACTACATATAGACTACATGAAAAAGAAACAATACAAAATTAGAACTCGTTATTCAATATATATAGATAATAATATATTATCCAATTGAGGCAATTAAATATATAGCTACCTCTTGTTGTATTTGACTATTGGATGAGTCGACAGTAGTATATTCCAACCTTTGTTTCAAGGCTTCCATCTTATCAGGATGCAGCTCACAAAAGAAGTCCATAAGAACTTGATTTTGTATTGACAACTTGTCACACTTTTTGAACAAAGATTTAAAAGTTGATTCTTCTTGTATCCTTTTATCTATTCTTGATTCCGATGAGAGAGAACCAGCATCATCTTCCTTTCTATTTCTCAGAATTTTTGTTCCTTTAAGTCTACTGTGGTTCTTCTTTGGACTGCCAAACACACTGTAGACGCACCTATCTTGAACTTCTTGGGGCAGCTTTGATGGATCTGGATTTTCAAAACCTTGTAACTTGAGTGCAGCTTGTTTGACAGAAAAAGTCAAAGCATCCTAAAATAAGAAAATGAATAATTGATATACATGCCACAATAAGAATCATCACAAAAATATTGAAGACTGAAAATCATCTTTACCCAAAGAATCTGTCTTAAGTTACATAAATTTGTAAAATTATTAGATGAGGGATATTTATTAAATGTAATGAAAGCAAATCTTACCACCATAATGAGGTTCTTGTTCTTCTTTGTTTCATTCTTGTATTCTTTGTTAAATGTTCCATATGATATCTTCGCAATTTGGTCGACAGTCAACTTATCGACTTTTAATTTTTTCTTCTGAAAAAAAATACTTAATTTGAAGGTTATAATTTTGTAGATATAATTGGAAGAAAGAGAAAATGAGAATTTTAATGTTTCTCTTACCAGCTTATGCTCCGTCTGCGCATACGAACTTGATCCCAAGTGATGATCAAAATCATTTGATAGTCGATTTCTGCTGCACTGCAATGATTTTTTCTGCGAAAGTTTACAAAATATGTAATGCATAGAAGTACAATAATGCTCAGAAAGAAGGCTGATAGAAGTCACTGTTAATTAAGAACTACAGCAGATTCTGAACTATTAAATGTTCCTACAGTTAGTCCAGACATACAAATTCAAAACCCTAAAGGGTAGGGTTGGGGGGTCATTGAGACCAACTATTTAGTAAGACTACTATGCATTTCTACATATATTACTCTTTCCTCGATGCCAATATTGCATAAACTGACTACCAAAGGAAACAAACTTGGTATAAGGGAGTGAAAGATATACTCGGTTGCGTTTGGAGGGAGAGTATGACTCAGGTCATACGGTCCAGCATCACTAATATAACCGCAATGAGAAAAAGAATTAGCAGAGCCACATAAGGATTTTGAATAAAACAACATAAGGATCCAGTGGAGTGTTGATACAATAATAGATTGTGAGAATAAGTTTCACATGCCACAACAATGAGTAGCCAACTGAATTTCATGGATTTTAAATTCAAACTATTTGATCAAAAAATTTAAAAATCAAACCAGAACTTAATATGCTATTTATCAATGCACAAAATGAAAAACGAAAAGGGAATAATAAATATACAATCTTTTACAGAATTATTTTTTACTGTTATGCACTTGTCTATATCAAAAATTCAGTGAAATTACATGCAAGAGAAAAATTCAGTGATTTGTCAGAATAAGCCATATATAGCTGCTTTAAAAGACAGGAGGGCGATGAAACAAAGGTAGTAAGCTGACAGAATTTACGTGGATCATGTGTATCATATAGTAGTGCACGCTTAGTCTGCACTTCATAGCAGGAGACTTCAGTAATTAATTTATATATCAAGAAAAATCAAATTTAAACCTAAGCTATAGCTAACCTTTGATATTGATCAGTGTTTAAATCCCAGAAGTAAACTAAATCAATTTCAAACCTGGCCATCATGCACATTCCCATATAACTTTGTTTGGACATTAACCTAGCTAGCTAGACATTGAACACAACACCAAATGCAAGTGGCATTGTGAATGTCATCAGGTGAAAGACAATCACTGAAGTGATTATCTTTCAATCAAGTCATATTACATTCAGAATGTCAGCTGTCTTTTGCACATCATACGTACTAAGTGACAGTCGACGCTTGATCATTACATTGATCAATTAATCAAGTCATATTGCTCGATTTGTTCAATATATGCCTGTATTATACTTGTCCTAATTTTTAGAAAACTAATGCTTTTGTATCTTCTATAATATACTAGTGTTTTTAAGGGAGAAAGAATCCATAGAAGTGGAGGACCACTATTTATGCATCTGACTGTTTCAAAGTACTTCTCTTCTGGAAATGGGATATTAGGTTTCAACCATCCTTTGTCTTCACCATTAATTAATCCTACATGCACCTGTATTCTAGAGTGGTTAAGATATCAACTTTTTCACTTCTGCAATTAATCAGGTGAGATTTGGCATTTTGGAAGCTGGAGCCTATGGTGTTTCTCAGTAAAGGAAAAGAGTGTTTATCTGGGCTGCATCACCAGAAGAAACACTCCCTGCAGAATGGCCAGAACCATAGCAGAACTTCTTACTCTTTACTTGCAGAAGTTCCATAGCTGAAACTAAATTTCCATACAATTAAGAAGCTCACTGCTCCGTTCTCAGACTACTCAAGCAGTTATTGGCTTGGTTTTGTTTACTGTACTCATTATTGTATTCCGCTATAAGGCTATTTAGTAGTTGCAATGTTAAATTTCCATTCTAAATAAACAAAGAAAGTGCTTACCATAATTCCAATCCAAACTAGAAAAACGATACTTTATTCGATGAAAAAGTTAGAACTAGTAGTCATGTGAAGAAGTTATAAGATGGGGGAATAGGACAAGGTAAAAAAACTCAAATCTGCTAACAAATTTTCACTCAAAATTTGTGTACACTTTTATGACAACAGAAGTGATGTTCGAGTCTATTTTTCTTTCTTCACTCGATCATTAATCATAAAAAATGCAACAACCTACAATTCAAAATCAATTCTTCGTCCTTCTTATTTATTGCCAAAGACTCATTACAACAACAAAAAATTGCCTAAATATCAAGGCCATTAGCCAAAACAAATGATAGAAATATTGGAAGTATACCTGTGAGGCCACCGACTCCCAATAATATGAACATGTTGAAAACTGAATTGCATCTACCCGTGGATCTAATCGCCAGAACCGTTCCCAATCATCATTGTATTTAAGAAAATGGGAATGCAATCTAGTCTTCCAGCACCCTAGCATACCCTGAATTTTAGTTTGAAATACATACTCCCATGCTTTCGGATTTTTGTCCATAACATAGAATTTCTGCAAACACGAGAGATGACGCTTGGTATTTATATAAAGATCAATATAAAATCGAAAATAGAAGTTCTTTGCTTAATATTACCAAAAGAATTCGCCATGTAGCTTCTAATCTGCTAAAAGGTTGATGCAACCAACCAACTGCAATAGTGAATAGATCTGATCGCTTGGCTATAATTCCTAGATAGTTGTTGAAGCGGTTACCCCACTTACCAATCGGCTGGCCTAACTCGTTCCATTTTAAAACTACCCTTTGACCATTACGGGGTCTCTTGGTTGCTGGATTATTACCTGTTCGTCCTCTTTTTGGGGGCCTCATCAAAGCTATGCAAAATATGTAACTTTTTGCATCAATTAAACTATAACATAGCCATATGTAGGATGACAATTAATAGTTCAAAAAGATTGAGAATTGCATGTAACATGCTTACCCGTGTGTCGTACTCTCTCCGCCTTGGCACTCTCATAGCGATCAACATACATTTGTCTATTCTGCCTCCAATATGCCACAGCTTTCGGTACATTTTTTTTCCTACTTTCTTGATCAATGAGAGCGAGTGGTGGTAACGGTAGAGATAAAATCTCATTTATTGCAATGCCCGGTAGAAACTCATCATCACTGTCATCATCTGATTTATCCGCTTCTGGTATTTCTCCATCTACTCGTGCAAACTCCTCAATAGTCTCCGGAAGAACATCATCTGCACAAATTTAAGAATAACATTTAATAGAAGTAATCAAATCATAAAAACTGTAATTAACATGAAGAATAAGATAAAAATAAGCTAATATCCACCTATTCTTCTTAAACTAGCTTCAATTGTAGGGTCCCTCATCTGTCAATAAATATTAATGTCCAAGAGTTAGTCACTTTAGAATATCCTCATATGAGAAGTACAAACAAAGTCAATGAAAACTAAACAAACCACTGATCTAGATAGTAAGTAAACAACAATATAAATGCCAAGTTTAATGAAAGTACCTGTAGGCTATACTGTAATGGATCAGAACAGTCAGAATACAACCAAATAGAGTCTACAACAATAAAAATGTCAAGTTTAACAAAAATAAAAAATGTCAACTTACTGTCCAAATACAGTCCATACAGTACTTTTGGGCCACAACATCATTGCTTATAGAAAAATATCAATGTAGTTCAGAAGGTTAATATCACACATAAACAACAAAAGATCTCTCTAATCAATGAAGTTCTTAAAAGTTAATAATAACTGAAACAGTCGATGCCCTGCTGTTCTACTCCAACTTTTTTGTTTCTCTTCATTGTTGATGAAACATTTGCCTCTATAACTTCACTATCAATTTCTGGCCTCACCAAGGAGATATCACCATCAAGTTGGATGTTCTGCGAGAAGGAAAAATTTTGAACAGGATCAACAGCTCCTTCGATCTCTATTGGCCCATCTTCGTCATTATCAACATATTACCACTATCTGGTATATCAAATACAGCTCTGGATGGCCTTCTCAAGACTACCCACATATTTGGATATATAGGATCTTCGATGTAAAAACATTGTTCAGCTTGATTTGCAAACACGAATTTATCATCTGTACATATTTCTTTCTTCAAATTCACAAGCTGAAAACCATACTCATCCTTGGATTTTTGCATTTCGCACCAACGCACTTTGAACATTATGTATTTATATTCTTGTTGATGTCCATAATATATCTCCACAATATCTTCAAGCTGACCACAGTACATCACATTACCTTCACGAGGATTTTTATCTTTATTGCTTGAATAACATCTTTGGGTAAAGACCTGAACAATCCCATTATTTTGGGTTGTTCTCTTTTCTTCCAGAGAAGTTATATGAAACTTGAAACCATTAACACAATACCCGCCATACCTATTCACCCATGAAAGTGGACCTCTTGAAAGAGAAACAACTAGATCTGAGACAAGTTCTCCTTCAGTGACTAGGTACTCAACCTAACATGAAATAAGTAGAGTAATTTCAGTTAATCATATCTTTCCATGCACACACACACACACATACAGAAATGAAGTAGGCTTAAGGATAGATTTATAGAATTATACGTGACTTTGAAGCCAACATGGAAAATCCTTTCTGTGAATACGATCAATCGCCCTTGTTGCACTTTTTCCCCTATATTTCTTTCTCAATTCTTCGATGTGTTTACTACAAAAAATAATAATGATAACTTGTTAAAGAATAACATTCTATATAATCATAAAAACACTAAACTATATATAAGGGTATAGTGAACGCACTTTCGGAAGATATCTATTTCTTCAACATTATTTAACACATATGCATGTGCTTGCTCCAACATTTCTCTAGGGTAATGTGTATCCTCCTCAATGAAAGAAAACAATGAACCCTCTGCATTTCGGACTGGACGATTTAGCCTTGTTTCCACATCATGCAAATAACGTGAAACAAAGTTTAAGCATTCGTTTGCTAAATAATTTTCAGCTATTGAACCTTCAGGGCGTGCTCGATTATGAACTTGTTTTTTCATAAACCCCAAATACCTAGAAACAAGAAACAATCAAAAATTTATAAGTACATGTACACATGTTTCTAAGTATAACATAAAATTTTAAAATTAGGTTTATAGTCTTTAGTACCTTTCAATGAGATACATCCATCGATATTGGACAGGACCACCTACCTTAGCCTCGACAACTAAATGTACTGTAAGGTGTACCATGATTGTGAAAAAAGATGGTGGAAAAAACACTTCTAACTTGCACATAGTCTCTAATACTTGTTGCTCTAGCTCCTCAAACTCTGATACATCAATAACTTTTGAGCACAACTTATTAAAAAAGCCACAAAACTCTATCAACACTTTAGAAACTTCAGATTTCATGTTATGCCAGAGTGCAACAGGTATTAGTTGATGCAGTAGTATATGGCAATCATGTGTATTGAGGTTTGGAATTTTCCTATCTTGAACCTGCACATTATTGGAAATATTTGAAGAATAGCCATCTGGAGATTTCACTGATTTAAGCACCTGAAAATATCTCTGCATCTCTTCTTTTGACATGCTGATTACTGATGAGGGCAATTGAAACCTGTTATCCCCAATATCTACAGCTTGAAGGCTCCTACGTATATCCATGTCCGTCAAATCTCGACGAGCCCTTAAATTATCCTTTGATTTCTTTGAATCTTGCAGGAGCGTAGATAATATATTGTCACATATCTTTTTCTCTATATGCATTACATCCAAGTTATGTCTAATTTTAAGATCCTTCCAATATGGCAAGCGAAAGAATATACTTATTTTGTTCCACCCTGCTGGCAATTTTTGCGCATTTTCATTGTTACTTATTCTCTTGCCTCTCTTCCGTTTCTTCTCCTGAACTGCATTGTCTGGCTTGAAACGATCTTTTCCAAAAGTCACATTTGGAAAGCCCCCTAGCTGTTGGAAAATGTCAGCTCCAGACATCTGTATTGGTGCTATCCGTCTTTCAACTGTTCCATCAAACTTATTCTTATTTTGACGGAATGGATGATGTGATGGCAGCCACCTTCGATGACACCAAAAGCAAAACTTGCGACTATAAGTGAGACGCTTCCCTTCGTAATCTGTTGCACAAATAGGACATGCAAATCTACCCTTAGTTGACCAACCAGAAAGATTACCATAAGCTGGAAAATCATTTATAGTCCAAAGCACAGCTGCATGCATTTTAAATTCTTTCTTAGTGTAAGCATCGAATGTTTTAACACCAATCTCCCATAGAATATTTAGTTCATCAATAAGTGGCTCCAGAAACACGTCAATGTCATTCCCAGGAGCATATTTCCCAGGAATCAATAAAGATAGAAATATGTTTGGTTGCTTCATACACATCCATGGAGGTAAATTATATGGCATAAGCAACACAGGCCATGTAGACCATGATGAGCTCATTAAACCAAAAGGGTTGAACCCGTCGCTTGCCAAACCCAATCTGACATTTCTTGAATCTTCAGCGAATTTTGTATACAAACGATCTAGGTGCTTCCACGCCTCTGAGTCAGCCGGACGTCGTAGTTTGCCATCATTGATACGACATTCGGAATGCCACCTCATTTCCTTAGCAATATCTTTGGACATATACAATCTTTGCAATCTGCTTATGATAGGAAAATGACGAAGAACCTTAGCTGCCACATTCGTTTGATTTGCCCCCTCTTTAGACGTACTTGCAACTGCAGTGCGCTTGTTCTTTTTCCACCTAGATACCTTGCACTTTGGACATTCAACCAGGTCATTATACTCCTTATAATATAGAATGCAGTCATTTGGACACGCATCAATCTTGTTGTAGTCTAGGCCTAGTGTCGTAAGAATCTTTTTAGCATCATAATATGATTTGGGTAAGCTCTCTTGCCCATTGGGGATTACTCTGCGAAGTAAATCAAGAAGCATCTCAAAATGTTTTATGGACATCCCACTTATAGTTTGGAGATGGAAAAGTCTAACCATAAATGAAAGCCTAGAAAATTCAGTTCAACCATCATGTAAGTTTCACTCATTGTCCTCTAGTAGTTTCAGAAGCTTATTAAAATCTCCGAAGTCTTGATTTTGAGATGCTTCTCCTCCATGTGCCATGTCATCATCAACATAGGTTGCAGCCATTATGTCGTCCAACATCACATTTATGTCGTCAATCCTTTCAATCTCTGCTTGAACTATTTCCTCGTCTATGTTATGAGCATCCATTCCTTCTCCATGATAATCCCAAAAAATGTAGTCCTTACTGAACCCAAACATCAATAAATGTTCACGTACTACTTCTTGATCCTCTAATGTTCTATTCAAACAATGTACACATGGGCAATATATTTTTCCTGTCTCCGAACGATAAGGATTTTCATCAGCATATTTCAAGAATGCCACTACACCTTCTTCATATAGTTGGTTCTTAAACCTGTCTTTCTTAAGTATACTAATGAATGACTTGTCTAGAAGAATTCTCATCTGAAAGTTTACAACATTTATTATTAGTTATATAATCAAACTATTTGCAAGTGCATACATAATTAGAGTCTCATTCTTTCAAAAACTTTATGGTACACACATGAAATCTAGTTAGAAAGTGCAGTGAACCATTTCTGTAATGGTGTTATTCACCAGCTTTTAATGGTGTATTTCTATTAGTCTATATGCACATTAGTAAGCACACATATAAACACTACATTACATCTATGCAGTATACAAATTACAGGAAACAACAAACAATTGAGAACAACGAAATAGAAAAGCACAACCACAACAAAAAGCTCAATAAAATATGATCATTGTTTACATCAAAAGTATGATACCCTTCTTTTATGGCTTAATAAAAGAAATAAAATTTCCAAAAAAAAAACCCAAACTTGTTCATAGGCATTGTAAAGAAATAAAATATGACGCATGGAACGATTGATTCACACCATGCGTCATAATCTACACACTACACCTTAAAAGGCATTGTAAAGACATGTGTATTAGTTATTCATTCACACCATGCGTCATAATTTTTGGTGCTTGCAAATAATCCATTATTATTGCAAGGTTTTCTACTAGTGGTTATTTCTTATAAGTAATGTGAATATACATATGCCAAACTATATGAATACTTTAAATATGTCATCTGTTTATATTCAATAAAGATATCTAGGAGTTATGCATTATCATGAGTTGTATAGATGCATTATTTAGTTTCAAGTAATATGTATAAGAGTTACACAGTTACTACCTCTATATATAGACTTCCATTCCTTCACCAAATCAAATAAATCAAAGATTTCACTTGGATGTAGAACAAAATAAATGTTTCCCAGGTAATATAGAATAGGGCCTGGTTGTGTAGATAAAATTCACTTTGATTAACAGATGATAGTTCATACTTTTTTTTTTGAAAAAGTTATATTTTGTTGTTGAGTATTTTTTAAGGATATAAAACTTGAAAAGTAAACAGGCATTACTAGATTTTTTTGCTATGACAGACATTAGTTATTTGAAAGAAAATAAGAGTTGCGCTAAGACATTTCATTAAATCTGACGAGAATATTAAACCTTTGAACCACTGAGTTGAGTTGTAGCTCAAATGGTGAGAGGTTGGGATGGACAAAGGGATGTATAAATACTTTTTTACCATATATATATGGCACATCCATGCATTTTATTTTGATATATGTGCCATATTTATCTGTGTTGTTTATATGTTTACCATATATATATGGCACATCCTTATATATATTTTTTACCATATACAGATAAATAATTATCCAATGACTATAAACTGAAGTGTTAAACATAATCTAATGGAAAGTGTTATATGCAGATCTCTAAGCATATATATGTTTGTTGCTCATGCTAGTAATTAATTTCAGTGTGGTTACGCAAATTTCATACTACTATTTGTTTTATCTAATGAAATGTACTCAGGATAATTTAGGCTATAGGACTAATTTATGATATAGTAAACTACAGTAAATAAACAGAGAGTTAGTAATATCTACAGATGTCCATTTTAAGGATAATGTTTATATTGCATAAATTTTACTTAATAGGAGAACCTGAATAAAATATCTTAATATTGTGGAAACTAATGTTAGTTCTACCTTCTCATCTTGACATTATTTCTTATGTAATCCTAGGTTTGCGCTTCTAAATTTTTTTAAATAAATGAGCACGTAATTTTCCAAATGAATGATTCTGATTAGGGTTAAACGTACTCGGAGAACTTCAATAGAGATAAATCCAATTTAGAATTTTCTATGTTTGGGGTAAGAAGTGGATACGTTTCCATCTGTTTCATTATAACAATGAAACTAATTACATGAAAGACTTCTCCATTCCTATCGTGAAGAAAAAAATAGAAATTACAGACATTGGAACCCTGTAGAGGAAGTGGATACGAATAGGGGCGAATCAAACCCTGTATAGAAATTACAGACATTGAAAAAACAAAAATTACAAACAGAAAGTGGATACGAATCAAATCCTGTAGAGGAGGAGGCGGCGGCGGCAAGGAGCGGCGACGAGGAATAGGGGCGACGAAGAGCGGGTAGGGGCGACGAAGAGCGGCGAACGAAGAGCGGGTAGGGGCGACGAAGAGCGGCGAGGAGCGGCGACGAAAAGCGGGGAGGAGCGGCGACGAAGAGGCTGGATGAAGAAAGTTGCGATTTTGGTGGGATGCGGGCGTGGGGGTTGGGGGGGGGGGGGAAATCAGGGTTATGTTTTGGGGAAGGTCGGGTGGGTTTTTTTTATCTTTTTGTTCCGCCTTTCGATTTTGGCCCGGGAAAGTTAAAAGATTGTGTTTATTGATTTTTTTTTCTTTTTACCCGCTCAGTATTTGAAAAGTGAGAATAATTTTTTAACATGAAATTGTTGGGTGGCAAAATTATCTATGTAATGCATGTGTTTATATCTAATTTATTTTTAAAAATAAATATTTTATTACTACTTTGGTAATGGAGTATTGTTTGTTGCAATTGTTCCCTTGTAATTGTCAATACTTGCAATGGTTGAATAAAATCTCTTGCGGATGTCAAAATATTTGCAATGAATGGGTTTGTTGTGAGTAATTTGTTGTTGATAGTAACAACTACAAGGAATTTTTGGTGCCTGCAAATAATCCATTATTATTGCAAGGTTTTCTACTAGTGATTAGGTTTTGTTAAAGAAAAATTCTAATATTTCTATTGTTATTAACAGTTTTTTGTATTATCTATATTCTTTGTCAGAACTCATTCCTTTAGAAAGAAGAGCTATATTGAATTTTCTGCAGTTGATGACCCGGGTGGCTTCCCTCATCCACACTGGAGAGTCCATTTTCAAGCTTTTGAGGTTCCTAAAACCTCATCTAATTATGTAGATACAATTGTGATTGACTAGTTCAAACTTGCAGCTGCTTCAGATTACTTAGGGTTGACATTCGGACCGGGCCCCAACACGGTGGGTTTGCGGTGAGGGGGGGAGAGGGAGGGGGGGGGGGGGGTTGTGTGGGTGTGTGATAAACTCAATCCGAACTGATCTGCGAACCCGTACGGGTCTAACCTTTTAAATTTTTTTAATTATTATTATTATTATTATTATTATTATTATTATTATTATTATTATTATTATTATTATTATTATTAACTAAAGAAAGGAGAATAAATGTACAACAAGTATATAAGTGAAACAAAATTGTATATATTATTCATTGTAACTTGGATTTTTTTTTACAACAATACAAATACATGTAATAAAAACCAAAAAATTATACAAATTTATTGAATTACATGTTTAAGGGGATAATCTAGAGTTCGATACAGCCTATAGTTAGATTGAAGAGAAGACAATGAACTATTGTCGTGCACCTCAACTTATCTAAATATAGGATCTCATCGCCCTGAATTGCCTGCTCAATTTCGACGTGATCTTCAAGAGAGTTTCTTCCACTTGTTGAGGTTTCTACTGCTTTTCCTTGAGGCATGTCTTCTGCTTTCATCCAATCTTTAGTGCACACGAGGATCTCCAATGAATCTAACTTCAGCAATTTATCTAATCGGTTAAAAGCCCGCCACTTGAAAAAAGACACTTTCTGATGCAACTGTATACACATAAAGGATTAGTATATCTCTAGCCATGTGTGAGAGAATTGGAAATAGATTCATGCTCTTTCCATCATTGTAACACCTCAATCATAGCATTAGAACTCTCACTATCTCGTGAATTATACCAGTTTAATTCATTATGTGCATAAGTCCTAGATTTTTTAGACTGAATACGAGCAAGTAAATTTACAGTGATATCTTCTAATGTGCTCTTACCCTTACCTCTAGAAGAAGATGAAGAAGTTGATACACTAGTTTGGCGAGTGGTACCACTAGATGCATAAGTTCTACCATAAAAATCATACAAATTATTCAATGTCAACTCAAATCTAGCTAAATAATCATTATATTCATATTGAGATTCTTCTCTATGTAAAGCAAAAAATATTTCAATCAAACTCTTCGTACCCCACTAATTTAATACGAAGATCTATTATAGTAACAATACAATACAACATAGGAAGATGATCAAAATACTTCAAAAATTTATCATAAGCGGGAATAACAATATGATCAATGTAAGGATCCGAAATCAAATCTGGAAAAGTTTACATCATAGTAATTATTGAAATAAAAATACTATTAGAAATGGAATCATAAGAATTTGGAAATTTCAAAGTTGCAGTTTTAAAAGGTTCCAAAATTTTTAACAAACTTTCGACAGAATATCAAGAATCGGGAAACATTTGAAAATCTTTCATAATTTTTTTTAGTACAATTTATATTTAGTAACAACATTCAATAAGTCGATAGTAGAATTTCATCAGTGTTTAACATCTCTAGAGCATTTTCTAAAATGTATTCCCTTAAGATTACACCGTTCTTTAAATTATTGAAACATGGTACCACTCAAAGCGATGAAATGTACACAATTTTTAATTGCATTCACATCTGAATCGGCTACTTTCAATGCATCTTGTACACATAAACTAAGAATATGACATGAATATCTAACAAGAAAAATTTAGAAAGGAGAATTCCATCAGTGTTTAACATCTCTAATTTTTTTCTAAAATGTACTCCTTTAATATTGCACCATTCTTTGAATTGTTGAAGCATAGTATGACTCAAAGTAATGAAATATACACAATTTCTAATTGCATTCACATATGCACCACTGACTATTTTCAATGCATCTTGTACACATAAATTAAAAATATGACATGCACACATAACATGAAAAATTTCAAGATATGGAGGTGCTAAAAGTTGTACTAATGTAGTAATCACACGACATTATCAAAACAAATCAAAAAAAAAAAAATTATCGCGAAAATGAAATAATTCACATACTTCTAAAATATGGGTTGCGATAACCGAACCACTATGGCGTTACGACAAAGCGGCAAGTGATATGATTCTCTTTTGAATGAGCTAATCACTTTCGATCCAATGACAAGTTATGCCCATCATCGAAATATCGTTACATTATTTTCAATCATTGGCCGTTAACGATACTCTACAAGTTAAAGAATATAAAAGTGTAATTAAAGTGTCTCTAATTTCGGAATAGAGTTTAAAATAATCAGACTTAAGTGTGTTTCTAGGAAATTTTTTTGAAATGTGTATTTAGTGCATTTTGGTTAAATGCCTGTAGGTTACTACTTTCAGAATAGCAAAATGACAAGTCTTCCTTAATAACTACTCTAGTCATTTCTCGAAGAATGATTTCGGGATCAGAGCTATGACTATCTATGTCACGCCCCGCTTCCCATTATACAGGAACACATGCACATAACTGAAGCCCATCGAATGATATAAGTATACCAAATTATATCATCCATATATTGTATAATGCCAGTAAGTTCAACAATACAGTAATAATCACAGGAACAAGAATATAATGCAATAACTGATATCTGAGATACAAGAACTTACATAATGCCGAGAATACACGATACAATAGCAGTATGTCAAGTTCCTCAGTGATGCATCTCCAGTACCTGAATAAATAGTAACTCGAAAGAAAGATGGAGAGTACCTGTTAGAGCAAGCTTCGGGCGACAAGTAGTAGCAAGCAGTTAAGGAGATAAAGGACTATATAATAATAACAAGAAATTGGAATGATATCAGAGTCAATAAATAATAAACGATAACAAGATCAAAAGTCAACAATCAATGGTTCGATGGTCGATAAATAATAGCCAATAATCAGTAATTGACGACCAATAATCAATATAAATAAATCAATGTCAATAATACAATTATCAGTAACAATGGTTGGTAATATGATCAGGTATCAGAAGTCGATATCAGGAATCAGTATTCAAGAATCATTAATCAGTTATCGGTACAAATGTTCAACATTAATCTTATATCTATTAATCTTTTATCAGCTTATCTAATGCACGCAATCTTGCATCCTATACCACAGGTTCGGGTGCATACAATCAAGTGAACATTTGACTCTAGTGGTGAATTCTATAGGTCATGTACTCGGGTCTTCTCATGACTATAAAACTTGGTCGGTAAACTTGGTCGGTAAGCTTGGTCGGTAAACTTGGTCGGTAAGCTTGGTCGGTAAACTTGGTCGGTTAACTTGGTTGGTAACTTGGTCGGTAAACTTGTAACACGGGAAACACGGGCCGCTTACGTGTACAGTCTCCTATATTGTCCACTACTAAGACTTTCCCTTATTCCCCAGCTTGTCATTATTTTAATACAATTAATTATAGATATGCAATCAATACAATCAAGGGAAATGATAGTATCAAGAATCATGCAACAGGTACTCGATGATAACGGTAGTGTCAACACAATATCAAGAAGACAACAAGGCTATACAATAATAAAATATGCATGGTTCAGTTCATTAAATATGGAAAATATCAGGGTTTATATGCAAAGAAACATAACAATACGAGTTCTGGACAGCAACACCTATTGGTACTCAAATTCACTTTTCTGCTGCTACAGAAATTCAAATCATGTAGCGTTATAGGTTCCAATTAGACTCTCTGCTGGTTCTAGTGCATATTCACACGATACATTATAGTCATAGTAACTAGGTCGATCAATCAATTCTTTTCGAGTTTCGTACACAGTCTCGATTCTGAAAATTATAACATGCCAGTACTAAAATAGTGATAACTTATAATTCATAAATCGGATTGAGAATCCGCAAGATGTTCCAGAAACTAGACACAGTGTGCTACAATTTCTATGTACAAGGTTTTAATGTTTGATGTCAGTAACTGGGACGAAACCTCAGTACAAACTTGGTTAAATGACGGGACAACATATTTGAATGTTCAATATTACAATAAATTAATGGTTCGAGATTTAAGTCAACAATAATAGCATGATAAGAAGACTATGAATCAATAACATGATACAATAAAGAAAATCATGGAGTTCAATTAGATGCGATATTCAATTCGATTACTACTTGTCGGATTTCAAAAAGTGTTTTCTTGAACTAGAATAATAAAAGTGAGTTCAAGAGACGCTTGCCTGTTAGACGACGATTCTGAATATGAAAGAATAATGGGACGAGATGTAATACCCTAAAATTTCATTTTAATAAAAATTTTTTTTTCACGTGTTGTGCACGTGCAAACTTCATACGTATATTATCTATTTATTTTATATAAAATCTCATTTTGTATGAAAAATTATTTTCCTTTATTTTTCAAAAAATGCCCATTTTCCAAAAGCCTAAAACACTAATTAATTATTTTAGCCCACTTCTATTAATTACTAATTTGTTGTTTTGGCCCATAAGCCTAAGCCCACTATTTATGAAGCCCACTAATTTAATTAATCAATTAAATGGCCACACTTGTCATGTAGAGATAAAATGTGAATAATTTGATTAATTAAAATTGTACAAACTTCTACATAGGGAACTAGGTGGCACGTGCATGCACATAGTGTGCAATGCACACCCTTTTGGTGGCCGGATGGTGTGTGGAGGCAAGGGAGTGTGGGTGAGTGTGCATGGGTAGTTACTTAGTGTATGGGTAGTTGCTATAACTCCTACTCCTATCCTAGCCATTCATCCTATAACTATCCAATAAATCATAGCCCTCCAATCTATCCTAGGATTAGTATAAATACACCCCCCTCCCCATCTACTTGTATTCTACACTAATAATCTATTGAAAGAAGAAAGCATTATATAGGAGATATATATTAGTGTGTGAGTGGGAGTGTATGTGTGTGTGTTTCCCCCTTGGAGGCCGGCCATCATCATCACTTGGAGCTCTCGGTTTTTGCAAGGGAGCAAGGAGAAGGAGATCGTGCATCGCAATCTAGGAGGAGAATGCACTCTCTCGCATTCTAGGAGGCTTTAGGAGATTTTCTTATTGGTTTTCTTCAAAAAGCTGGGTGTTTCTCATGACTTCTAAAGTAGAAATCATGTTAGGAATAAATTGAATTTGTTATTAAAAAGTAATTAGTTGAGATGAAATACATGTTGCCTATTTAGAGTAGAAATTGATAAACTAGTAAATGTGTGTTATTGTGATGGTTAGATTCATTTAATATAAGTGAAAGTGTATGTTCTCATTGTTTATAACTTTAGAATGCATGCCAATTATGCTTTAATTGCAGTTATGTGAAATTCGCTAGTAAGAAGTTAGAATCATGTTGATTGATTAAAGTGCTAAAGTGGAATGATGTGTCAAAGATGAATTGATAGAATAATTTGCTAAGAAATGCTTGCTAGTAGATGTAATGAAATTCCCCATTGCTATATATACCATGTGAAAATTAGAATAAATAGAAAGAATGTATTTTTGGCAAACAAATAATCGAATGCTTCATGTGTAGACTAATTGATAAAAATAAAGGTTTATTCACTTATAAAGATTGTTTTTTTTTTTGTGCTCTAAAAATATCATAGTTTTCAAAACATTATAGTAGTGGATTTTGTGTGAGAAATCATCTTTGTTTATGAACAAATATGTGTTAGTTTTCAAATGTCAAAATAGTATTATAAAATACAAATTAAGGCTAAATATATGTTTTATAAGAGGGAAAAATACCTTTAAAAATACTGGTTATTGTTAAATTAAATGTATTTTTTTTATTATGGACATTTTTGTTTTCAAAAGAGGAGAAAAGGAGACAAATTCGTTTTTGAGAAATTTTGAAGTATAACTTTGAACAGCGAATTAAGATCAAAGCCTATTTTAAATACCTTCTAATCGATATGTTCACTTAGACCAACTGGTCGGAATGGGTTTGGGTCGCTACAGTAGCGGAGGTCTCGGGTTCGATACCGCCGCTCTGTTTTTAATTATTTTTGGTTGAAAACCAAATTCGCTGAGAACAGAACATAGGGCTTTTAACCCCTAGTTAAATCGATGGGCGGCTTTGGCGCGTTAGTCTGTGCGCTGTCTGTTTCGCCGCTGGTTGTGGGTTCGAATCTCTTTGGGGTTTGAGTTTAGAAAAAAATGTTTTTTTGAGAATTTTTGGATTAAATTGAATTTTTAAAATAGAATAAAAATTGGGAAAATATGTTTTAATTACTGGAAAAATTATTAGAACTTTATGGAAAATATTTATACAACTTTTGATGAAGCGTGAATAAGAAATTTGGGTTTTTACAAGGAATGACTCATTTTTATTCTTTTAAACGAAAGAAAAATAAAAATGAAAATTTTGAGTTATAAAAGATGAATTTTTGAAGTTTGTGACTAGCGTGATTAAGTGGAATTATAGAAAAATGTGTTGTAGTAAAATTGTGAATTTGTGAGTAATAGATTTGTGGAATATATGAAATTGTTGGTGACTATTAAGTGAAATTTATTCTTGCACATCGATTGCACGTGAAATTGAATTATTGATTGTGATGAATTATGAAAGATGTGGATACATGAATACTATACTATTGAAATATGAATTGTGATTAATCATGAAAGGATCTTATGAGTATGACATTGTAGTTATGAGTTGAAATTGAGAATTAGGGTATAGCCAAGCCTTATACCGACAATGAAAGAAATAAGAAAATGATATTTTGAAATGGAAAGACCAATGTTTGGGTCATGTGAATTAAATGAATAAGATCGGTATAGTGGAAGTGCTACACTCTAAGAGTTGATTTTATTCATGATTCAATTAAACTAAGGATTAGATGCATAGTGGAGATGTGATGAAAGTAAGAGAAAAACATTGAGTATGAGGGCCATTGGATTGGCAGCGTGAGAGTATTCACAGGATGTCCCATGATGAGTCATGATAGGGCGTGGATACTGCTCCAGAGTACCGTCCCGGTGGCGACGCTCGTGGGGTGTTTGACGACTGCGAGTGGTGTCATGTCTATGGTAGGAGCTAAATTACCACAGGATGCCTACATGATGAGTCATGTGTCAGTGCGTTGGGACTCCCTCCAGGGCACCTAGACATGAGTTCGTAGGTCAGAAAACATCTAGGATACTTACCGAAATTACAGTAGTAGATTAAGTTATGGCGAGGGATTGAACCCTACAAGATGAAGAACGATTAAGGGCTTTGCCCTCGGACCTATGTAGTATGGGATGCATAGAATCCGAACAAGTGCACATTAGTGTCATATAATATAAATAATTGCATTAAAGACTAAGTGCACATTCACAACACGACAACAATAGGATAGTCCCTTTAGCTTTGTTTGTGACAAGTTTGTATTTGTTAAGAAATGAGAATTGTTATACTGCTTCCGGCATAGAGAGGATGGCCGTATATAATATTTCGTTAGTTGAATGAACTGACGCGCCTACAGTTTTATATGCAGGGTAAAGATGCTTGACTATCGAAGCATACATGTTGCGCAGGATTAAGTTAAATATTGTTTCATATAATTTATTATAATATCGCTTCCACTGTGATAATGTACAAGTGTAAATGTAACTCTGATGAAAGAAAAGTTTTTATTTCCTTGTAAAATTGTATGAAAGAAGTGTAAAGATCCTGTGAAATCTCGAATTCAGTTGTATTTTGGAATTCGGGGTGTTACAGAGTGGTATCAGAGCACGCTTCCAAGTAGTACAAATTTATAAGGAACGATACCCTAGAAGTGGACATTAGAGTGTGTGTTGAGTCTAGAGATTTAAATGTAAGTCATTTACATTTGTGTTGCTCTATGACTTATGCTCTTCCTTTCTATTTCTAAGATGGCTGATCACTTCGACCCTGTTGGAGACGACAATTGGCATATTATCGAGGAAGATTACTACCCTGGACAAGCTGTAGCGCCCCGATTTCCGATACTGGAAAACCGTGACACGAGTCAAGACCTTTTCTTCAATTAGTCACAATACACAGAAAAACAGGAGAATTTAAAACTTTTTATTCAATACACAAAGTGTTACAAGTCTGAATACTGTACAACTGTAATACTTTACAATGAAGTTACAATATTGCCTTTACATTTCTAAGTGTTACAACCTTCACATCTTACATCAGAGTACTTCTTAACTAATACAGAATCAATACATATTTTGCAGCGGAACTAAACTTAATACTGACTCCTTGCTTTCCTCGCCTTGAGTCCTCCTGAATATCGCCTTTGTACTTCGGCGATCCAGTACCTATGGAAGTGGGGACGTAAGTATTCACTGACGCTTAAAGGCTGATCATATAGCAGCGAATCTTCCAAACAATATACAAAATACAGCAATGGTGTTAGTGTAGTTTAAGTGTTTGTGAGTGCTATGACTAGACTCTAATGCGATGTTTACATAGAACTAGGATGCTCCTATTCTAATATCAGCAAGTCTCCGAAAGCAACATGCAGCCCATACTACATGCAACTCCATCTCAAGCCGTTTCTCCATATATAGGGATTTGAACCCGCGTTATGAATTCTAATTGCACACAACCTGTTCCTGACAACTACACGTGACTCGCGAGGCTGCAGATGTGGTCATGTGCCACTGTTGCATTTCGCCCGTGGTGTCTATGTTCGCCACCGCGACCCGGCTAACCGGACCTCACTCAAATTAGACGAACCCAATGTATCGGGCGTCATTCCAAAAATCACACTATAGGGTTTCGCAAGCGCAGGGTAGCGCAAAGCCTACCCTGTGGCACCCACTGGGGTATCACAAGCGCAGGACTGCACAATGCATCCTGTGGCACCCCTAGCCACGGTACTCCAGGAATTAACAGCGCGAGATACGCAACCCGTGTCCTCAACTTGTGAGACGGCACCGTACGTATCCCTTTGACGGGAAGGTACAACCCGGTACACCACCTATGATCTGCCTCAAGGGACGAGTTAGTGTAAGGGGCCCCCTACAATGGTGTTAGTGTAGTTTAAGTGTTTGTGAGTGCTATGACTAGACTCTAATGCGATGTTTACATAGAACTAGGATGCTCCTATTCTAATATCAGCAAGTCTCCGAAAGCAACATGCAGCCCATACTACATGCAACTCCATCTCAAGCCGTTTCTCCATATATAGGGATTTGAGCCCGCGTTATGAATTCTAATTGCACACAACCTGTTCCTGACAACTACACGTGACTCGCGAGGCTGCAGATGTGGTCATGTGCCACTGTTGCATTTCGCCCGTGGTGTCTATGTTCGCCACCGCGACCCGGCTAACCGGACCTCACTCAAATTAGACGAACCCAATGTATCGGGCGTCATTCCAAAAATCACACTATAGGGTTTCGCAAGCGCAGGGTAGCGCAAAGCCTACCCTGTGGCACCCACTGGGGTATCACAAGCGCAGGACTGCACAATGCATCCTGTGGCACCCCTAGCCACGGTACTCCAGGAATTAACAGCGCGAGATACGCAACCCGTGTCCTCAACTTGTGAGACGGCACCGTACGTATCCCTTTGACGGGAAGGTACAACCCGGTACACCACCTATGATCTGCCTCAAGGGACGAGTTAGTGTAAGGGGCCCCCTACAACTGACCCCTCTCTCCCGGCAAAAGGGTTTAAGTAAACTGATCCTTATAAGTCACTATCCTAGCGATGTCCCTGACTCGAACAATCCTAGGGATGACGATATTATAACACAACGTGCTAGGCCTTAAATTAGGCTTCGCAAGGCAACTCTACTAGGCCGCTCAACCTAGATTTACCAGGATCCCTCAGGACCCGGTTCGTGGCTCATCGATCCAAGACTTTGGCCGTTGCGAATATACACGCACGCCGCTACCCTAGACTTGGATTCTGTCTATACTCCGGTCCTCGATCAACCTACCCTGGTTAAGATTCGACGGTACCCAAGGAGCGACTCCTCCACAGTTCCTTAGGGTAGGAACATATGTCTTGATGGTCGATAGCCCTTAGGGTGGTAACATCACCCTAGACAGCACAACTAACTGTGTACTAGCTAACAAGCTATACACGAGTAATAACCATATAGAGCCAACTAAGCTACGTATGAAACAATAACTACCTACGAGCCAGACGGCCCTCGTAGGAGATAACCACGTACATACCAGCCAAATAAGCCGCGTATGAGACTAACAACTACGTACGGGCCGGTCGGGCCGCGTACGAGACCTACATACGAGCTAACTAAGCTACGTATGAGACCCTCAGCTACGTACGGGCCAGTCGAGCCACGTACGAGCACGACCGTGTGCAAACAACCATACAGGTAATCAATCTTAGAAGCAACCAAATGTGCTTACTAACAAACTTAATCTTCTATTGTTAGAAGCAACAGAAGAATCTACTAATATTCTACGGTCGGTATTCTACTAAGGAGGGATCCGAAGGCGACCTAACGGCCTTTATCGGACCAACTATCACTAGTGGTCTTCCCAATCCTTATTACTTCAACCTATAGCGCCTTAAGTATGGCATACAATTACAAGCAGCTTCCTACGACAATCAATCATATAACACAACCACCATGATATTCCTATGTATGAATGTGATTAATGCTTATGCTTACATTGAGCTCTAGCATGAAAATCGCTAACGGCCTTAAACATAAAATTCTCTATAGTCAATCGTAGGTTACAAATTGAGCATGGAAGCCTACTACTTATCAGAACCAACCACCACCACCCAACTAAGCAATACTCCAAGGTATAGTAGGTAGTCCTAACACTACTCCTACAACATTCTAAGCAAGTATTACTCTAGCATGGTATAGAACCCCACATAAATCACTACAACTAGCTATGGGTAGTTTCTTTACTCTAAGCATGAACATCCTAGTATGGGTATCCTTAACTTAACATGATTAATAATTAGCATGATACCTACTTACTTAGCATAAGTCATGATCATCTACTAACATAACATGAACAAACACTTATCTAAGCATGGGCACCATGTAAACATGAGTATTCATCTAAACTAGCATGGTACACAACTTAATTACTATTAAACTAGTATGGCATAGATAAAACTAGCATGGTATATTACCTACCTACAATCAACTAACATAGTATACACTTCCCTACCATTTATCTAGTATGGTATACAACTTGTATACAATTTAAACTAGCATGATATGCAAAATACTTACAATTTAGCTAGCATGGTATATCGCTTTCCAACAATTAAACTAGCATGGTATATGGTTTTATCATGGATCCTACAACGCTCTAGGCACAATAAAATTTATCCAAACATGGTAGGAAACTTTTGGATTGAATCCTACACATTCTATGCATAATTAAGTCACTAAACATAATAGGAAACTTTTGGAATGAATCCTACAAAATTCTTAGCATAAGTGAGTTACTAAACATGATAGGAAAAGAATCCTACAACATTACCAAGCATGATAGGAAAAGAATCCTACAACATTCTAAACGTTAAGCATGGTAGGATATTTTTAGGAAAAGTCCTACAACATCCTAAACATAAAGCATGATAGGATAATTTTATAAAACATCCTACAACTAATTAAGCATAGAATCATGGTAGGATATTTTTAGCAAAAGTCCTACAACATCCTAAACATAAAGCATGATAGGATAATTTTATAAAACATCCTACAACTAATTAAGCATAGAATCATGGTAGGATATTTTTTAGCAAAAGTCCTACAACATCCTAAACATAAAGCATGATAGGATAATTTTATAAAACATCCTACAACTAATTAAGCATAGAATCATGGTAGGATACTTTTAGCAAAAGTCCTACAACTAACTAAGCATGAACATGGCTTCTAATTATTTTTAGAAGCAAAGCTACAACTAACTAAGCATGGTAAACATGGTAGGATATTTTTAAAAGCAATCCTACAACTAACTAAGCATGGATATGGCTTCTAACTATTTTTAGAAGCAAAGCTACAACTAACTAAGCATGGTAAACATGGTAGGATATTTTTAAAAAGCAATCCTACAACTAATTAAGCATGGATATGGCTTCTAAGTATTTTTAGAGGCAAAGCTACAACTAACCAAGCATGGTAAACATGGTAGGATATTTTTAAAAGCAATCCTACAACTAACTAAGCATGGATATGGCTTCTAATTATTTTTAGAAGCAAAGCTACAACTAACTAAGCATGGATATGGCTTCTAATTATTTTTAGAAGCAAAGCTACAACTAACTAAGCATGGTAAACATGGTAGGATATTTTTAAAAGCAATCCTACAACTAATTAAGCATAGATATGGCTTCTAATTATTTTTAGAAGCAATCCTACAACATTTTACTACTACTACTACTTCATTCACAACAAAATCACCACATACAACTATCTATTACTACTACTACTTTATGGACATAAACATACTACTACTTTACTAATTACCTACATGCTACTACTACTTCTTTTATTACATACTACTACTTATTATTTTAGCTACTACTACTTAGTTGCTTACTAATCTTTATTATTACTAGTGATAAGGAAAAAGATCATTTTTATCTTATTTTACTTTACAACTAGTGATCAATTAAAAAGAGAAGATCTTTTTATTAGTTATAATTAGTGATTAAATAAAAAGAGAAGATCTTTTTAGCTACAACTAGTGATTAAAGAAGATCTTTTTGTTAAGTTACAACTAGTGGTTAAATAAAAAGAAGATCTTTTTATTAAGTTACAACTAGTGGTTAAATAAAAAGAAAGATCTTTTTATTAAGTTACAACTAGTGATTAAATAAAAAGAAGATCTTTTTATTAAGTTACAACTAGTGGTTAAATAAAAAGAAGATCTTTTTATTAAGTTACAACTAGTGGTTAAATAAAAAGAAGATCTTTTTATTAAGTTACAACTAGTGATTAAATAAAAAGAAGATCTTTTTATTAAGTTACAACTAGTGGTTAAATAAAAAGAAGATCTTTTTATTAAGTTACAACTAGTGGTTAAATAAAAAGAAGATCTTTTTATTAAGTTACAACTAGTGATTAAATAAAAAGAAGATCTTTTTATTTATTTCTACCACTAGTGTTTAGTAAAGAAAGGAAAGATCTTTTTGATTATTACATTAGTTCAATCAAGTCCTACAACCAACAATGGTTGTATTGTTCAACAATATGCAATATGTGAAGTTTTAGTCCAATGGCATACAAAAAAAACTACAATACTAAGGCTATGATCTTTATGAGTTAGTAGTTTCTACTACTACCTTTCCTTCCTTTTCATTCAACATAACAACATGACAACACTCCCAAAAAGAAACAAAACAAGAAGGTGAGAAGAAGAAGAAGTCAAACACAAACAACAAACAAACAAACAAAGAAACAAACAAAGGAAGAAATCAAGTGTGAAGAAACCCCCACCTTCTCTAACTTGTTGGAAGAACTAGCTTTGCTACCTTCTCCTTCCCCTAAGCTTCTTTTAGAATTCTTCTATTACCTACAAAACAAAACTCTCTAGTTAATTTGTTCTCTCTTTCTTTTCTTTTCCTTCTTTCTTTCTTTCTTTTGTTTTTCTAAAATGAGAGAAGGAGGTGAATGAGGGGGGATTTATAGAAGAAGATGGAAGGTGGTAAGTGCACCTCATGGCACAAAATTACCCCAAAAGGGGGGCCGGCCATGCTCTAGGAGGGGGGGAGGGTATGGTGTAGGCTAGGTGAGGTGGAAGGATAAGGGTTCTAGAAGGGTTTAGTTCTAATCTTATGCATACAACTCTTCTTTTAACCCTCTTAATCACCCTAACCTTCTAATTAAGTCACCATGACAAGAGCAAGTATATTATCCTAAGGTACATACTACATACTAGGTATAATATACTAAGTACCATACAATTATATGTATGTGTACATGTATGTGTATACAAAAAATCTTCTTATAAAATCCTCATAAAATTCCTAAAAATAATTTAATTTGGAAAATAATAGTAAAATAAATTTTCTTGTTACTTCGGAGAGTCGTGCTACCAATTTGATGCGCTTTGGATGCGCATCGACCGATAGACGTGCGTAGGCACTGTTTGTGGGCAACACGGCGAAAATCGCCAAAATAGTCCGATTTTGGAATTAAAATAAAATAATAATAAAATAATAATAAAATAATAATTTATATGAGTTAATATCCGTCCGGGATATTACACAAGCTGATTCAGACGTGGAAGATCCCGAAGAAGTGGAAGAGGAATGGCCTGAGTCCCGAGAGATCACTCCACTTCCGGACTCATCTGATGACTCTTCTGATGAAGAAGAAGAACCAGTTCCAAGTAGTCTTGTGATATCTCTTCAGAGGCAGGTAGAAACTCTGTGGGAGAGAGTCGGACTATTGGAGGCTCAGCTGGCAAAGTGCAAGAATGATTTTGCAGTTCTCAGTCATCGTGTATGGGAACTCGAGAAGAGGAAAAACATGACTGATGTACTGAAGGAGGAAGTAGAGGAACTACGGGGAGAGCTTCGTGAAGCCAAAAGGAACCGTAGGAATTAGACCGTTGTATCATCTACTACTTTCATTTTGATGTCAGAAATGTTTTAAATTCGAATGTATAAAGTTTAAAATTTAATGAAATGGAAATGTTGACTTAAAAGTTCATGTTTCATACTTCGAATTTAATGGATCTTTTTGCATCAGAATATGGCTAGATGACGAGCTCGTAACGGTGAAGGTCTGGACTTGAAAACGGAACTAGCGAGGGTCTATCAGACACTCAATGCCGTGGCCATGAATCAGAACCAAGGAAGGGTGCCTGCGAATCCAGTACCCGAAGCAATCAAACTCGTGGAATCATTTAAACGGATGAAACCACCAGTGTTTGAGGGAAAGTCAGACCCTGACACGGGTGACAATTGGATCCGTCAGGTAGAGACATCTTCGAAGTCCTGGAGACCCCGGAGGGCAGTAAGATGAAGTTGGCGACTCTGCAATTCGAGAAGGATGCGGCTGTGTGGTGGCAGTCGATGAAGCGGACGATGGCAGGCTTGGCTCTTGGCTGGGAGGAATTCTTGGAGGAGTTCCGCAGTCATTACTTTCCCTCAGACATCCAGGAGAAGAAGGCCATGGAGTTTCTGTTACTGCAGCAGGGCGGCATGTTGGTTAGGGAGTATGAGACCAGATTTACTCAACTCTCAAGGTATGCTCCCGAATTGGTGATGGATGAGGCGAAGAAGGCTCGTAAGTTCGAGCATAGATTGAGGCCGAGCTTGAGGTCCAGGATGATACCCCTCGGTATCAGGAGGTTTGACAAGCTGGTCAAACGAGCGGCAGCCACAGAGGCGGACATGGAGCAGTTCCACGCTATTCAGAATAGGAGGAATAACTGGAATGCGGGGAAGTGGCCCGTAGTTGCTGGCAATGTCAGGGAACAGCCACCGGCTCAAAGGTTCAAGCCTACGGGTGCGAACGCTGTTCAAGTGGCAGGAAGACCCGGGAATACTTGGGCGAGACCTCCAGTGACTTGTTTCAACTATGGAGAGACAGGCCACTACAAGTCTCACTGCCCCAAACTGCAGGATGTCATCTGCAATGGACCAACTCAGCAGACCGGGAAGAAGCCGTACCAGCAGGGGCGAGTATTTGCCTTGACTGAAGCTGATGCTGATGAGGTAGATCACGTCATCACTGGTACGAGGGAGGATGTTTAGGAGTGTTTTCTGTTGTCTCTTTTTCCTATAAATTAGTGAACTGTTATATGACGAGTGTGTGTTATGTAACAGGAGAACTTATTTTGAATGGAAAGAAAGCTGTTGTTTTGTTCGATACTGGGTCCTCTCACACTTTCGTATCACCTAAATTTGCTAAAGTTCTGGGAGTCGAACCGAAGATATTTCCAGGCAAGGTTTTAGCCGTAGCTACTCCGTTAGGGGAGACTCTAACCATTGATTGGTACTATGCTGACTGTGAGATTGTGATTGGCGATTGAATTTTCGGGATCAATCTGATGGAGCTGAAATGTTTTGGGAGTCGATGTTATCATTGGCATTGATTGGATGTCGGTGTACAGTGCGAACATCGAATGCAAGACCAAGACAGTAACAGTGAAGGCTCCAGGTGGACCTGAAGTCACTTTCCAAGGGAAGAGAAGAAGTTCAGATTTGGTTGCTGCTATCAGCCAAAAGAGAGGAATTCCTGCAGAGGTGCAGCAGATTTCTGTGGTTCGGGATTATCCGACCGTGTTCTTGGAAGATCTGCCTGGGTTACCCCCGCATCGTGATGTGGAGTTCTGCATCACTATTCAACCAGGGAGTGCACCTATTTTCAAGGCACCGTAAAGGATGGCGCCTGTGGAACAGGTTGAGATCAAACGGCAGATTGAGGAACTGTTGGAGAAGGACTTTATTCAACCGAGTGTGTCACCTTGGGGAGCGCCGGTGCTTTTGGTAAAGAGGAAGGATGGTTCGATGAGGATGTGCATCGATTACCGAGAGCTGAATAAGTTTATTGTTCAGAATAAATATCTCATTCCACGAATTGATGACTTGTTCGATCGTCTATAAGGAGCTGTAGTTTTCTCCAAAATAGATCTTCGATCAGGATATCATCAAGTTCGAGTGAAAGCTGAAGATGTGCATAAGACTACGTTCAGAACTCGACACGGGCATTACGAATTCTTAATTATGCCGTTTGGAGTGACGAATGCGCCTGCAATCTTCATAGACATGATGAACAGAGTTTTGAGGCCATTCATTGATTCTTTCGTCGTGGTATTTATCGACGATATTCTCGTGTACTCCAAGTCGGTGGAGGAGCGCACGGAGCATTTTGCAGCAGTTTTGCGGAAGCTTCAGGAGCAGGAGTTGTATGTCCAAGTGTGATTTCTGGAAATCTGAAGTGGCATTCCTAGGTTACATCCTTTCTAAGGAGGGAGTGGCAACTGATCCTCAGAAGATAGAGGCAGTGAGAGATTGGGCAAGACCTACTACAGTGAAGAAAATCAGGAGTTTTCTTGGACTAACTGGATATTATAGAAGGTTTATTTAGGGCTACGCTCAGATAGCCGTGTCGTTCACTGGTCTGACCAAGAAGAATGTGACTTCAAGTGGACTGAGCAGTGTGAAGAAAGCTTTTAGGAGTTGAAAGAGAGGCTGACTACTACACCCATTTTGGCTTTGCCTAGAGCAGGTGTTGAATATGATGTCTACAGCGATGCTTCACATCATGGGCTTGGTTGTGTCTTAATGCAAGAAGGAAAAATAATCGCTTATGGGTCTAGGCAACTAAGACCGCATGAGAAGAATTATCCAACTCATGATCTAGAGCTGGCTGCGATTATCTTCGCCTTAAAGCAATGGAGGCATTATGTGTATGGCGAGAAGCTGAACATGTATACAGACCATAAAAGCTTGAAGTATATCTATCAGCAGAAGGATCTGAACCTGAGGCAAAGGAGATGGCTGGAGGTACTTGAGGACATTCGTCCAGAGATTAAGTATCATCCTGGGAAGGCTAATGTTGTTGCTGATGCATTTAGCCGCAAGAGCAGTCTGGCGAGTTTGATTATAACTCAGAAGCAACTGGCAGAGGAGTTGGATCGGGTTGGAATTGAAGTTGTTCTGCAAGGCTTGGGATCATCTTTAGCTCAGTTGAGGCTTCAACCGATGCTGAATGGAAGGATTATTGCAAGTTAGAAGGAAGATGCAGAGATTCAGAAGATGATAGAGCAGGTTGGTGCTGGCAGGTTGCCCGGATTTCAAATCAGGAATGAAGTGCTGTGGTTTGGTGAGAGGCTGTGTGTTCCAGATCAATCGGACTTGAAAGAAAGTATTCTTTAAGAGGCACATGCTACTCTTTTTTCAGTACATCCTAGAAGTACCAAGATGCATAAGGACATTAAACAACATTTCTGGTGGTCAGGTTTGAAGCGGGATGTGGCTGAATTTGTGTCGAGGTGTGAGATTTGTCAACAAGTCAAAGATGAGAATCAGAAACCTGGAGGTCTATTGCAACCGTTACCTATTCCGGAATGGAAGTGGGATAACATCAGTATAGATTTCATCACAGGTTTGCCTAAGAGTCCTAAGGGCAATGATGCGATTTAGGTCATAGTCGATCGACTAACCAAGTCCGCTTACTTCTTGGCGATGAAACTCACTGCTTCGATGGACAAGTTAGCTGAGATGTATGTTGGAGAGATCGTCAGGCTTCATGGCATTCCGTTGACCATTGTGTCTGATAGAGATGCGCAGTTTACTTTGCATTTCTGGAGGAGTCTTCAGATAGCTTTGAGTACCAAGACAGATTTCAGTACTACTTTTCACCCTCAGACCGATGGGCAGACCGAGAGAGTCAGCTGTATTCTTGAGGACATGCTTCGATGTTGTGTACTAGACTTGGAGGCAGTTGGGAAAGACATTTACCTTTGGTGGAGTTTGCTTATAACAACAGTTTTCAGACTAGCATTGGGATGGCACCGTAGGAAGCTCTGTATGGCAGGAAGTGCAGGACGCTTGTCTGTTGGTTCGAAGTTGGGGAGCGTCAGATGTTTGGGCCTGAGATTATGCGGCAGACCTCTGAAAAGATTGATCTGATCAGGAAAAGGTTGGTGGATGCTCAGAGTAGGTAGAAGAGCTATGCAGACAATCGGAGGAGGGACCTTGAGTTTGAGGTTGGTGACTTTGTCTTTCTGAAGGTATCGCCCAGCAAAGGCGTGATCCGATTCGGCAAGGGTGGAAAGTTAGCCCCGAGGTTCATAGGCCCGTATAAGATATTGAAAAGGATCAGGAAAACTGCTTAACGGTTTGAGTTACCGGAAGAGTTGTCTCAGGTGTACAATGTCTTTCATGTGTCTATGCTGAGAGGTTACATTCCAGATCCTAGTCACCATTTGTCCGAAGTGCCAGAGGGTTTGCAGTTGGATCTGAATTGCATTGAGCTTCCTGTTGAGATTGTTGATCGTTGGGAGAAAGTCTTGAGGAATATGACAATACCGATGGTCAAGGTAGTCTGGAGAAACCAATTGGTTGAAGAGGCTACTTGGAAATCTGAGGAGAGGATGATGAAGGATCATCCTGAGCTGTTTGCTTGATTGTATTTTTCTTCTTGTGTTTTGCTTTTCTCACTCTTTAATTGTAGTTCCGGGGACGGAACTATTCTAAGGAGGGAGTGTTGTAATACCCTAAAATTTCATTTTAATAAAAATATTATTTTTTTTCACGTGTTGTGCACGTGCAAACTTCATGCGTATATTATCTATTCATTTTATATAAAATCTCATTTTGTATGAACAATTATTTTCCTTTATTTTTCAAAAAATGCCTATTTTCCAAAAGCCTAAAACACTAATTAATTATTTTAGCCCACTTCTATTAATTACTAATTTGTTGTTTTGGCCCACAAGCCTAAGCCCACTATTGATGAAGCCCACTAATTTAATTAATCAATTAAATAGCCACACTTGTCATGTAGAGACAAAATGTGAATAATTTGATTAATTAAAATTGTACAAACTTCTACATAGGGGACTAGGTGGCACGTGCATGCACGTAGTGTGCAATGCACACCCTTTTGGTGGCCGGATGGTGTGTGGAGGCATGGGAGTGTGGGTGAGTGTGCATGGGTGGTTACTTAGTGTATGGGTAGTTGCTATAACTCCCACTTCTATCCTAGCCATTTATCCTATAACTATCCAATAAATCCTAGCCCTCCAATCTATCCTAGGATTAGTATAAATACCCCCCCCCCCCACCCCACCCCCCCATCTACTTGTATTCTACACTAATAATCTATTGAAAGAAGAAAGCATTATATAGGAGATATATATTAGTGTGTGAGTGTGAGTGTATGTGCGTGTGTTCCCCCTTGGAGGCCGGCCATCATCATCACTTGGAGCTCTTGGTTTTTGCAAGGGAGCAAGGAGGAGGAGATCGTGCATCGCAATCTAGGAGGAGAAGGCACTCTCTCGCATTCTGGGAGGCTCTAGGAGATTTTCTTATTGGTTTTCTTCAAAAAGGTGGGTGTTTCTCATGACTTCTAAAATAGAAATCATGTTAGGAATAAATTGAATTTGTTATTAAAAAGTAATTAGTTGAGATGAAATACATGTTTCCTATTTAGAGTAGAAATTGATAAACTAGTAAATGTGTGTTATTGTGATGGTTAGATTCATTTAATATAAGTGAAAGTGTATGTTCTCATTGTTTATAACTTTAGAATGCATGCCAATTATGCTTTAATTGCAATTATGTGAAGTTCGCTAGTAAGAAGTTAGAATCATGTTTATTGATTAAAGTGCTAAAGTGGAATGTTGTGTGAAAGATGAATTGATAGAATAATTTTCTAAGAAATTCTTGCTAATAGATGTAATGAAATTCCCCATTGCGATATATACCATGTGAAAATTTGAATAAATAGAAAGAATGTATTTTTGGCAAACAAATAATCGAATGCTTCATGTGTAGACTAATTGATAAAAATAGAGGTTTTATTCACTTATAAAGATTGTTTTTTTTTTTTTTGTGCTCTAAAAATATCATAGTTGTCAAAACATTATAGTAGTGAATTTTGTGTGAGAAATCATCTTTGTTTATGAACAAATATGTGTTAGTTTTCAAATGTCGAAATAGTATTATAAAATACAAATTAAGGCTAAATATATGTTTTATAAGAGGAAAAAATACCTTTAAAAATACTGGTTATTGTTAAATTAAATGTATTTTTTTTTTATTCTAGAAATTTTTGTTTTCAAAAGAGAAGAAAAGGAGACAAATTCGTTTCTGAGAAATTTTGAAGTATAACTTTGAACAGCGAATTAAGATCAAAACCTATTTTAAATACCTTCTAATCGATATGTTCACTTAGACCAACTGGTCGGAATGGGTTTGGATCGCTACAGTAGCGGAGGTCTCGGGTTCGATACCGCCGCTCTGGTTTTAATTATTTTTGGTTGAAAACCAAATTCGCCGAGAACAGAACATAGGGCTTTTAACCCCTAGTTAAATCGATGGGCAGCTTTGGCGCGTTGGTCTGTGCGCTGTCTGTTTCGCCGCTGGTTGTGGGTTCGAATCTCGGTGGGGTTTGAGTTTAGAAAAAAAATGTTTTTTTATAGAATTTTTGGATTAAATTGAATTTTTAAAATAGAATAAAAATTGGGAAAATATGTTTTAATTACTGAAAAAATTATTAGAACTTTATGGGAAATATTTATACAACTTTTGATGAAGTGTGAATAAAAAATTTGGGTTTTTGCAAGGAATGACACATTTTTATTCTTTTCAACGAAAGAAAAATAAAAATGAAAATTTTGAGTTATAAAAGATGAATTTTTGAAGTTTGTGACTAGCGTGATTAAGTGGAATTATAGAAAAATGTGTTGTAGTAAAATTGTGAATTTGTGAGTAATAGATTTGTGGAATATATGAAATTGTTGGTGACTATTAAGTGAAATTTATTCTTGCACATGGATTGCACGCAAAATTGAATTATTGATTGTGATGAATTATGAAAGATGTGGATACATGAATACTATACTATTGAAATATGAATTGTGATTAATCATAAAAAGATCTTATGAGTATGACATTGTAATTATGAGTTGAAATTGAGAATTAGGGTATAGCCAAGCCTCATACCGGCAATGAAAGAAATGAGAAAATGATATTTTGAAATGGGAAGACCAATGTTTGGGTCATGTGAATTAAATGAATAAGACCGGTATAGTGGAAGTGCTACACTCTAAGAGTTGATTTTATTCATGATTCAATTAAACTAAGGATTAGATGCATAGTGGAGATGTGATGAAAGTAAGAGAAAAATATTGAGTATGAGGGCCATTGGAGTGGCGGCGTGAGAGTATTCACAGGATATCCCATGATGAGTCATGATAGGGTGTGGATACTGCTCCAGAGTACCGTCTCGGTGGCGACGCTCGTGGGGTGTTTGACGACTGAGGTGGTGTCATGTCTATGGTAGGAGCTGAATTACCACAGGATGCCTGCATGATGAGTCATGTGTCAGTGCGTTGGGATTCCCTTAAGGGTGCCTAGACATGAGTTCGTAGGTCAGAAAACATCTAGGACACTTACCGTAGTTACAGTATTAAATTAAGTCATGGCGAGGAATTGAACCCTACAAGATGAAGAACGATTAAGGACTTTGCCCTCGGACCTATGTAGTATGGGATGCATAGAATTCGAACAAGTATGCATTAGTGTCATATAATATAAATAACTGCATTAAGGACTAAGTGCACATTCACAACATGACAACAATAGGATAGTCCCTTTAGCTTTGTTTGTGACAAGTTTGTGTTTTTTGAGAAATGAGAATCGTTATACTGCTTCCGGCATAGAGAGGATGTCCGTGTATAATATTTCGTCAGTTGAATGAACTGACGCGCTCACAGTTTTATATGCAGGGTAAAGATGCTTGACTATCGAAGCATACATGCTGCGCAGGATTGAGTTAAATATTGTTTCATGTAATTTATTGTAATATTGCTTCTGCTGTGATAATGTACAAGTGTAAATGTAACTCTGATGAAAGAAAAGTTTTTATTTCCTTGTGAAATTGTACGAAAGAAGTGTAAAGATCCTGTGGAATCTCGAATTCAGTTGTATTTTGGAATTCGGGGTGTTACACATGAGTCCCAACTGCAACACACAGCGGCAACACGTGCAATCAATGGAACAACAACACGTGCATACAGCAGCACATGCAACGCATGTGACAAGCCAAAACAGTAACTGCCACAGCAAGGGACAGCGGTGACCACAGTAAGACACCAGCGACAACAACAATCATAGCAAGAGACAGTTGCAACAACAGCGAGAGGACGATGACGACAAGCAAGGATGCCGCGGCGTACACCGGTGGTTGGCAATGAACTCGAAAGAGGGCCCAACAATGGTGGGGCATTGACAGCGGAGGTGGACTGCAGTGGCGGAGTGCGGCAGTCGGAGCTCGGCAATGGCAGGGTGGCTCGAGCAGCTGTGATGAAGGAAGGAGGAAGCTCGGTGGTGGCGGGATGAGGAGCAGCTAGGTGGCAGTCGAGGTCAGAGGGTGACTGCGATGCGGAGTGCTGCAGGCAATGGCGAGGTCGAAGACAGGAGGAGGTGGCGCTCAGGGTTGAGGCGAGGACGCTCGGGATGTTTCGAGGGCGCTGACGACTGTGGGTGTTGGCAAGGGCAGAATGTAGCAATGGGTTTGGACGATGAGGGGGATCTCCGATGGGTTCTGCGGTGATGATGATGACGGGGAGGGGGAGAGGTGTGAAGCAGGGCGACGGAGGTGAGGTTGATGGTGGTCAAGTTGGTGGGTCGACGAGGGCAGCGGTGTGGTTTTGATGGTGGCAGCGAGGCAGAGGCGACGAGGGAGTCGCGAGGGGAAGGAGCAAGGGCTGGCGATGACGGGAGAGGTAGAAGGCGAGGGCGACTGAGGGTGACAATGGAGGCAGTGGGATGGGTTGTTCGATGGAGGACGATGGTGAGCATGACAGAGGTGGGTTGCTAGTCGGGATGCAAGGAGGGCAGCAGGGGCTAGCGATGGAGGAGCAGGGTTTGGGACGGCGAAGATGATGATGACAATGAGGAGCTGCGGTTGGTGACGACAAGGAATGCTCGGGGTTGAAGAGGGGCTCTGTTGGGTTTTTTGGGAAACAGACGGGAGAGAGAGAGAAAGAGAGAGAGGGAGCATCAGGGGGAGAGAGAGAGACGGGGTTAATTTTAATTAGGGGAAATTAATTGGTTAATTAATAGGGAGAGGGAGGTTTGATTAGGGGTTTAATGGGGGAAATTAGTGGGGATTATGGAGGAAGTAATGGGGGGTGATTGACTATTACAGAGGAGAGTGGGAGAACGTGGGAGAAGAATCAGTAGATACGGGACGATGTGCAGTTGAGGGTTTGTATGGGTATTGGGTTTTATATTGGTGGGCTTGGCTTGGGCTTCTTCCTAATAATAATATAATAGTCTGAATTTGAATTTGGGCTTCAAATAAATATAATAAATCCAATAATATTGGTTGGGCTTCCAATATTAATAAATAATACAAATATAAAGAATATAAGATTGGGTCTGAATATTTTTTAAAATAATTAATTAATATGGGGTAGAATTCACCAAGAAAATAATAGATCAAGTAAAATAATAAAATAACTCAATAGATGAATTTTAACAAATAATCAAGAAAAAACAATAATAATCATAAATAAAATTATAAAAAAAATAGTATTAGGGTTTAACGAATTTATTAAAACAATTCAATAATAGTAATATATTTGATTTGGGCTAAAATATAAATAGTCGAAATACAGAACATACCAAGGAAATACGTATTGGCAGGAACAGGGGGTTACAATCTACTTGTCCGGTCATAGGGTTGATCTTTTGTTAGCATAGTTGGTCTTGTACTAATTTGGGGTGTACATTTGTAATGTGTCGACTAATTGTACCCGTTTTCTCACCCTTCTTTCATTTGTAACTTTTGTTACATGTTTTACACACCTTATGTTCCAAGCTCGGATTGTCCATGTTTGGGACAAAGTCATAAAATTTATGGATTTCAGTAGTTTGGTCTCTATGTTTTTTGGAAGAAGTGGGTTGTGCGGGTTCGATGTCTTGTGTTTGTGTGTCACTAGATAGGATTTTATCATGTTGTGTGTGAGGATCATAATCGTGAGGAGGAACACTTCTATAATCTATATTAAGATTAAGATCATATTCAGTCTCTAATTGTGGAATTATTGGAGGGCAACGAGATGAACTAGTGGATTTTTGTCCACTTTGGCTACGGCCGCTACCGCGTGATCTTGACATGAAAAAAGTAGTGTAGTAGTAATGTATGTGAGAAAACAAAAAACAATATATGAGGGTTGAGAGAGTTGAGGTAGTAGTAGTGTATGTGACAACAAAATCTAAAAAATGATACGAGGATTGAAAGAGTTGACAGAGTAGCGGAAAAACAACAAACAAGTCAACTACAAAAATTAAAGCGTTAAGAATAATAAAGAGTTGAGAGAGTTAAGAAATTTTGATACCGTACTTCATGAATATAAAGTTGAGAGAGTTGAGTAGATGACGAGAATTCAAGCGACTGAGCTTCTTCACTTGATCAACTATGTAGTATAGAGAATTTGAGATTGAGCTTCGACACGAATTTGAGTAGTACAGATAGTTGATAGTAGACGTCGAAGGGAGATTGAGCTTCAACTTCTTCACTTCTTTGTTGTTTATCTGTTGAACTAGATTGAGAGTAGTAGTAGTAGTAGTAGAGAGTTGAGCGACTAAGAATGCTGATAGATAGATAGTAGTGTGAATTAGTGAAGAAAAATGAGTGAATTTAGTGTTGTTTTATAGAAGAAGAAAAAAACCCACAAAAATCCAAAAAAAAAAAGCAGCTAGCATCAATAGGCGGCCCGGTCAGGCCGCCCGTTTGACCCGAGGGTTGCGGGTCGGGTTCACGTCGGGTTTGAGCGGATTACTGGTTAAATGGGTTGGGTCGAGTGGATTTTTCTCCAATTTTTTTGACCCGGTCCGACCCGGTATAGTGAGCAGGTTTGGCCCGAACCCAGCATCATCAAACAGGTTTATGTCTGTAGTGGGCGAGCCCGTGCAGATCACTGGTTGATCCTGCCCGAATGCCAAACCTAAGATTACTTGTGTTCTCAATTTGGGCAGTTACTCTTGGAGCTCTGGATCAGAAGTTTTCCCTTACCGATTTTTTTAAGATGTTGCTGACCTGACCAGTTTGATGATGCTGACCTGACCAGTTTGATGCTGTTATTATTTTTTATTTTTTTATTTTAATTTTTTTTGCTAGTTACCTCTTATATTATATATGTTGAAAAATTGGTTTCAAAATTTCGATGTTTTGCAGTCTTTTGTGTGCCTTATCCTTGTTAGCTTGCTTTCAGGATCTTACTTGCTTCGACACAGTGGTCTGTAACTAACTGAAGGATATTGGATTTGGTTATATATGTACACTGAAGTTCATTATAACTTGTAATGAACTTCATCCTTGACATAAAAAAAAGGTTTCTGTGTACCTGTTAAGATGTGGATACTGTTGAGAAATTTGGCATGGTAGAATGTAACTTGGTTTTATCCCTCTCACTCTCTACAATACACACTTATTACATATATATAATACTCCTATTACAACACGTACATTACCCGTATAATATCTTTAATACTTCTCCTTAAGTTGGAGCATATATGTCATACATGTCCAACTTGTCATTGATGAACTGTATTTTGGCTCTCGCAAGAGGCTTTGTGAGAGCATCGGCTAGTTGGTGATCAGTACGAATATGTTTAGCCTCTATCTGAGGAGGCTCATACGGCGTGCCACTAATCTTGTTGCGAACCACATGGTAGTCAACCTCAATATGATTGGTTCGTTCATGAAACACAGCATTAGTGGCTATGTAGATGGCAGACTGGCTATCACAATACATACGCATCAGCTTATGCTGAAGAATCCCCAACTCAATAAGTAATCGTTTGACCCATGTCATCTCGCATGTAAGGTCAGCCATAGCACGATACTCGGATTCAGCACTCGATCGAGACACCACATTTTGTTTCTGACTCTTCCATGAAACTAAGTTTCACCCAACAAACACACAATACCTAGTGGTGGAGCTCCTAGTCGTTGGGCAGGCAGCCCAGTCAGCATCTGACCAACCACCAATTCGACAGTGCCCACCATCAGTATACAATAATCCTCTGCCAGGGAAGCTCTTCAAATACTGAAGAATTCTCATAACTGCATTCCAATGACTTGTACGGGGAGACGTCATAAACTGACTTACTATACTAACTGAGTATGCAACATCAGGACGAGATACCGTGAGATAATTTAGTTTTCCTACAAGCCTCCTATATCTCTCTGGATCCCTCATCAGGACACCCTGATCTGGAAACAACTTGGAATTTGGGTCCATAGTAATGTGTGATGGCCTACATCCTAGCTTACCGCTCTCGGTAAGTATGTCCAGTACATACTTTCTCTATGACAAACAAATTCCCTATTCAGATTGAGCAACTTCGATCCCCAAGAAATATTTTAGTTGCCCGAGATCCTTAGTTTGAAACTTCTGTTGAATATATGACTTCAGATCTTGAATACCATTTTGATCATCTTCTGTAATTACAATGTCATCAATATATACAACTAAAATGATTTTCTTCCCTTGATGATGTAGATAGAATACAGAATGATCATTATCACTCCTCCTCAATCCAAAACTCGTGACAACTTCAGTAAAACTGCCAAACCAACCATGAGGAGACTGTTTGAGTCCATACAAAGATCGTTTCAAGCAACAAACTTTAGTGGGCTCAGCTTTGCTAACAAAAGCGGGGGGCTGGTCCATATAAACCTCCTCCTCAAGAATGCCATTGAGAAAGACATTTTTGACATCAAGTTAATATTACGGCCAATGAAATCGAGCAGCCAAGGCAATAATGATCCGAACAGAAGGCATTTTGGCCACAGGAGAGAATGTTTCATCATAATCATTGCTATAGGTTTGAGAATAACCTTTATCAACCAATCGAGCTTTTAGGCGAGCCAGAGAACCATCTGGTTTTACTTTAACTATGTACACAACAAACTTTAGTGGGCTCCGCTTTGCTAACAAAAGCGGTGGGCTGCTCCATATAAACCTCCTCCTCAAGAATGCCATTGAGAAAGGCATTTTTGACATCAAGTTGATGAAGTAGCCAATGAAATCGAGCAACCAAGGCAATAATGATCCGAACAGAAGGCATTTTGGCCACATGAGAGAATGTTTCATCATAATCAGTGCCATAGGTTTGAGAATAACCTTTAGCAACCAATCGAGCTTTTAGGCGATCCAGAGAACCATATGGGTTTACTTTAACTGTGTACACCCATTTACAGCCAACACAATGTTTACCAGATAGAAGGTTAACAAGATCCCAAGTACCATTTTCCTCAAGAGCAGACATCTCTTCTTGCATAGTCCTGGCTCCAACCAGGATGTGATAGTGCTTCTGATAATGACTTAGGAACCTGGTGATTGTCCAAAGTAGAGACAAAGGCATAATGGGCATATGACAAGTGAGCATATGAAAGACGACTGTATAAAGGATGACCAGTGGAGCGATTCCCTTTGCGTATGAGGATAGAAAGATCAAGATTAGAATGCCTGCTAGAAGATAGTGTGGGCACAGTGGAGGAAACTGGGGGTATAGTAGCAGGCTCAGACGGTCGTGTCTCATCGATTTGAGGCGATTGGACAATCAGCACAATGGCGTGATCTGAGGGAGTGGTGTCCGAACGTCGTTTATATACTTGATTGATTGTAGGTCGTTCGGGCATTGCTTGGGAGCACTGTGTTACAGAATCAATAGAAGTAGATACCACAAGTCTAGGGTAGGTTAGAAATTCAGATTTAGTCGCATCGGATGGAACCGGGGTTAAACCAGAGGAATTGTTGGATAAATAAGGTTGGGACTCATGAAATGTAACATCAGGCAGAGATAAAATGACATGCAGTAAGAACTGCATCTCCCCAGAAACACTGAGAAACTTGTCTATGAATAAGCTTTGTCCTTGCAACCTCTAACAGGTGACGATTCTTACGCTCGACAATCCCGTTTTGTTGAGGGGTATAAGGGCAAAAAGACTCATGCAGAATACCACAAGAAGACATAAAACTAGTGAACTCAGAAGAAAAATACTCTTTCGCATTATCACTTCACAAAATATGAACAGAAACATCAAACTGGGTTCTCACCTCGGCGCAGAATGATTTAAAAATAGACAAAACTTCAGAGCGAGATTTCATTAAATATAACCATGTGGCACGAGAATATTCTTCAACAAATGTAACAAAATATCTAAAGTTACCGAACTGAGACTGAACAGGGCAAGGTCCCCATACATCAGTTAGAACTAAACTAAAAGGTCGACTCGACCGTTTATAGACTTTAGGAGGGTAACACGTACGCAAATGTTTACCTAATTGGCATGACTCACAAAATAACTCTTTAAGAGAAGATAATTCAGCTCTCAACTTCTTTAGATTCTGTAACGACGGATGACCCAACTGACAATACAAATCCAAAGGCGTACTCAAGTATACAAATAAGGTAGGAACACTGTCAAGCTGATAAAGACCCTGTAATATCTCGATCGACTATTAATAATATTTTTTATTATTATTAGTATTCAACTATTTAATTATTTTATTTCTTTTCATGTTGAGTTATCTTTTTGTCATGACAACCTAATTGATAATTAGGTTTTGTTGGAAGTTTAAACCTAGGATTAAAAGACATAAGAGATTAAGGAGTTCTTCTAGAAGCCCTCTCTGTTCCATCTCACCCCTCCACCTCACCTTCACCATGCTTCCACCTCACCCTAGCACCATGCTTCCACCTCACCTCCTCCCATCCCTATGCATGGCCGGCCCATTGTACCAAGGGGGTTTTTGAAAACTCCCTTGGTGCATTTTGCACTTTCCCCCTCCTCCTTCATACTATAAATACCCCTTCCCCTCTTCTCTTGTCTCATTTTTACAAGAAGAAAAAAAAGGGAGGAAAAGAAAGAGAGAACCAACTCTAACAGGAGAGTTTTCATTGTAGGTTTTTCATAAGAGCTTTCAAAAGCTAAGGGAAGGAGAAGGTGCTATAGGCTAGTTCTTCCTACCTAGTGTAAAAGGTGGGGGTTTCTCATTTTTCTTATTTTCCTTGGTTTGATTTCCTTGTTCTTTTGGGTTGTTTGTTTCTTTTGTGGTGGTGTTTGTTGTGTTGTTGTTTCTTGTTGTGTATGTTGTGTGTTGAATAATTTGGAAGAGCTTTATGTATGGATAAAAGAAATAACCTTATGAAAGGGAAAGAATGATAGAACTTTAATGAAACACATAAAGATGAAATCTTTATTAGTGGTTATTGTTATTTTTTTGGCTAATAAAAGGAACTAACAACTTGGACTAATTTTTCCTAAGCATATGAAATGATGGCATAAGAAGTAGGGATGGTGGAGTCTTGACTATGTTGTCGAAATGAACAACTTAACATGAACTTATGCATATGTGTGTACATACCCATTTGGGATGCAGAACTCAAACAAGGACTCTTGGCATGAGCACATAGTAGAATTATTACATACCCTTGAGGTTGTAAAACTCAATAAAAATGAGTCTTTATTCACTTATTGCTCTCTACTTGATTAGTTATCAATCTTTCTAACTTTTGTTTACAAAAAAAAAAAAAAAAAGAAAAAAAAAAGGGCAACTTGTTGTATGAAGGGACTAAGTGGTTAAAGAAAGGAATGTTAAGTAGGACTTGTAATTCATTATATGTAAGTTGTAGTTCATAAATTAGATTGTTGTAATAATTTCAAGACTTGAAAATGGTAAAGAGAAATGGTCTTTGTAATAGCTAGTAAGTAGTTATCCATGCTTAAATAAATTTCATGCTTAGGTAGTTAGTAGATATTCATGCTTAAATGATAGTCATGCTTAAGTTAGTAGACATCCATGCTTAAGTAAAGTTTATGTTGAAGTAGTAAAAGATATTCTTGTTTTAAATTATAATAGAAGCGCATGCTTAAAGTAGCAATAGATATCCATGCTAATTTATTGTAAGTTAAAGTAGTAAAGAACCTCATGTCATGCTCATGTGTATACCATGTTGTAGGTTAATGAAACCATGCTTATGATGTGTACCATGTTGTAGGAAAATTATATACCATGTTGTAGGTTAATGAAACCATGCTTATGATGTGTACCATGTTGTAGGAAAATTAAATACCATGTTTAGATTATGGTAGGAAAGTCATATACCATACTTGGATCATTGTAGGAAAATTATATACCATGTTTAGATTATGGCAGGAAAGTCATATACCATGCTTGAATCATTGTAGGAAAATTATATACCACGTTTAGAGTATGAAAGTCATATACCATGCTTGGATCATTGTAGGAAAAATTATATACCATGTTTAGATTATGGTAGGAAAGTCATATACCATGCTTGGATCATTGTAGGAAAATTATATACCATGTTTAGATTATGGTAGGAAAGTCATATACCATGCTTGGATCATTGTAGGAAAATTATGTACCATGTTTAGATTGTGTAGGAAGGTTGTATATCCATGCTTAAGGATATGGTAGATAGCTCATGCTTAAAGTTGTAGAAAATATCCATGGTAAAGTAAGTGGATATTCATGTTAAGCTAACATGCGTGCTTAAGTTGTAGTAACCATTCATGCTTAAGTTATAGCTCATGCTTAAATTGTAGTAAAACTTCATGTTTAGATTGTAGTAATTATTCATACTTAAGATTGTTCTAAGTGCATGCTTAAATTGTATTCATACTTAAGAGTGTTGTGGGTTGATGGTTACGTTATATACCATGATTAGATTGTTGTGGGTTGATGGTTATGTTATATACCATGATTAGTTGTTGTAGGTTGATGCTACAATTGTATACCATGCTTAAATTGCTATAGGTTTAAGTAATAGGTAAGAATCACGTTGTAATTGTAGTGTTAACTACCTTGTTGTAGTTAGTGTTAGTAAAGAGCCCATATATGCTTGAATTGTATAGTGTAGCTGTAATGCCCCTGATATGGCTAAAAATGGGATTAAATCGGGACCGTTCACATCGGACGCGAATCTCAAAGCTCAGGGGTAAAACGGTAATTTCACCTACTAGCGGGTCTGAAGCGGGTACTGGGTCTCCTTCTCACAGATCCAATAACCCGCAAACGGATCCACTCCAACTGGGTACGAGTCCCGACCCAAGACAAACCCAGATCAGCAAGAGGAAAATCAGGATTACTGATTTTACCAAATCAACAGGCCTGATTTGCTCTCACCGGGAATCAGGGGTCAGTTTCCTAAACAGAATGTGAGGATTTTACTCCTAACAGCTACACAGGAAATCATGCCTCTAATCACTCCCATGGCGACTATAAATACCTCCCACCTACCACTGTTACAGGTTAATCACTCTTTTTCCTGCATAAGCTCTTTTTTAATCATCACTGGTTACTGACAAGAGCGTCGGAGGGTGCGTCGCCGGGATCAACCCCGGTGTTTCACACTTTCCTTGCAGGTGTACGGCGGGAGTCAGCAGCCCAACTCAGACGAACAGGTTCGGGTCCGCTACTCAGGTTTTTCCACGAACCCACAAATTCTATCTGTCTACCCCCACACCGAAATCAGCGGTAACAGATTGGCGCCGTCTGTGGGAACCCATACGAATAGCCTCCGTCTCTTCCTCGTCGACTGGCTCTTCTTCAGCCATGCCTCCCAGAAAAGTAAGATCCAGGGGGTCCAACCGTGGACCCAACCCTGTTGATCAACAGCAGGAAGTCCCCGTCCATCCCGCTCCGCAGCAGGGGCAACTTCCTCCTCCGGCCGAGGACCATTTCCAACAGGGCCAGCCTCCTATTCTGAATCAGAAACCCCCTAACGGTCCCGCTGGTCCTAACCCGCAGAAGCAAAAGCTCCAAGCTCCACTCGTCGACCACCTTCGACGAGCTCCCCTCGCAGCCGAGCTCCAATGGGGAGCTCCAAACTCCTCTCCATTGCCGAGCTCCAATGAGGAGCACCGAACTCCTCTCCATTGCCGAGCTCCAATGAGGAGCACCGAACTCCTCTGCATTGCCGAGCTCCACGACAGCGAGCTTCCCTCGACAAGCTCCGAGCTCCGAGCTCACAGTTCACATCCACTGCATTGCCGAGCTCCACGACAGCGAGCTTCCCTCGATGAGCTCCGAGCTCACAGTTCACATCCACAGCATTGTCGAGCTCCAACCTCCCGAGCTTCCTCTTCGCTGTCAAGCTCCTCCCTCGCCCGAAGGAGCACCGAGCTCCACTCCCCAAGCTCCGTCGAAGCTCGAGCTCCATCTCCCATGGCTTCGTCGAGCTCTCCCCATGCCGAGCTCGACCCCTCTTCTCGTCTGCTCCGTCGTCGAGCTCTGACTTCGACTCCAACTCACTGAGCTCAAACCATCGAGCTCCAACCTCCGAACCCCTTGTCACCAAGCTCCTTGCCCGAGCTTCCCCCCTGAGGAGCCAACAAACGAATCGAAGGGCCCGTCGAGCTTTAAGACTCAGAATCTCCCAGCTCCTCCCAAGAGGTCTTCACCTTATTGTAGAGCTTCTTCTACATGGCTGCTCCCGCAACTTACTTACCTTAACCAATGAGTTCGGAGCTCACAACTCTCTCCTAGAGTTGATCCTCAAACTTGCCTCCCAAATGGCTCTCTTCCAGAGCCGAGCTCTTCACTCCGCTCACCTCGGAGCGGACCTCTTCTCAACGAGTTCGGAGCGCACAACTCTCTCCTAGAGCTGCTCCTCAAACTCATCTCACCAATTGCTCTCTTCCAGAGCCAAGCTCTCCACTCCGCTCACCTCGGAGCGGACCTCTTCTCAACGAGTTCGGAGCGCACAACTCTCTCCTAGAGTTGCTCCCCAAACTCTTCTCCCAAATAGCTCTCTGAGCCGAGCTCTCCACTCTGCTCACCTCGGAGCGGACCTCTTCTCAACGAGTTCGGAGCGCACAACTCTCTCCTAGAGTTGCTCCCCAAACTCTTCTGCCAAACGGCTCTCTTCCAGAGCCGAGCTCTTCCCTCCGTTCACCGCCGAAGAGGACCCCTTATCAACGAGTTCAGAGCTACAGCTCTTCCCTAGAGTTGCTCCTCACACTCATCTCACAAATGGCTTAATTCCATAGCTGAGCTCTTCGCTCTGCTCATCCCCGAAGCGGACCTCTTCTCAACGAGTTCGGAGCTCAAAACTCTCTCCAAGAGTTGCTCCTCAAACTCATCTCACAAATAGCTCTCTTCCAGAGCTGGGCTCTCCACTCTGCTCACCTCGGAGCGGACCTCTTCTCAACGAGTTCGGAGCGCACAACTCTCTCCTAGAGCTGCTCCTCAAACTCATCTCACAAATAGCTCTCTTCCAGAGCTGGGCTCTCCACTCTGCTCACCTCGGAGCGGACCTCTTCTCAATGAGTTCAGAGCGCACAACTCTCTCCTAGAGCTGCTCCTCAAACTCATCTCACCAATTGCTCTCTTCCAGAGCCAAGCTCTTCACTCCGCTCGCCTCCGAAGCGGACCTCTTCTTAACGAGTTCGGAGCTCACAACTCTCTCCTAGAGTTGCTCCTCAAACTTGTCTCCCAAACGGCTCTCTTCCAGAGCCGAGCTCTCCACTCCGCTCACCTCGGAGCGGACCTCTTCTCAACGAGTTCGGAGCGCACAACTCTCTCCTAGAGTTGCTCCCCAAACTCTTCTCCCAAACGGCTCTCTTCCAGAGCCGAGCTCTCCACTCCGCTCACCTCAGAGCGGACCTCTTCTCAACGAATTCGGAGCGCAAAACTCTCTCCTAGAGTTGCTCCTCAAACTCTTCTCCCAAACGGCTCTTTTCCAGAGCTGAGCTCCCCACTCCACTCACCTCGGAGCGGACCTCTTCTCAACGAGTTCGGAGCGCACAACTCTCTCCTAAAGTTGCTCCCCAAACTCTTCTCCCAAACGGCTCTCTTTCAGATCCGAGCTCTCCAGTCCGCTCACCTCAGAGCGGACCTCTTCTCAACGAGTTCGGAGCGCACAACTCTCTCCTAGAGTTGCTCCCCAAACTCTTCTCCCAAACGGCTCTCTTCCAGAGCCAAGCTCTCCACTCCGCTCACCTCAGAGCGGACCTCTTCTCAACGAGTTCGGAGCGCAAAACTCTCTCCTAGAGTTGCTCCTCAAACTTGTCTCCCAAATGGCTCTCTTCCATAGCCGAGCTCTCCACTCCGCTCACCTCAGAGCGGACCTTTTCTCAACGAGTTCGGAGCGCACAACTCTCTCCTAGAGTTGCTCCCCAAACTCTTCTCCCAAACAGCTCTCTTCCAGAGCCGAGCTCTCCACTCCGCTCACCTCAGAGCGGACCTCTTCTCAACGAGTTCGGAGCACAAAACTCTCTCCTAGAGTTGCTCCCCAAACTTGTCTCCCAAACGGCTCTCTTCCAGAGCCGAGCTCTCCACTCCGCTCACCTCAGAGCGGACCTCTTCTCAACGAGTTCGGAGCACAAAACTCTCTCCTAGAGTTGCTCCCCAAACTTGTCTCCCAAACGGCTCTCTTCCAGAGCCGAGCTCTCCACTCCGCTCACCTCGGAGCGGACCTCTTCTCAACGAGTTCGGAGCGCACAACTCTCTCCTAGAGTTGCTCCCCAAACTCTTCTCCCAAATGGCTCTCTTCCAGAGCCGAGCTCTCCACTCCGCTCGCCTCCCAGGCGGACCTCTTCTCAACGAGTTTGGAGCACAACTCTCTCATAGAGTTCCTCTTCACACTCATCTCACAAATGGCTCTTTTCCAGAGCCGAGCTCTTCACTCCGCTCGCCTCCGAAGCGGACCTCTTCTCAACGAGTTCGGAGCTCACAACCCTCTCCTAGAGTTGCTCCCCAAACTCTTCTCCCAAATGGCTCTCTTCCAGAGCCGAACTCTTTGCTCCGCTCACCTCCCAGGCGGACCTCATCTCAACGAGTCCGAAGTCCAACACTTGGCTCGATTCTGCTTCAAATAACTTGCTCTTCAGCGGGTTAGAAGTGGTTCGCCATTCGGAATTGCTTCCACAACCGTTGATTCTCTCACATAAGCAGTGAGTTCGGAGCGACAGCTCTCCCCTAGAGTTGCTCCTCACACTCATCTCACAAATGGCTCTCTTCCAGAGCCGAGCTCTTCACTCCGCTCACCGCCGAAGCAGACCCCTTATCAACGAGTTCGGAGCTACAGCTCTCCCATAGAGTATGGCTCTCTTCCATAGCCGAGCTCTTCACTCCGCTCGCCTCCCAGGCGGACCTCTTCTCAACGAGGTTGGAGCACAACTCTCTCATAGAGTTCCTCCTCACACTCATCTCACAAATGGCTCTTTTCCAGAGCCGAGCTCTTCGCTCCGCTCATCTCCCAGGCGGACCTCCTCTCAACGAGTTCGGAGCTACAGCTTTCCCCTAGAGTTGCTCCTCACACTCATCTCACAAATGGCTCTCTTCCAGAGCCGAGCTCTTCACTACGCTCACCGCCGAAGCAGACCCCTTATCAACGAGTTCGGAGCTACAGCTCTCCCATAGAGTATGGCTCTCTTCCATAGCCGAGCTCTTCACTCCGCTCGCCTCCCAGGCGGACCTCTTCTCAACGAGTTTGGAGCACAACTCTCTCATAGAGTTCCTCCTCACACTCATCTCACAAATGGCTCTTTTCCAGAGCTGAGCTCTTCGCTCCGCTCATCTCCCAGGCGGACCTCCTCTCAACGAGTTCGGAGCTCAAAACTCTCTCCAAGAGTTGCTCCTCAAACTCATCTCACAAATAGCTCTCTTCCAGAGCCGAGCTCTTCCCTCCGCTCACCGCCGAAGCAGACCCCTTATCAACGAGTTCAGAGCTACAGCTCTCCCCTAGAGTTGCTCCTCACACTCGTCTCACAAATGGCTCTCTTCCATAGCTGAGCTCTTCGCTCTGCTCATCCCCGAAGCGGACCTCTTCTCAACGAGTTCGGAGCTCAAAACTCTCTCCAAGAGTTGCTCCTCAAACTCATCTCACAAATAGCTCTCTTCCAGAGCCAAGCTCTTCACTCCGCTCATCTCCAAGGCGGACCTTCTCCTCGACAAGTTTGGAGCACAACTCTCTCCTAGAGTTCTTCCTCACACTTGTCTCACAAATAGCTCTCTTCCAGAGCCGAGCTCTTCACTCCGCTCATCTCCAAGGCAGACCTTCTCCTCGACAAGTTAGGAGCACAACTCTCTCCTAGAGTTCTTCCTCACACTTGTCTCACAAATGGCTCTCTTCCAGAGCCGAGCTCTCCCATCCGCTCGGATGCCGAGCAAGTGCCAATCCGACCTCAACATCAAAGAGCTCGGTCGGCTAGCCGAGCAAGTGCCTTTCCGAGCCTGCAAACGGAGAAAACTCACTTTCTCCTCAACATTCATGTAAGATCTCGATCAGACGGCCCAGATATTGCCAGCGACGCTAAACGACAAGATAACGTTTTCTTGGGAACTGAGCCGTCTCGAGATTCGTGCCATCATCCAACGGCCCAGATCTTGCCAGCGTCGCTAAACGATAAGATAGTGTTTTCTTGGAAACCGTGCCCGCCTCGAGATCCGCGCTGAGATCCAGCGGCTCAGATCGCTCCACGTCGCTCAGTATTCCTAGCCGAGCGACTAGCGATCCGACCCACTCGCGCCTCTTCTTCACCCCAAGGGTCTTCCTAGCCCAAGGGTCTTCCAAGCACAAGGGCCTTCCTAGCACACCTTACAAGGGTCTTCCTAGCCCAAGGGTCTTCCAAGCACAAGGATCTTCCTAGCACATCTTCTCCGCCCCTAGAAGTGGAGCTCCTCTTCCAAAATCCCCAAGACCAAAGTACTTATCAACTTCATGAAGACAAGCATCTTGCGGGGCTATTTTGACCATGAAGGAGGGTGAATTTTCATCCCACTCCTAAAGAGAAGTTGTAGATCTTCGAACTAGCTTCGAATCAAGGGGTTGCACGCCCCGATCGGACCTCCGTAGCACCGGGAAAGTGGATCTCAATGCAGCTGCGCCGAATAGCTCGGAAATCCGAGCCGAGCCACTCGCACGAGGGAGAAATCCGAACTCTTCCCATCCGAGCTCTTCCCATCTGAACTCTTCCCATCCGAGCTCTTCCCATCCGAGCCCCAACATCAAAGAGCCCGGTCGGTTGCCGAGCTCGGAGTGACTCCTCCACAGTTCCTTAGGGGTAAGAAAACATATGTCTTGATGGTCGATAGCCCCTAGGGTAATAGTATCGCCCTAGACGAGCACAACAAACTGCGTACTAGCTAACAAGCTATATACGAGTAACCAGAGCACCTACGAGCCAACAAGCTACGTATGAACCAACAACTACCTATGAGCTAGGTGGCTTCGTATGAGATAACAACGTACATACTAGCCAAATGAGTCGCGTATGGGACCAACAGCTACGCACGGGCCAGTCGAGTCGCGTACGAGACAACAACCTACATACAAGCCAAATAAACTACGTATGAGACCCACAGCTACATACGGGCCAGTCGAGCCGCGTACGAGCACAATCATATGCAAATAACCATACAGGTAATCAAACCTAGAATAAACCAAACGTGCTTACTGGCAAACTTGATCTTCTATTATTAGAAGCAACAGAAGAATCTACTAATAGTCTATGGTAGGTATTCTACCAATAAAAAGCCCGAAGGCGACATAACAACTTTTATCGAACTAACTATACTAATGACCTTTCTAATCCTTATTACCCCTACGGATGAGGAATGTCCCCATGATGTGGTCCAATTTCAATTAGGACTTCACACAACTAGAGTCCATGGGTTCTTTTCGAAGTTGACTAGAACAACCTAGAACATACGTCCGCTTTCTTATTTAACTAGGATGCCACCCTATACCCTTCAAGCATGTATGGCTCCTTACTAACATTAACTACAACGAGGTAGTTATCACTACAATTACAACACGATTCTTTCTTATTTACTTAACCTATAGGAGTTTAAGCATGGTATTCAATTGTAAGCACCAACCTACAAAAACTAGTCATGGTACATAACATAACCACCAACTCACGACAATCCAATCATGGTATATAACATAGCCGTCAACTCACAACACTCTTAAGCATGAACACGATTTAAGCATGCACTTATAACAATCTTAAGCATGAATAGTTACTACAATCTAAACATGAAGCTTTACTACAATTTAGCATGAACTCCTTACAACATGTACACAACTTAAGCATGGTTCCTACAACATGGCACATATCATGAGCATGGTTCCTTTAACCTACAACATGGTACACATCATACATGGTTTAGGAGTTTCCTACCATAGTCTAACATGGTATATATTTTTCCTACAATGAATCAAGCATGGTATGATACTTTCTTACCTTAACTACAACAATTTAGCATAGATTTGTTACCTTAAACATGGGTATCGTCTAGCATGGATATCTACTAACTACTTAAGCATGAATATCATTATCCATCAACTAAGAATGAATGTCATTGAGCATGAATATCTACTAACTATTTAAGCATGAATATCATTATCCATCAACTAAGCATGAATATCATTGAGCATGAATATCTACTAACTACTTAAGCATGAATATCACTATCCATTAACTAAGCATGACTATTTACTACTTAGAGCATGTATCTCTACTACTACCCTAAGCATGGATCTCCACTACTTTAAGCATGATTAATCATTACAACTCAAGCATGGATATATAATTAGCATGATTCTTGCTACATTGCTAAGCATGGTATGTATTCCAAGTAGAGACCTACAACATTCTAAACATGGTAATACTACTTAGTGTTAATCTAAGCATGGTATGTATTCCAAGTAGAGACCTACAACATTCTAAGCATGGTAATACCACTTAGTGTTAATCTAAGCATGGTATGTATTCCAAGTAGAGACCTATAACATTCTAAGCATGGTAATATTACCTAGTATTAATCTAAGCATGGTATGCAATTTTCCTACTGCAATCTAAGCATGGATGCTTATGGAAGATGGCTACGACTAAGCATGAATGCTTACCTTAATTCCTATAACAAATTAAACATAGTATAAGCATGGGTATAACATAGCAACAACCCATAACAGTTTTAGCATGAATATATGCTTAGCCTCAATCTACAACATTCCTAAGCATGGTAGATAACTCAAATATCAATCCTACAACAATCTAACCATAGTATGATAATTCCTACAATGTATGTACAACCTAAACATGGTTCTTTTCTACATTAAACCTACAACATGGTATACACCATAAGCATGGTTCCTACAATATGGAAGATATTAACAACATGGATTTTCTATAATAATCCAAGCATGGTTTACTACTACAATTAAACATGGTATAATAATTCCTACAACAATCTACGCATGAATTATAACTCCTACAACATTCTAAGCATGGATATCATCTAAGCATGAATATTAATCTAACATGGTGCACAAATCTCCTACAACTCCTAAGCATGATACTTACTTCAAGCATGGATCTTTTATCAATACTTAAGCATGGAGGTACAATCTTTCTACAAAAATATAATACAACATAAACTATCTAACCATGGATATCTACACAATGGTAGCATGGGTTACCACCATACTCCTATCCAAATGTCCTTTACTACTTCAACATAAATATAAACATCCACTATAATTTTAGTTAAACACAACATCTACTACAATCTCATTTAAACATAACATCTATTACAACTTTATTTAATCACAAATATCTACTACAACTACTTCATTTTAAACATAACATCTACTATAACTTCGTATAAACATCTACTAAAACTTCTTTATTTAACATAAACATCTACTAAAACTACTTTATTTTAAACATAACATCTACTATAACTTCATATAAACATCTACTAAAACTTCTTTATCTAGTAAAACTACTTTATTTTAAACATAACATCTACTATAACTTCATATAAACATCTACTAAAACTTCTTTATCTACTAAAACTACTTTATTTTAGACATAAGCATCTACTACAACTTTACAAAAACATAAACATCTACTACTACTTCATAAGCATCTATTTCTTATTTATTACTAGTCAAACATAAAAGAGATATTTTTAATCATTTTAACTTAGAGTAGTCTCTTTTTTCCATACTAGAATTAGCATCTAAAATAGGTTCTTTTTACTTAAGATTATAAAGGAACTAAGCAAAACAAAGTAAAGTAAAGGATCCTCCATTTTGGTTCAACCAATCATATGCATAATTTTCTTTTAGTCCAAAAAGTTCAAGTGTATGTTCTACAACCCCAAAATGGTTGTATACAAGGTCCATATGCTTATGTGTATGAGTCCATGTCAAGTCCTACAACCCAAAATGGTTGTATGCACAAGTCCTTATGCTTATGTTCTTTTTAGTCCAATCTATAACACAAGAACAACAACTACAACCATAAAGATTCAATCTTTTTGTTCTTTACTACTATTTATTTCATTTCTTTTTAAGCCACAACAAAACAACACACCACCACATCACAATAAAACACCCCAAAAGAACAAAAGAAAACAAAACAAGGAAGGTAAGAAGAAGAAGAAACCAAAACAACAAACTCAATAAACCAAAGAAAGTGGAGAAACCCCCACCTAAAATTTCTTTGATGGAAGGACTTGCTAGCTATACTTCTCCTTCCCCTAAGCTTCTAAGACTTCTATGGAAACCTAAAAGAGAAAAACTCTCAAGTTAGAATGGGTTCTCTCTTTCTTTTTCTTTCCTTTCTTTTGTTTTTGTTTTTGTAAAAAGTGAGACAAGTGGAGAAGGAGGGGGTATTTATAGGAGGGGAGAGGAGGGGGAGAGTGCAAAAGAGCATCCACACTCTTGCCAAAAACCCCCTAGGATCAAATCCGGCCATGCTCTAGGGTGAGGGAGGGGATGGTGTAGGGTATGGGCTAGGGTGTGAGGTGGAGGCATGGTGGAAAGGATAAGATTTCTAGAAGAGTTCTCTAATCTCTTATGATTACAAAAACCCTAGCTTAGCCACTTAATAAAACCCTAACCATCTAATTTTAGTTTGTCATGACAAGGATAAGCACATTGTCCAAGAGTACATACTACATATTTTGTATAATGTACTAATTGAGTACAATACAAATGTATGTATATGTATATGTATGTGTATACCAAGAAATCCTCATATAATCCGTATAAAATAGTTTAATTTGAAAATAATAATAAAAATAAATTTTATCATCTATTCGGAAGATCATGGTACCAATTCGATACACTACCGATGTCCATAGACCGGTATATGTGTACAGACAGTATTTGTGAACAAACCGGGCGAAAATCACCAAAGTATTTCAATTTTGGAATTGAAACAAAATAATAATAAAATAATAATAAAATAGTAATTTATACAAGGTAATATCCGTCCGGAATATTACAGTAGCATTCTAGTTAAAAGAACCATACTTGAATTGTATATGGTAGTGAAAGATTAAAAGAACCCATAAACCCATGCTTGAGCTAGGCGTTCTAGTTAAATATCGAAATGAACCTATGTTCTATGTTGGTCTAGTCAACTTTAAAAAGAAACCCATGGGACTAGCACCATGATAGTTCTAGCTCAATTGACAAAAGAACCCATGCATTTAGTTCTAGGGGATTCTAGCTTAATTTTGAGAAAGAACCCAAGAGTCTAGTTGCACGTAGTTCTAGTTCAATTGGGAAAAAGAACCCATGGACTCTAGTTGGATGGTATTCTAACTGAAATTGGACCATAGCATGTGAGCATTCTTCATTTCATGGTAATAAGGGTTGGAAGGTTTCTATTAATTGTTAGCTTGATAAAAGCTAGTCTAGGGTCTTCTAATTACCCTAGGGGTCATCGACCATCAAGACCGCATCCTACCACCTTAGTGCCTATGGATAGATCTCACCTCGGGCACCGACAGATCTTAACCGGTGTAGGTTGATCGTGGGCCAAGAATGTTGATAGAATCCAAGTTAGGGATAGGGATGAGTGAGGGAGATCTCGTCACTAGTATCTTGGATCGAGAGACTATGAGTTGGACCATGATAATCTAAGTTGAAAATCATGTAAGATTGCGTAGAATTAGTGACATCATTACGGTAGTGACTTATAAAGATCCTTTACTTAACCTTTTTGCCAGAAAGAGAGGAATTGGTATTAGGGGGCACCTTACGACCAACTCGTCCTTTGGGCCGACCTTAGGTGGTGTAATTGGGTTGTACCTTCCCATCAAAGGGATACGTACGGTGCCTTCTCACGAGTTGGGAGCACGGGTTGCGTATCTCACACTGTTAATTCCTGAAGTGCCATGATAAGGGTGGGCGGAGCTAGGGAATGGACCCCGGAACTCCGTCGTGTTCTATGCCGGGGAAGCGAACAGGCCATAGACTGCGGTCTATGAGTTAGGGGGCCGCAGGGGATGCTTCGAACTAACCTGTGTTGCGGTAACCTCGAGGGTTTGTCTGGTTTTTAAGTGAGGTCCGGTTAGCCGGGTAGTAGTGGCAAACATAGATACCATGAGCGTACTGCATTGGTGGGACTTGACCACGTCTGCAACCTCATCAGTCATGTTGTATCTGTCAGGAACAGGTTGTGTACAATTAGAATTCATAATGCGGGTTCAAATCCCTATATATAGAGAAACGGCTTGAGATGGGGCGTATGTAGTATGGGATGCATACTGTTCCGGAGACTTGCTTGCATTAGAATAGGAGCATTCTAGCTTAGTTGACATTGCATTAGATTCTAGTCACTGCACTCACGAACACTTAAACTACACCGACATATTTTACTATGTTTGTATATGTTTGTTTTTGAAGATCCGCTGCTAGTTATCAGCCTTTAAGCATCAATATATATACTGACGTCCCCACTCTAATAGGTTGTGAATACAAGATCACGAACCGGAAGGACTCTAGTCAAGGCATGGTCTACAAGTGAAAAGCCTAATGTTTATCCTTTTCATTCGTGTATACTCTAATGTAATATAATGAATTAATGGAAACACTCGACTTGTAATATTGTATTAAATAAAAGTTTTAAAATTCATCTGTTTTCTGTGTACTGTGACTAATTGAATGTAAAGGTTCTGGCTCGTGTCTCGAATTCTCCATATAGGAAGTTCGGGGCGTTACAGACCCTCTGACACATGCCATGTGGCAATAGTTTTCTCAGTCCCAAGTTCTTGAAATGCATAGTAATTAGGAAAAAAGGTAACAGAACAAATCAGTGTTTTGGTAATTTTACTAACAGACATTAGATTAAAGAGAAATTTTGGTATATAAAGAACATGACTAAGTGGTAAATTGGAAGTACGATTTACATGTCCGACCCCCCAACGGGAAAAGTAGAACCATCAGCAAGTTTAACAGGTGGATGAAAAGATCTATTAACAGAGAACAATATATTTGAATTCCCAGTCATATGATCAGATGCACTTGAATCTATTATCCATAATATTGGAGGTGAATTGGTTAAACATGTGATACCTGGCCGTGCTAATGTGACGGACAAAGAAGACTGTTGTCGGGAAGCGTGATATTGCTCATTTCTTTAATATTGTCGGAACCGCTGCAGTTCATTCTCAGTCATCTGGACAGTGATTAAATTAGAGGCTATATGTGCAATGTGTCGTGGTTGATTTCCTTAAGAGTTCATGATAGGAAAATTTTCTTTCTGAATTGCTCACAAGCCTCAAATTGGTGTGATATGGGTTTAGATTTCTTTGCGGCAATTCATCAAACAGCTTGCGTTCCACTCCAATATAGGTCAAATTCAAATTCAATCATAACTTGGATATTTCCGTTCAAGGAGATGATGAGTGTTGTCGGGGGTGGTGGTGGAGAGGGCCGGCAGTAAGAGAGCAAGAAGAACAAGACTAAGTCTGAGAAGGATGAACCCGTGCTTTAAATGTGAATGCTGTTGTTGCCACAATCAAGACCAAGCGCACCATCCAGTTTGTTGACTGGTGCTCAACTGGGTTCAAATGTGGGATTAACTACCAGCCACCTACTATTGTTCCAGGTGGTGATTTGGCCAAGGTTCAGCGAGCAGTGTGCATGATCTCTAACTCTACCAGTGTTTCTGAGGTGTTCTCTCGCATTGACCACAAGTTTGATCTAATGTACGCCAAGCGTGCATTTGTGCACTGGTATGCCGGTGAGGGTATGAAGGAAGGAGAGTTCTCTGAAGCTCGTGAAGATCTTGCTGCCCTTGAGAAGGAATTTTCGTTGGATTCTCTGATGAATCCTCTCATCCAGAAGAAGAAGAAACCTGCAAGAAAGTATAGGAGGGGGGGACTGCGGGGATGAACAGGGACGAGGGCGATGGGGATCAGAGGGGAGATGAGTTTCGGAAAGCTCAGAGGTAGGGGAAGAGATTAGGCTCTGATACCATGTAACTTGGTTTTATCCCTCTCACTCTCTACAATACACACTTATTACATATATATAATACTCCTATTACAACACGTACATTACCCGTATAATATCTTTAATAGAAGTAAAGTGAGATGCAACAGCCGAGCAAACGAACAACAAAGTGAACGTAGATCCCACCAAACACAGAAGCACACAATTTGTTTTGGTTCCGCAAACTTAATCCGTGGGATAAATAATCGAGATATTATTCAATTAAAGACGACACAAGAATTACAATACTCACAAAGAACCTATCTATCTCTCAAACCGTACTATAAAATACCCTACTGGTTAAAATTACAACTCTTAGATGAAATACTCGCCTCTGAATGGAGGCCACATTAATTATTTATAGATGTCAAGAATTCATAGATTTAAATTGCTAGGGAATTGATGGCGCAGCTAGCACTGGTAATAGGTCAGGTCGGGGCGGGTAGTGAGATACCCGGACCTTGCCTTATGGCAACTAGTTCGGATTCGGATTCGGGTCTATTTAATTTTTCCGGGTCCTGTACAGGTCCAATCCATTTCCGGGTACCCAACGGGTCTAATAATATATGACGTTAAAAAAAATTCTTTAATGTTTACAAAAGTTTTAAATATTCAAATTCCTAACATATTTTTTTTCTTTACAGTACCACATTAATTATGTAACCCCCATTTTCACCTATACATATTTTTCTGTGTATTTTCTGGGTTTGGATTCTTTATAAAATTTTTCATTTTCTTAAATTCATTTTTGTTTTAAATTTATTTTGGATCTCCTAATAAAGTCCATTTTTATTTATTAATTGTATCTGTAGTTATTTATAAATAATTTCTATATTGTAATACAAATTCTATTTTATTTGTTTATTCTTTTCCCCTATTGGATTTAAACCCAAACCCTATAACTCTTTCTTATTGGATCCTAACCCATTAACCCGTTAACCCGCTACCCATTAACCCATCCTAATACTCTATATATACTAACATATTTTAACACCCCAAGTTTTCAATTATAATTAAGTAAGAGTTTGTTGATTTTACGTGTTTTTCATGTACAAGTTCATGTGCATTTTTTCCCTAGAAAATTATTTCTTTTCATAACATGAACAAATATTTTAATCCTTCTCTTTTATATTTTTTTTATATAAAAAAAGCCTATTTAGACTCTAGGCCTAATTGTCTAAATCTAGCCCACCCTAATTAATTAATTATTTTTTTGAAGCCCATAGACTTTTAGCCCACTAGATTTGAGCCAACTAGTTTATTTCTCTTTTAATTGTTATAACTTGTAGTGTAGACTACTTTTGTAGACAATTAAATTAATTAATCTTGTACAACTAGTAACTAGGGGGCACTATGTGAGACACGTGCATTGCACTAGCACGTGCCCCTAGTGTACTAGGGGTTGGCCGGATGGAGTCAAGAGAGATGGGAGAGGTGGAGTAGTGGATGAGGTGGTTTGGTGTTCATGGGTGGTTGCTACAACTCCCTTCTTTATCTTTAACCATCTAGATCAATCCTAACCATCTATTTTGCTTTCAAAAAAGTATAAATACCCCCTAGTTCTCTTCATGTAGTACATTAGAAAATTGATATAGAAAGAAAAAAAGAGAAAGAAATTACAGTTGTGAGAAAAAGAAACAAAAGTGAGTAAAAAGATTGAGAGGAGTTTTTAGTTTGTATGTTCTTGCTTTCTTGGGGGTCGGCCTACATCGAGGAGGAGAAGGGGAGCTCGGGTTCACTTGTACAAGGAGGAGAAGGCTCTTGTGGTGGCACAATCTAGGAGGAGAAGGACCGTTCGTGTGTTCAAGGAGATTTCTAGGAGTTCTTTTTCATTTGTTTCTTCAAATAGGTGGGTGATTTCTCTAATTCTAATATAGACATCATGCTAGGGGTTTGATTGATGAAATTGCTAAAGAAACTAGTAAATTAACCATGTGTTGGCTTTAAAAGGAACTAATTATATAATGAAATGAATGCTTGATGAATTGTATGGTAATTGTTATAAATCATGATTATTGTAGTAGAATTATCATGTGCTATTAAAATGTAAGTTTGGAACCATGTTAGAATGTAGATTATGCTTGTGAATGGCTTGATGAGTAACTGAAATAAATGAATTGTGTTTATTAATTCATTGTGGCACTAGTTTGATAAATGAGGCAATGTTAAAGATCATTGTAGAAATAAAAGAAGAAAAAGCAAGATACAACATTTTGGTGTGTCGAAATTATAGACCTAGAACACAAATTAGAAGGAAAATTCATGTTTTTATGTCAAAATAATATTTTAAAAATACTGTTGTGTTGTTAATCTATAAAATCAGTATTCTGGAGAGTTTCATGAATTAATTTAGAAGAGAAAAGAGTTTAAGAGCTTTTTTATATACAAAGAATTATTAATAAACAGAGAGTTGAGTTAAAATTTAACCAACTCATCTCATATCAGTTAACCACCATGGTCATACAGGTCTTCGGATGCGCCCTTAGAGCGTTACTGTAGCTCGGCGGCCTGTTGTGCTTGGGTTCGAGTCTCGGCAGAGACTTTTTTTTTTTTTTAATCTGATTTTTTCACAAAACCCGAGAGCCCAAACTCAATTAGATTTTTGCCTCTCTTTTAAACAGTTAATCACTTGGGTCACTCTGGTTAGGGGATGCGGTTTAGTTACGTCACTGTTCACGTGGGGGGTCTGATGGGCCTGGTTCGAAACTGGCTGAGGCTAAACAGATTTTAGAGTTTTGTATTTTTTATTTATATAATTCGATTTTTAAGCGTTTTAAATGTTTGAAATGTTAAGAAAAAATTACTAGAAATATTCTGAAAATCCCTGGACTTCATAAGAAATTTTTATAAGCCTTTTGACCCATTATAAAAAGAATCAAGGCCAATTTAGTAGGGAACTTGATATAATTTGTTAAAAAGAATTATTGAGTAATTAAAGAAAAGTAGTGCTCTTTCTTTTAGAGATTTTTTTTATGAGTCGTGTCATGGAAATTTTAGACAAAGATAATTGTGAACGGATTTGATAAGTGAAGAATGTTTTTATGAAAATAAAAGAGAATTGTGAAAATCTATCATGAATGTGGTAAACTTGAAAAATGAACTTGACACTTTACATACGAAATTTGTGCATGAAAATGAATAGAATATCACGTTGAATTATGAGAAAGATTTTATGAGTAGGAATACTCAATTTTATGAACATGAAATGAGATTGAAGACTAGAGTGTAGCTAAGCCTTATACCAGCATTGAGTAAATTCTTTTGAGATAAGATGTTGAAATGAAAAGACCAAGTTTGGGTCGTGTTGTTGAATTGATGGTTAAGACCAGTATAGAGGGAGTGCTAACTCTAGGGTGTTGATTTTATTTATTCAAATAATTAAGGATTAGATACATAGTGAACATGTGATGAAAGTAAGAGAAAAACATGAGTATGAGGACCATCGGATTGGTGGTGTGAGAGTGATTCATAGGTTGCCTGCTTGATGCATCATGTCATGGCGTGAACACTACTGCGGAATTATCGTCCTGGTGGCACGCTTGTGGGGTGTTTGGTGACTACGGGTGGTGCCATCATTCCATGACGGAGGCTGAATTGTCCATAGGCACTGCATGATGAGTCATGCACGATATGGGATTCCCCTCCAGGCTGTCTGGATATGGGCTCGTAACTCATAGAACATCTAGGATACTTACCGTAGTTACCGTAGTAGTTTAAGTCATGGTGAGGGATTGAACCCTACAAGATGAAGAATGATTAAGGGCTTGCCCTCGGACCTATGTAGTATGGGATGCATAGAATCCGAACAAGTGCGCATTAGTATCATATAACATAAATAATTGCATTAAGGACTAAGTGCACATTCACACACGACATCAATAGGATAATTCTCGTAGCTTTGTTTTGTGACAAGTGTGTGCTTTCTAAGTAACAAATTGATGTATTATATCCTAGTGTTAGTTGAATGAACTGACGTGCCTACAGTTTCTATGCACGATAAAGTGAATAAAAAAGACTAAAGAGGAATTGATGCTTAAAGAATTATTCAAGTGTTGTTTATTTCATTCTTGTAATTGTTGTAATTTGATTCCGCTGTTTAAATGTAACTTTGATTTAATAAAAGTTTTTAATTCCTTGTAAAATTGTATGAAGAGAAGTGTAAAGATCCCGTGGAACTTCGAATTCAGTCTTAGTTTGAATTCGGGGTGTTACAGAGTGGTATCAGAGCCAAGCTTCCAAGTAGTACAAATTTATAAGGAACGACACCCTAGACTGGTCATTAGAGCGTGTACATGTTGAGTAAAAAGACTTAAATGTAAGTCACTTATATTTGTGTTGCTCTATGATTTATGCTTCTTCTTCTCCTTTCCCCAAGATGGCGAACCACTTCGACCCAACCGGCGATGATGATTGGAACATAATCGAAGAGGACTACTATCCCGGACAAGTTGATTCTGACGAAGAAGATCCCGAGGAATTTGAGGAGGAATGGCCTGAGTCCCGAGAGATCACTCCGCCTCCAGATTCATCTGATGATTCCTCCGACGAGGAATAGCTAGTTTCGAGCAGTCTCATTGTGTCTCTTCAGAGGCAGGTAGAGACTCAGAGGGAGAGAGCAGAGCTACTACAGGCCCAGTGTGGGAAGTGCAAAGAGAATATTGCAACTCTTAGTCATCGTATTTGGGATCTCGAGAAGAGAAAGAACATGTACGATGCACTGAAGGAAGAAGTGGCGGAACTATGGGAAGAACTTCGAGAAGCCAAGAGGAACCGTAGGAACTAGAATGTTGTATCTTCTTACTGCTTTCGTTTGATGTCAGAAATGTTTTAAATTTGAATGTACAAAGTTTGAATTCAATTAAATGAAGAGTTGATTTAAATTCATGTTTTCTACTTCGGATTTAATGAATCTTTTGCATCAAAATATTGCTGGAAGAAGAGCTAGAAGCAGAGAAGGGCTTGACTTGGAAATGGAGTTAGCGAGAGTCTATTAGACCCTCAACGCCGTTGCCATGAATCAGAACCAGAGGGGGATGCCTGCAAATCCAGTACTTGAGGCAATCAAACTCGTCGAATCATTCAAGAGGATGAAACCACCAGTGTATGAGGGGAAGTCAGACCCAGATGCGGCTGACAATTGGATCAGGCAGGTCGAGACTATCTTTGAAGTCTTGGAAACTCCAGAAGCCAGTAAGGTGAAGTTGGCTGCACTGTAGTTCGAGAAGGATGCAGCTGTTTGGTGGCAGTCTATGAAGCGGACGATGGGAAATGTTGTTCTTGGCTGGAAGGAATTCTTGGAGGAGTTCCGCAGTCACTATTTTCCATCTGATGTCCAGGTGAAGAAGGCTATGGAATTCCTCGCACTGTAGTAGGGCGGTATGTCGGTTAGAGAGTATGAGACAAGGTTTACTCAGCTCTCGAGGTATGCGCCTGAACTTGTGATGGACGAGGCGAAGAAAGCTCAGAAGTTCGAGCATGGATTAAGGCCAAGTCTGAGATTCAAGATGATACCCATTGGTATCAGGAGGTTTGACAAGTCGGTCAAGCGAGCTGCAGCTACGGAGGAAGATATGGAGCAGTTTCATGCCGCTCAGAATCGAAGGAGCAATTGGCATGTTGGAAAGAGGCCCGCAGTTTCTGGAAGTGTCAGAGGGCAGCTGCCGGCTCAAAGGTTCAAACCTACTTGGACGAACACTGTCAATATGGCTGGGAGACCCGAAAATGGTTGGGTGAGACCTCCTGTGTTGACTTGTTTCAATTGTGGGGAGACAGGTCATTACCGATCTCACTGCCCTAAGCTACGAGATGTTGTCTGTAATGGCCAACACAGCAGTTTGAGAAGAAGCCGTACCAGTAGGGAGGAGTATTCGCTTTGATTGAAGCTGATGCTAATGAAGTGGATCACGTCATCACTGGTACGAGGGTAGATGTTTAGAAGTGTTTTTCAGTTGTTCTCTTTTCCCTACTTTATTTAGTAAACTGTTATATAACGAGCGTGTGTTATGTAACAGGAGAACTTTATTTAAATGGAAAGAAAGCTGTTGTTTTGTTCAATATTGGATCCTCTCATACTTTTGTATCTCCTAAATTTGCTAAAGTCTTGGGAGTCGAACCGAAGGTCTTTCCAGGTAAGGTCATAGCAGTATCTACTCCATCATGGGAGACTTTAACTACTGATCGGTACTATGCAGACTGCGAGATCGTGATTGGGAACAAAATTTTCAGAATTGATCTAATTGAGCTAAATGTCCTGGGGGTCGATGTTATCATTGGCATTGATTGGATGTCGGTGTACAGTGCGAACATCGAGTGCAAGACCAAGGAAGTAATAGTGAAGGCTCAAGGGGGTCCCGAAGTCACTTTCTAGGGGAATAAGAGATATTCAGTTTTGGTGGCAGCTATCAGCAAGAAGGAGGTTCCTGTAGAGGTGCAACAAATTCCAGTGGTTCGGGATTACCCAACAGTATTCCTGGAAGAATTGCCCGGGTTACCCCCGCATCGTGATGTAGAGTTCAACATCACAGTCCAGCCAGGGAGTGCACCCATTTCCAAGGCACCATATAGGATGGTGCTTGTGGAGCAGGATGAGATCAAATAGCAGATTAAGGAACTATTGGAGAAAGGCTTTATTCAACCGAGTGCGTCACCCTGGGGAGCACCTGTGTTATTGGTAAAGAAGAAGGATGGTTCGATGAGGATGTGCATCGATTACCAAAAGCTGAATAAGGTCACTGTTCAGAACAAATATCCGATTCCACAATTGATGGCCTGTTCGATCGTCTACAAAGAGCAGCTGTTTTCTCCAAAATAGATTTTCGATCAGTATACCATCAGGTTCGAGTGAAGACTGAAGATGTGCATAAGATTGCGTTCAGAACTCGATATGGGCATTACGAATTCTTAGTTATGCCATTCAGAGTGACGAATGCACCTGCGATCTTCATGGACATGATGAACCGAGTTCTGAGGCCGTTCATTGATTCTTTCGTCGTGGTGTTTATCGGCAATATTCTTATGTACTCCAAGTCAGAGGAGGAGCACACGGAGCATCTGGCTGCGGTTCTGAAGAAGCTTCAGGGGCATGAGTTGTATGCCAAGTTATCCAAGTGCAATTTCTGGAAATCTGAAGTGGCATTCCTGGGTCACATCCTTCTAAGGAGGGAGTGGCAACTGATCTGCAGAAGATAGAGGCAGTGAAGGATTGGGCAAGGCCTACTACAGTGAAGGAAATCAGGAGTTTTCTTGGGTTAACTGGATACTACAGGAGGTTTATCCAAGGCTATGCTCAGATAGTCCTGCCGCTCACTGGTCTGACCAAGAAGAATGTGAACTTCAAGTAGACTGAGCAATGTGAGGCAAGCTTTCAGGAGTTGAAACAGAAGCTAACTACTGCTCCCATTTTGGCGTTGCCTAGAGCAGGTGTCGAGTATGATGTTTACAACGATGCTTCACATCGTGGGCTTGGTTGTGTCTTAATGAAAGAAGGAAAAGTGATCGCTTATGGGTCTAGAAAACTAAGACCGCATGAGAAGAATTATCCGACTCATGATCTAGAGTTGGCTGCGATTATCTTCACCTTGAAGCAATGGAGGCATTACGTATACGGTAAGAAATTGAACATGTACACGGACCACAAAAGCTTGAAGTACATCTATCAGCAGAAAGACCCGAATCTGAGGCAACGGAGATGGCTGGAAGTACTTGAGGACATTCTTCCTGAGATTAAGTTACCATGCTAGGAAGGCTAATGTTGTTGCTGATGCACTTAGCCGTAAAATCAGTCTGGCTAGTTTGATTACAACTCAGAGGCATCTTGCAGAGGAGTTGGATCGGGCTGGTATTGAAGTCATTCTGCAAGACTTGGGATCATCTTTAGCTCAGTTGAGGCTTCAGCCTATGCTGAATGAGAGGATTATAGCAAGTCAAAAGGAAGATACAGAGATTCAGAAGATGAAGGAGCAGGTTGGTGCTGGTAGGTTGTCGGAGTTTCAGATCAGGGATGAAGTGTTGTGGTTTGGAGAGAGATTGTGTGTTCCGGATCGAGCTGAATTGAGGGAGAGTATTCTTCAGGAGGCACATGCTACTCTTTTGTCTGTACATCTTGGGAGTACCAAGATGTATAAGGACATAAAGCAACATTTCTGGTGGTCAGGTTTGAAGCGGGATGTGGTTGAATTTGTGGCGAGATGTAAGATTTGTCAGCATGTGAAAGCCGAGAATCAGAAACCCGGAGGTTTACTGAAACCGTTACCTATTCCAGAGTGGAAGTGGGATAACATCAACTTGGATTTCATCACAGGTTTGCCCAAGAGTTCAAAGGGCAATGATGCGATTTGAGTTATAGGCAATCGACTAACAAAATATACTCACTTCTTGGCGATGAAACTCACTTCGTCTATGGACAAGTTGGCTGAGCTATATGTTGGAGAGATCGTTAGGCTTCATGGTATTCCGTTAACCATTGTGTCTGATCGAGATGCGCGGTTTACTTCTCATTTTTGGTGGAGCCTTCAGACAGCTTTGGGTACCAAGACAGATTTCAGCACTGCCTTCCATCGTCAGATTGATGGGCAGACTGAGAGAGTCAATCGTATTCTTGAAGATATGCTTCGGTGTTGTGTACTAGATTTTGGAAGCAGTTGGGAAATGCATCTAGCTCTGGTGGAGTTTGTCTATAACAACAGTTTTCAGACTAGTATCGGGATGGCACTGTACGAAGCTCTGTATGGCAGGAGGTGCAGAACACCTGTTTGTTGGTTTGAAGTGGGGGAGCGGCAGATGTTTGGGCCTGAGATTGTGTAGTAGACCTCTAAAAAGATTGTTCTGATTAGGAAGAGGTTGGTGTATGCTCAGAGTAGGCAGAAGAGCTATAGAGACAACCGGAGAAGAGACCTTGAGTTCGAGATTGGTGACTTTGTCTTTCTGAAGGTATCACCTAGTAAATGTGTAATTCACTTTGGCAGAGGTGGGAAGTTAGCCCCAAGATTCATAGGCCCGTAAAATATATTGAAGCAGATTGGGAAAACTGCTTACAGGTTGTAGTTACCGGAAGAGTTGTCTCAGGTGCACAATGTCTTTCATGTGGTATGCTGAGAGGTTACATTCCAGATCCGAGTCACCATTTGCCCGAAGTGCCGGAGGGTTTGCAGTTGGATCTAGGTTACATTGAGCTACCAGTTGAGATTGTAGATCGTCGGAAGAAAGTCTTGAGGAATAAGACGATACGATGGTCAAAGTAGTCTGGAGAAACTAGTTGGGTGAAGATGCTACTTGGGAATCCGAGGAGAGGATGATGAATGATCATCCTGAGCTCTTTGTTTGATTTGTATCTTCTTTTCTTTTTCTTTTCTTTTCTTCTTGTTGTGTTCTATTTTCGCACTTTTTAAGCGTAGTTCCGGGGACGGAACTATTCTAAGGAGGGAGTGTTGTAATACCCCAAGTTTTCAATTATAATTAAATAAGAGTTTGTTGATTTTACGTGTTTTTCACGTACAAATTCATGTGCATTTTTTCCCCAGAAAATTATTTCTTTTCATAACATGAACAAATATTTTAATCCTTCTCTTTTATATTTTTTTTTTTTATATAAAAAAAGCCTATTTAGACTCTAGGCCTAATTGTCTAAATCTAGTCCACCCTAATTAATTAATTATTTTTTTGTAGCCCATAGACTTTTAGCCCACTAGATTTGAGCCAACTAGTTTATTTCTCTTTTAATTGTTATAACTTGTAGTGTAGACTAGTTTTGTAGACAATTAAATTAATTAATCTTGTACAACTAGTAACTAGGGGGTACTATGTGAGACACGTGCATTGCACTAGCACGTGCCCCTAGTGTACTAGGGGTTGGCCGGATGGAGTCAAGAGAGATGGGAGAGGTGGAGTAGTGGATGAGGTGGTTTGGTGTTCATGGGTGGTTGCTACAACTCCCTAATACATCCTAGTCCTTTATCTTTAACCATCTAGATCAATCCTAGCCATCTATTTTGCTTTAAAAAAAGTATAAATACCCCCTAGTTCTCTTCATGTAGTACATTAGAAAATTGATAAAGGAAGAAAGAAAGAAAGAGAAAGAAATTATAGTTGTGAGAAAAAGAAACAAAAGTGGGTAAAAAGATTGAGAGGAGTTTTTAGTTTGTGTGTTCTTGCTTTCTTGGAGGCTGGCCTACATCGAGGAGGAGAAGGGGAGCTCAGGTTCACTTGTACAAGGAGGTGAAGGCTCTTGTGGTGGCACAATCTAGGAGGAGAAGGACCATTCGTGTGTTCAAGGAGATTTCTAGGAGTTCTTTTCATTTGTTTCTTCAAATAGGTGGGTGATTTCTCTAATTCTAATATAGACATTATGCTAGGGGTTTGATTGATGAAATTGCTAAAGAAACTAGTAAATTAACCAGGTGTTGGCTTTAAAAAGGAACTAATTATATAATGAAATGAATGCTTGATGAATTGTATGGTAATTGTTATAAATCATGATTATTGTAGTAGAATTATCATGTGCTATTAAAATGTAAGTTTGGAATCATGTTAGAATGTAGATTATGCTTGTGAATGATTTGATGAGTAATTGAAATAAATGAATTGTGTTTATTAATTCATTGTGACACTAGTTTTATAAATGAGGCTATGTTAAAGATCATTGTAGAAAGAAAAAAAGAAAAAGTAAGAGACAACATTTCTGTGATGTTTGTAATACTAGAATTTGATAGAGATCATGATAAATTGCAATGTCGAAATTATAGACCTAGAACACAAATTAGAATGAAAATTCATGTTTTAATGTCAGAATAATATTTTTAAAATACTGTTGTGTTGTTAATCTATAAAATCAGTATTCTGGAGAGTTTCATGAATTAATTTAAAAGAGAAAAGAGTTTAAGAGCTTTTTGAAATACAAAGAATTATTAATAAACAGAGAGTTGAGTTAAAATTTAACCAACTCATCTCATAACAGTTAACCACCCTGGTCATACTGGTCTTCGGGTGGACCCTTAGAGTGTTACTGTAGCTCAGTGGCCTGTTGTGCTTGGGTTCAAGTCTCGGCAGAGACTTTTTTTTTTAAATCTGATTTTTTCACAAAATCCGAGAACCCAAACTCAATTAGATTTTAGCCTCTCTCTTAAACAGTTAGTCACTTTGGTCACTCTAGTTAGGGGGTGCGGTTTAGTTACGTTACTGTTCACGTGGGGGGTCTGATGGGCTTGGTTCGAAACCGACTGAGGCCAAATTTTTTTTAAAGTTTTGTTTTTTTTATTTATATAATTCGATTTTTAAGGGTTTTAAATGTTTGAAAAATTAAGAAAAAAATACTAAAAGTATTCTGAAAATACCTGGACTTCATGAGAAATTTTTATAAGCCTTTTGACCCACTATAAAGAGAATCAAGGTCAATTTAGTAGGGAACTTTATATAATTTGTGAAAAAGAATTATTGAGTAATTAAAGAAAAGTTGTACTCTTTCTTTTAGAGATTTTTTTATGAGTCGTGTCATGGAAATTTTAGACAAAGATAATTGTGAATTGATTTGATAAGTGAAGAAAGTTATTATGAAAATAAAAGAGAATTGTGAAAATGTAACGCCCCGAATCCCAAATACAACTGAATTCGAGATGTTCTACAGGATCTTTCCACTTCCTTTAGTACAATTTTACAAGGAAATTTGAACTTTTCACTTTACATCAGAGTTTACATAAAACATTACACTTTACATTGCACAGCGGAAGTAAAATTTACAACAATTTAATGAATGTACAACAACATTGTATAATCTTTAGTCATCTGTTCCTCTTTAATCTTTATCATGTCATTTACCTGCATATAAGACTGTGGGTACGTCAGTTTATTCAACCGACGAACATTATACACGGCCATCCTCTCTATGCCGAAAATAGTATAACTTATTTTTCATATTTAGCAAACACAAACTTGTCACATATCAAACTAAAGGGACTACCCTATTGATGTCGTGTTGTGATTGTGCACTTAGCCCTTAATGCAATTATTTATATTAGATGACACTAATGCGCACTTGTTCGGATTCTATGCATCCCATACTACATAGGTCCGAGGGCAAGCCTCTTAATCGTTCTTCATCTTTGTAGGGTTCAATCCCCCGCCATGACTTAATCTACTACTGTAACTACGGTGAGTATCCTAGATGATCTATGAGTACAAGCACGTGTACAGAATACCTGGAGAGGAACCCCACGCCATGTCTTGACTCGTCAAGCATGCATTCTGTGGCAATTCAGCCTCCTTCATGGCACACGATCCTCTTGCAGTCACCAAACATCTCACAAGCGTGGCTAAAGTCCGATCATTACTGAGTTGTGCCCACGCCATGTCTTGACTCATCAAGCATGTATTCTGTGGCTCACACACCCGCACCGTAAACTCTAGTTCTCATACTCGTGTTTTTCTCTCACTTTCATCACGTCTTCACTATGCAATAATCCTTAGTTTTTATTAGAATCATGAACAAAATCAAAGCTCTAGAGTTAGCTTCTCCACTCAACCGGACTTATTCATTTATTCAAATATGACCAACCTTGGTCTTTCATTTCAATATTCATTTCATTTCTTTCCAAATACCGGGGGAGACTTAGCTACTCTTTTATTTCAATTCCAATTCACAATTTCCAATTTGAGCATTTCCAACTCATAAATTCATTTTCACAATCATAACAGATTTCTTTTTTTTTTCAATAGCATGATCTCTAAATTGTTCAATAGTCCATAATCATACATGAAATTTTATACTTCATCAAATATCAATTCCACATTTAAATCACTTCACTAAATGGATATTCACATACCATAAATTTCACACTATTCTCAAATGAGAATAATTCACAATGCATCACTACATATAATTTCTATTTTTATTCCACTTCTTTTCTAATATTTTATTTCAAGCCTTTCTATAAAGTGCAACTTTTATACCATACAGGTATATGACCATAAGTCTAAATTATACATTTTATTCTCAAATCATATTTTATTCTATGTAATTAATCCCCAAATTATTTTTCATAAGTCCCATATACTTTTAGAAGAATAACCATATTTTTTTCATAATTTTTGGATCACTAAAACACTCAAAAAAAATATTTTTTCTAAACTGCCGAAGACAAGAATCGAACCCAGGACCACAAAGAAAACCGCCCAAGGCACAGACCACTAGGCCGGATGCTACACACGTTGTAAGGAGGGCTGAGAGCATTATATGCTCTCGGCTGCTGTTCTCTTTTATTTTAAAACTTTATGAAACAAAAGTGTGTTGCCCAGGGGATTCGAACCAGCGACCTCAGACCACTGTAGCGATTAAAACTGTCCCGACCACTTGAGCTACGCGCTCAGATTGTCAATAACGCAACTCAAAATTTATTTAAACCAATTCTCTACTGTTATTAAAAACGTTTCGATGTTCAACTAGTCCTCATTTTATTTTGTTTTTATAAAAATTTACTGTAAATGTCCAGATTGACTAATATTATCATAAATTATATCCAGTATGAAAAAATAATAATTTTTTCAACAATTAAAACATATTTTTCATACAATTAATTTGAATTCTACATTATAACTACCACATTTCTTCATTTCGACATTTCTTAACAATTAACACTACTGATCCCTTTATTAGCAAACATAACATTAATTCTCTATTTTTAATCTTTTACCAAACATACAAAATTATAACTTAATTCATTTATTTCAATGTAACACAAAGATTCATTTAAACACACAAAGTAGCATTGTCAATCTACTAACTTTTTGTATATAATTTGTGATGTAGATAATGAAACTATCTTCAATAATCCATGGCCATAATTAATTCACTCACAATTTAGCCTTTACTAATAGAACCATATACAATTTCACATCCACATTTCAATCAATCCATAGGTCATTTTTATCAATTAAATGCGTACTCTTATTAATATTTTTCATGCTTCATTCATTCAATTCAATCTAGCATGCATTCCTATTTAGAAAATATAGAAAATTTACCCACCTTAAATGGAGAGAAAAATACAACTAGCGACACCTCCTAAACAATGTCCTTGCAAACGAGAGCGATCCTCCTCTTTGAAGCGCGCAACCGAGCCTCCAAGAACACCCAACCCGAGAGCTCCTAAGCCAAACCGAGAGCACTCCCTTGATAGCTGATGTGTCTAATTTTTATATAAATATTTATATTCAATTACCCATTAAAAATTGCTTGTTTTCGATTATATTGTTTATAAATCATTTTATTTCTATAAGATTCCAATTAATTATTTATTTATGTAGAAATAATATTTTTGACGCAAAAAGTGATTATTTTTGATAAAAATCAACAAAACAAAGAAAAACTATTGATTTATTATTTTTAATGATTTGTTGAATTTTATATTTTACAAATTGACAATATGAGGAGCAAAAGACAATTTTAATTCTTATGAGGGTGTAAAATGAATAAACAAATGAACTTTGATAAGGCAAAAATAAAAATTAGTTATTTTTAAAATTATCTAATTAATTTAAATTTAAATATTTATCTTAAATTCTGATTTTTATTTTGCAGGATATATACTAATTCTAGTCTACACCTCATCTACAACTCCTATATAAAGAAACCAAAATCGAAGCAAAAGGAGAGAGGGGTGCGGCTCCCAACACAGGGAACTCAGCAAAGAAGAAAAGAAAAAAGAAAAAAAAAAGCACAGATATAAAGACGAAGTAGAGAACAGAGAGAGAAAGAAGAATACGAGGAAGAGAAGACAGAGAGAGAAGAAGACGCGTTCAGCACTGGACTCAAGGTACTGTTCATCGACAGCGACCCAGTACTGTTCATCGACAGCGACATTGCACTGTAGCAGATTGTTCCAAGCTGTTCGCCGTCGCCGGCGATCACAGCCGAAGCCTTCTTCCTTGCCATTACTCTCAAGCTATTAAGCTATTGGAATGGAGATGCAAGAAGGAAATGGGAGATGAACAGAATCAAGATTTTATTCACAAAACAAAGTGTTTACAGGGGAAATGTTTTTATAGACGACTAGCACGTGCGGAGCACGTGATCTGACATTCAGTTACACCACAGTTGGACTAAAAAGCAAATTACAACACTTTTTACAAATAAACCCCCAGAAGAAGTATTATCTCCTCTGGACTGATACGTAAACTGATACACTCCTCTCAGCCTTCTTCTTCTTCCTCTTTGGATCTCCTGAGTTTTCACCAGCTTCTTCTGCTATCCTTCTGCTATCACTCCAACTCTCAGCTTCGTCTGCCATGATCATATCCAAGTATTGGATCAATACTCCCCCCATGAAAAGATTCCAGTACTGATCGGAAGGACGGGAATCTCCAGTAAAGATCCCAATACCTCTCCCACGTCGCCTCACTTTCACTACCATTATGCCATTGGACTAATACTTCAGAGACAGCTATACCTCTCTTCGGGACCATTCGTCGTTCCAAAACTTTACTTGGGTAGGGTGCCTCCTCCACAAAGTATGCTGGTAGAGATGATGATACCACTTGCACATTACTATCTCGTGGTACAAAAAGCTTCAATTGAGACACATGGAACACATCGTGAATGCGTGACTCAGCTGGTAGCTGTAATTTGTAGGCTACAGAACCCACCTTCTCCAGGATTTGATACGGTCCATAATACAAAGCAGAAAGTTTGTGAATACGTCGTCCTCCCACTGACACCTGACGGTAAGGCTGCAACTTCAAATAAACCCATTCTCCAGCTTCAAACTCCTTCTCAGTGCGATGGGTATTAGCCTTAGCTTGCATCCTGTGTTGAGCTTTCACCAAGTTATCTTTGAGCAGCTGCAAAACCATATCTCTGGAGAGCAAAGAATCTTCAACAGACTGGACTCTAGCTGTTTGGGGAACATAGGATAGAACATTTGGAGGCAATTTTCCGTATACTGCTTGATATGGAGAGACCCCCGTGGAGCTGTTGACATGGGTGTTATAACTAAACTCTGCCCAAGACAACCAATCAGACCAATCCTGTGGGCGATAGGCAGTGAAACACCGGAGATAGACTTCACGAACCCTATTAATGACCTCTGTTTGCCCATCAGATTGAGGGTGGAACGCGGAACTTAAACAGAGTTTAGTTCCCTGCATAGCTAGCAGCTCTCGCCAAAAATTGCTAGTAAATATAGCGTCCCTATCGCTCATAATGCTCTTTGGAAGGCCATAAAGCTTGAACACATTTTTGAAAAGTACCACAGCAACACTCTTAGCAGTATAAGGATGAGCTAGAGGAATAAAATGGCAGAATTTGGATAATCTATCCACTACTACAAGAATGGTCGTGAACCCAGAACTCCGAGGCAACCCTTCAATAAAATCCATGCTTATATCGACCCATATATCATCAGGAATAGGCAGGGGTTGTAAGAGTCCAGCAGGAGAAGTACTTAAGTACTTATTCCTTTGACAAACTTCGCAGGACCTGATGAAATTGCACAAATCTTTCCTCATCCCTATCCAATACACAATCTTCTTGAGCTGCAACCAAGTTTTATCAACCCCCATGTGACCCCCTTGTGGTGTACAATGAACTTCTTCCATGAAGAGACTTCTAGCTGTAGAAGTAGGACTCAAGAAAATATGACCTTTGTAGTAGATTACCCCTTCAACTAATGAAAGTCTATCATCAGAGTGGTTATCAATTTTTGCCTTGATCTCCTCATAAAATGGATCTGTTTGTACTAGTTCCTTGATGTGTTCTATCCAAACTGGTTGCACTATGGTAATGGCAGATAGAGAAGCTTCCTCCGACTCTTCAAACTGTCGAGAAAGGCCATCGGCAACCACATTTTCCTTCCCCTTCTTGTACTCAACTCTAAATTGATATCCATGAAGCTTAAGTAGCCATAAGTGCTGAGCTTCCGTATATAATCTTTGCTCCAACAAATATTTAAAGGGCTTATGATCTGTGTGTATGATAAACTGTCTACCCAATAAGTATTGGCGCCACTTTTTAACTGATAAGAGTATTGCTAACATCTCCTTTTCATAAGCAGATAGCAATTGATTCTTTCCCTTCAATTCTTGGCTGAAATAAGCAATCGGATGCTTCTCTTGATGTAGAACATACCCTAACCCCGAAGCACTCGCATCACACTCCAATTCAAAAGGTAAAGCAAAGTTTGGTAATTGAAGTACTGGAGGAGAAGAAAGCACTCTTTTCATTTCTTCAAACGCAGCCTGGGCCTCTTCTTGCCAATGGAAAGCACCCTTCTTCGTAAGTTTCACAAGAGGCCATGCCAAAGTGCTATAATGTGCTATAAATTTTCTATAGTATCCCGTAAGGCCCAAGAATCCTCGTAGAGCTTTTATTAATTTGGGAATTTGCCAATCTACAATGGCCTTTACTTTCCCTTGATCGACAGCAACCCCTTGAGCAGACACCACATGGCCAAGGTATTCCACCTCTTTTACCCCAAATGAACATTTACTCAACTTAGCAAAAAGTTGATTATCCTTAAGAGCTTGGAGAACTACTGACAAATGTTCCAAGTGAGCTTCCCAACTGCCACTGTATACTAAAATATCATCGAAGAAAACCAAAACAAACTGCCTCAAATAAGGTTTGAACACACAATTCATAAGCGCTTGGAAAGTAGAGGGGGCATTTGTTAAGCCAAATGGCATGACAAGGAATTCGTAGTGTCCTTCATGAGTGCGGAAGGCTGTCTTATGAACATCAGGATCACTCATACGGATTTGATGATACCCACTTCGCAGATCTAGCTTACTAAACACCTTTGCACCATACAACTCATCTAGCAGCTCGTCTATCACAGGAATTGGGAATTTATTCTTCACTGTGATCTCATTTAGAGCCCTATAGTCAATGCACATACGCCAACTACCATCTGGTTTTTTAACCATAACAATCGGGGAAGAGTAAGGGCTACAACTGGGTCGGATTATACCTGATTGGAGCATCTCCTTTATAAGCTTTTCAATCTCATTTTTCTGATACCATGGATGTTTATACGGTCGAAGACTGACTGGTTTTGAGCCTGGAAACAAAGGAATTGTATGATCAAAATTCCTAGAAGGAGGCAACCCCATGTCTTCTTTGAATACAACTTCATACTTCTTCAACAATTGCTTCAAGGAAGCAGCTTCAACAGGGCATAGCTGAGTGTTGGGGAGTATATTTTCGGAAGAGGAAACTCCAACCATTTGAAGTAACCATCCAGTTTTAGATTGCAACAAAGCCTTCGTCATAGATTTTGCGGAAGCCAGCTCCAGTTCATGTGAAGCAATTCCTTTCAACACACAAGGCTTATTGTTCAGCTCAAATTGTACTCTTCTTTCCTTCATATTCCATATTACATCTCCTAATGTCTCAATCCATTGAGCCCCCAATACCACTTGACTAATATCCATAGCCAACACGTAGAAATCAGCTACGATGTTAACTCCTTGACAAGAAAAAGTGACCCCTTCACATAGTCCCAACCCCTTCAAAATAACCCCTCCTGCCACAGTAACATCTAGACAAACTTGGATATTCACTGGTAACCCTGTCCTCTTCACTATAATTTCATCAATGAAATTATGAGTGGCACCCGTATCAAGAAGAGCACAGACGGGATGAGACGCAATACTACCCAAAACTCTAAAAGTCCTGGAAGTAGTGTTTCCTGTGAGAGTGTTCAAGGATATAATTGCAGATTCTTCATTCTTGGCTTCAAGTATTTTGGGCATTTTCACATTCTCCAGAGATTTAACAGAATGAGGCTCTTCTTCATCCTCCGAACTTTCTTTCAACTCATCACTGTCTTCTTCCAGTGTTCCCAACATCTGCATAAACATACTCCCTTCACAAGAACCAATCATTTGCATAAAGGACCTACCAGCACACTTATGTCCCCTAACAAATTTTTCGTCACAATGGAAACACAACCCCTTTTCCCTTCTATCTTTCATATACTGCATGAATTGTTGATCCTTGTTCTTGGAATTAACTAGAGGTGAAGGGCCATTGGTGTCAAATTTCCCTGAGTGAGTAGAGGTGTTGCTGTAGGTATGGAAGTTTTATGAGGGGTATATGTCGAACTGGTCTTGTTAAAAGAACTAACTCTCCAACTCCTCCTTTGATCGTTGATGATCTCCTCCCTAGCCACAGCTTCCCTGTAAGCAGCAAGAACACTACGAGGATTCTTTAACTTTACTTCCTTTCTCAGCTCACCTTTTAACCCCGATATATAACAACTCAATAAGGAGGATTTTGCCAAGGGTTGCGTGAGTTGGCTATATTTCAAGAACTCCCTATGGTACTCAGCCACCGTTCCCGTTTGTTGGAGCTTATACAACATGGCCTCGGGATCTTCCAGTTCAGATGGCCCAAATTGAAGCATCAATTCCTTCTTGAGACTTTCCCAATCAATTTCTTCTTCTTCTTGTTGCTCGAACCATCTCCACCATAGTAAAGCCTCACCTCTCAAATAGTACAAACAGAAAGATAGCTGGTCATAAGAACTGATTCTTTGCAGTGAAAAAATGGTGCTCCATATGGTAGATCCAATTAGTTACATCTCATGTTCCATCAAAGCTAGGCAAATCAATCTTGGGGTGTTTAGGGAAGAAAGTACTACCTTCAGATTGCCTTTCTTCTTGCATTGTAGCTCTTCTATCCCTTCTCGCTTCAACAAATTCAAGATTATGTGGCCTTGTTCTGCGAAATCTTCCTTGTCTAAAGGTTTGCCTGCGCTCATCTCCATGCCTACCATAATCCCACTCTCTTTCAGAATCTTCGTTTTCACTGATTGGACTCCAAGATTCACGCCTTAGTCGTGTTCTTCGAGTTCTTGGTTCTTGGTACAAGCGATCTATGGCCAACTCCAGGCGATCGAACCTCTCTTCCAAACTGGAACGTTTGTGGGGCTCAACATCATGACTGGTGGTTCCCCGCACGTTCTGTCTCCTGGTCCTAGTCCTGGCTTGGAGTCCAGACCTAGGATTGATCGAGTTCTCAGTTTCTTGAACGGGTTCTTGATCGATTCCTGGATCGACTGCGGCAGCGAGATCGTCTTCGGGCTCTGATACCAATGTTCCAAGCTGTTCGCCGTCGCCGGCGATCACAGCCGAAGCCTTCTTCTTTGCCATTACTCTCAAGCTATTAAGCTATTGGAATGGAGATGCAAGAAGGAAATGGGAGATGAACAGAATCAAGATTTTATTCACAAAACAAAGTGTTTACAGGGGAAATGTTTTTATAGAAGACTAGCACGTGCGGAGCACGTGATCTGACATTCAGTTACACCACAGTTGGACTAAAAAGCAAATTACAACATTTTTTACAAATAAACCCCCAGAAGAAGTATTATCTCCTCTAGACTGATACGTAAACTGATACACTCCTCTCAGCCTTCTTCTTCTTCCTCTTTGGATCTCCTGAGTTTTCACCAGCTTCTTCTGCTATCCTTCTGCTATCACTCCAACTCTCAGCTTCGTCTGCCATGATCAGATCCAAGTATTGGATCACAGATTGGACCGGTTACTGTTCCGTGACGTGACGAAGCACTGTAGGCGACAGCGACAGGGTACTGTAGCAACGCGTTTTTTTGGGCTTCGGTGTTCTCCTCTGACGTGATTTTTGGTGCTGAGTTCAAGACAGAGAATAAGGATACAGAGAACAATTGTGGTTTGCAATTATTTATATTTACAAAACAGTTTCTTTGTATTTTCTTTTCTCTTCTAAATTTAAATATGCAATCCTTGAACAATTCTGTTAATTGCAATTATACTATGAACTAAATTTATTTTTCTAGGGTTTAGATGTAGCCTAGTTTTGAGAACACAATTTTCTTTTTTTTCCTTGGTTGTGTGTTTGGTTTTTGTGCTTAATGCTTACAATTATCTGGCCGATTTTTGTATGATTATTGGATCATAGAGAGACCGAGAGGTAATTTGTGATTTAGAACAATAAAAATTAAGCACCATTAATTGAGCGAAATTAGAGATAATTTACCGCGATTGATGTGGCCGTTAAGAAATCCACAGAACTTAATGAGTCTTCGATTAATTAAATTTACATAGAGATATGTCAAACTGTTAGTTGGAGATATTTTTGGTGTTGTTCGAGAGAAAGCATTAAATAATTTGGGGATTTCGGTCTACAACTTGGAAAAATAATATTTTTAGGAATTGTAAATTGTGTGGGATAAACTAGGTGAAGTCTAAAGCCCTAGAATTAATTTTGCCATTAACAAATTACAATTTTCAGACTCCGCTCCCTCTCCATTAATTTAGTTAGTTAGATTTTTCTTTTAATTGTTTTCTTTATTTATTAAATTTCGATCTTCCAAATAGTAGTTAATCTAGTGATATCGGTACTCAATAAAATATCTAGTCTCTGTGGGTTCGACACTCTATTCACTACTATATTACTTGTTGCGATTTTGTACACTTGCAAATATTCACATCAAGTTTTTGGCGCCGTTGCCGGGGACTAGTTATTCTTTTATTGATATTGAAAATTGCTAGATTATTACTAGTTTGGATTTTTTATAATTATTTTTATTTTCTTATTATTTTACCTTTTTATTTTCGTTTGACTTACTTATTTTATTTTTTTTAGCTTTTCTATTTTTTTTTCAACACTTACATTTCAGGACATACAAGGAAATTATCATGGCAAACGATGAAAACAGGCCCTTGAGAGACTATGCTATGCCCTCGATTTATGAATCAAGCATAAAGAGGCCGGTTATTGAAGCTGACAATTTTGAGATTGAACCGGAGCTGATTATATTGATTCAACAGACTGTTCAATTTTGGGGATTACCGCACGAGGATCCTTATGCTCACATTGCAAACTTTTTAGAAATTTGTGACACTTTCAAGCACAACGGTGTATCAGACGATGCAATTAGACTGAGACTCTTTTCTTTTTCCCTACGAGATAAGGCGAAGGCTTGGCTACATTATCTACCACCCGGTAGTATTACTACTTGGGAGGGACTTGCACAAACGTTTCTAGCCAAGTATTTTCCACCAGCAAAGACCGCAAAGCTAAGAAATGATATTTGCACATTTACTCAATTTGAGACCGAGTCTTTGTATGATGCATGGGAAAGGTTTAAAGAGTTATTGAGAAAGTGTCCTAATCATGAACTACCGAAATGGCTGCAAATGCAAACATTCTATAATGGTTTGGGAGTTATACATAGATCTACCGTTGACGCAGCAGCTGGTGGTGCACTTATGAGCAAAACATACAAAGCAGCCTATGATCTTTTAGAGGAGATGGCATCAAATCATTACCAGTGGTCTTCAGAAAGAATAATGCCAAGAAAAGTGGCTGGAGTTTTTGAACTTGACCCTATTTTTAATATAAATGCAAAACTTGATATTTTATCTAAGCAAATAGGTAATATGAATGTTAATGCTATTCAATCTAATATCATCTGTAATCTTTGTGCAGGAAAATCATGCAAGTTCAGATTGTCAAGTGGGGAACCCTTTTGCTCCATCAAATGCCGAACATGAAAATTTTGTGTCAAATTTTCAAATGCAAAACAATCATTATGCAAACACATACAATCAAGAATGGAGAAACACCCCAAATTTTTTTTGGAACAACAGTCAAGAAGCAGTTTTACACCCTCAAAATTTTTCACAGGAAGAAAAGAAGCCGACACTTGAAGAGGTGTTCATGCAATACATGCAAAAGACAGATCAAGCAATTCAAAATATTGCAAATTCAACTTCGGCTTCCATTCACAATCTTGAGGTACAAATTGATCAAATTTTAAATATTTTAAATGAAAGAACTGCAGGAATATTACCAAGCGACACAGTTGTCAACCCCATGGAGGATGTCAAAGTAATAACACTAAGCAGTGGGAAGACAATTGAGCAACCATAAGAAGGAAATGGTGAACAGAATGTGGTTGAAAAGCAATGTGAGATTGAACAAATTATGGAGGAACAAATTCAACACGAGCAAGTAACGTATGATGTTTTTAATTCCATAAAGTTTCCTCCTGAAGAACAGTCATGCTTTCAAGTAAGTAAAATTGATTTAATTGTGGGCAAGAAACATAGTGTCGAAATTGAAAAGTTGCCGATCAAAGTATGTCCAACAAATACAGTAACATTTGAAACTGAAAAAGAAAATATTTTTGAAAATGTTATGTATTTGGATGCTGCACCCTCTATTTATTCATTTTTGCAGCATAAATTCAAAGAGGCGGGGGAATCAAAGACATCATCATCACGAAGAAAATGCCTCAAACTTGAGCTTGAACCTGATCCACATCTGAAGAGAAAAATTAGAAAAGATGTGCTAATGTTGTTGGATCTTGGCGTTACATAACCATCTCACTCCCACGTCTGGCTGAAGACTTAAAACTTAGCGCTTCTTGGGAGGCAACCCATGTTTTCTTTTACTGCATTTAGGTTAGATTTTTCTTTTAGTTTATTTAAATTTAAATTTTTTATTTTTGTAGGATTGCATAAATGTTAAAGTCGCCGGGCGGAGCTGTTTTGTGCGCTTTTATTGATGGCTGTTTTTGAGCAGTATGGAGTCAGAATCTGGAAAAGTGATGCAAAGAGCAATTGTAGCCTATCTTCTTAGCTTTCTAGCAAAAAAAAAAATTCAGCCCATTTGGACACCTACAGCTCCAGATATCGCCAAAATAGTGAACACTGCGCGTGCAGAATTTTCAAGACGAATCAGGGGAGAAATTCTGAACTTTTCACATTCTTTTTGTTTTTCTTTTTCCTTTCCCATTGAGGACAATGTGATATTCAAGTTTGGGGGGAAGATTTACAAATTTATTTATTTATTTATTTTAAAAAAAAAAAAAAAAAGAAAAACAAAATTTAAAAGGATTTCAATTTGATTCATCTTTACACTTTTGGGTTCTTTATTGTGATAAGCATTGAAATAATTTTTTTTTGGGATAGACACTTGCTTATAAAGCAAGAGTAAGCATACTTATTTACTTTAGGATTATTGAGTTTCAAAATTCCTTACAAAATTGTATAAGTCATGCTATTATACATTAAAGACAAATGTGATGCTTTTTCTTGTGATTATACCCTTTGATCTAGTCCTAAACAGAGTTTAAGTAAATAGAGTAATAACTTAAAAAAAAAAAAAAAAAGAAAAAAATTATGAATAAAGTCAATCTACTCCAATGTTTTGAGTTGCTTAGTAACTAGGGGTATTCATCACCAATGTTTACTTTTACGTAAAACGGCAACTTGAAATATGAGTATGCAAAGCACTCTAAGTTTGTGACTTGTTGAGTAACCGGGTGAATTCATCACAAATGTTTTGCATTCGCGTCAAAAGGCAAGTGGCAACTTAGAGAAGAGACTAAAAAAAAAAAAAAAAAAAAAAAAAACTCTAGTTTGCTACTCGGTTTGTAGTAGAGAGATGAGATAATCACAGATTGAGTTGTTACGTACTATAATTATATCAATTGCATGACAAATGCGATTGGGTTGGGAATTATGAATAAATAATTGCACTAGAGAAAGTGGGTATGCTTGATTTTACTTTATTTGCAATTGTTTATATTTTTAATTGCAATTTTAATGCTTACATGATGAGAATTCTTAGTGTGGTGAGATAAGTCTACTCTTGATTATTTTTCCCCTATTATTGATTCTACTTTTTGCTTGAGGACAAGCAAAATCTTAAGTTTGGGGGTATTTGATGTGTCTAATTTTTATATAAATATTTATATTCAATTACCCATTAAAAATTGCTTGTTTTCGATTATATTGTTTATAATTCATTTTATTTCTATAAGATTCCAATTAATTATTTATTTATGTAGAAATAATATTTTTGACGCAAAAAGTGATTATTTTTGATAAAAATCAACAAAACAAAGAAAAACTATTGATTTATTATTTTTAATGATTTGTTGAATTTTATATTTTACAAATTGACAATATGAGGAGCAAAATACAATTTTAATTCTTATGAGGGTGTAAAATGAATAAACAAATGAACTTTGATAAGGCAAAAATAAAAATTAGTTATTTTTAAAATTATCTAATTAATTTAAATTTAAATATTTATCTTAAATTCTGATTTTTATTTTGCAGGATATATGCTAATTCTAGTCTACACCTCATCTACAACTCCTATATAAAGAAACCAAAATCGAAGCAAAAGGGGAGAGGGGTGCGGCTCCCAACACAGGGAACTCAGCAAAGAAGAAAAGAAAAAAGAAAAAAAAAAACACAGATATAAAGACGAAGTAGAGAACAGAGAGAGAAAGAAGAATACGAGGAAGAGAAGACAGAGAGAGAAGATGACGCGTTCAGCACTGGACTCAAGGTACTGTTCATCGACAGCGACCCAGTACTGTTCATCGACAGCGACATTGCACTGTAGTAGATTGGACCGGTTACTGTTCCGTGACTTGACGAAGCACTGTAGGCGACAGCGACAGGGTACTGTAGCAACTGCGTTTTTTTGGGCTTCGGTGTTCTCCTCTGACGTGATTTTTGGTGCTGAGTTCAAGACAGAGAATAAGGATACAGAGAACAATTGTGGTTTGCAATTATTTATATTTACAAAACAGTTTCTTTGTATTTTCTTTTCTCTTCTAAATTTAAATATGCAATCCTTGAACAATTCTGTTAATTGCAATTATACTATGAACTAAATTTATTTTTCTAGGGTTTAGATGTAGCCTAGTTTTGAGAACACAATTTTCTTTTTTTTCCTTGGTTGTGTGTTTGGTTTTTGTGCTTAATGCTTACAATTATCTGGCCGATTTTTGTATGATTATTGGATCATAGAGAGACCGAGAGGTAATTTGTGATTTAGTACAATAAAAATTAAGCACCATTAATTGAGCGAAATTAGAGATAATTTACCGCGATTGATGTGGCCGTTAAGAAATCCACAGAACTTAATGAGTCTTCGATTAATTAAATTTACATAGAGATATGTCAAACTGTTAGTTGGAGATATTTTTGGTGTTGTTCGAGAGAAAGCATTAAATAATTTGGGGATTTCGGTCTACAACTTGGAAAAATAATATTTTTAGGAATTGTAAATTGTGTGGGATAAACTAGATGAAGTCTAAAGCCCTAGAATTAATTTTGCCATTAACAAATTACAATTTTCAGACTCCGCTCCCTCTCCATTAATTTAGTTAGTTAGATTTTTCTTTTAATTGTTTTCTTTATTTATTAAATTTCGATCTTCCAAATAGTAGTTAATCTAGTGATATCGGTACTCAATAAAATATCTAGTCTCTGTGGGTTCGACACTCTATTCACTACTATATTACTTGTTGCGATTTTGTACACTTGCAAATATTCACATCAATAGCCGGCCTCTTCTCTTCTTGTTGCAGGCACAACTCCCACACACAACTCAATCTTTTAACTCACTAAAATAACTACTAGATACTTGTATTAGCTATAGGTTTGGGAAGAATTAATTTGCACAAGAATACTAGCCATGGGAGGGAGGTATTTATACTAAAAATCTAGGGAAATGGATGGCTAAGATTGAAGTAGGAGTTAGGAACAAATGGCTTAGATTTAAGGAGGAGTTACACTAACTACCCATGATGAGTAACCATCTCCACCATGATCCCACTCAAAAATTTCATTTCCCTCCAAGATGCAATCCGGCCATGCTTTGGGAAGGTGCACTTTGCACGTGTACGTGCAATGCACGTGCAAGCATTTGCCTCCAAAAGTTTGTACATTAAATTTTGTATAAAAATAATTTTAAAATTGTATCCTACATGACAAGTTGTATTTAAAAATAAATTGACTCATGGGCTTTAGTTTATGGGACAAAATATTTATTATAAAAATAATAAATTGGGCTTTTTTTAAAAAGAAAAGGCTTTTTGTCTAATTGAAAGAAGGCTTTATAAAAATCATTACAAGCACATATTTAAAAATCTATACTCATCATAATGAAAATAATCATAACATTTAATTCAACCAAAAAATATTGCACGTGCACACTACGTGCAAAATAAAATAATTTTTCATAAATAAAAAAAAATCGGGGCATTACAGAAAATTTATCATGAATGTGGTAAACTTGAAAAATGAACTTGACACTTTACATACGAAATATGTGCATGAAAATGAATAGAATATCACGTTGAATTATGAGAAAGATTTTATGAGTTGGAATACTCAATTTTATGAACATGAAATGAGATTGAAGACAAGAGTATAGCTAAGCCGTATACCGGCACTGAGTAAATTCTTTTGAGATAAGATGTTGAAATGAAAAGACCAAGTTTGGGTTGCATTATTGAATTGATGGTTAAGACCGGTATAGAGGGAGTGCTAACTCTAGGGTGTTGATTTTATTCATGATTCAAATAATTAAGGATTAGATACATAGTGAAGATGTGATGAAAGTAGGAGAAAAACACGAGTATGAGGACCATCGAATTGGTGGTGTGAGAGTGATTCATAGGTTGCCTGCTTGATGCATCATTTCATGGCGTGAACATTACTTCGGAATTATCGTTCCGGTGGCGACGCTTGTGGGGTGTTTGGTGACTACGGGTGGTGTCATCGTTTCATGACGGAGGCTGAATTGTCCATAGGCTCTGCATGATGCGTCATGTCACAATGTGGGATTCCCCTCCAGGCTGTCTAGACATGAGCTCGTAACTCATAGAACATGTAGGATACTTACCGTAGTTACCATAGTAGTCTAAGTCATGGCAAGGGATTGAATCCTACAAGATGAAAAACGATTAAGGGCTTGCCCTTGGACCTATATAGTATGGGATGCATAGAATCCGAACAAGTGCGCATTATGTCATATAACATAAATAATTGCATTGAGCACTAAGTGCACATTCACACACGACATCAATAGGATGGTCTCCGTAGCTTTGTTTTGTGACAAGTGTGTGCTTTCTAAGTAAGAGAAATTGATGTATTATATCATAGCGTTAGTTGAATGAACTGACGTGCCCACAGTTTCTATGCAGGATAAAGTGAATGAAAAGGACTAAGGAGGAATTGATGCTTAAAGAATTATTCATGTGTTGTTTAATTCATTTTTGTAATTGTTGTAATTTGCTTCCGCTGTTTAAATGTAACTCTGATGTAATAAAAGTTTTCAGTTCTGTGTAAAATTGTACGAAGAGAAGTGTAAGGATCCTGTGGAACTTCGAATTCAGTCTTATTTGGAATTTGGGGTGTTACACATATCCCCTAACCCTATTTTATATTAATATAAACCTAAGCACCAGCCTCCTAATTACCCCCGCTGCTAATCATCTTCATCATCTTCCTCATTCGCCTGTTTCTGAAACCACCTTCAACCCATCGCCACTGCCGCTCTTCGCCCTCGTCCTCCATCGCACACCACCACCATCAACCCCGTCCCCTTCAACCCATCCCCCATCGTCATCCCCGTCGAGCTCCACCACCCCGCCATCATCATCCTCTTCCCTAGCCTCCACCTCGACTGCACCCACGACCGCTGCACTGCCCCCTAGCCCCTACTCTGCCCTCATCGCCGCTCCACCACCCTATCTCCCCAGTCACCACCGCACCTCCTTCTCCTCTATTTCATCTCACCGAAACCCAACACCATTGCCGAACCCATCCTCTACAACCCTTGCTTAGCGACCCTGCTACTACAGCCAGCCACCCAGCGCCCCCTCACTGCCATCGACCATCACAGTGCGCCGCAGCCCGTCGTCGAAGTCGAACCGAAGCTGCAAGACCCTGTGCATGCTTTTTGCTATGCTGGGAAGTTTGCCGTTTGCTGTTCTGCCATTCTTGCTATTGCTGTGTGTGTCCGCTGTGTGTTGCTTTGCCCGTGTTTGCAAGTGTGTTGGTTGTATGGGATTTGCACGTGTCGCCGTCGGGATCCTAATCCCGTTATTCTATTATATTCGGACTAATCATATAAAGGCAAGTCTTCTTGAACCCTGTTATTGTTTGCGTGCAAGAATTTTTATTGATTTTCGCAAGTAGCTCTTAATTCAAAATTCATATATGTATTTGTTTTGTTCAAGAGTTTATCAATTATTCATCGGCGAAACCATGTAATAAATCTCTTTTCGTGCCATTATTTTTGACTCGAACCCTAGTCCATATTGCACATTGCATATTCACGTAATATATGAAAACAATTAGATCTATATTATAGAATTGATTGATGATTGGAATGTTTTCAATTAAATATGATTTTCATGGATTAATTGCCATGATTGTAAAAGTGTCTCGTTAATATTCAAATCTCATGCTAATAACTAAATAGAACTTTTCTTAATTAATTACCATTATATTGCATGCTTATGTGATGAAATAATTGCCAATTCATGTTCAATTATTTTCTGGCCCGCTGTCTGCCTTTTTTTTGCATTGAACTTTCGAACCTCTTGTTGTAGTAATTTGAATGAACTTTGTAAACATGAACTGTAGCTCTATGAGTCTACTATCCAGAATATTTGACAGAATTGAATTCCGAGTTATAATCTCTAAGAAATCTGACTTTTAGTACTGCTAGGTCTGGATTTCTAGATTCGCAATTATATGTGTATCACCCTGATTTGTTAATAAAAAGAACATGTTAACAGTAAAATTAAAATGTGAAATTAATTTTGCTGAGACTAGAAATGCGTAGGAATCAACCTGAATTTTTATGGAATTAATTGATAAGTTTCAAACCCGATACATATATGTGAACATAATCTATAACCTGCTGTCTGAACATAAAATTTGTAAAGAATAAGAATTTGAACCTAGTTTCTGTGATTTTTTCGTATGTATATGCACTGGAACTCGTAGAGAGTCTTGTTTCTAGAACTTCTGACAGATCCAAATTTTCTTTCCTGTGGCAGCGGGAATACGTATTTTTGTACATCAACGTCCGGCTGTCCATATTATATGGTTTGTATTCATTTAGTATAAATATTTCTTCTCTTGCATGTAATGAGTAGATTAGTGACACCTTGCATTACACGACATTGACATCTTCTTGCATGCTCACATGGGATGAAATAAAATATTAACAAGCCGGGGTATTAAGGATTGACTTGGTAGTGAACAATCGGAGACTGTACTCGGTAGGGGTCCCGTACTGGTTATTCTTGCTAATTTCCGTTATTCCCGTTTATTACTGTTATTCCTGTTTATTCCTGTTAAATCCTGTTATCGGGTCGAGTACATAATCTTTAGAGTTCACCATCACAGTATAAAACGATCACTGTTTGCATACACCAAACCTGTGGTATGTGACACAGTACTACGTGCATTGGATAGGTTAATAAAATGAATAATAATCCTAAATTGACATTGCATGCCTGATCATGTATACTGTCATCGATTTTGACCATGAATTGTAATTATTGATTACTGCATAATTGAATATAGACCCTTGATTTTATTGCCAACCTTTGTCTTTGTTCTTGATTTTGATCAAGTACTTTATCTTGAAATACCATGCTTCTTATTGATCTCTGTTTCTTGCTACTTGCCGTCCGTGACTTACTCTAATGGACATTATTTATCTATTTTTAAATCATGAGTTTACCGGTACCGAAGGAGTGATACCAGAAGGACTTGGCGAGCAACAATTTTAGAGAATGGAGCCCAAGAATAGACTGCTTGAATTTTTTTCATGCTATTTTTCCCTTGAACATTGTTATTGATATTGTACTTTGTTTTAGGCTTTCATGACACGGAGTTTGTTTTATCCAAGATGTTGGATATTATGTTTTGAATTATTTCATTTATTATTGAAGTTTTTCTTTGTTTGTGTGATAATTTTCTTTTGCGTAGTTGTGATTGTTATTCATATTGTTGAGTTAGACTGGTACAACTTATGGATTATGTTTACATCATTCGCTGGGCCTTCGTTACGTGCTCGTAATCCCGTATTTTGGAATGCGGGGCGTGACAAATTAACTACATACTTAAGGTGAAAGTAAAATTGTAACACCCTACAAAATGAAATTATTTATTTTGCATTATTAAATAATATTAAATTGGTAAAGTTGACTATTTTGACTATTTTCTTGAAATTGCAATTTTGCATGTGCAAAGTTAGAAAATTTTGAATTCTTAAAATTTTATGGTTAATGATTGATTTTCCTCATTTATTTATGATATTTTAATTTTTCAGGTTTATTTAAATTAATTTGACTATTTTATGACTTTGTCAATTTTACACGTGCAAAACACGTGCAAATATTTTTTAGGTGCAAATCTCCACTTTTAAATTTATGTATAGATTCTCCTATTTATAATTGAGTATATCCTAAATTTTGAGGTTTTTCTGAATAAAGAAACTATTTTTATAAATACTTTGAAAGAGAGAGACTTTTATGTAAAAAGCCGATTGGATCTCAAACAAATAATGGAAATTCGTATTTTCTACTTTTTAGGCTGGCCAAGATTATTACTAAAGATAAAACTTATTTAAAATATATTTAGAGGTTTTTTTTGTAAAGATTAAAAAAATATGGTATTTTTGCAAATATGAAAATGAAGTTGGATCTTGGACAAATATTTTTCTTGGATACTAAAAGTCAGAAATTTTGTTTGGAAAATCTAATATTTATTAGTATTTTCTGGATTTTTATGATATTTATTTGGCATATTTGCAAATATTACAAAGAGATGGACTTTTGTGCAAAATTACCACTTTGAGTACAAATCCAATTTTTTTTAACAATTTCTGGGCTATGCTTGATGGTTGGATAACTTAGTAGTAAAAGAATTGGGTTTTATTTAATTTATTTAACTTATTTAGCTAATTTATTAAAGAAAGGTCTATATATGTAAAGTAATAATTTGTTAAGGGATGTTTCCATAAACTCGTAAAACTCTAGAAACTCCAGATTTCAGCCTATAAAAGAGGCACTACAGCAGCCCCCCTCCTCTGCAAAAATAAAATATATTTTTACTATTAATTTTTGGAGTTTTGAAGCGATGATCTTGGATTTTTGCAAAAGAAGAGCTTTTTCTTATTCTTTATTAATTCGGTTGATTTATTCATTGAGGTAAGTGATATATGTTTGATTTCTTATTGTTCTAAGCATATTGTATGTGATGATTTGTCTATTAGAAAGCATGTTAGGGGATGGTATGATGATATAATGAATTATTGATAGATGGATGAATAAAAGTTGAATCTTTTCATGAAAACTATGCTATTGATGATTGAAAACTTCATATAGATGAATTGAGATTGTTACGAACTTAATAGAAACATGAGTGGGTTGTTTCCTTTCGTATGCTTGCTGATTTGAACATATACTAAGAGCTGCATGATGAATATTGCATAAAAGTGAATAAAGTTGAGTCCTTTACTGTGTATATAGACATACATACTGTTCTTGATGTTTGATGAGTATAACTTGGGTAATTTGTGTCACGGGCATGTTCTCTTTGTATTGTATCCTCACTGATTTGATTACAAATTGAGTTGCATAATGATTATTTCAAAAGTGAACAAAACCTAACCTTTACTGTTGAATATGTATGCATACACACTGTTGGTATTTCTGATGACTAAAACTTGATTATATACTTGTTATAATTGCATGTATTCACGGGTAAATTGTTGTAATCAGTAGAGTAAGTGTATGATGTGTTGTGGAAGGACTCATAGGGTCAAAAAGATCAATTCTTGAAGTAAAGAAGGGGTTGTGACTTTTGGATCTGATGGTGTATGACCGAAAGTAACTTTTTGGTGATTTGTGAAGTTTTCGAGTTGGATTTGAGTTGTTTGGTACTGAGATAGTTTTGAACATTATACTACCTCTCATTGAAGAGACCTTGATGTTTTAACTGATGCAAATATACACATATACACACTTACAGACATATATGCACTGTTTTGATGCATTTTGTGAAAAATTACTTTTTTTGAGATCTTCATGTTATTTTGATTTGTTTTATAAACTCCAGTATGTTATACAAGTTGTACTTGATCATCTCAGGAAGTTAGTTTTGCAAATTTATGATTTTACAAAGTTTTAACGAAGTATCAGTAAAAAGGTGCACAAAATTTGAAGCTGCTATATGGGTTGTTTTTGACATGAAGGTCGACTGCAAGGTCAACTGTAAGGTCGACCGACATCATTGTTTTTGGCTGTTTGGTGAGTTTTTCGTTGTTTTTCTTGAACCATTATTTCTTCGTACTTATAGATTATTGATCTACTGTTTTAGATGATGTTTTTACAACAGATTACAGTATTTTACAGAGAGTTGCGTCTTGATTATAATAGATCTTCAAATTGTGTACTACTGCCTTATAAAGCGAAATAAGTATGGTTTTTGAAGAAATTGATGTTTTGTGACTTTCTACGACTTCAAAACATGATTTTCAGTTATTTAATAGATATAATACATTATTTCAGTTCTGCAAATTTTGTGAGTATATAAAATAAATTTGGATTTGTTGATTTTAAGAAGTTTTCTTAATATGAGAGTATTGATAATGGTGTTAAGAGTTTTAACGAAAGATTTTGTGTTGATGATTGAGCTGTGAGTCTCTAAAGGGTGTGTGGGATCCTAGTACACCGGTAGTTGAGATTGTTATGATTTGGCTAGTTGAGGCCATGTTGTTGATCAGTTGAGTTAAGTCCGGTAGGGTACACCAACTCTAGGAGATTCGTAATTAATTAATTAACTTATTAAGATAAGGACATGCACTAGATGGTGATATGATGAAATGAGTGCAAACATGGGTTATGGACCTCAGTATGGCCTGTGGTGTGAGATAATCCCCCAAATTATTGAGGTGTGAGTTAAATAGTCTCCGGAATTATCTGCGGTGTGGGATTGATCTCCAGAATTATTGGGGTCGAGGCGATGCTCATGTGGTATTCATGTGATGAGGCGCCATAGCTTGCGGCGTGGGGTATTCTCGAAAATTTCCAGGTGTGAATGAAATAGTCTTCAAAATTATCTGTGGATAGAGACTGACCTCCGGAATTATCGGGGTATAGGCTAGATACTCACAACTTATCTAAATCTCGTAGTAGTCATCGTAGTAGGATTAGTTGAATAATGAGGAATTTAACCCTATAAAGTGGAGAACGATAAGGACTTGCACCAGACCTATGTAGTATGGGATGCATAGAATCCAAAAAGTATGCATTAGAGAGTCATCATCCTGCATTTGTGTTTCTTGACTTGTATTATGCATGATAGTCTTCTGTTTTTCCTACACTTGACACTTAGTCTAGTTTCACTTGATATTTTCATGTATTATTTATTGTTATTTCATTTTCCATTGGTATTACTGTTGATATATGTTGATTATGATTTTATTCTTTATGTTTTATTTATGTTGTATTTCTTTTGATGCCACTCACACCGTTATGGCTGACCCCTGTAGTTTTAGGGGTTAGGGTTATCTCTAGCCTCATGTTTTACAGGTAGGTACCTATAGCTTGGGATTTAGATGCATGTAGTAGAATGATAATAAGGCTTATGAAAATTGTAAAAGATTGTGTTGTAAAAGAAAAAAATTATAATTCAAGGTGTTTAATTTTTTGCTGTACTTTGTAAACAATTTATGTAATAAAAAAGTTTAAATTTTTCCTGTATTTGGTTGCTATATTTATGATTACATTGAAGTTAATTATGGAATTGTTCCACGTATTTTTGAGATATCATATTGAAAATTCGAGGCGCTACAAAAATTAATTAATATGTAAATAAATATAAGTAAGTTAGTTTTATAAAATAAATATTATGAGATGTAATTTGACAATAAAAGAAAAGATTAATATTGCACTCTTTATTAAGTTATATGAACATGTTAAGCTTTATTTTCTATCAAAATAGTAAACAATGATTTAACACACAACTATCTTGTTCTAATATATTAAAAATTAAGTTATTGGCACACTAATGGGTTCATGGGTCGGGTCCGTGTCGGGCCAGGTCTGATTGGGTCAAAAATCATCGGACCATAATCCTACCCGCCTAGAATTGGGTCGGTTCCGGTCCAATATCGGGGTCCGGATCGGGTCTGGGTCGAGTCTGGGATCTCGGATAAATGTGACAGTGCTAGGAAGCAGCAGAGTTTGTTGAGCATGGTAGCAAGGAGCATAAACAGATCTGATGAACAACCAAACAAGAGATCACACCAATCACACAAAGATTTGTCGGTTTGGGAGAACCCTATTCCAAGAAAAAATATAAAAAGATATTATTCAACTAGAGAAGATTACAATGAGTTAGTTAAAAACGGTCGACCGTATGGTCCAAAACAGTCCAGCCGGTACGGAACGGTCGACTGTCACCCTCTTTATTTCAAAACAGCTCTTATGCAGTTGGCTGTCTATATGGACAGTCGACTGTAGTGATGTTGTTGCTGCTTGATGTTTTGCTGACTTCACTCATCGACGCTTCGACCTCCTCGTTTTGTTATCTCTTCTTCTAATTGAATAAGTATGCAAGACCGACAATCCCAACATAAATATCCATCATTATCTCTAAACACGCACATCTTATTTCATGTTTATCTTCAAGCCAAACCGAAATGTAAATGTCAAACTATGACTTCTTCATAGTTATCCAATATTTAGGTACTTTTCATTATTCTATGGAATGCAGCACGCCAAAATTGAACTATTTTACATAGCCCCATACTTTGATTATAAATGTGCTAGGCTTTAGAAATATTTTTTCTTCATAAATTGCTATATTAAATGTGAGACATAAATCCAATAGATACCACGTATATATTTAAATTGGAGAATATTGACAAAGACACTTTTGGAATTGTATTGGATTTGTTATGGGTCAAATTTTATTAAATGCGTTGATTATGAAATTAAACTATTGTTTTAAATTAAGAATACATTGTGTGTAATTAAACCATATTTTAAAATTAAGAATACATTTTGTGTTTGAATTGTTACATCACATAATACCGGTTCAATGTGGGTCTATCATAGTTGGACCTAAGAGGGGTCCATCCCACAGCCAGCGCCAAACATAAGCGATTTCAAATTTCAAAATTTGAAACATTTTGAGCACCTGAATTCTATCTGATTTGCTTTAGGTGGGTGTGCGCATATTATGAGTGCGGCGCACGAAACTAAAATGACGTACATACATTTTGGGCTGAGCTTTGTTACTGAGCCCATGATAGGTTCCAACACAATAATAGAGGAAAATTCACTAACCTGGATGGGGTCCAATAGAGTTTTGAGATTAAACTTAGGGCCCGAGAAGGGTCCGGAATGCCCTCTCCTTTAGTGTGATACCTTAGATATCACATGACTTATACTCAATTCTGGGATTTTGGTTTAACCGAAATAACTTTACCTTTGTGGGACGAGTATTAGTATTTTTGGTGTTACTAGTACCTTCCAGGTGAACGAGTATTAGTATTTCGACGACCCACCCTCCAGGGTTTTGTTGGAGTGACTGATTGTTATATGTGATAGTCATATTGCTTCATGGTTTGTTTGGTTCTATTGTCCCATCATCCCATGTATGATTGGAGGTGCTATGTTTTATTTCATATTTTTAGTTTATATTTTGGTACAGTACTCTGAATTTATTTTTGTCAATATTTCATCAATGAAATATGTTGACTATACTTCATCTTTTATCGAAAAAGAAATTGTGGGTCCTTCGTATTCTATGAAGATAACTCGTATTATATATACACACACACACACACACACACACACACAGATATTGATATTGATATATAAAAGCTTATATATATAGATATTGATATATAAAAGTAGTGATTTTATATATCAATATTTATATATATATATATAAACTTTTATATATCAATATCAATATATACAGATATTGATATTGATAATATATATATAAGCTTTTATATATCAATATCAATATATACAGATATTGATATTGATATATAAAAGCTTATATATATATAGATATTGATATATAAAAGCAGTGATTTTATATATATATATATATAGGGAAAAAGGGGTATGAGCAACTTGCTCATTTAGTAAATAAACAATTGATGATGTGGCATACATGTGATTGGAAAAACCTTAAAAGAGTTAGTTGTCCAATGTATCACATGCATGCCACATAATCAATTGTTCATTTACTAAATGAGCTATATATATATATATATATATATAAAAGCAGTGAAAGTCAAAGTCAATATAAAGATAAGAGTGATTTCCTTATTTTCTTAACATCCATTCAACTAGTGTTGTACATTAGTTTGAGAAGAGAGGTCTTTTGAGTATGGTTGATCGAGCTATCATACTTAGCCTAACATTGTAACTATCTCTAATATTATGATAGGAGAGTTGGGGTTGTTATTTGTCAACATACAAACCCGTGCATTGTACGTACAACTCAACTCTCCCATTAATTACAATAAAAACAAACAAATAAAAAAAATTCCACATATTTAGAATGTGCAAAACAATTTTATAATATTTTTTAACACAAAATATACACATATGTTGCACGTACAACTCAAATTCTACTTATAAACACGTGCATTGCACGTAAAAATTGTAGTTTTTCCTTCAAAATATTTTTTTCAATTACGTACAATGCACGGCCAACTCCAAAAATATTTCTCAACACATATTGCACGTGAAAATCTTCCAACTCTTATCAAAACGTGCATCGCACGTGAAAAATACTAGTATAATAAACTAATGGATTCAATTTTTTTAAAAATTATTTTATTTTTAAATAGAGAAATAAGAAAAAAATTGGGTATCCCATTTGAACTAACACGTGTTCTGTACGTTCTCATAAAATAAAGAAATAAAAAATATAAAAAAACTCAAACCCTCCCCAACTACGATATCATCATCTTTCACTTTCAAATCCTCCCCAACCCTATCCTCTCAAGTTGCCCCCTCACACGTCGCGCACCCTCCTCGTCTCTGACTCGCCTCACAAGCGACCCTCCCATAAGCTCGACCTAGCCTCCCATGCTACTGCCTCCCACGCACCGTGCCGCCTCCTGCGCTGTTCTGAACTACCGCAATCATCAAACCAGTATTTTCAGTGGAATTCGGAAAGAGTAAGGGTTGAAGACATGGATAATTGCGGTGTCAGATTTAACAAAGAGATTTGGTAAGGTTTCGTATACTTTCCCCTTTTTGCTATTGCCTTATACATATTTGAATAGAAAACACTTGAAAATTAGAAATCATGTACTTAATTTTTAGACTATGCTTTGCTCACCAAGTGTTTAATGAAATGCCTACATAGCACGCAATATATTTGTGAAAATGATTTTGAGAAATTTTGCTTAACTAAATCAATTGTATCTATGTGTGGTATATGCATAAATTCTTAAACCCTAATTTATTACCTGATTTCATTTTCAATTTCTAATTTGTGTTTTTAAAATCTCGAAATTTGGATTTGGGGAAAAGTACAGATTAAAGACAGGGATGATTGCGGTGTCGGAACCAAGAATAAGATTCGGTAAGACAGATAGAGAGATTGAGGGGAGTATTGGAGAGGGGGACGTCGTGATGGCCGAGGATGGCGGAGACGCTGAAGAGGAGGGAATGGAGGGTGGCCGTCAGAGAGGTGGCAGATTAAGGAGGTGGAGGGGAGGGAAGGGACGGTCGAGATGTGGTGACCAGAGCCTAGGTGTTGCCGGTCGGGATGTAAACAAAGGCTGCACATATATTTTATTGTAAATTAACTGAACTATACGAGTGAAGATATAATTTTTTCTATTCTCTCATATATTTTTTGAGAGTTCTAAGTAACTTTATGAGTCCATCGAAAAGATTTTAGTTTGTATAATTTGTACATGGTTACCACTAGTGGTTTTTATACGTAGAATGGATGTTAAGGGAAGTAGCCAACTCGTGGGTGAGGATGAAAAGTTGTATTAAACAAAATTACCTAGAAGTATGATTTTACATTTCAATCAGTCGACTACACATATATTTTATTGTAAATTAACTGAAGTATACCAGTGAAGATATAATTTTTTCTATTCTCTCATATATTTTTTGAGGGTTCTAAGTAACTTTATGAGTCCATCGAAAAGATTTTAGTTTGTATAATTTGTACATGGTTACCATTAGTGGTTTTTATACGTAGAATGGATGTTAAGGGAAGTAGCCAACTCGTGGGTGAGGATGTAAAAGTTGTATTAAACAAAATTACCTGGAAGTATGATTTTACATTTCAATCAGTCGAACCTATCATTCAGATAGCTTCACATGGGAAAAATTCTAGTACTAAAGAAACGACTAAGAGGGAGGGAGGAAGTTTGTTACAAAATGGGCCAGAAACTGCATATCGTCCTTTTTATGCATCCATCAACCTAACATGAGGATTTTTTGTTTGTTTTCTTTATCAGTCTAATCACTCTCCCCAATAGTTCGTATTTTTGATTCACTATTCGGACATTTGCAAGCCCAAATCGGGTTATCTTGAGCTGATGATCTAGATTGGCCCAATCTTGGATCCATTGCATCGACCCACACAAAACAAAGGCTAAATCAGTTTTATTGATGACTTTGATTCTGACATGGAAACAAGAGCTCAGAAACCCACCATGATGCTGCTTCGTTTTTATGGTGTGGGAGTAATAGATAATAAATTCTTATATTTATATAAAAAACTGATATCATAGCCGTCGATCTGATATGCATGACATGCTAGTATTTAAGTGGATTTATGGATCTGGTGTTGGTAGCAGGGGTTACTGGCCGTCAGAAACCTACAAAAAGCCTGAAACACCGGAGTTTTATCGGTGACATGCCATCCGACGATCAAATCAGTAAACAGAAAATGGGAGCTAGGATTTAGTGGTGCCCTGTGGAGAGTCAGTTAGAGAAAGATTTATTCACTGCCTAATCAAATCCCTTTTGATTAAGGATCTGATTGGTTAATTATCTCCATGATTTTAGGGAAACCTTCTCCAGTTAGGCTGCCGTTTCTGGACGTAGGCCTGAGGAAGGCCCATATTTGGGGTTGTGGGCTTTTAGCCGCGGTGAGATTACTATATCTCCCCTATGAGAGAGGATCAAACAGTTCAGATTGACTGAGTTTTACCCATATCATAGCTCCCTACTCTTGGTTGTTGGGTATAACAGGCTTCGAGGGGTAGTCCTCTCCTGAGTGGAAAAAATCAGATGAGGGCACAAATGTTGAGGAGATTCTGTGATCGCGTTAGGCATTGCCTGTGGCTGGACCGAAGTCCAAACCAAGCAGCGATGCAGTGATGTTGAGCCTTGTCAGCTTATGGCACGAAGTCCTTGTTGAGAGTCAAGCCTATGTGCATCGGCGAGGCGGCGACGTCGAGACCTTTTCGCATGTGGATCAGGTCCATGCCGAGTGCCGAGCCTATGTGCCTTGGCAGGACGAAGTGGCAAGGCCAAACAAAGTTTATGAAATCTTTCGTGTGTGGTTCGAAGTCCATTATGAGGGACAAGGCCAAGCGAAGTTGATGAAATTTTTTGCGTGTGGCTTGAAGTCCATGCCGAGGGACGGGACCAAGCGAAGTTGATGAAATCTTTTGAGTGTGGCTCGAAGTCTACGTCGAGTGCCGAGTATATGGGTAAGGCGAGGGACAAGGTAGCAAAGGCAAAAAATTTTGGGTGTGGCTCGAATTCCACACTGAGGGATGATGCCAAGTGAAGTTGATGAAATTTTCCGTGTGTGGCTCGAAGTCCAAGATGAGCACAAGCGAAGTTGATGAATTTTTTTTTTGCGTATGGCTCAAAATCTACGCTGAGCGAGGAGGCCAAGTGAAGCTGATTAATTTTTTTGCATGTGCCTCGAAGTCCACATTGAGTACAGAGCGTATGTGCTTCGGCGAGGCAAGGGGCGAGGCAGCGAAGGCAAATTCTTTTCCATCTGGCTCAAAATCTACGTCGAGAGATGAGGCCAAGCGAAGATAATGAAATCTTTCGCGTGTGGCTTGAAGTCTACGCTGAGCAATGAGGCAAAGCTGATGAATTTTTTTGTTTGTGGCTCAAAGTTCATGCCGAGCACCGGGCGTATGTTCTTCAATGATGCGAGCGGCGAAGTGAAGGTGAATTTTTTTGCATGTGGCTCGAAGTCCATGCCAAGATACGAGGCCAAACAAAGCTCATGAAATCTGTCATGTGTGGCTCGAAGTCGACGCCAAGAGACGCGGCCAAGTGAAGTTGATAAAATATGTCGTGTGTGGCTCGAAGTCCACACCAAGAGACGAGGCCAAGCAAAGCTGATGAAATCTGTCGTGTATGGCTCGAAGTCCACGCCTATCACCGAGCATATGTGCTTTGGTGAGGCGTGGGACGAGGCAGTGAAGGTGAAATTATTTGCGTGTGGCTCGAAGTCCACGTCGAGGGACGAGGCAAAGCGAAGTTTGATGAAATCTTTGGCGTGTGGCTCTAAGTCCTTGCTGAGCAACGAGGCCAAGCGAAGTTGATGTAATCCTTCGCGTGTGGCTCGAAGTCTAGGCCAAGGGACAAGGCCACACAAAGTTGATGAAATCTTTCGCGTGTGGCTCGAAGTCCATGCTGAGCAATGAGGCTAAGCGAAGCTGATATAATCCTTCGCATGTGGCTCGAAGTCCAGGCCGAGGGACAAGGCCACGTGAAGTTGATGAAATCTTTCACATATGGCTTGAAGTCCATGCTGAGCATCGAAACCAAGTAAAATTGATGAAATCTTTTGCGCTGATGGTGGAAAACTTAGGATACTTCATGGTAACTGTGTTTTGAGTGCACTTGCGTGGCACGTGAGATTGCTGATGTCACTACTCCTATAGAAGCATGCGCTTAACACGTGAATTGACTTACGTGGCCGTTGTGGAAATCACGGAGTTCTTTTCTTATTAGCTGTTGGATTGAATCGTAGGGTATGAGCCTTTGTGGGTGTTAGGAGTTTTCCCCCCTGCTTATATATATATATATATATATATATATATATATATATATATATATATATATATATATATATATATATCCCCTCTCATTCCCTCATTTCATTCTTTACGTTCTCTCTCTTATTTGTGGGGCTTCTCTCGCTAGAACCTTTTTAGATCACCGGTGTATTTTTTGATCATCTTTCCGACAACAGCAATCAAGTAAAATATTTTTGAATTATGTTAAGGGTTTAGTCCAGTGCCTTCGCCTCCACCTCCGGTCACGACAACAATGATTCTTCATCCACCTTTTCATCCACAAATATTGTGCATAGTGTTCTTTCCGAGTCTACTTTTTCAGAGGTGAAAGTGGAAAAGGTAGAGGTTCAGCTTCATGATGAAGAGGGTGAAGGACAAGAAGAGGAAGATGGTGAGGGTGGAGAAAAGGAGGAGGGAGAAAAGAACGAGGGAGGAAAGGAGGAGGCGAAAGTGGGTGGCATGCAGGTCCTTCAGGCAGAGTGGATCATCCAGGCCATTTGACTTCTCCCTCACCTCCTTGAGTGTCCACTGAGAAGAAGTATGAAGTTTACTTTACCGTCGAGCCTTAAGGCCGAGCCTATCCAGTACATGCCTAATGGGGGCTTCAACATCTCAACTATCAGGATCCTGTACTCATAAAGATGTAACCGAACGACCTTTTGGATCTGATCAAGTTTGGGATACAGCCATCCTCACCCAGCAGACAGAAAATTCAAGCAGATAAGATAGGGAACACGCTTGTGAAAAATGACATCCCCCAGATTAGATTGTGCTACTACATTCCTCGGCAATTGATGATTCTGAACTCTGGACTCAGGCCGGTGAACAATGTGGCCCCTTGGTTTTGCATATTCTCCTTGGATGCCTTCGTGTCTTTGGCTTCTTATGCAACCGTTCGTCAAAGAGGTACTGAGTTGGGCCAGGTGTGAGTCCGATGCAGTATGGGACGAACTCGTGGAAGTAGCTCGTCTGCTTCATACTTCTGTACGAGGAGAAGGGGGTTTCATTGAGGTTGAAGTATTTCCAAGTGCACATGGTCCTTAGCACCACTAGGACGTAAAGGCATTACTTCTTCATGCCTCGACCCGAGAGGCACGTCGTGCATGACCACCAGGATTTTATTAAGGAATGTAAGTTGAAGAACTTTGTCGTCCGAAACCCCAAGCCTTGGGATATCCATATGAGATGGTCGTTCTAAATCCCGAAACATACAGTGCCGAGGCCGAAAGACTTCACCATGCAAGAGAAAGAGAATTGGAGAAGCTCTTCGTTAGGAGGAGTGTGCGTTGGCCGAAGGTGTCGGAGAGGCATCTCATGAGGATCAGACTGAGCCTGCTAACCCTTGTACATTTTTTTTCCTTTTCGAATTCAACTTTTTTCCTTCGTCCTCACAACTTGTTCTTTCTATTGCAGTGATGATCGACGACAAGGACATCGAGGCGTGGAGGGCGGTATTGGCGAAGAAGAAGGCTATGGAGCAGTCGAAGGAGAAGAAGAGGCCCACAGCCTCTACCTCCGAATGGACCTCCGAGGGGAAGCACAATAAATTGAGGGCCCTAACAATCACCAGCTCGCTCGACTCTGTAAAGGTGGCTATGAACTCGGACAACCTCAAGGTGGCCAAGTACGCGAGGTCCGGTCTCCCTCCCGTTCATCCCAAAGCCAAGGACATTATTGGGGAGGAGGGCATGGAGCCTTGGAGGGCCGACTAGGCTGTGAAGGTGGTGGACTCGATCCTGGAGGGGCCAATTGCTATGGGGTTGTAAACAACCTCATGATACTCCGCGATAGGGAGTGCCTCGTAACCGAGACTCTCGACTCGAGCTGCATGAAGTAGGATCAAGCCACATGGTGGTGAGTATCCTTTTTCAAATGTGTTCGTTTCTTTCGGACGTAGAAGTTTTTTCCCTAAGTTTCTTTCTTTTGGTTAGCAGGCGACTCTACAGGGGGTCGAGAAGAATCAAGATCTCAAGTTTGCTAAGCGAAGGGCGCAGTGGGTTGAATGGGAATGCAAGGACCTCAAGCTGAAGTTTGACAACCTGGAGAATAGGGAGAAGGTGCTCAGGGCCGATCTGTCCTCCACAATTGCCGAGCAGGTCAAGCTGAAGAAGGAGAATACTCGCCTAGATGAGAGAGAGAAGACACTGATGGCATATAGGGAGAAAGCCATCGAAAGGTTCTGTTGGGTTTAGCAAGTCTATCACAGAGTAAATATGCAACGGAAATAAATTAAAAATTTTGAAACCCAGCCATGGATCCATGCAAAAACCATAAAACATGTTAGGAATTTTTACCTCAACGATGGAACGACTGTGTCCACAATATGCCAATCATGAGCACTGCAACATTACGGCACCTCTACGGTATCCACACGAAGGAACAACAAAATTGGGCTCTCTCTCACGTCACGATGCTAGCTGCGGGTAGTGGATGTTCCTCTCGCTTTCTCTTTCTCTCTCACTTTTTGTAATGGCTAGAATTTTTTGCTTGTAACTTTAACACACATACATATCATATATATATAGTAGGAAATCCACCCTGAGAGAGTAGTGAGGGTGTCGGGTTCACAATCTAACGTAGGTCAGATTCATGTACGGGCCTTCTAATTTTGGTTGGCCTATTTAATCTAATTGTCCAACCAATGTTAAGAGTCCAAGTCTTACCTGGATTTCCAATTAAATTCATTTTATAAACTTAAATCCCAATTTCGATCAATTCTAAATGTGTGATCCTATATGTTTTCATTATATTGACATTAATACTAAAATCATATTTTACTGTTACAAACAGTGAGCGGTATCTAGCAATACATCACTGCTACTCAAGTAACGAGAATGCCAGTGATTTGACATAACCTATCCGTGACCAATGTTACCATGTAGTCTAGTCCTTTTGTCTAGTTATCTTCATTGACCCCAAGGCATGGAGCGTGTCACCCTTGTATAGTTCAATATTTGGTTTCTTGATGTCCGAGTAGACTTATTAAAACAAATGAGATCAATATCTCATATTGATTCATTTGAGCACAACCACGCATTTTGCAGTTTCACTCAATCAAGAGGCCCGAAGATATCGCTCCTATTATGTAAGAGGGAAAAATCCTATTTATGTCACTCACATCCCTCCGCATGATTCATAATATATTCAATAGCCGACTTTATAATCATCTTATCACATGCGACGTTTGATGGTATTAAAACATAACTTTTCATGTAGAGAACCATAGTGACTTCAAGTCAAAGGACCACGTACACCATGGTCACTGTGAGAATCTCTCATGACATACACGTAACGATCCATGTAGCGTTCTCATGGTGGATCAGTCCAGTACATCATTACTCTAATATATACCGATGTGAAGACTTATCTCATATCCATGACCTGTGAGATATGGTCATCAGTCTACGAACATATTAGTATTTATGTATTATTATTGTCCTAATTCACAATAATACTTGACTAGGGATATTTAAGAATAGTGTTCTGATTTCAACCAATAGGATCTCACAATCACATGCACTTGATGTCCTATGGTATTGAATTTACTATTCTAAGGACTTTATTATGTTCATTTAATCACAATAAATAAAACATTAAATAAAAATGTCTCATATATGAAATAAATGTCATAATATAATGTAAACTGGCAAGGTCAATATAGGGCTGGCCTCTAGGGCATACATCAACCCAGGATCAAGGGTACGAGCGGGACATTGAGCACGTTCAACGGAAGTACCCCGACATCAGCCTCAAGGGCTTCTCTTACTCAATGAAGTTTGATAGGAGATTCCATCCGGCGACAAGGGGGACACTCAGTCTCCACTCAAGGTTCCTACTATGGTTGCTACAATGAGGCCGAATGTGCGTAATTTTTTGGGCCGAACTTCTCCACTTGAGATTTTCCATGCGTAGTCTTTCACAAAATTTTGAATTAATCAAGTCTTTAGTGTAACGCCCCAAGCCCCGCTAAGCTCCGTTACGCGATGCCTAAAACAAAACCTAATGACGTCCCCACCACAGGGCATTGCCTCACAAAAAGTGTTATAGCTTTCATGTACTCTTTAATCATAGGCTTCCTAATATATTCACTCATTTCTCACAACTTCCCACCTTCCCACCGATGTGGGACTAATAATTTCCACAACAATCACCTTCACATGCCAATCACGTGAGCTTCTAGTGCATGGTTGCATGCATTTCCAACAAATGCAATCCCGTGGGCCCCATCTCCCACACACAAACCATGCAACCTACAATTCATCTCATGGCCCAATTAATAATCCATACACACAAGCCCATAAAACCACACTATAGGCCAACCCTACCATATATTTCAAGGCCCACTACAAACCAGGCCCACTCTAGAAATCCGGGGTGTTACATTTAGTGCTCGACGTTTTTCTTTCTTGCTAGATTATTGAACGCGCTTCGGTCGACCCTCGCGATGCCGAACTCGAATACCTTAGGAATAGATTACATATTATGGATTCGAGTTTGGCACGCCATCATACGGAGGTGAAGGATAGGGAGTCTGCATTTTCTTACAACATCTGAAGGTTGCATCAGATGAGCTTGGAATTTGCTTTTCCAAAAATGGTGATGGTCGATAGAGACTTGGGTCATGCTGGGGCCCTGGTAGGTCTCCCTAGTGGTTCATTCCAATGTGTTTGGAGGACTCTTTTCTTCGAGAGATGCTCGTGGAGAAGGAGTTGAAGATATACCGGTTGAAGGTGGAGTTCTGAGTGGCGGGGTCTCGAGCGACTTCTCTTCATAGCGGTTGGACCTCCGTCCAAGGTCCTTCTCTGATAGTCCGGTTAGAGCCAACAAACTCGGGAGATGCTCAAAGTCGAGTGGTCAGACTATCTAGCGCTCTCGGGAGGGGCCCGATCGACCTGTTGAGGCGCAGACAAGATTGATTGGTCTCGAGTTGGTTTGCGCAAGCCCGAGGGTATGCACCCCGAACGAGGAGGTTCCATATGCCATTTTTACAACTCGTTGTAACTTATTTTATATTGTTGTAATTCTTCGGTTGTGCCGAATGTACCCATTATTTATCCCTCGGTTTTTCGAGTGGGCGACCATTTGTCAATAATGAAGACTCTTTGCTTAGGACTTTTTGTGTCGAATCTCTTGCATACAAAATTCATAACCCCGCGAGTGGCTTTGGCGGAAGAATCATTCCCATTCCGAGGTTCTTGGAGCTTTTGGGGTTGTCATGTGGGAGAACACTTTGGGAGTTGAAGCATTTTTCAATCTTGGGAGTTGAACTGCCATTCAATCTTGGGAGTTGAACCATTTTCTAACCTTGAGAGTTGAGCCGTCCTTTAAATTTGGGAGTTGAAATGATCCCCTTTTGCAGCCATTAGATGGAGATGGAGGGTTTGCATCCGTCCATGTTAGCTTTCCAGAAATCGAGGAGTTCCTTCTACAAGATCATATAAACCCTCCAGTTCCTTTCATTCTTTCAATACATTCCCTGAAGTACTTGAGTACTCCTTCCCCCTCGAATGATCATTCTCCCCTTAAGCTTCTCGGTGAGTGTCTTAAATGGCAATCTGAGGGCCAAGACTCGATGGGATCGGAATCCCATGATGGAACTCTCAAAGGTTTTTGCGATATGAAATGTGTGCTCGAGCATTGAATGACTCGCGCTTGCGAAGTTCCTCAAGTTTTCTTCTAGAATCGGTCGGCTTTGCAAAGTTCCTCAAGTTTTCTTCTAGAATCAGCCAGCCTCGGAAAATTCCTTAAGTTTTCTTCTACAACTAGCCAGCCTTGCGAAGTTCCTGAAGCTTTCTTCTGCGGCCAGCTGTCTTCATGAAGTCTCTGAAGCTTTCTTCTAGAGTCAGTCGACTCTGCGAAGTTCCTCAAGTTTTCTTCTAGAATTAGTTAGTTTTTGGTATACTATCAGCATTCATCCCTTCTAATATTGTATAGGCATTTAACATAGTTTCTTTTTTGTTTTTGTGTTGTACTTGCCTACTGCGAACTGACCACTGCTCACCTTATACTTATCCCTTATTATTATACGAGCGCTTTTTTGGTTCTTCGCTTTGATCGTGTCTTTGAATGAGGTCGGTATATTTTGGGCCTCCGGGCTTTGAGGTCCAATACATTGTAGATGCACTTTCTAATGGTAAGTCCCATTTGTGTAAGGAGCAACATGTTTCCCGAACCATTGTGTGGATTCTCGAATTACTTTGATAAATCTTTTCGCTTGTGACTCGAGGTCCACGCCAAGGGGCGAGGCCAAGCGATGCAGGATTCTTTTGTGGCTCGGAGTCCGCTCCGCGAGTCGAAGCCATGTGGAGTGTCGAGGGATGAGGCCAAGCGAAGAAGGAGACTTCTTTCAGTGTGGCTTGAAGTCTATGCCAATGGTAGTACTCGGGTAAGTGGACTTGAATTTGGCAATTTTTGAGTGAGAGTTGTATTCAAATAAGATTTTATTTATTATTCATTGGTGGCTGCCTATCAGCGATCACTTATTACATTCGAGGGCTTTTTAGGGCCTTATTACAATTTACCGAGAGCATTGGAGCATTTTAGTACACTCATGAACCATCATCAAGTGTTCTGCATTCCATGTCCTCTTGATCACTCTGCCCCCAGGTCTTCAAGTCTGTAAGTTTCGGGACGAACCACTTTGGATACCTTGTAAGGGACTTCCCAGTTTGGGGCGAGTTTTCCCTTCTTGCTTGGCTCAGAAATCTCAAGCCTTCTCAGGACCAATTCGCCATCCTTGATGTTCACTGGTTGGACTTTTTTGTTATGGAAACACTGTATTCTCTGCTAGTAGATGTTCCTTCTGACAACTGATTTTTCACGCACTTCCTCAAGGAGATCTAGGTTGGCCATGAGGCCGTCCGAGTTGAGGTCCTTATTGAATCTCATTACCATGGGGGAAGGTAGCCTGACCTCTAAGGGGGATTACAGCATCGGTTCCGAATGTGAGATTAAATGGTGATTCACCTGTTGGAATTCTTTTGGTTGTTCTGTATGACCAGAGCACAGTAGGGAGTTCTTCGACCCACAACCTCTTGGGGGATTCGTCCATCCGCTTCTTGAGGTCTTCCGGAATTTGGCGATTAGAATTCTCGTCCTGCCCATTAGACTGGGGGTGCGAGATAGATGAGAACCTTTGTTGAATCCCTAGGACTGTGCAGAACTTGCAGGAAACCTTTGCCTGTGAAATGAGTACCATTGTCAGTGATTAGAATTTGGGGTACCCAATTCTACACACAATGTGTTTCCAAAAGAATTTCTAGGTTTGATACTTGGTTATGGAGGCTATGGGCTCGGCCTCGACCCACTTCGTGAAGTAGTCTTTGGAGACAATGAGGAAGTTTCGCTGAACTGTTGAGAGGGCCTGACCAGATCCATCCTCCACCTGGCGAATGGTGCCGGACTTGCCAGTGACTTAAGCTCGGTCTGGGGGGCATGTTCAATGGAGGAGGACCTTTGGCATGAGCCACATTTTTGAATGTGCTCCTTAGCGTCATGCAATAGAGTTGGTAGTAGTATCCGTGGTTGAGGATATTCCTCGCGAGTGACCTGTCAACCATGTGGCAAATACAGACTCCCCTGTGCATCTGTTCGAAGGTATAGTGGACTTCTTTAGGAACTAGGCATTGAAGATAGGGTCGTCTGTCGACCATGGTGTATGTTTATTTCAACAATACTCCCTTGATGACCAAAAATCTCTCTGCTCTGGCTCTGATCTACCGTTCTTCTGATTTTTCCTTTGGTAAGTCGCCCTTTTCTAGAAAATTTAGAATTGGTTCCATTCAGGTCACCGATCGTGGTTGGGGTTCGACGCAAAGGACATCGACATTCCCCGTATCTGTACTTGGTCGAACGAGGACCTCTAAAAGCTTGATGTGATCAAGACCCTCAAAGAAGGAGGATGCCAGCTTCGACAATGCATCAGCCTAGTTATTTTCTTCTCGAGGGATATGGACGACTGATGCTTCTTCGAAGTTTGTTAGGAGCCCCTTGACATGGAACAGGTAATGAATCATGCGAGCATCCTGGGCTTCGTATTCCCTGGAGACCTTATTGACACCAGTTGAGAGTCACTGAAGGCCTTGACCTGTCTTGCCCTAGCCTTATGGACTAAGAGCAGTAGGGCGATTAGCACCTTGTATTCAGACTAGTTATTAAAGGCCCAAAAGTTGAGGCATAAGGAGTACTGGATGGGAAAATTCGTTTGGGTCTTACAGTATCACCCCTGCTTCGCTCCTTTCTTCACATGAGGACCCGTTTACATAAAGCTTCCATACTAGTGGCTTTTCCTGAACCCCGGGTCCCTCCGGGAAAGTGCATTTAGTGATGAACTTTGCTAACGCCTGCCCCTTAATGGCGGTCCTTAGCTTGTAACTGATGTTATGTTGACTCATCTCGATGGACCATTTAATCAGCTACCTGAAGTTTTCAGGCTTTTTAAGGATTTGTTTTAGATGTTGGTCTGTAAGGACTTGGACAGAGTGGGCCTAGAAGTAAGGGCAGAGCTTTCACGCCGCAATAACTAGAACATAAGCTATCTTCTCCATCTTGTCATGCCGAAGCTCAACATCGTGGAGCACCTTGCTCACATAGCAGATAAGTTTTTGAACTCCATCTTCCTCCTGGACTAAGAAAACATTGAGGGCATGCTCGGATGCCGCCAGGTAGAGGTAGAGGACTTTGCCTGGTTCTCGTTTGAATAGCAGAGGGAGACCCCCCCTCCCCCGGACGGCTTTGAAGAAGGGAAGTGACTTTTTCCAGGACTTTGAGAGGAAACATCCAATTGTTGCAAGTTGGCCCGTGAGCCTTTAAACTTCTTTGTCGTTAGTAGGGGGAGTTATGTCAAGGATAGCTTGAATCTTCTCTGGGTTCGCTTCTATCCCCCACTGGCTGATTATGAAGCTGAGGAATTTTTCTGAGGTCACACCGAAGGCACACTTAGAAAGTTTTAGCCTCATATTATTCTTCCTCAGGACACTGAAGACCACCTCGAGGTTTCTTACGTGATCTTTGTTTTCTTGACTTTTGACGAGCGGTCGTCTACATACACTTCCATATTCTGTTTAATCTATTGTTTAAAGATTTTATTCACCAGTCTTTGATATGTGGTTCCCGCATTCTTCAGACCGAAGGACATTACCTGGTAGCAGTAGAGCCCTTGATTGGTGATGAAATATGTCTTATGGATATCTGAGAGGAAAATCCGGATTTGGCTGTATACGGAGAAAGAATCCATGAAGCTCAGGGGTTCGTGCCCAGATGTTGCATCAATTAGAAAGTCGATACTTGGAAGAAGGAAAGGGTCCTCAGGGCATGCCCTGTTGAGATTCGTGAAGTTAATGTAGATCATCTACTTTCCGCTAGCCTTCTTCACCATTACGACTTTAGTCACCACTACGGGTAGTTGACTTCCTGGATGAAGCGGGCAGCGAGGAGTTTTTCGACTTCCTCCTTCATAGTCTGTTACCTCTTCGGGGAAAACTTTTTTTGCTTCAGCTTCGCCGGTTTTGAGTCTGGATTGACATTCAATTTATGTATAATTAGCTCTTCCGAGATGCCTGGCATGTCCTAGGGTGTCCAGGCAAACAAATCCTTGTTCCACCAGATGCAGTTGATGATCCCTTCTTTGAACTTAGGAGGCAGAACCTTGCTTACTTGGAACCGTTTTGTTCCATCTTCCTCGGAAAGGGAGGTTTCTTCTAGTTGTAACACCTCGAATTTTTAAAATATCGAAAATGTCTGTTTTTATATATTTTGAGTGGTGAAAATTATTTTTGATATATTTTATTTAAATATTGATATCGGTAGGGATATTTATGGTAGATTGGTATTATTGCTATATATTGAAGCCATGAGTCGAGATTTTATGTGAATAAATATTGTTTGTTTTATTTTATAATTTGGAAGGATTATTGCGAGATAATTGCAAGTATTTTGTATTGTTGGTGCTATTAAAGAAAAGAGTTGGGTTTACTTGAAATATTTTGGAGGCCTAGGGGTCTATTTGTAAATATCCATTTATAAAAAAATATTATTATTATTATTATAATTTTATCTCTACTACTATAATGGGAGAACACCTTAGTGTAATTTGTCCTCAATTCAAATATTTTCGAAAATAAACCAGTTATGGACTAATTTTGATAAATATTTTCAAACGTGGACCAGTTTGGTAATTATTTTCCATAGTGGATCAGTTTGGAAATTATTTTCTTAAAACCTCTCACTTTTCTCTCCTTCTTCCTTCTCCCTTCTTTCTTTCTTTTCTGATCCGATCGAAGCCAACCGAACCCCACTTCGGTCTCTCCCTCTCTCCTCCAATCCACTTCGTTTCTCCACCAAATTCGAATTAAATTGAGGAGTATGCTAATTGAGGGGTTCTCTACATCGTGGAAGTGTCAGATTTTCAAAAGGATTCCGAAAAGGTATACCCTAATTTATTTATTCGTATAAAATTTAGTGTGATTAGTTTTATTGAATAGGATTATGATGGTAGAGAGATTTAGAGGTGTTGGAAGTGGAAGATTTAGGGAATTAGTGGATTGTTAGAAAAATTACAAGTTGTTAGTAAATTAGGATTTTGGATTTGTAAAATAGAGATATATATATATATTAGCAATATCCTTTAGATGGTGGTAAAAATTTTAGTGGGCCATTAGAATAAAATGGGAAGTAGTGATTTTGGCATAAACTCAAATTATGGAGTTTATGAAATCGGGTAGAAAACTCGATCCAAATAATTATAGAAAATGCATATGAGGGTGTAGAGTATTATGGAAGTATTAATATAAATTTAGGATGATTTTTATAGGCTTAAGCTCAATTAAATTGAGTGAAATAGACTATAGGTGAAAAGTGCACGCCGGGTGTTCGATGAAATGCCCGAGCGAGATTTAGTGAGAATTTGATGGGTTCGGAGGTGTAGTTGAGTCTTATTATTATTATTAACCCTAATATGTGAGATTAGGACGAAGGGGATTAAGGAATTTAGAAAATGTGAATTTTTCTTAGTAGAAAGTCTCCGATCAATAAGGGAGTATTTGTATTAGAACCCGAATTCGAAATCTATCGATGTAGCACACCTACATATATCATTTGTGACGTGTGGGTGAAGACGGATTCAAATTTGGAGATCCGTAAGTTGAGTTTTGAGTTTTAAACTAATCGGTCCTATAATTTTTCAATTAGGAGGAAAAAGTCGAACTTCGACTGGCTACAGGACGGACGTGGGACATCATTTGCTCGAGCCGTCAGGTGAGTATGTTGTAATTAGGTATATTCTATATTGTGGCCAAATTTCGTGGCATTTCGATATATTTGATAGAAGTTATGCTAAAAATTCAATTTTCCGAAAAATACGGATTTTTAAGGCCCGAAAATGGGATTTTGAGATATTTGATGAAATTAACTATTTTAAGTATATAAAACCTATATTATGGGTTAATGTGATGTGTTGATGTATAAAAACTAAATATATTAAATTATTTATGCGTATTTTTATCCCGTGCATGTTTTGTGCATGTTTTTGGGGTATATAGGCCGATATAGGCAATCGGGTATATGCAGAGCCTGATGTATGGGCTAGCATGCCATGGATGGATGTTATAAGATGTAATTAGACGAAATTAGTGATTGTGATCATGTTTTGAAGACCCGTGTAATTATAGTACATGTTTGTGCATGTTTTGGGGCATATAAGCCCTTATAAGTGATTTTACTTATATGAAACAGGATGTATGAGCTATTATGCTATAATTAGATATTATAAGATTTAATTAGAGGAAATAAGTGGTTTTGGCCCCTTATAATGGGAAATCTGCCCATGTGGTGTTTATTGTAATATATATATAGATGATTATGATGTGTGATGCAATAATTGATGAAATTAATAATTGGGTACATGTTTACATTTTAACTATGTTTGAAATGAATTAATGGGCAATAATATGACATTTTGGTTTATATGATAAATGACTTGGTGTATGTTTATATGAGATTTAATGAAGTAGTGAATGACATGGTATTCATAATGGGTGATGCTATGGTAAATTAAATAACATGATGGTTTCTATGATAAATGACATGGTGTATGTATATATATATATGATACAACGAGATGATAATCAATATCGTGGACATCATATGTTCATCGAATGGTAAGATAAAAGGTAAGATGGTAAGTGCTAATTAAATGTGTTATCAATATACGTGACTAAAATCTAAGTGGTAGTTATTCTTGAATAAATAAGTGAAGCACTTGTGTGATAAAGTAAAATGGAAAGATGTAATGATTAATGCTAATAAAGATGGCTTTGTTGACCAGTACCTACAGCAATCCTGGGGGTTTGGGCTAGACCTCCTAATACCCAAGGACCGGCTTGGGGTGCGGAGTTTTTCCCTCCTGGCTTCGGCTGGGAGGAAGTACCCAGTTTATCTGGGGTGCGGAGTTTTATCGCCCAAGCTATCGGCTTGAGGCCCGGTTTCCCTCGATGACAGCTGTCGCGAGGAAGTACCCAGTTTACCTGGGGTGCGGAGTTCCCTCCTGGCTGTCGGCTGGGAGGAAGTACCCAGTTTACCTGGGGTGCGGAGTTTTTCCCTCGATGACAGACGTCGCGAGGAAGTACCCAGTTTACCTGGGGTGCGGAGTTTTTCCCTCGATGACAGACGTCGCGAGGAAGTACCCAGTTTACCTGGGGTGCGGAGTTCCCTCGCTGGCATAGGCTGGGAGGAAGACGTAGCCTCGGACGAGTAAGACTCTGTGTGAGCATCGGTCTGCGTGTTTTACTGGGCTGTCGGCTTTCAGTATAGTGGGATACTGTGGCTCACTGGTCGACAAACTAATAAAATAAATAAGTGTTAATAATAAAGGAAATAATAAAAGAGATGTGTTATCATGAATAATATGGAGTAATTGTATTATGTGTGTGATCATTTAAGTAAAATACAGTTGATATGAGTTGTACCTTGGAATTGTGTCAAGGAACTACCTGCCCGCAATGTCCGTGGAAATTGTGGGAACTACCTGCCTTGGCATAATTCGCAGGGTGAATGGATATAATAGTGGTAATGATTAATAGAAATGAGAAATAAAGTGAAGTAAAGATGATAAGTGATTGAAGTGAAATTAATAATCAAGCTATCGGCTTGAGATGTGATGTGATATTACCCAAACTGTGTGTTTGAGGTAAGTGATTATTACCCAAGCTACCGGCTATGGGATGTGATATGTGGTGGCCCCAGAGTGTGTTTGGGGGATTAAGTGAGAATGATAATAAGATGTATTGTTATAAGAAAAAGTAATTACTAAAGTGATATAATAAGATGTGAATGAGCTATAAAACATGGTTTTGATGCAATAAGTATAAGCATTCTAATTGATGAGGTGTTAATGATGTGATGAAATGTAACTCCCATGGGCAATGAGATGTGGTAATTATGTCATGAAAAATGAAGGAATGTGGTAGTATGAGAATAGATGCATATGTTTATGATGTGATACTTTTATAACATAATAAAATAAATACCTGTTTTATAAGGTTGGATATGACAATGGTTAGTAAAGAAAGTATGTTGTGATAGGAGTTTGTGTACCTTGGAAGTGTGTCGGGAAACTACTCGCCTGCTATTTCCGTGGAAATGGTGGGAACTACCTGCCTCGGCACAACTTCCAGGATGAATGTGTGTGTTGATGACATAATATAAGTAAATAAAACGCATGGCTAAATAGAGTTGGAGAAATGATGTAATAACATCATGTAGTTATGTTAATATAAATAGTGAAATGCTGATATGATGATAAGTGTGGAAAGATGAATATTCGTATTACGCGAATGTAAGATAATTATATTTATATATCTATACGAGGTTGATGTGAAGTGTATTATGAAATGTGGGAAGTATGGATAATTAAATAATTGAATGCAAGATTGGCAAAGTATGTGATTTATCACTGTATTGACGATGTTGTTGTGTTCAGGATTCAGGTGGCATTATTTTAATTTGGTATTTGTAAGTTTAAGTATTTTCTTTATACTATTTTAATTTGTCGTTAGATTAGTAATTATACTCACACCAGAAATGGCTAACCCCTTAGTGTTTTGGGGGGGTTAGGGGAGTCTGAGGACTACCCTAGATCCCCCACTGTTGCAGGTTCTCATCAGTGCAGAGGTTAGGCATGGAGTGATAGTATAACTTTTTATTTTAAAAATTTGTATTATTTAGTTATAGGAATAGTGAAATTTATGATTTAAATTGTATTATGAGTGTATAAGCCTGTATATGACGATGATGAGTGTAGTGTGAGGTGGTGTGGTATGTTGGTGACCCGTACCCATCTCGTCGTGGAGTACCAGGCCCTGTGGTAAGTTTTACAATGATTTTTCTAAGATTTTACCTCGTTTTTCAAGGAAATTCATAGTTTTTAATTGATATTTGATAATTCGTTATGAGTTTGGCCCCAGAGCATTATATTATATTGCCTGTGTGTATCTGCTCATTTTGGCCTGGGGAGCCTATGAAAATATTCTGTTGTTTGTGAGCTACGGAATTTTGAGCAGAATTCCGTAAGCTTTTTGTGTTTCGGGGCAAAATTTACAGGGGAGACTCTGCCAAAATTTTTCCTGGAATATAACTTTCTTAGTTTATGATTAAAGTGATATAGAAATTGAAAGAATTGAATTTGGAGACTTAGTTTTGAAAAAAAAAAAAAAAAATTTGGGGTCGTTACAGTTGGTATCAGAGCTTAGGTTAACTGGGAATTTGTTAATCCTAGTGATCTTGCTATGTGAGTATGGGTTCATTAATGCTTAGTTGGAGATAGAGCGTGTGGTTTATGTGGGTGTTTTGTTGAAGAATGGATTCTATCGTGGAATGGTGTGGTCCCCACTAGACTTTGGTCTGACCTTGAGTCAGCATTTCCCTTCATGACCCTGCATATGGGTTGATTTCTGTAGAAATCCCAGTGTGAATTTGCACACTATTGGAGTATTATAGTAAATTGATTGTTGTGTGCCGTAAGGGACTATTCCAAGGAGATCTGGTGTAGGTCCTATGGACATATGTTCTGTAGGTGTATATTTTATATATTGAGGAGTGATGTGTGGTTATGGTTTTATCCCATATTTGGAAAGATTGATTGGTTGTAGAAGGTTATGTAGGTCATCTACGTAGTTGGGGTGTGGTGCAGGGAGGATTCGGGTGAGATAGCCCGATGAAACCCAGTTTTGATTGTATATAATGCCTTGGACGATGAAATTATACTCGTTGGGTTTGGTGGAAATATCTAAGGCGATGATTGAGATTGTTGATGTGGTTTGCCAAGTTTCTAATTTATTCGATGGGGTTTTTGGTCCCTCACCCTGGTGAAAGTTCAAAATTAAATTGATATTGGTATGACTCCTATTTCTAAATCAGCTTGTGCTCTAGCACTTTAGGAATAAGGAGAGATGAAGGAGAATTTGAGGTGATGCTTTTGGAAAGGATTATCAGTTGAAGTGATACGCCATTGGGCGCTCGGCAGTTTTGTAACAAGGAAGATAGTTCACCGAGAAGGTGTGTTAAGTAAGGGGATTATTAAGTATTTATTGTTGAGAATAGATAATTGATGGATTTAGTTGCGGGGAGTGCCACTAATCTCCCGGCTAGAGTTGCGCACCGAGTACTATCAGATAATCTTTGAAGAGAGAAAAGATCTCAGGAATTGTTTTTCGTACTCGGTATGAATTATATGAGTTCTTAGTGATATCTTGGGACTGGCGAACATCCCTGCAGTTTTTATAAATTTGACGAATTGGGCCTTTCACCCTTATACTGACAGGGTATGATTGTATATGTGAATGATATTTGGTGTATAATTGCTGTATGGTGGAGCACTGATCGATAGGTTGGGGCCGAAAGCGGTATGCTATGTCTGTAAATTGCCAATTATGGAGGCGAGACGTGTGAGTTGTGGGACACATTGTGTCTGTTGAAGGCGTATTTATGGATCTGAAGAGAATTACAAATGGTGAAAAGACGGGAAGTAACCCTTGGATGTGTTGGAAATTCATAGTTTCTTGGTTTTAAGTGGCTATTATCGGATGTTTATTCCTCGGTTTTCCCTTATTGTTGTATCGATAACTCATTTTATCATAAAGAATGAGCCGTTGGTATGATCCGAACCGCGTGGATAGATATTTTCAAGGGTTAAGGGAAGATGAACGACAGCTCATGTTTTGATCATCCTGAGAAGGGAGTGCATGTAGTATCGGATCAGGTGGAGTTTGATGCCTGAAGGCATGCTTGTGGCTTACATCTTGAGGCAGTAGGAAAATTTTTGTCATTATCGTAGACTTGTGCTTGATGTGGATGCTTTGTGGTAGCAGGTGACAGAGATTGTTCATTATATTAAGTATATTGTCTATCCTAGTGGCATGAAGATATATCAAGATTCTAGGAGAATATTTTAATGGACCGGAACGAGGAAGAATATTAATTATCAGCTGAGTATGGATAAACCTCTTTTGAGGTGTGTAGTCGACAAAAGAAAGGGTGACGCCCATCAGCGGCGAAAGCCTCTTGAAGTTAGAAATTGAAAATGTGGGTATTCTTGAAAGTATCTTTTATTCATGGAGTACGTCGTTTTAGAAACCGGAAAAAGTTAGACCCGAGGTATGATGGCCCTGTAGAGTTATAGAAAGAATGGGAACTGTGGTATATTGTTTGAAGTTTATTTTGGAGATATCGGGTATTCTGGATGTATTTCTTGTTTCTATGTCGAGAAAATTGCGAGAGATCTATATCAAGTGTGGAGCCGTTGTAGATCGAAGATAGCTGGATGTGGCATTGGATGTGATATCCTATGAAACTAGTAGTTATTGTAAAGCCATAGTGCAGTTAACCTGACGACCAGCTGGGTAGTTGTTAATGGTGCAATGAAGGTTTGATGTTGATAATGTACCTGGAAATCCTAGGTAATGGCATGGAGGAGGTATCTTGAAATCGCTCCGGGAGTTTTCTTAACCCCTATAGCTCGAGGACGAGCTTCTTTTGAGGTGTGTAGAATGTAACACCTCGAATTTTTAAAATATCGAAAATGTCTGTTTTTATATATTTTGAGTGGTGAAAATTATTTTTGATATATTTTATTTAAATATTGATATCGGTAGGGATATTTATGGTAGATTGGTATTATTGCTATATATTGAAGCCATGAGTCGAGATTTTATGTGAATAAATATTGTTTGTTTTATTTTATAATTTGGAAGGATTATTGCGAGATAATTGCAAGTATTTTGTATTGTTGGTGCTATTAAAGAAAAGAGTTGGGTTTACTTGAAATATTTTGGAGGCCTAGGGGTCTATTTGTAAATATCCATTTATAAAAAAATATTATTATTATTATTATAATTTTATCTCTACTACTATAATGGGAGAACACCTTAGTGTAATTTGTCCTCAATCCAAATATTTTCGAAAATAAACCAGTTATGGACTAATTTTGGTAAATATTTTCAAAAGTGGACCAGTTTGGTAATTATTTTCCATAGTGGATCAGTTTGGAAATTATTTTCTTAAAACCCCTCACTTTTCTCTCCTTCTTCCTTCTCCCTTCTTTCTTTCTTTTCTGATCCGATCGAAGCCAACCGAACCCCACTTCGGTCTCTCCCTCTCTCCTCCAATCCACTTCGTTTCTCCACCAAATTCGAATTAAATTGAGGAGTATGCTAATTGAGGGGTTCTCGACGACGTGTCGTTGTTTCCGCCGCCGTCGTCTACCCTATCGCCGTGTCGCTTCTCGACGTTGCTGCCGCCTTATCACCGTCGAAGAATCCCCGCCGTCACACCTTCCCTCTCTCTCGCGCTCTGTTCGACGAAGAAGATGAACGGGATTTGGGCGGGATTTGATCTCGACCATCAGAGCGCATCAAGATCCGTGCGATCGAGCCAGATCTGATCGCTGTCCCGTGTTCGGCCACAGCAGATCCCCCGTTCGCTGTTTTCTGTTCAGCCGATCCGCTGTGCGGGATCGCAATCTGATTGGCTGGATTCCGTGTTCGCTGTTTTGCCACGCCGGATCGAGGTTGCTGTCCGCTGTTCTGGGCTGATCTGGTGTGGGGAAATTCACTCTATCGTTGGATTTTCGCACGTGCTTCACACGTGCTTTTGGGAGACTTCGCCCGGAAATTTTCGATCCCATTTTCTTCAACAATCGGATCTAATCGTCGTCAATCAAGGCAAGTAATCCTCTTGTACATATTTTTGTTCTAGTACAAGCATTCCTTGAAAATACTGCAAATAGTTAGAAACTGTGACTTCCCCTTGACTGTCGGTGTTGATCAAATATTAACCCTCCTCAATTTCATAATCTTAAGAGTCACAATAATTTATTGTATTATATTACAACTACTTGGACTCATTTTATCTCCTAGACACATATGGACACATGAAATTAAGGAGCCCTAGATTTGTAGACATATGTTATATCTTGTATTTGATGATCTTGCAACCATTTGACTTGAAAACTAATTATTACTTGCTGTTTGATAAATATTTCCCTGTATTTATATCACACATTAACCTAGACGCCTAATAACCAATTTTCATGAAATCTATACTAGTAAGATATTTCCACATGTTGTTGTCCTGAATCTTGCTATGCTGTTTTGACCCCTTTAACGTGAAAATCTGAACCCGAGCCCTGAATAGAAAATATAGCTCTGGATGTCTAGATATCGATAGCCTCCAAAAATTTCGAATTCAGAGTTACGGTCTAGGAGTTATTGCAGTTTTACTGCAGCTGTGTCGGTAGACGCAGATTCGCAAAACTGCTGTACACCTCCACTTCGCGAATTAATTCAACTATGTTAACAGCAAGCGTTTGGCTTGAAATTTTATATGCGATTGCTGGACACCCTATAAGACATCCGCAATTTTTCTTAGAATTAATTAACAATATTTCAACACTGTTTCACCTGTATAAATTCAAATATACAAATTCTTCCTGAACACATTAACTATGTAATTCACTGGACACATGTTCCCACCACTTTCTCGTACCTTGTTTCACACACCTGCATGCTTGCTTGATAAGAATTAATAAATGTAATAAGCCGGGGTTAAGGGAAAGACCATAGTAGTGGACAATATAGGTAAGTGTACTCGGAAGGGAGCCCGTGTTTCCCACTTGATACATGTCTCATGAACTAGTATATTATTATTCGATTCATGAACTAGTATATTATTTGATTCATGAACTAGTATATTATAAATCGATTCATGAACTAGTACATTATTGATCCATGAACTAGTATATGTATGATTCATGACTTGTCTTGCTATGACTCGACACATGAACTAGTTATATGATTACCGATTCATGAGCATGACTTGCTTGATAATTGATACTTGATACTTGATACCTGAGTACACCACCCTATAGACTCCATTACTAGGCCTAAACGAAATTGTTTTGACTGTAGCAACCATGTAGTAAAATAATGGATGCATGAAGTGCTATCTAGATAGTAATAAACCACAAAACTTGAACATGAAACTTGAACTTGATACATGCTTACACGATACATGAAACTTGAACTCGATACTTGTTTACTTGTACTTGATAACTTGACACTAGACTTGAGACTTGACACCCGACACTTACTAGATGCTTGTCACTTGAGGTTAGATACCCCTATATGTACACTTGTCACTTGTTCCACCATTAGTGTTTGTTTACCCAATCTAGTCTCTTGAGTTGTCCTTCCTACTAGTTAGTTCTTGAATCTCCATTACTTGTTGTAAACCCTATTATATTCTTGATTCCAATTCTTGTTTCCCATTACTTGTACTCGTTTTTACTATTTGTGGCCCTAGCTTGCACTAAGGGCATTCTCTCTTGTTTTTCCCTGTTTTTCATTTTTATATTTATTAAGCAGACTTTGGAGACGAGCTACCCGCTGGAATTGGTGAGCGAAGATTCTAGCCTTCAAGTGAAGAAAGGACTTGATTAGAATACTTATTTCTTGAATTATTTGTTCTTCTTGGATTACTATTTCTTGCTACTTAAGAACTTGTAACGGGCTGATGTTCCCGAGTTTTAACTTGATCCAGACTTGAAACTTTGGATGTTATTATTATATTTTCAACTGTTTCTGTTTCTAATAAATTGTTCATGCATGCTTGGTTTTATACATATCTCTCTTGTTATATTCTTGTTGTGATGCTGAGTCGATCCTACAGCTTATGAATGATGTTAAGATTATTCGCTGGGCTTCGTCACGCACTTGTATTCCATATTTTTGGGAAGCGGGGCGTGACATGTATGAAAAAGATACATGGAGGACTAGGCATTATTGATCTACGGGATATGAATCTGGCCATTTTGGGTAAATGGTGGTGGAAAGTATTCCACCCTAATGGAGAAGGGTGGCAGGATTATGTTCAGGGTTACCTGCATGGGAATGGTACGAGAAACCTGTGCTTCAGGGTAAGTCCACGTGTTTCCTGGTTCTGTAAAGGCATCGCTAAGGCTTATGAACCATTCATTAGTTGTGTTACATCAATGATCGGTAATGGTAGACTCCAGATTCTGGTGGGATAAGTGGTGTGGGGATCACACAATTCGAGCACTGTTCCCCGATCTATATGAGCGTGCATCACAACCACACTGCACGGTGGCCGCTACCTGGAAAAGAGGCACCTGGAACCCATCCTTCAAACATCCTATAGACGGGGGATCTCAGGTTAGACTCATGGAACTCCAAACATACATCACCAACGCTGGAATTAGATGCTCCCAGGGCCCAGACAAGAAATCTTGGGGTTTGGAAAAGAACAGCACTTTCACTGTTAAGTCACTGTATAACCGCATACATTTTAGGGGATGTACCCCAAAGTGGTCTCGCATCATTTGGAGGACAAAAGCACTGCTGAAAGTCAAAGTTTTTCTATGGTTGGTACTGAACAATGTGATCCTGACTTGAGAAAACCTCGCTAAATGCCAACCGAATGTTTACTCCTGTTGCAGGTTTTGTCATGCTACCATAGAAACTAGAGACCACCTGTTTCTACAATGCCTCAGAAGCAAAGTGGTACTCATTGGGGTACTCTGTGCCCTGGGGACAAACCAGTACCCAGTGTGTACGATGACCTGTGGGTAGGGCCTACTTTTGCTAATAAGAGAAGAACTATGTGAGAAGCGTGTTATATCACGATCGCCGCAACGACCTGGGTTCTTTGGCTAGACAGAAATAATTTTTATTTTCACAGAACTCGTAAAAATATTTCTGGTAATTTGACACACATTATGCATTTTTATTTCTTTTTGGGCTAATGTGGCCGCTGCAGTTCCTAGGTGGAGGATAGCGAACGTCTTCCAGGTTGAGGACTTTGATGATGAGGAGGTCCAGATAGGTCCGACGATCGACTGACGGATGCAGCGACCTCTACTGTTGATAGACACCCACCTCTCCAGGATTAGTTGGGGGGATATGATGTATTTTGGTTTACACGCATGTAGGTCATGGCCATTACGGTATTTTGGTCCCACCCCCCATACTTGGGGTGGTGATGATGTACTTTTGTTTTGATGGTAGGATTTTGCAACTGCCTCAGTACTCTGAGTTTGTTTTATTAATCCTTTATTAATGAAATAGGGAGGCCATACTTCACATTTTCCTCACACAAAAAAAAAACCCTTTCCCAAGTTGGGTTGCCGTTTCTAGACGTAGGCCTGAGGACGACCCATGTTCGGGGTTATGGGCTTGTAGCCACAATGAGATTATGTATCGCTCCTATGAGTCTCGAGATTCGTGAGAAAATCAAACGGCTCAAATTGATTGAGTTCTTTACCCATATCACACCCCTAATTCCATCAGACAAACCCCTCATAAGTCAAAAGCAATGTGACACATGAAGGAGTGGGAATTCGTAAGTTGGTGGGTAGGGCCTCAAGTTTAGTTCAAAATTTTTGAAAGAAACTTGGATTTCAGTTAGGCCGATTGTGGTGGGAAGTGATTTTGGGCGTACGTAGGCGAAGTTAGAGGGGTTTACTAAGTACTGAAAGACATTTCCTAACGATAATAGTATAAGACAGTTGAATCGTATTTGGAGGAGGAGAGGAGAGTCTTACAGATGTTGGAGACCGATAGGGATAAAAAGGACGAAAAAAAAGCTCGTAGGAGTAGAACATGGGTGTGGAGGATCAGTTGAGGGAAAAGCAGATGGTGGATTCTGATGGGAATATAATGATGACTTGTCTAATTTTAAAGTAGTGTACAGGAGGATGGAGAAGAGATCTCAGTATTCAAGGAAAATTTTAGACAACTAAGTACCCTTTTCGACAGCAAAACAGAGAAGGCTACATTTACAATTATGAGAAATGTCCTCATCCCCTTATGCGATCACACTCAACTTACGTCAATCTCAGTTCATCTGATTGTGCTCTTACTGTTAATTCAAGTGCATTATCTCATAATTTTGACCTTAATGAGTGATATAGGTAAAAATAGAACTAAAATCAGGGTCGTTCAAGTTGGGATGAATTTCAAAACTCTCAGGGTAAAATGGTACTTTTCACTACAGACGGGTTTGAAATTGGGAACTGGGTCTTTTCTAAGCCCAATAATCCAAAAACGAGTCTGTCTTACTAGGTCAGGGTGCCAGCCCATTACATTTGAAGTGTTACCTAAATTCATGATTATATCTAAGAAGACTGATTAAACTAAATCTCTTATCATGAATGGATTTAAATTCTCTTTCTTATCCAAAAACACTGGGAAGTAGAGATAAATAATTATCTCTAAAATGTCTCTAAAAGGCGACTATAAAGGGTCCCTACCCCCTTTACACCCCCCCAAGAAGGTAATCAACATTTTTCCCACAAACGCTCTTTCATAATCTCATTGGTTACTGACTTGAGTGTCGGAGGATTCGTCGCCGGGATTCATCCCGGTGTTTCGAACTTTTTGCAGGTCAGCGGCAGGATTGAGAAACGCCGGCAAGAAGTCAACATGTTTGCTTTTATTGTTTTTAGAAGAATTCACAAATTATCTGTTTGCTCCCACACCAAAATTAACAGCAACAGATTGACGCCGTTTATAGGAAACAGAAAAAGCGATCCAACCAAACTTCCACGGCAAAAGTAGTATCTAGCCATGCCTCCGAAGGAAAAAGGAAAGGTGGCGGCATACAGCTGAACAGCCAGCCTTCTTCCTCATCCTCCTCCACTCTAAGATGTTTTTTCTCAACCAGACCAACAGGTTCAGCAACCACAGCCTGAACAGCCTCCTCCCAGGTCCAGGGGGCTGCCCTGGGGGGCTCCCTTCGAAGCCGTCAGCGACAACACTATCACCATGACCATGTCTCGCTCCATAATCCTTCAAAAGACTCCCTGTCCTCTCAAAGTCCTCCAGGGCCGGGAGATCTCAGACAAGTCATTGTTAACCGTCAGCAGGGGGTAGACCCTAAGCAGTTAAAATCCCCGATTACACCCGATTAATCCCCGATTAATCGCTAATTGGAGGCTAAGCGATTATTTTTTTAGTGATTTTTAATATTTCAATAGCTAGCGATTTAATCGGGTATAATCGGCCGAGTAGTGATTAATCGACCGATTTTAAGTGGCCGGTTAATCGATTAAATCTCCTCCTCTAATTTTCATGCTCGTTTGCATTATTTGGGGATCAATCCGCCCCAAACTTAAATCCAAATCCAAAATTCAAACCCCTTTTGGTCCTTGCGCAAACCCAAACCCGACATGTCGCCGCTCTCTTCTTCACGCAAACCCAAACCTAGACTGATTCTGTTATTCCTCGAGCAAACTCAAACCCGACCCGCTGTCGCTCCCCCTGTGCCGTCGCATACTTGACTCGGCCCGTATTTGCTGCATCTCCTCCTCTTGCTGTCCGCACTGCTCTTCCCCGATTATTTTTGTTTGATGGAACCGACCAGCAAACTCGACCCGACCAACATCCAGAATTCAAACTTAGCTCAAACCAAGTGCTATCTTCTTTTTCTCTATAACTATATATTCTTATTTGATAATCTTATAATAGTTTTGTATTAGGATTTAGGGTTGCTACATAATGAGTATATATCTTTTTTTAATTATATATAACAATTTTTCCGATTTAATCTTCGGTTATTTTTCGATTAACCGATTAATCATTAATCGCTCCTAAACCGATTAGATTCAAAAACCGATTTTAACTGCCTAGGGTAGGCCTCCGAACTCGCTTGGATGAAAGGCGAGCCCTTGATGAAGTCCCTCGCCCCGAGCATCGAAGGACCCAAAGAGTCCGGTCCTTCCACAGGCCAAGATCTAGAAGAACCCCCTCCCCAAGGAGGCGAAGGGAGTCCCATCCACGTCTTCAGCGGAGAAGTCTCACCCTGACAAGTCGATCAGCACCAAGAGACCGCCGAGATGGAGGGGCACAGGTCACCCAGGCAGAGTTCCAGAACTTCAAAGAGGACATCCTATTAGCCCTTAACATTGCCCCAAGTCACGATCAACGTGCACCTAGGCTTTGCCATACCCTGAGTCAACGTGCACCTAGCCCTCGCCATGCCACCCCTCACGAAGGAGAATCCCGAGGGTTGATCCGACTTGACCAGAGGGACGAATCGTTCCATCGCCGTCTCCGAGAGATGGAGAGGCGCCTTAGTAGACTCAGCCTAGAAGAAGAACAGCGGGCCAAGAATTTTTGCTCGAGCAGGCCTTCCTTCTCCTGGGCCAACATCGAAGCTTCGGTCCCTAAGACCTTCAAGCCTCCCCTACTTCGAGTCCTACAATGGGGAGTCAGATCCAGCCAATCATATCGAGAGTTTCAAAACTCTCATGATGATTCACCAAGCCTTAGATGCGCTCCTGTGCAAGACCTTCCCGACCACATTGAAGGAACCTACGAGAGAATGGTACTCCCGACTGTCCCCTGCCTCCATCTTCTCGTTCCACCAGTTTGAGGAGCTCTTACTTACCCACTTCGTCAGTAGTCGTCGAGCCGAGAAGATGGATGCATATTTTCTAGCACTCAGTCAGAGGAAGGACGAGCGCCTGAGAGACTATGTTCGGCGCTTTACCACCGAGGCTCGGTCTATCGCCTCTCTCGATCAGTCAGTGGCTTCAGCAGCGTTCTGACACAACATCAACCATGCCGACCTAAAGGCATCCCACCCCAAGAAGCCATCTCGGGACTTCTCGGAGCTCCTACTAGGGAGTGAGAAGTATATCCGGGCAGAAGAAGCCCTCCATCCTCATGACCAGAAGGAGCCCCTGTCCGAAAACAAACGGAAGGGTGTAATTGAAGAAGGCACTAAGAAGCTTCAGAAAGTCAACAATGACTAGCGCCGCCCTCCTCCCCATTTTGAAAAATTCACCACTCTCAATGCCAGTGTCTTGGCTATTCTCATGGAGGTCGACAAGGAAGGGCTGCTCCAACCTCCCCCAAAGATGAATACCCCTGGCAAAAAGAGGAATAGAGATAAGTGGTGCCGCTTCCATAGGGACCATGGCCACGACACAGACGGCTGTCAGGTCCTTAAGGATGAGATTGAAGACCTCATTCAAAGAGGGCAACTGGCCAAGTTCGTTAGGAAGGACAGAGTTGATCCTCCTCCACCCTGGGGGGAGAACAATCGAGCTGAAAGACCTGCTGAGTCCCTAGACTCCGAACCTGAGGCAATCCTGCACCTCATCCATGGAGGCCCAATGGGGGGAGAGTCGAACTCCTCCCGAAAATGCCTCATCCGAGAAGTAAACACGGTACAAAACCATCCTCTGCCCAATGGCTTCGGGGTCCCTGTGACCTTTTCAGATAAAAACTTGGAAGGCATCCAAATGCCTCGTTGTGATGCTCTCGTAATCAGCCTCCACATGGCCAAATACGAAGTGCACCGGATCTTAGTCGACAATGGTAGCTCTGTCAATATTCTCTTCCTAGAGGCTTTCCAAGTCCTTAAATTGTCCCAAGACCGCCTCAAACCCACTGACTACACTCTCCATGGATTCTCCAGGATGCTAGTGACCATCGAGGGAGTTATCACTCTTTACATAACCACGGGCAAGACCGCAACCACCCGAACAGAGCCAATGGATTTTATGGTTGTCGATGTAAAGGCTGCATACAATGCCATCCTTGGCCGACCCGGCCTGGCCACTCTTAAAGCCGTACCCTCTGCCTTCCATATGAAGATGAAATTCCCTGCCTCCACAGGGGTGGGAGAAGTCAGGGGAGCCAGGAGACTACCCAAAAATGTTACATGACTTCGGTAGGGGGTCCGGTCCTCTCTCTCGAAACCCTTGAGCTCCCCCAAGGGAGCAACCAAGCCATCTTGGAGCCGGTCGATGAGTTAGAAGAAGTGGCTTTTTTCGAAGAAAACCCAACCAGGACGTTCCAAGTGTGCAAAGTACTCCCCCACCCAGTCAAAGCCGACATCGTCCAATGCATAAGGGGGAACCGAGACCTTTTCGCATGGACCGCTGCCGATATGCCTGGTATCTCGAAAGAATTACTCATGCAACACCTCAGCATAGCTCCCGAAGCAAAACCCATCCCACAGAAGCGTGACAAGTTTGCACCGGACTGCCAACAAGCCATAAAAAAAGATGTAGATAAACTATTGGTAGCTCGGTTCATCCAAAAGAGGTTAATTACCCTAAGTGTCTTTCCAACGCCGTAATGGTGAAAAAGGCCAATGGAAAATGGAGAATTTGTATCGACTTCATAGATCTGAATAAGGCCTATCCAAAAGATCCGTTCTCGCTTCCTAGCATCGATTCAGTAATTGATGCCACTTCCAATCACGAACTTTTGAGCTTTATGGACGCTTTCTCAGGGTACAATCAGATCAGGATGTTCCCCCCTAATATTTCGAAGACTTTTTCACGACCGATCAAGGCCTATATTGTTACCACGTCATGCCCTTCGGGCTAAAGAACGTCGGAGCAACATATCAGTGCCTCGTCAACAAGGTCTTTAAGGAACAAATCCGGAGGAACGTGGAGGTTTATGCAGGTGATATGTTGGTGAAAAACCTCAGAAAGCAGGACCATGGGGTCGATCTTCAGAAAGCCTTCGATGTCTTGCAAAGGCACAACATGAGGCTCAACCCGTCTAAATGTGCCTTCGGGGTATCGTCTGACAAATTCCTGGGGTTTATAGTTAGTCAGAGGGGCATAAAATCCAACCCAGAGAAGATTGAATCCATATTGAATATGGCTCCCCCGTCTAGTGTTAAGGAAAGTACAAAGGCTTACATGGCGCCTCACCGCCATAGGGTGCTTTCTCTCCAAGTCAGGGGAGAAGTGTCTCCTGTTTTTTGAGGCCCTAAGAGGAACAAAAGGTTTTGAGTAGGGACAATCACAACAGGAATCCTTCGACCAACTCAAAGCATATCTGGTCAACCCCCGCTCCTGAGTATGCCCAAGCCAGGGGAAATCCTCTACCTTTACCTCGTCACATCAGAACAAACCCTTAGTACCGTCCTAGTGAAGGAAGAAGACAGAGACCAAGGCCAATATATTATGTGAGTAAGGTCCTTCGGGATGCCGAACTCCGCTATTCAAAGATAGAAAAGATGGTCTACGTACTGGTCATGGCTGCTCGTAAGCTCCGCCCATATTTTCAAGCCCACTCGGTAGTCGTTCTTACCGACCAACCCCTCAAGCATGTGTTGCACAAGCCAGAAAATTTGGGGCACCTCATGAAGTGGTCAATCGAGCTGAGCCAATATGATATCAGGTATCAACCAAGGACCGCTATCAAGGCTCAAGTCCTGGCAGAATTCATAGTGGAAAGCACTATCTTCGACCCTTGTAAGGAAGGCAAGGAACCCTCGTCCTAGAGCATTTATGTCGATGGATCCTCATGCGATGAGGGAAGCGGAGCGGGGGTCATCCTAACCGGCCTATATGACTTTGTTCTCCAGTACTCGCTCCGCATCAACTTTCGAGCGCCAAACAATGAGGCAGAGTATGAAGCACTCATTTTCGGTCTATTTCTAGCACGCAATGCTTGCTCTTAACACATCAAGGTATTTAGCGACTTCTAACTGGTGGTAAACCAAGTCTCAGGAGAGTACGAGGCTAGAGATGACCGCATGGTGAAGTATCTGGCTAAGGTCAAAGAGCTGCTAGCACCTTCTAAGAAGCAGCAGTCCTATGGATCCCCTAAGAAGAAAACAGGCAGGTAGATGCCCTATCAAAGTTGGCTTCTTCTTCTCTCCAAGGGCTTGAGCGCATTATTTTGATCGAAGTTCTTTTAAGGCCTAGCATTGAGAAAGGATGCCTCAAACTAATGGAAATACCTCCCCTGACACATGGTGGAAAATTGGATGAAGCCCTGCTCGAATTCCTGGAAAGAGGAATCCTCCCCCAGACCCTAAAGAGTTTAGGAAAGTCAAAACTAGAGCCGAGCGATATATGCTCATCGAGGGGGTTATGTACAAGCGCTCCTACATCCAGGTGGATGGCAGACCCTACTTGCGGTGTCTATCCCTCGAGGAAGCCCAGTACGCCCTAAAAGAGGTTCATGAAGGAGTCGGGGGCGCCTATATGCCTGCAAAATCCTGAATCATGGCTACTTCTAGCCCACACTCCTTAGCGACGCTAAACAACATGTTCTCCAGTGCGCTCCCTGTCAAAGGTTCTCATCCATTCGGCGTACGCCTCAAGTCGAGCTATTTTCCTTAACCAGTCCGATCCCCTTTGCTATGTGGGGAATGGACTTGCTCGGGCTTTTTCCTCCAATGCCTGGTTAGAAGAAATTCCTTGTTGTTGCGATCGATTACTTCTCGAAATGGATTGAAGTCGAGCCCCTAGCAACAATTTTGGAGAACATGGTCCAACAGTTCTTCTGGTAGAAGATTGTCTACCGATTCGGCATCCCTCAGATCCTAGTGACTGACAACGGGACTCAATTCACAGGGGCGTCCTTCCGCAACTTCTGTACAGATCTCGGCATCCAACAACGATTCTCCTCAATATCCCACCTGCAATCCAATGGTCAGGCAGAGAATGCCAACAGACAAATTCTCGCTGGCCTAAAGAAAAGACTCGACAAATCTACAAAAGGGTTGTGGGTTGAACAACTTTCTGTGCTTTGGAGCTACCCTACCACTAAAAGGACCTCGACAAAACAATCTTCGTTTAACTTTTTATGGCTCAGAAGTCGTAATTCCACTCGAAGTTGGCCTACCCTCTCCCCACTTGTTAGACTTCAATGAAAAACAAAATTCCAACCATCTCCGCATCAATCTCGACCTCATTGATGAAATCCGAGAAAGAGCATCCATCCACCAACAGATCTACCAGCGCAGGGTCTAGCAGTCCTACAATAGGAAGGTCCGCCCCACAAATCTCAAAGAAGGAGATATGGTCCTTAGAAAGTTATCAATCTCCTTCCTTACCAAGAAAGGAAAACTATCTTCACATTGGGAGGGGTCGTACAGGATCTCCAGAGTTGTCTGCCATGGGGCATATCAACTTGAAAACCCGGGGGAGAAGAAAGTGCCAAGGTGTCGTCCTCCTCCTTCGAAGGCCTTGACCTCACAATCTTGATAGAGATCCTCCTAAAATCTACCATCGAAAAATATGAGGTCCTCTGCCTTGATCTGCTCGTGTAAACAGGAACTTGGATGGACTCGATCTTAGATTACTTCAGAAACGGAGAACTTCTGCAACATCAGCTTGAAACCAGAAAGGTACGGGCTAGGGACGAGAGGTTTGTGCTTATCAATGACACGCGCTTCAAGCATTCATACACACGATTGACGGCAGACCTTAACTCTGATGCCAAACAACAAAGAAAGCAAAGTATGCACTCGTAGAAATGCATGGGGGATCAGAGGTTGCCATATGGGTAGCAGATTGCTCATAAGGAAAGTGTTCAACCACGGGTCTACTGGCCGACCCTCCTCCAGGATGTTCAAGACCTTATGAAAAATGAAGCCCATGCCAGAGGTTCTCTTCAGTCAGACATGCACCCCAACCCGAGCTTAAGTCATTGGCTAGTCCAACTGCCTTCGCCATGTGAGGGATGGACTTAGTCAGGCCGTTTCCCAAAGCAACAGGCCAAAGTCACTTCCTCTTTGTGGCAGTCGACTATCTCACGAAGTGGTTCGAGGCGGAGACCCTGGCCACTATCACCGAACATCAGGCTTAGAATTTCTTCTAGAACCATGTCATTTGCCGATTTGGGATCTCTTACGTCCTCGTCACCAATAACCAAACCTAGTTCTCCTACAAAAACATCCGCAAATTCTAGGAAGACTTGGGAATTCAGCAGAGGTTTTCTTCTATCTAGCACCCTCAGTCCAACCGACAAATCATTGACGGCCTTAAGAAGCTACTGGATAGATCTCCCAAAGGCCTATGGGTCGATGAGCTACCAAGTGTACTATGGTCATATCGGATGACCTAAAGAATACCTACAGCGAGTCTCCTTTCAACTTGACTTTCGGTATTGAGGCAGTTATTCCCCTGGAAGTCGGGCTGCCCTCCCCGCAGATCTTGAGCTTCAACGTAGAGTCCAACTCAAACGGCCTCAGGGCCAACCTTGACCTACTGGAGGAGGTTCGGGAAAGATCTGCCATCAGAAGAAATCTATACCAGCAGCGGGTTAAGCGCTTCTATACAACAAAAGGGTCCGACCAACAAACATCAAAGAAGGGGTCCTGGTGCTGAATAGACTTGATATATCCAAGCCAAGCAAAAAGGGGAAGCTAGTTCCTAACTGGGAAGGCCCGTATAGATGGAATGCGGAACACTTGATAAAGTTCTATGAAAGCCCATAGCGGCCTATACTTGCAATGAAGCAAATGTAATAAGCGCCCGCCTTTCGAAAGCCATCGAATAAGAGCTCTCCATTAGGCATCCATCGAATAAAATTCATTTAATATTCATTCAATATCTTTTCAAAAATTTTGGCTGGCAAAATTTGATAGGAAACCCTCGGTTCAAGCGCTTCGAAATGGCACTCCGACTCCGAGCATAACGTGGATTTCTCCGCTACCAAGCGTAACATGGATTCCTCTGCTATCAAGTCCCAAGCCTCGGATTAAGCGCTCCGAAATGAAGCTCCAACTCCGAGCATGAAGCGGAATTCTCGACTATCAAGTTTCAAGCCTTGGATCAGGGGCCTCGAAATGGCGCTCCGACTCCGAGCATGAAGTGGATTTCCCCGCTGTTGAAGTCCAAAACCTCGAGTCACTCAACAATGCAAGACAATCCATTCAAAGAAGATATTTTTTATTAAACAAAAGATGATTACAAGGGCGGTGGCTAGTCCGTGAATGATAAGTCAATTACAAGTAAGATAAACTATACTGTTGCCTAAACTCGTATGGTCATCTAACTCTTCAGTTGCCAGTTGCCACCACCGGCCTGCCATCACTTGGTTGTCTCGTTCTTTTGCCCTAGTTGCGGCCGCTTCGCGCCTCAGCTCATTGCCATCTCCAACACCTCTAGTGCACAAGATGCATCATAGAGATGGAAGGCGAAGATGATGAATGGTACAATGTCAGCCGAACAAACCAACGATCCCTACAAGGTATTAACTCGTTGCACCCGAGTTCGAGGCACCAGAGCACCAGAATAAACATGCACAAGATACCCTCGAGAAGCATGTGCATGGATTAGTCTAACACTTGTTATTTCGAAAATCCCAAAAGATTCGTTTCTATATTTTTGGGATAATTTTGATTATTATGCCTATCTTATTTTATTTTAATTCATGTTATATAGTTGGAAATTAGTATTTTTTTTAGAACAAGAATTATTGAAATATAGGAGCCAAAGTTTGAGTTTTATCAGAGTGGAAAATTTTAAATTTAGCCGATCTTTTTCCTGAGTGTGTGCGATAAATGAGAGGTTGAAAAAGAATGTAAATTTGAGGAGTTGGAATGTTGAGAAACTTCGGGAGAAAAATAATTATTTCTCCTCCTAAAAAGTTTGTTATTCGATAGAGATGAGTCTAATAGATTCGACTCGAATTGTACTTTGTGAAGGTATTTTAATCAAAAGTTTTGGAGGTTTATTATAGGTTGGAGGTTTATTATAGGTTATTTAAGTGTATTTTTATGTAATTTTAATATAAAGTTAAGAGTTCTTGGGTTTCAATAAAAATATTTAGTCAAAAGGGGGTGTTTAGATAATTGTCCTTAATCTACTGTTAAAGTTACACATTGTTACATACACTATCCCTCCTCCCCTTTCCTCCTTCTTACTGTCGAAATCCAAGCCCTCCCCCTTTCATTTCCGAAACCCATTCTTCTCCTCCTAGGGTTTTCGAAATCCTTTCATTTTCTCCGAAAATTTTAAAATCTATTTTTGGGTTTCTATTATTTCAAGGGTGCTCTTTGATATTCCGATGATTATTTGGAGAAAGAATTTATTTTGGGTGAGTAGATACGAACTTAACTTTATGCAAGTTTGTATTTTACTTTTATTTCATTTTAATGCATATATAGAAGTTTATAGGCTATGTTAGTTATATTGGTATTAAAAAATAATTGATTTATTAAGAGTAGGTTGATTTGGAAAGTTTTTGGGTTTATGGAAATGAGGTAGAATGGTGAAATAATTTAGCTAATGCTTTTAGAAAATAAAATAGAGTGCGGAGATTTTTCTATGAGGGAAATTTGAATTTTTGGGTTGATATTCCAATATGTTTAAAATATAAAGAAAGATGAAAATTAGGTAATATTGTGGAAAATTGTAAATTGAGTCTTAGGTGAGTTGCATGGATTAATTTGAACGAGTATGTGAAATTGAATTCGAAATTGGGGGTCGTTAGGGTTTGTTTTGTGAAAATTACTAATTGGTCCTGAAATTTTGTGAATAGGTTGTGAAGAGTGAACTTTGACGGACTTTTGGAGAAGCGTGTGTAGGGATTTTTTCAAATTCCTCAGGTGAGTATGATTTCTTTTATTTTATGTACATGATGTGCTATGGAAATTTTAAATCATGGTTTGTCGTATGTGATGTGAAAAATGTATTGAATATAGAAATTTATAAGTATGATATAGAGTAAATTATGGGGTGTCAGAAATTAATATTTGTGTATTGGAGTGCGTTGATATTTGAATGTGTATATATATATATATATATATATGATACGGTGTTGTAATATTGAGCTTTGGAGAGTTATGAAAATATTGATATATTGAGAATATGGAGAATGAACCTAGGTGCTAGGATACGCCTTTTGATGGTAATTTAATGATATATGCATCTACGATATTGTGAAGGAGAAATTTGTGTTATAAAGAAGTTTATATATATAAAGGAGAAATTATAAAAGAGATAATATATATAAAGGAGAAATTTTATTTTAAGGAAAAATCATAAAGGAGTTAATTTTAATATTTTCAGTGCTGCAAAATCTTCAGTGGCGTAAGACCTGTATGGCAGCGATGTGTATTTGATGCGTAAGACATGTCTGGCAGTGATATGAGATGCATAAGACCTGTATGGCAGCGATATGTGATGCGTAATACCCGTATGGTAGCGATGTGTATTTAGTGCGTATGACCTGTATGGCAGCGATGTGTATTTGATGGGTAACACCTATATGACAGCGATATGTGATGCGTAAGACTTGTATGATAGCGATATGTGATGCGTAAGACCTGTATAGCAGCAATATGTGATGCGTAAGACCTGTATGGCAACGATATGTGTAATCGATGCGTAAGACCCTTGGTGGGCAGCGAGCGGTGCGTAAGACCCTTGGTGGGCAGTGAGTGGTGTGTATGACCCTTGGTGGGCAGCGATGCGTAAGACCCTTGGTGGGCAGCGATTAGTTTGGTGATGATGTGGGCACTGGTAAAGAGAGCGTGAAATGAGAATCCATAGTAAAGAAAATGTGTTTTGAATTATGAGAATGAAAAGTAAGAAAATGTGTTATGAGAATGAATATGATGAGTACAGAAATTGTGTTATAAGAATAAAAAAGTAAAATATAATACATTATGAGAATGAAAAGTAAAAGTAAAGTGTATTATGTGACACAAATAAAAGTAAGCGATATTGTGTGATGAGAATGGATATAAAAGTAAAAACGTAATATGATATGAGTTTGGATTGTCTTGGAGTTGTGTTGAGGAACTACTTTCCTGCTATTTCTATGGAAATGATAGGAACTACCTGCCTAGGCACTACCCCAAGGTGGATCGGTAAGGTGTTGATATGGAAGTGTATCATGAGATGAGAATGGACAGTAAAGTGAGATATTATAAAATGAGAATGAGAAGTAAAGTAAGGTGTAAGAGGAGATTAGAATGAAAAGTAAAGTAATTTGTTTACGAAATGAGAATGAGAAATTAAAGCAAGTGTATTATGAAATGAGAATTAAAGTTTAAGTAAGTTGTAATATGAGATGTGAATGAATACGAAAGTAAGATATATCATCAAATAAGAATGGGAAGTAAAGAAAGTAAGTTGTATGAGGAGATGAGAATGAAGTATAAAGCAAAGTATATGATAAAATGAAAATAAGAATTAAAGTAAGCGGTATGATGAAATAAGAATAAAAGGAAAGTAAATTGTATTATAAGATGAGAATTTTTGTTAATGTATTATAAGATATTATGAGATAAGAATGAAAGTGAATAGAGTAAAAGATTGAATAAATGCGAATGTGGTAAAAGATTGAATGAATGTGATGTTATGAGATGTAAATGAAGGTGATGTTATGAGATGTGAATGAATGCGAAATTATGAGATGTGCATGAATGTAATGTTATGAGATGTGAATGAATATGATGTTATGAGATGTGCATGAATGTAATATTATGAGATGTGAATGAATGTAATTGTAACACCCCGCAAAATAGCATATAATTATTTTGCATTATAATCCGTGTACAGTTTAGAATTGCACGCGATTATGTATTTTTTTAATAATAATTTTTATAAACATATTTTCTTATATAAATTCAATGTATTTTATTCTAAGTATGTAGATAATATATATATATATATATATATATATATATATATATATATATATATATATATATATATATATATATATATTGTATTATTAATTATTATGCTTGATTTATATGAATATATGAATATGAATGGCTATGTTCATGATTGTGCACATGAATGAGAGAATTAATAGTAATACATATACTAGTATATATGTATGATACATATGCAAATATCTAATTGTATGATGCTACATTAAATATATATATATTTTTGCTGTGCACTCAAATCTAGCCATCCATCACATCTCCATCTTGATCATGGCTACAAATGAGCCATGGAACAAAATATCTCCAAACCATGAGTCAGAGCATGGTTTCTCACAAAATCACCTTGACACTTGGCAAAACACCCCTCCCCCCTTGACCCCACTTGCCGGCCACCCCCTTGCACCCCCCCCCCCCCCCGATCTCTCTTCCACTTCATTTAAACACCCTCCCTCACTCTCATTTCAGAAATTATGAAATTTGTTAGTGCAAGCGAGAAGAAGAGAGTGAAAAAAAGAAGAAGAGAAAGGGGATCAAGGAGGAAATTCTTGGAGGAGAACAAGAGGGAGGAAGCCAAGCTACATACATTCTCAACTTCATTGAAGGGTGGGGAGTTCTCTAAACTCTTTTTTCTTGTTTTCTTGTTTGATTCATGATTAATGTTAGTGGTAGTAGTAATGTGGTTGATTGTTAAAGATAGATTGTTCAAAATCTGATTTTGAAAACAGAAAACACAAATTGCATGTTGTATTCCCGAATTTCCAGAGAGCAACGTAAATAGAATCAGACCTTGAAATTTTTACAGCATGAACTTATGCATGTCTAGAGAATACATGAATTATTTCAGATTTTTCTGATCTTATTTAGTAATTTAATAAAATCACTTTTGTTGACTGGGTTGTAAGCCAGAGACTGGTTCTGTCTTTTACCAAACCTGAAATTGTAGGAATTTTTAGAATTTATTGATGCATGATTTATCTCTAAAATTTTACCGTAGTATCCTGTGTGAAACTAGATCCTATAGAAAAAGATTGAAATTATTTTGATGACATTTGATACAAGATCAAAATTGATTAAGCAAGAGTATTCATGACAGAGACTGGTAAACAGTGGAACTTTTGTACAGGATTGAAATGAGTTGAACCCATTGAATACTTAGAACCAGGATGAGATCTTTTGTGTATGATGTGCATGATGATGTCTAGTTTCTTAAAACACAAGTTTGATAATCATTGGTGATGCATGTGATTTATTGTGGAATTTTAAGGAAGTACTGTGCAGAACTTAGTCAGAAATGACACATTGATGAGATTGCAACTCTATGGCTCTGTATGAGCAAAATTTGAGGAAATGTATAACTATGATGTGATAGTAGACATCCTAAGCTTTCCAACAAGCCTTGTAACAACTAAATCCTGCAAGTATAGAAATAGTTATGATTTTTATAAGATGGAACATAAACCAGTTTTTGAGCTATAGGCTCTGTTTGGTGAAGTACACCTGAGAAAGATGAGTGTTTTCACAGTATCAAACGATATAATTTGGAATTATGGCCAACTAGAAAGTTGTAGAGGACATGTTCATCTTTCCATAGAATCCATAATTGTGTCATTTCGATGAGCGAGTAGGTTTTTATACCATCGGTAAGGTGCAGCCATTGTACAGGAAGTACACATGCTGATGATTGTGAGGCATTTTAGAGAAATTAGATGGATGAATCTGACGCAGTGGTCAATTAGGAATTTGTAGCCTAGGTTCTCAGCTTTCCAGAATGGGTTGGATCATGCAATTATGAATTGTATTTTGGATGTTATGAGTTTTCTAAGTTCGGAAGTTGAGTTTAAAGTCGATATAAAACTTTGTTTTGACACAACAATAAAACTTGTGGATTTCTGGAACTGTGTGATTGGAATCTGAGAAATGATCAACTAGAAATTGAAGTAGGCATTCTTAGCTTTCCCCAAGGTCTCAATTAATGCAATTTCAGTACATGGATTAGAAGTTATGAACTTGTGAATTAGTAGCATTGCTATACTCAAGATATTGATTTTATCACATTTTGAGTATGTTTGCTTATATTTTATAGCCTTGGTCTGTCAATAGTTGGGTGTCATGTTTAAAAGTATCGTCAATAAAAAGCATTTTTTGGGCACCGTTGTACCACTCGCTGAGGGTCACGGGCTGGAAATTTGGTCAAGGACCAACAAGAGTGTTGAAGCAGATAATTATCGACTCGCCAGGCTATTATTTTAACAGACCAGTCAGGGATCAATTGTTCGATAAAACTTCGTGCATGATTTTGGGTGACAAACATATTTTAGTAATTATTATTTAATTAAGTTTCCTTACTTTTCGCTTAAAGACCAAATTGGTATTATGGGTGATTCCCTATAATTCGACTTGTTCTAAGGGCCAGCACTAGGTGGTGATAACCAGGATTGTCTCTTCCTGTCGTAGGGATACGGGTTGTATCTGCTCACTAGCTGAGCACACGGGAGCCGTATCTCGCTCTGTTAATTCCAGAAGTGTTGTGGTAAGAACGGGAGGGTTTCTTTTGGTTAGGGGGCTGAGACCCTCAAGGCCATCATGTTCTTATGTTTGTGGACACGAACGGACCATAGGGACTGCGGTCTCATGGATCTTCGGCACCACAGATATGCGGTTGTATATCTGTAAGATCGTCACGATATTTTGTGTGATTCAAACTGGATTGGGGCACTAGTGGCAAATGGGGGCACCACTGTGTTTAGCAGTAATAACTGTATGATTCACCAGCCACGTTGTATCTATCAGGAACAGGTTGAGTACAATAGTAGAATGTATTTGCCTGGCGAGGGTTCGAATCCCTAAAATTGGAGAAGACGGCTTGATCTGGAACGTATATAGTATGGGATGCATGCGTATCCAGAGTCTTGCTCACATTAGATTAAATACATCTATTTTTGTACTCTGTATTATGCATTAGACTTCAGGTCATGGCATACACGAACACTAGAAAATTAGGATGCACATTTTCTTTTCCATTCAAGATGGTTTGTGGGTGTACGAGTTGGAGATCGCTGCTATTATCAGCATTGCATCAATATAATTACTGACGTGCCCACTCAATTAGGTGCTGGAAATCAGGACCGGGAGTGCAGGCATCCAAGTGGAGGAGCAGTATACTTACTTACAATACAAGCAGGTGCAGAAATATCAGAGTCGAGCAGCGGAAGATTCAAGCTAAGGTGCACATCCCAGGGAAGCAGACCACTCAATGGAGTTTTGGCGGTGATCAGTCGATTACCATTCTGGGAGACAGCAGATAGCTTTACAAGTGGAGTGTGTAAATATTTTGTAATAAGTTGTAATGAGTTAATGTAATTTGTATTCCTTTTTTAAGAACAAGATAATGGTTGTAATTGATGATGTAATGATTTTATTTGACAATAAAAAGTTTTTAAATATCTGTGTTATTACTGTGTTGAGATGCATTTGAAGGCAAAGATTCTGGTTGTGTCACGGATGTCCGGTAAAGGGGATCTGGGGCGTTACAGTAATGATATGAGATGAGAATGAATGTGAATATAGCATGCCTTGAAATTGTGTCGATGAACTACCTACATGCTATTTCTATGGGAATGGTGGGAACTACTGGCCTAGGCACAACTTCAAGGTAGATAGAATGGATGTTGATATGGGAGATGGATGTTGATATGGGAGATTGGGTGAAGACTAATAAATTACTTTTGTGCAATATTCAGTTTTTATTTACTATGATTTCATATTTAATCTCAGGTTATATTTAATGATCATCATGTTAGTAAGTTCCTTAAATTTCTTGCATATTATTTATTTTAGTAACTAACCTTGTAGATTATTCTCACACCAGTTATGGTTGACCCCTATTGTGTTTGGGGGCTATAGGAGTCCTTCCCTGAGAGTGGACGTCCTTAGACTTCCCTTTTGCAGGAATCGAGTAGTAGCGAGGTGAGGCCTGTGGTTTCTTTAGTTTTTGTTTCTCAGGAATTAATAAGCTTGTATATGTGGATATTGTTAAACTTCTATTAGTTAAAGTTTTATATAAATAAGGGTCGAAAATAGAATTCGTGTATTAATTTGTATTTTGAAAAATTATGTATGTATCTATGTGAGATGGTGATATATAGTGATGAGATAAGTATGTTAGAGTCCGTACCCTGCCTCATTGTGAAGTATTAGGTTCTGTGTGTTGGCTTTTGAAGGTTTTATATGCTTTTTCTAAAAATCTCTTTTGTTTTCAAACAATTTTTGGTTTTTAATTTGTATCTTGCATATTATGATGATTTATGCCCCCAGAACCCTATATATATATTGCCTGTGTGATGTTACTTGTATTGGCCTGGGGAGGATTGATATTAAATGCCTGAGCTGTTATATATTTAATTGTTAGCAGAATTCCTTAAGGAATCACTGCGAAAGGGCCAATATTTTAGGGGAGACTCTGCCAAAGTTTTAATTGAAATCTATGAATATTATTTTAGTAAGAAAGTGTTAAAAAAATAGGTGAAAATTTTGGGATGTGTCAATTAGCACCCTCCAACTTAAGGATGGCAGTTGGGTCCAACGGGCCAGGTCGGGTCGGACCCGCTTGGGTCAAACCCAAATTCGGGCTGGGTTGTGGGTTAATTATTTTTTTTAGTTAACCCGGTCGACCCACGAACCCATTAGGTCGAACCCATTTTGGGCCGGGGCCGGGTTGCGGGTTGACCTGGGTTGGGTTAATTATTTTCTTAATAAGTTTGTTAATACTTTAAATTTTATATGAAATGGGTGTAAACAAAAAAATTAATTGCTCACTAGCCACTACTCAATTAGCCCACCCCCTAGCTATTTATAGCCAACTCCACCTCCTGACTTCTCTCATCTTACCAATGTGAGACTAAATATATTTGGATTTTAAACTTTGAAAACTTCTAGCCCCACACTGGTGAGATGAGAGAAGTGAGGAAGTAGAGCTGGCTATAAATAGCTACGGTGAGGGTTGTCTAATTGAGTAGTGGGTAGTAATCAATTAATTTTGATGTCTATACTCATTTTAATAAAATTTTGAAATATTTTAGAGTATATGTACATGCATATTTACATATATATACATATATTGTGAAGTATATACATACATATATACATATATTTTATAGCAAAAATATTAAAAAGAAACAAACAGCAAAAAATCAAAAAAAATCAAAAAAAATCCAATTGGGTCAAATCCACAAACCCGCGAGTCACGGGTCGGGTTCGGGTCGGGTTGATGTCGGGTTGCAGGTTCATGGGTTGGGTCGAGCAGGTTTGAAATTGATTTTCACCGACCCGGGTCGACTCGGTTAGGATTTTGGGTTCGACGCAAACCCAAACTGGGTTAACGCGGGTTGGGTCGAACGTGGCGGGTCGCGGGTTGACCCGACCTGGTTTCCATCCCCACTCCAACTCCGCAAAAGAGGCACTCATGAACAGTTCATCCCTCAGAACCAGGAGGAGCTGAACCAACAAGGTGCCAGGGTCGACACACCTTAGCACAACCCATCACCCCTAAAACCATGAAGTATGAGGAGGATGAAATGGGTCCCGTTCCACCGAGGTACTGAGGAGTCATGATCGTCCCTAAAGATTCCTTGCCTACGGGGGACGAAGATTTCTCGGATGACGAGCGCACTCCGACCTTGGCCATCAGACACCGGCTAGGGACATCAGATCTTGGAACTTGGGGTATACTTTATGTAGTTCAACAGAGATTACCCTGATCCTATCTGGGCCCCCTCAGATCTGCCCCATTAGAAAGAGAACCCCTAGCTAGAAAATAACAAAAAGCCTCTTCGTAGGAGTAGAAGCAAGGATGGAGACGCCCCTCGAGACTTGGCCAGCAGAACCACCAAATCTTGGAACCTGGGACAAGCGACCCGAAGCGACACTCCCAGATGCCGATCCCATCGGGGTTGAAAAATCGATCCAGGGGGCAAGTACGCTCCGACCAGACCTTTAAAAACCTATTCTCATCTGCATCGTCCTCGGATTGCCATTCGAGGTGCCCGACAAGTTAGCTCTCACAATCTCAGAAATCTAACGAGTAAAAATGAGTGTGTGGGCAAAATGCTGCTAAACAAGAAGATTTATAGGCCCCAAAGGCAACTGCCCCATTTATTACCTCCTATAAGTCAACATTTCGACTTCCAAGATCTACAGTTATGTTGATTCCCACGAAGAATGACGTAAGCAAGCTCACGTATTGAAACACATTTTATTTACTAATAATGACCGAGTACAAATGTGGTGGTCAGTCTGCGAGAAGGTGAAAAAACAAAAACATAAGGGCACTACCTAGAGGAGGACCTCTTCTCAAGCGCCTGAGCGGCAGGGCTTTATTGATCCCGACCACGGTGTCGACTGGTACATCGATCGTCGGATCAGCCTCTTCCCAAACAAGTTCTGCAATCTTCGCGTCGACAGCCAGGCCTCCGATGTTGAGGTGCTGGTACCTGGTCTTGACACGTTCGAGAGCGAAGCTATACCCCTCGTCTTGAGCATCGATCACCTGTTTTACCGTCTCATCCAGCTCCTTTAGATTCTTCTCCTGCACCTGCCATACTGCCACTCTTCACTCATCTTCTTCTCTTATGCCTGCCATGCCAGCCATTCCTCACACAGCTTCTCCTTCTCCACCAGCAGCTCCTCCCGAGCTTTCTTCTCCTTCGCTAGTTCATCCTTCGTCTCTTTCACTGTCTCCCAAACATTAGCATTCCGACGCATTAGGTCCCTTTGACCTACTTCGGCCTTCTTGGCTCGATCAAGAAGAAATCTGAGCTGCCACTTCAGTTAATCTCCGCAAGTAGTTGCCTGTAATTAACTCTGTATGCATCAACAAAAAAAATACAAAAATCACTGGCAAAGTAAAACCTTCACCAGGATGGAAGCCTGAGTCTAGTGGGTCTAAACCTCCTCCTCGGACTCCTTCGTCAACAAAGTTCGATCTCGGGGAGTGGCGAGGAGGTGAGCCACGTGCACGGCATTGACATGATCTGTCGACAAGTCGCCTCCATGACAGACCAGGAAGGCACCCAAACCTTAGCCAGCGAGGGGAGCCACAGACCCATCCTGGCACCCTTCAAGGGTTTGGTTCTAGGCTTTAGGACCTCCTTGGCGGCTACTGCCAGTGCCTTGGACTTTGGAGGGTCGACGCCATTGCCCTTCTTTTTCTATGGAGGGTCCTCCGAGCCTGGAGAACGAGGACATTTCGACGTCCCCACCTTTGCCTCCCCCCCTCCCGTGGCTTCCCCGTGGATGCCCCCTCGACCCCTCCTTGGCCTTCGCCCTCGACTCCACCTCGGCCTTTGCCCTCACCTCAGCCTCAGCTTTCGTCTTCGACTCCTTCTCGGCTCTTATTATTGTGCGCCTAGCCCTCAAAAATTCCTCGGACACTATGGTTGCACGATAGACACAGTGATGCCAAAAACAAGAGGGTCAATGTGGATTTGAGGGAATGACCAAAGGAAGGCAATATATAGGCAGGAAAGGGACACCGAATACTGCACATGCACATGACAGTACATGAGCATGCATGGAGCTCAAGACCTTTAGAGTTCCCATCGGCCATGTGTCACGAAACGGTGTTCTGACCTTGAGCTTTATGCGGTTTCCACCGCAAGTAATTATAAGACTGCTCTATTTTATAATTTCAAAATAGTCGTTTGTATATCTCTTATTGTGAATAGTTATTATTGTTATTGTTATTATTATGCATAAATATGCAATTTTATTTTATATATATTCTTTAATTTATTTATTTATTTGGTGGAGTTGGTTTTTTTGGATTCTATTATGAAAAGAAGAAGTATAGGGGCATATGAATAATAAAAGAGTCAAATAGGAGCCTATAGTAAATTTTCCATTTTCCTTTTCTTTTCTTCTTCCCCTTCATTGTGTCCAGATCGACTCCCCCCCCCCTTTCCTTTTTCAATTTCAACTGAAATCCATGAGGGGTGAGGTTAGGGTTTTTTAAATTTCACATTTTCTCCATCGTTTTGTTTTATTTCTTTGGGGGTTTTGAGAGTGTGTGGCATGGCCCTGCATTGATTTGCAGTGGGGTTGTCGTTAAGGTATATATAATTGTAGATTTGTTAGTAGAATTGTATGTTTGTTATTTCTTTTAATAAATAGTTATATTCTAGAATGATTAGAGTGCCTAGATTATGCTAGGGGAGATTAGCTATTGGTTTGTGGACAAACAATGTGTCATCTCAATTTAACATAGAGTCGGGTTTTGAGAAATTGCTAGCGTGTAGTAGAAAATTTCTGTTATTGATGCTAATAAATATTTTTATCATGTAGAATATTTTTGGATTGTTTTAATTAATTTAGAAGGTTTCTAGTAAATTTTATGAAGATAAAAACCCCGTTAGGAACTTGAGTAATACGCGCATCGCACGTGTGCATGCCAGGCATTCAGTAAAACACCTGAGTGACATTAGGATTAGTATTATTATTATCCGTGACTGGTTTGGATGTTTTGAGCCCTAATTGGATTTGAAATTTGATAATAGGAGATGTTAGAGATTTCAGATGCATGATGGAGAAGTGGTGCTTCGAGTCTTCGCGGGACATCAAGTGAGCATGATTTATTTTATTTTAGATATATGATGTGCTATGATAAATTTTAAAACATGGTTGCTATGTGTAATGTGTCGCAGAAATTGATAAGTATTATACGGAGTAAATTATGGGGTGTAAGATATTAATGTATATATGATATGGGGTTGTAATATTGGCAAGTATGTAAATATGTATGATACGGGGTTGTAATATTGAGAATTGTAAAGTTATGATAATACTGATATATATTGTGAATATGGAAAATGAACAGAGGTACATATATGTATATTTTTTTATGGTAATTTAATGATGTATGCATATAAGGCAATGTAAAGGAGATATATATATTTACTGAATGAATATGTTCGGGAGATATATATAAATCTATTTATGAAGTTGTGTATTTATATGCCTGGTATTAAAAGCATGTGTATTTATGGAGTTGTATATTCATATGAATGATATTAATGGCGTGTATATGCTTATGAAATTAATGGAGTTATATACACTTATGATGTAAGGAGAAATTATATTATAAAGGAGAAATTATGTTATAAAGAACAAATTTTATTGTCAGGAGCAATTATAAAGGAGATATATTTAGATATGGAGATATAAAGGAAATATATATATACGGGGATATAAAGGAGATAAAATGGTGAATTTGTATGATTTTGAATATTTGGTGCTTTGAGTAATATATTGGATATATATAATAATATGAAGTAATTGGAGTTTGATATATGTATAACATACGGATGATAAATAGAAATGATATATATATATATATATGAGATTATGATGTTGACTTATGTGGTGTATATTTATGATATATGGGTGATAATGAGTGGTGATATGATAAATGATGAAATTTATGAATTTGTATATGTATGATATAGAGATGTTTGAGGAGAAATTACTGTGTGATAACACAATGTAATAAACTAAATAATACAGTATACTCATAATATGTGAGGATGTGACAAAATAAATAATATTGTGCATTCATGGTATATAATAATATGATGTGATGGTTTTATAAGTTAAATAACATGGTGTACACAAAAATGTGATATAATGAGAATGTAATTAATATGGTGAACACCGAATATGTGTTAATATGTTCAGATTAAAGATGAGATGACAAGTGGTAATAAAATGAGATAATAATTCTCATGGAAAATGTTGAAGATGTGACAATTTATTGAAATAAAAATGAGATGCTATATGATGATAAAATGAGATGAAAAGATGAAATGAAAAATGGTAATAACAAATAAATTTTGTTGACCAGTATCTACAGAAATCCTGGGGGTTTGGGCTAGACCTTCTAATACCCAAGGACCGGCTTGGGGTGCGTGGTTATTACCCAAACTATGTTTGGGGTGCGTGGTTATTACCCAAACTATGTTTGGGGTGCGTGTTTTTATTACCCAAGCTATCGGCTTGAGGCCCGGTTATTCCCTCGATGACAGATGTTGCGAGGAAGTACCCTAGTGAAACTAGGGGTGTGTGTTTCCCTCGCGAGCTTCGGCTGGGAGGAAGTACCCAAGTTCTGTTTGGGGTGTGTGTTTCCCTCACTGACTTCGGCTGGGAGGAAGTACCCAAGTTCTGCTTGGGGTGTGTGTTTCCCTCACTGGCTTCGGCTGGGAGGAAGTACCCAAGTTCTGTTTGGGGTGTGTGTTTTCCCTCGCTAGCTTCGGCTGGGAGGAAGTACCCAAGTTCTACTTGGGGTGCGTGTTTTCCTCGCTGGCATAGGCCGGGAGGAAGACGTAGCCTCGGACGCGTAAGACCCTTGGGGGCAGAGGTCTGCGTGTTTACTAGGTTGTTGGCTTTCAGTATATTGGGATACTGTGGCTACTGATCAACAAATTAATAAAATGAATAAATGTGAAATGAATATGAGAAAGTTAAGAAAGTATATGATGTGAAATGTGAATGAGAAAATAAAGAAAGCATATAGTGTGAAATGTGAATGAGAAAGAAAAAAAAGTAATTGATGTGAAGCCGAATTAAGAAAGTAAAGTAAGTGTGTGAAGCGGAATGAATATGAAAAGTAAAAGAAAATGTATATATGAATGAAGATGAACATTAAAGAAAATGAGTCATGAGAATATAAATGAAGATGAATGGTAATGCAGTATGTGGTTAAATGAGTATGTAAAGTAAAGAAATTACGTTGTATAATTATAAATATAAAACAAAGACATTGTGCTATGAGAAGATTTATAAAAAGAGAATAAATTATGTTAAGTGTTTAAATATGAGAAGTAGTGATGTGGTGTTATATTAATGAGTATGAAAAAGTGAAGGAATTATGTATGTGAATTAATATGAATAAATTGAAGAAATTGCGGTATGGAAATAAATCAGAGAAGTAAAGAAGATGTATATGTAATATACGAATGAAAAATAAAGTAATGTGTAATATGAGTGTGAAACATGAAGTAAAGTGTATTATGTGATGAATATGAGAATGGTTATAAAACTAAAAATATGTTATGATATGAGTTTGCTGCACCTTGAAATTGTGTCGAGGAACTACTCGCTCGCTATTTTCATGGAAATGGTGGGAACTACCTGCCTTGGCATAACTCTCAGGGTGAGTTGGTGGGTTGTTGACATGATAGATGTAGTGGGAAATAGTAAATAAAAAGTAAAGTAAAATTGTAAGATGAAAATGAAAATAAAGTAAAGTAATAACCGAGCTATTGGCTTGGGATGTGATGTGATATTACCCAAGTTCTACTTGGGGTGTGGTGATTATTAACTAGCTTGTCGCGGTGTGGTGATTATTACCCAGGCTATCAGCTTTGGGGTGGGGTATTATATTACTCAAACTATGATTTGGGGAAGTATTATCTGATAAGAATGAAAGTGAAGTAAATTGAAATATGAGATGTAAATGAGAATAGAAGTCAGATATATTATCGATAAGAATGAGAAGCAACTAAAATTGTATGATGTGATGAAAATGAACTGTAAAGCAAAATAAATAATAAACTGAGAATGAGCAGTAAAATTAATTGTATGATGAAATCAGAGTGGAAAGAAGATAAACTGTAATATAATGAGAATGAAAGTTAACATATTATGAGATATTATGTTATGTGTTATAAGATATGAATGAATGTGATATTATGAGATTGAATGCATGTGAACAAGATGCAATGGAAACAAATGTGATAATATATGATTGAATAAATGTGAAGTTATGTGATGAGTATATATGAAGATGTTATAAGATTGAATAAGTGTGATGTTATACAATGAAAATGAATGGTAAATGAAGTATGTGGTTAAATAAGTATGAAAAATGATGTAATTGTATTATATAATTAGAAATGAAAATAAAGAAATGGTGATGCGAAGATATTCATGAAAAGTGGAACATTGTGTATGTGAGTAATTATGAAAAGTAAAAGAATTATATATGTAAATTAATATAGTGTTATGTCTTTGGATATAAAGTGAAGGAATTATCTACATAAATTGATATGATGTGACATATATGAGATTAACCATGAAGGAATTATGTGTGTAAAATTAAAGTGAATAACTCGAATAAATTGTGGTATGGAAAAGAATATGAGGAGTAAAGAAAGTCGTAAGTATGATATAATACTATATGAACGTAAAGTAAAGTTATATGTGATATTAGTATAATGCATAAAGTGATGTGTGGTAAGTGAGGAATATGGGAATGATTTTAAAATTAAAGATAAGTGTAATATGAGTTGATATAAGTTGATATGTCTTGGAATTGTGCCGAGGAACTACCCGCCCGTTATTTCCATGGAATGGTAGGAACTACTTGCCGAGGCAAAACTTCAAGGTAGTGAGAGTGGTTATGGATATGTAGATGGGTGTAGATTTAGAAGACTACTTTGATATAAAGTTGCATTTTTGATGTTTTTATGTTCAGATTTCATATGGAATTTTATTATCTTGGTATTCGTAATATCTATCTATTTTCTTTATATAGTTTAATTTATTTGTTTAACTAGTAAATTATACTCACACCAGACATGGCTAACCCCTGTTGTTTTCTGGGGGTTAGGGGAGTAGCTCCCTGAGGGTGGACTCTCCTGTAGGTTTTGAGAGCAGCAAGGTAGATAGATGTTGTAGTTTGGTAGTTATACTTTTGCTTGTAGTAAAATGGAATGTATGTATGTATGTATGTATTATATGTTGAAATGGGAGTAGAATGATGTATTATATTGTATTATGGAATGGTATGTATAACTGTAAGAAGTAATATATTTATAGTGCTGTGATGAGGTATGAAAGCCCGTACCCACCTCGTTGTGGAGTACTGGGTTCTGTGGTTGAATTTTGAAATTTTTTTTCTAAAGTTTGTCTAAAAAATCTTATATGTTTTCAAAAGAATTTTTGGTATTTAATTTGTATCTTGTTTGTTATGATGAATTATGCCCCCAGAGCCGTATATATTATTGCCTGTGTGATGTGGAATGATTTGGCCTGGGGAGAATTGATATATATTACAGGTACATTGATATTTGTAATTGTTTGTAGAATTCTGTAAGAAATCTCTATAAAAGGGCTAATATTTCACTGGAAACTCTGCCGAAATTTTTAATAAAAATCTATGAATATTTTTCTAAGAAATTGTGTAAATAAGTAATAGATTATGTTAGAAGTTATTTGAATAAAGATTAGTTAAAATAAAAAAAAATATTAAAAAAATATTGGGGTGTTACAACAACCCTCGGTCCCCCACGCCTCGAAAGAGTGTTCCAAAACCAATGCTCCAAAAATTACAAGATTACGACATAAGAAATAGCGAAAACACTTTCATTGAAAGAAAATATTTTACATTATCTCGGAACTACATGAACTCTTACATACTCAAGGCTCGGACTTCTCACCCTCGGCTCCCCTTCAGCAGGGTCTGAGGCTCGGTCCGACATGTCTCTCCCAGGGACACGAGGTGCCAATACCAATAACTCGAGACCCCCTCGAATGCTAGCAACACTGGAGGAACCTGCCACTCCGCTCTGGGCATCCTTAGGCACCGCTTTTCGAAAACTGACCCCTAGGTAGGAGCTCCACCTCGAAATCAGGCTAAAGAAGCTTGAAGTTGGGTCCATCTCTCCAAGCCGGTCCTTTGTCTGGGTAAGCTGTGTTAATGCGGCTAGAAGGACATCAATTCACTTATGGAATAGTACCGCATGTTAGCAAAAAGGGCAAGAAAATGACAAGAGTTGAGCAACATGAGGACACCATTTTATGCGATGCAGATAAGTGTGACAGCATGGTGGATTCAGGGTCATGGATGAAGAATAGTATTTTCTTCAAGTTGTTGTATTGGAAATTCAACTAATTGTGCCATAATCTAGATATGATGCATGTCGAGAAAAACACCGGTGAAAATTATATAGGAACAGTTGTGGGGGATGACCAGAAGATAAAAGACAATCTTAAGTCCCGCTTTGATTTTGTGTCTATAGGCATATGACATGAGTTGCACTCAAAGGAGTTGCCTAATGGCAGAGTATGTCTTCCTACAACAATCTATTCAATGTCTAAAATAGAGTTGGAATTGTTTTGCATAGTTTTACAGGAACTTAAAGTCCTTGATGGTTATTCATCTAACATAGCTAGGGATGCTTTCGGATCGGATACGAATTGGATATTAGCTATACCAATATTCGTATCCGCATTCCAAAAATGGATTCGGATACAAATACTGATATGACTTAAAAAATAAAAATCATATCCATATCCGCAATTTTCGAATACGGATGCGAATTGGATACGGTCTACCGGATAAAGGATACGAATTCGGATATGAAATATAAAGTTTTTGCTTTTTATTTTTCTTAACTAGTACTTAGACATGTGTATCACTGAATGGTGGATATAGATTTTCATATCTAATCACAAAATGGAAATCAACAGATTAAAAAAGGTGAATGAAAATTTATTTTAAATATATACAACTCTTATAAAAATGAATACAACACGCAATTACCTGTCTATTTTGCATTGGTTTAAATCTGACTCTTAAATTTCACCAGGACGATTTGGCGTCATTGAAAAAGACAGCACTTCGGAAGAACAATAGTAATGGAGAAAAGTTTCCTTTTGGGCGGAGCTCCCATCAAAGGAAGCTGGACGTTCTACTTTCACAAGTGATGGTGGCCTTGCAACCTATTCTACTTCAAATTGTGAAAAAGGGAGAAAAATAAAGATGATAGGATACTCCAGAATCACAACATCAGTCAACTGTTTGCCTACAGGAAAAATTTACATCCAACCCACGAAATGGCGATTTGAGCCCCTGCAAACAATTTTGGAAAAAATGTATAAGAGCATGTACAGCTTAATGTCAAAATTTTGGAATAGATGATATCTAAAAGAACACACTTTACCTTTGGAGTTTTCCTAAGGAAGAAGTTCAAATCATATATTTTTACTTTTCAGTATGCACTCTGCTTATTTCTCAATGGGCTTGGTGTTAGATGTTTCTCGATTACATATTTCAAGTTAGCATGATCATCTACATTGTAATACCGAAAATGATAGAATCTAGTTTTAGTTCTCAATCTAATATCTAACATTAAATTTTAGCTGCATAAAAGACTTAAGGTAGATGGATTGTTTAAACTCATCTATGGTTAATTAGAACAACATCTGTCGCATTAAATCTCCACTCAGTTATCCAAAATTTTGATTTCTTCCTAGAAGATAAGATATCCACAAATAATCTAGCTTTAGTAGAAATCCGAGAACAATTTGTTTACTTAATGACAATAAAAGGAGGAAAACAAAAAATGAAGACAAACACCACATAAAGTAGATAAACTTAAGAAGTACTCTCCAAATTTACCACTCTTTGTATATCATGCAAGAAGCATCAACAACGCAAAAGTATGAGAGTGTTTTTCATCAACAGTAATTTCATGAGAGCCTTATCATATCTACAAGATTATATTAAAAAATGTAGTCACTGGATTCTACAAAGATATGACATTAAGATTTGCAACAACAACATAAACTGCACCAACAGCATAATCTGCAATATAGTATAATCTGCAACAACAATCTGCAACAGTATAAATGCTGTAAAAGTATAAATTGGACTGACTACACCTGAAGGGTTTAAACTGGGGGACCTTAGGAAATACCAAAAACTGGGAGACCTAATAGCAGCTATACGTAAATTAAGGGGCTTATATGCAGGAAGAAAAAAATGAAAAAAAAATTGAAGACAAAACGAAAGCAACAATCTGCAACAACAACATTGATCTTACTATGTTCATATTCTGTGACTGTAAGATCTGCAACAACAACATAATCTGCAACAACAATCTACAACAATATAAATGCTGTAAATATATAAATTGGACCAACTGCACCTGAAGGGTTTAAACTGGGGGACCTAATAGGAAATACCAAAAACTGGGAGACCTAATAGCAGCTATACGTAAATTAAGGGACTTATTTGCAAGAAGAAAAAATTGAAAAAAAAAAAAATGTAGACAAAACCAAAGTAACAATCTGCAACAACAGCATTGATCTTACTATGTTATGATTCATAATTGTTGTTGTTGTTGCAGAATTGTGTATAATTGTCTATCTGAACATATAGATCTGAACAAAGTAAGATCAATGCTGTTGTTGCAGAATGTCTTACTTTACTTGATCCGATGAAGAATACTGTGAAAAAGGGGGATGAGAAATGATAAATAACTAAAAGGGCCAAACAACATGAGCAGTGGTAAATTAGTGCACACACAAGAAAGAAGCTCAACAAATAGAAGCAGTGTTCTATGCATGCAGAAAGTAACATGTAGGACTAAGTTTACATTATGGTGCAACAAAAAATGGAGTACCTTTAAAATCAAGACAACAAGCTTCACATATGCATCAATTGCTGCAAATGATAAATGAGAAAATTGTTGAGCGGACTGAAGTGTCAGCGATACTGGAGCAGAGACCTGTTCGGTAGTTAAACAATGCGCCACAGAAAGATCCTGGTATAGAATATGATATAGTACGTAGAGAATTCTTTGAGCATACATTTTCATATGGAAATGTTATGATGCTTTTGTTCAAGAATATTACTATATTACTGACCTTAGTACATTACTATATTACTGACCTTGATGTGTCTATGGTCATTTGAAGAAACACCAAGCTACGATCATTTGTAGATCCTGCATCCATGGTTAGCAACAAAAAAACAAACAAACAAACAAATAGAGAAAGAAAAGAACTAGGAAACATGAATCCAAACATACAAGTCCCTCAAAACAAGTTTGTTACACAAACATCCATAATAAAATTCATAACACAAAATCCATACAAAATAACATAAAAGTAAAAAAAATGTCCCTCCTTGTTGTCAAAAATCATCATCCAGTTGTTCCAGGATATACTCATCCACCTCATCATCACCTTAAGAACAAAAAGTAAATAAAATTATGTTTATCTCTAATATTATAATGGGAGAAGACCTTAGTGTCATTTGTGCGTGCAATACACGTACATAACTATTATAAAGGATGTCTTAGGTTCAAATTCAGACTACGTTTGAAAATTTACTTTAAAAAACTATATCTATTAAGACGTGCATCGCACGTGTAAATTACTAGTATAAATAACTAAAAATTCTTGCAAGTGGTGTAACATTATTTAAATCTCGTCATACCTAGCGTTGTTGGTATAAGAGCCATATATTCATCCTTCATCCTCGCATCTTCATTGACCAAATCATTAGAAAATAAATCTACTTTGGATGCTACAAAATTAACACACAATAGAGATAGTTAGATAATGAATCATAAATGCAAGAAAAAATACAAATCATAAGTTGTATTGCAATTACCTCCATCCTCTGCTCGTAGCCAATCTTGAGTTAATATCAATGCTTCAATTATTTCCTTCTTCATTCGGCTTCTATGACAACGGATCACACGACCACTAGTGCTAAAGGTAGATTCGGAAGCTACTGTGGAAACCGGGACAATAAAAACATCTCGTGCAATCCTTGCAAATAAAAGATACTATCCGATATTCCCTCTCTGCCAAGCTAATATATCAAATTTCCCCATTGTAGACTCATTCCACCTAAGAACACCCTCCTCCATATATATTTCTAAATCCTTCTTTGAAGGCATGCTTTCACAACTCTCAATATATTGATCAAATCTAGTTTTTCTCTTTTCACCAACATGTTACACCCTTTGTGAAGAATTGCTTGAGCCAACTTCTTGTGGTATACTTTGACTGTTCTCATGAGAATTTTACGAATATTCACCATGAAGTTCCTTGATTAAGTTTACAATATTTTCTAACCGCCTTGTACCATCAAAACCATATATCTCTTCATAATACAACTTAATGACTGCCAACTTATATCTTAGGTCAAGGAAAGTCGCAACTGTAAAAAGTTTGTTAGCTTTCAACCAATACTTCATGAACTTCTTCTTCATCACAATTGCCATTCTAATAATTACAGTATCTGAACTTCTATCCTATTCATTTAGAAGTAATAGAACTTTACGAAATTCCTCGAAAAGAAGATTAGCAGTACAATAATTGGAACCAGAAATAAGCTTAGTTAGATCACTAAAATGCTTCAAGCTATTAGCCAAGGTATCAATATGATTCCATTCATCTCCCGATGGGAAAGAATTGTATTTGTTGTCTTTGAGATGAAATTTACTAAATACTTGCTTATATTCTAGTGCAACACTTAACATTTCATATTTGAATTCCATCTTGTGCAGATATCAAGAAAAACATGCCTTCCATTCACACTATGTTATTTAGCAATATCATAGAAACTTTCTTGCACTTGTGGAGACATTGTAATATATTTAATAATTTTCCTCACATTATGAATTGCTTCAGAGATTTGGTTCAAACCATCTTGGACAACAAGATTAATAATATGTGCAGCACATCTCACATGAAAAAAAGTACCCTTGAAAGGAAGCATATCCAAAATACGATCCTTTACCAACGAGATAGCAACATCATTAGCCGTGTCATTGTCAATGGTAACGATAAAAATCTTATTATAAATATTCCACTGAAGCATGCACGACATAAAAACATCACAAATAATAATTCCCGTACCCCCTCTAACTTTAATAAAACCGACAACCCTCCTTTGCAAATTCCAAGCATCATCAATGAAATGAGAAGTAACACACAAGTATGACTTTTGTTGTGAAGATGCGGTCCACTTATCCATTGTGAAACTGATTTAGCTTGTATGCATGAGAAATGTGTCCAACAACTTCTTCTTGTAATCAAGATAGACATTCATACACAATTCTATGATTGTCTTTGGAGAAGGAACTATGTGTTCAGGAAGAAGAGAGTGCAAATAATCTAAAAACCTTCTATGTGTCACTTTATTAAATTGATATCCATGATCAATAATTGCTTGCGCAAATTTATAGTGACTCTTTTCATTAGAAAATTGAAAATTTTCTAGGCTACAAGTTCCATCAACTTTCTTGGAGGATGCTCGTATCAACATTTGGCATATATCAGCTCTTGGTTTCTTTGAACATGTTATATAGTTCTTTAGGTGTGTAGTTCCATGTCTACTTTCCGAACCAGTTTTGAAATGACAATGTATGCACTCGGCCTTTTTGTATTTTACTTCTGCCTCCTTCCTATCCACCATTTCTTTTACTCCCTCATCATATTTTACAAAATCTTTCCACACTTCTGATCTATTTCTCGGTGGTTTTCGTACTTGAGTATTTGAATTACATGATGATTTGGTATTGATGGATTGAGTGATAGATTGTTCATAAGGAGAAGACATGATGAAAACTATTTTTCTGTTAAAAAGAATATAACATATAACGTATAATTAATCATTGCACTTGTGAAGATGCAACCAACTTAAAACTACCAAAATACGATCAAGAATATATTCAAAGATATATATATATATATATATATATATATATATATATATATATATATGTAGTTATTTATACCATCTCGTGAACTCTTTAGCTTTTTTGGTGGCAAAGACAGCAACAACAACAGCAAATAGCAGCGAATAGCAGCAAAGAGGAAGAAATAGGGTTTCTGATTTGGGATTTTTTAATATGGAAAATGAGGTTTATGATTTGGGATTTGGGGAAGCCACAAATCGATGGGGATGGGTGGAGTAGAAGGAGAGAGAGTAATCGACGGTGAGGAGTAATCGACGAGGATGGGTGGAGCTTGGTCATACTAATCGATGGTGATTGCTCCTCTACGAGGATGGGTGGAGCTTGGTCGGAGTAATCGATGACGATTCGTAATCGATGGGGATGGGTGGTGCTTGGTCGGAGAAATCGACGGGAATGGACGGAGCTTGGTCAAAGTAATCAACAGCGAGGAGTAATCGACAGGAATGGGTGGAGCTTGGGCAGAGTAATCGACGACGATGAGTAAACAACGGCGATGGGTGAAGCTTGGTCGGAGTAATCGACGGCGTCGCGGCGTCGAGGAGACCGAACGATGACTCAATGAGGCTTCGAAGAAGGAGAGAAGTTAGGTTTGCTGACCTTAAAAGATTAGGGTTGGGGGGGGGATTTTTAGTATATAAATATATATTTATTAAATGAATATATATTAAATTAAGAGGATATCCGTATCCGCATCCGCCTTTTTTAGGGATATCCGTATCAGTATCGGTATCCATATCTGTATCGGAATTTTTTTAGATTTGGATATCCGAATCTGTATCCGTATCTGCCCGGATACGAATTTTTTATATCTGTATTCGCAAAAATTTAAGATTCGGATACAGATTGAATCGGATATATCATTATCTGAGAGCATTCCTAAACATAACAAGATATGTCAACTCTAAGTAGAGGAGGGCTTCGGGGTCTAAAGTCGCACGCCTACCACATCTTGATACAAGATCTCCAATTCTCCATCTCGTGGCTCTAAGGTCTTCAATGTATGAGTAAGTCACTGCCGTTCTAAAAAATCTTTGTAGCATATATAAATGACTTTGTTCAAGAGTTCTACGTGTTGAAGATTTTGACCAATTGGGTTGACCCTAAGTTTAGTGTGTACAAAACATACACACATATCTAATATTTTTATCTAAGATGTCTACAAAAAGAGAAGATTTGAATTTCAAAAACAGCTTCAATATCTTTGAATCAAATTAAAATGGAAAGAATCAAAAAGATTGTGAAGCATCGAAAAGATTCTCACACAAGAAACATGTGCTCAAATCCTGGAAGAATCCAACAACTCATGAAGATTATACGTTGTAATTGTGAGCAACAAATATGTAAAGAATCGTTGGTAGAATATTGAGTGAAGGAAAGAATATAATGTGGATTCACTGAATAAATCAGTTTTTTGTACGTGACGGTCAACTGCACAAAGAACAGTCGACTACTCTTGACAGTCAACTGAAAAATTTAGTGTGTTTTGGTGAAGTCGACTGTAAATTCTCTCTTACTTTGGTTTAGGAGAATTGATAGTCGATTGTTCAAAAATGGTTGTCGACCGGCATAATGACAAAACCGTATTTGGTATATCTTTTCAACTTTTTCAAAAAGAAATTATTTCACACCCTATAAATAGAGGTGGATTCACTGAGTGTTCTTCATCTCTTTTGACCCTAATTCTTCTGAACTAAATGCTTTACCAACGATCAAGAGAGAGTGCTGTAACGCCCCGAATTCCAAACACAGGTAATTCGTAACAAATACAAGATCTTTTACTTCAAATTCGTACAAAATTTACAAGGAATTCAAAACTTTTTAATTACAACAGTACAGCGGAATTAAATGAATACAATGCAATCTACAATAATGAAAGTTCTTCAATCTTGTAATCAACTCATCATAGCAACCTCGAGTCCATGCCACGTCCAATCCTGCAACTGGAAAACTGTGTAACACCGCGAATTCCAAATAAGTCTGAATTCGAAGTTCCACAGAATCTTTACACTTCACTTCATACAATTTTACAAGGAATTTAAAACTTTTATTACAATAAAGTCTTTTACATCAATACGCAGCGGAATTGTAATACCCTGATTTTTCAATTAATGAAAAATTATTTTATTTTGCACGTAGTGTACACGTGCAATATTTTGGTTGAATTAAATCTTATAATTATTTTTATTGTGATGTGTATAAATATTTAAATATGTATTCTCAAATTATTTTATGTACAAAAGCCTTTTCTTTAAATAAATAGAAAGCCTTATTTTAAAGCCTTTTTCTTAAAAGCCCAAAATGTAATTTATAGATTTTATTTAAAATAATTATTTTTGGCCCAAAACTAAAGCCCATGGATTAATCTATTTTTTTATTTAACTTGTCATGTAGAAGACTATTTAAATACTATTTTATTTTGTACAAAATTTAATGTACAATTTTAGGCCTAGTTGCATGCACGTGCACTACACGTACACGTGCAAAATGCATGCTCTTTTATGGCCGGTTGTGCTTATCTTTTGGAGGGAAATGAAAAGTTTAAATGGTGATCATGGGGGTGGATATCTAGATGTGGGTAGTTATTGTAACTCCTACTCTCATCCTAGCCTTCCATCCTACAACCAACCAACTAATCCTAGCCCTCCATTCTAGTTAATTTTTAGTATAAATACCCCCCTCCCATGGCTAGTTATTTTGTGCTTAATATTACCTTCCAAATCTATAGTCTAATAGCATTATCTAGTAATAGTTGTGAGTTAAAAAGATTGAGTTGTGAGGGAGTTTGTGCTTGCATTTTTCCAAAGAGAAGGGCCGGCTATCCAAGGAGAGGAGCTCGGGTTTGGTGTTCGTGGAGCTTGTGCGCGCATCGTCTAGGAGGAGGTGCATCTCGTTGCAAGAACTTTGTTGCTATTGTGTTGTTTTCTCTCCATACAAGGTGGGTTTGATTTTCCTTATTTCTAATTAGAAATGATGCTAGTATTATATTGAGAAATGATGCATGGAAAATATTAATAAGAATACATTTTTTTAATGAGAAAGTTAGTTTATAAATTGATTGGAATGATTATGAATAACTTGTATGTGGTTTTATTATTAAAGTTGAGTTGTGGGTAAAAATTTCCCTACTCTTAAAGTAGCATTGCATGCTAGTTTAATTGGAAATTTGAAGCATGAAATTGATTAAGAAAGAGCACACTTTTGAAAAGAATAACTTTCTTGAATGATTGAGATGTGAACATGCAAATTGATAAGTGGTTATATATATTGTGATGTACATGATTTGACTAGAAGCATAGGTTGATTTAATGAAACTACATTTGTTAATGTCAAAGAACTACCCACAAAGTTAGTAGTTTGAGTTTTGTGTTAAATAGACCCTTTCTGTTAATATGGGTATGAATAAATTCAAATAAGAGTTGTATGTAGATAAATGATTAAAATCAGTGGATTAATGTGAAATGTATTGTCAAAAAGATTAGAACACCATGGGTCAAAGAAACATCAAAAAGAGAAAAATGGTAGTGCTAGAATGTATAATTTGAATTAAAAGTGTAAAAATATGTTTTTATTATTACAAAAATTATTTTGCTCACACTGACATATAAATCATGTGAAGTAGAATTAATCTGGAGTTATACAGTATATTTTGATGAGAGCAAAGCGAAACGAAAGCTAGTTGAACATCAAAATGTTCTCAATAACAGAGGGCATAAGTTAAATAAAGTTGGAACTATGCTTATGACGACTGAGCGCGTAGCTCATATGGTCTTGCGGTGCGGTTGGGTTCTCTGTGTTGAATGGTTCGATTCCCCTTAGCCGCATATATATATCCTCACCTTTTGTGTAGACAAATAAAATACTGACCGAAAGTAATAAATACTATTTTGCCCCTCCTTATACCGCTGGCACAGTTTGGCCTATCGGCGGGTGCTCTTGGCTGTGTTCTCCGTGTGCCTGGGTTCGAATCCTACCCTCGGCAAGTATAAAAAAAAATATTTTTTTTGGGTTTCTAGGTGTCCAAAAATTGTGAAAAAATATGGTTCTTCTCATAAAAATGTAAGGAATTTAATAAAAATGATTTGGGCATTATTTAAAAGAGATAAACTATGGTTTGTGAATAAAAGACATAAATAGAACTATGGTTCTAGAGTATACACTTGTGAAAAATTATAGGTTATAAGAATAAATTGAAATGAAGTATTAGAAGGTGATTTGGTAAAAAGAAACCTTGTTGTGTGGCATAATGCAATTTATTCTCACTTGAGAATAATGTGGAAAAATATGAAGTATGAGTATTCATTAGTGATGTGAATTTCAAATGTGAAATTATTAATTGATAAATTGCATGAGTTCATGTATGATTATGGATTAATGAATGAATTAGAGATCATGTTGATGAAAAGAAATTCGTTGGTTATGAATATGAATTTTATGAGTTATAAGTACTCAATGTGGACATTGTGAATTGGAATTGAATTGAAAGAGTAGCTAAGTCCCCCCCGGCATTTGGAAATAAAATGAAATAAAAGTTGAAAAGAAAGACCAAGGTTGGTCATGTTGAAATGAATGAATAAGTCCGGTTTAGTGGAAAGGCTAACTCTAGAGCTTCGATTTTTGTTCATGATTTTGATAAAAGAAACTAAGGATTAGTACATAGTGGAGACGTGATGAAAGTAGGAGAAAACACGAGTGAGGGCCATCGGATTTGCGGCGGAGAGTATTTCACAGGTTCTTCACGATGAGTCGTGACATGACGTGGATACGGCTCCAGGGTACCGTGGCGGCAGAGAGTATTTCACAGGTTCTTCACGATGCGTCGTGACATGACGTGAATACTGCTCCAGGGTACCGTGACATGACATGACGTGAACCGGTGGCGACGCTTGTGGGATGTTTGGTGACTGCATGAGGATCGTGTGCCATGAAGGAGGCTGAATTGCCACAGGTTCTTCACGATGAGTCGTGACATGACGTGGGATTCCCCTCCAGGTTTTCTGTACACATGCTTGCACTCATAGATCATCTAGGATACCTACCGTAGTTACAGTAGTAGATTAAGTCATAACGAGGGATTGAACCCTACCAAGATGAAGAACGATTAAGGGCTTGCCCTCGGACCTATGTAGTATGGGATGCATAGAATCCGAACAAGTGCGCATTAGTGTCATGTATTATAAATAAATGCATTAAGGACTAAGTGCACAATCACAACACGACATCAATAGGGTAGCCCCTTTAATTGTAATGTGACAAGTTTGTGTTTGCTAAATATGGAAAATTAAGTTATACTATTTCCGGCATAGAGAGGATGGCCGTGTATAATGATCGTCGGTTGAATAAACTGACGTACCCACAGTCTTATATGCAGGTAAATGGCATGTTAAAGGTTAAAGAGGAATGGATGCTTAAAGATTAAACCATGTTGTTGTACATTTGTTTTATTGTTGTAAATTTTACTTCCGCTGTGCAAATGAAAAGTGTAATATTGATGTAAACTCTGATGTAAAGTGAAAAGTTTAAATTTTCTTGTAAAATTGTACTAAAGGAAGTGAAAAGATCCTGTAGAACATCTCGAATTCAGTGTATTTGGGATTCGGGGCATTACAGAGTGGTATCAGAGCCAGGTTTTCTACGCTTTCCACACTTGTACAAATTTATAAGGAACGACACCCTAGAAGTGGACATTAGAGTGTGTGTTTGAGTCTAGAGATTTAAATGTAAGTGACTTATATTTGTGTTGCTCTATGACTCATGCTTCTTCCTCTCTATTTCTAAGATGGCTGACCACTTCGACCCTGCTGGAGACGACTGGCATATCATCGAGGAAGAGTACCACCATCCTGGACAGGCAGATTCCGAGGACGAGTACTACCCAGGGCAAGCAGATTCTGACGGAGAAGTTTGGCCTGAATCCCGAGAGATTACCCCATCTCCGGATTCATCTGATGACTCTTCTTCTGACGAAGAAGAAGAACCAGTTCGAAATAGTCTTGTGACTTCTCTTCAGAGGCAGGTAGAGACACTGCGAGAGAGATTCGGATTGTTGGAGGCTCAGCTGGCGAAACGGAAGGATGACTTTTCTGTTCTCAGTCATCGAGTATGGGAACTCGAGAAGAGGAAGAACCTGACTGATGTGCTGAAGGATGAAGTTGATGAACTACGGGAAGAACTTCGAGCAGCGAAGAGGACCCGTAGGTGTTAGATTGTCTTAGCTTCTATTATTTTCCATTCTGATGTCAAAAATGTTTTTAATTCGAATGTATAAACTTTGGAATTCAATGAAATGCAAGTTGGTTTAAATTCTTGTCTTATACTTCGAATTTAATGGATCTTTTGCATCAGAATATGTCGAGCAGAGGAGCTAGGAATGGTGAGGGGTTGGATCTGGAAACGGAACTTGCGAGGGTCTATCAGACACTCAATGCCGTGGCTCAGAACCAAGCAAGGGGGCCGGTGAATCCAGTGCCCGAAGCGATCAAACTAGTGGAATCATTCGAGAGAATAAAACCACCCGTTTTCTAGGGAAAGTCAGACCCAGATGCGGCTGACAACTGGATCCGTCAAGTGTAGACGATCTTTGAAGTGCTGGAGACCCCGGAAGGCAGCAAGGTCAAGTTGGCGACTTTGCAACTGGAGAAGGATGCAGCGGTCTGGTGGCAATCCATGAAGAGGACCATGGGAGGCATAGTGCTTGGCTGGGAGGAATTTTTGGAAGAATTCCGCAGTCACTATTTCTCCTCCGATGTTCAAGAGAAGAAGGCTATGGAATTTCTGTCGCTTTAGCAAGGTAGCATGTCAGTGAGGGAGTATGAGACCAAGTTTACTCAGCTCTCTAGGTATGCTCCAGAACTGGTGATGGATGAGGCTAAGAAGGTTCGTAAGTTCGAGCATGGATTGAGGCCGAGCTTGAGGTCCCGTATGATACCTCTTGGTATCAGGAGATTCGACAAGCTGGTCAAGAGGGCAGCAGCAACGGAGGCGGACATGGAGCAGTTCCAAGTTGTTCAGAACCGAAGGAACAACTGGCAGTCTGGAAAGAGGCCTGAACATTCTGGGAGTTTCAAGGGGCATCCATCTGCACAAAGGTTCAAACCGACAGGGGCGAACGCTATTAGTGTGGCTGGAGGACCTGGAAATAATGTGGTGAGACCTCCTGCGGTAACTTGCTTCAACTGTGGTGAGACGGGACATTTCATGTCTCAATGCTCCAAGCCACGGAACAGTAATCGCAATGCACCAATGCAGCAGTCTGGGAAGAGGCCGTACCAACCAGGGCGAGTGTTTGCCTTGACGGAGGCTGATGCTGATGAAGCAGATCAGGTCATCTCTGGTACGAGAGCTGATGTTTAGTGGTTTTTGTCATTTCTTCTTCCCGTTCATATTGTGAAACTGTTATGTAATGGTGTGTATTATGTAACAGGCGAACTTTATCTTAATGGAATGAAAGCTGTTGTGTTGTTCGATACTGGATCCTCTCATACTTTTGTGTCTCCTAAATTTGCTAAAGTGTTGGGAGTTGAACCGATGATTTTTCCAGGCAAGATCTTAGCAGTAGCTACTCCGTCAGGGAAAACTTTAACCATTGATTGGTACTATGCTGATTGCGAGATTGTGATTGGAGATCGAATCTTTGGCATTGATCTGATCGAGCTGACTATCTTGGGAGTCGATGTTATCATTGGCATTGATTGGATGTCGGTGTATAGTGCAAGCATCGAGTGTAAGACCAAGACGGTAACAGTGAAGGCTCCAGGTGGACCTGAAGTCACTTTCCAAGGGAAGCAGAAGTGTTCTAAGCTGGTGGCAACTATCCGCAAGGAAGAGACTCCTGTGGAAGTGCAAGGGATTCCTGTGGTTCGGGACTATCCGACGGTGTTCTTGGATGGTTTTTCTGGGTTACCCCCGCATCGTGATGTAGAGTTCAGCATCACTGTTCAACCGGAAAGTGCACCCATTTCTAAGGCACCATATAGGATGGCTCCAGTGGAACAGGATGAGGTGAAATGGCAGATTGAGGAACTGTTGGAGAAAGGCTTTATTCAACCTAGTGCGTCACCTTGGGGAGCACCAGTGCTTTTGGTAAAGAAGAAGGATGGATCGATGAGAATGTGTATCGATTACCGGGAGCTGAATAAAGTCACTGTTAAGAATAAGTATCCTATTCCTCGAATTGATGACTTGTTCGATCGTCTACAAGGAGTAGCTGTTTTCTCCAAAATAGATCTTCGATCAGGATATCACCAAGTTCGAGTGAAAGCTGAAGATGTGCACAAAACTGCATTTAGAACTCGGCATGGGCATTACGAATTCTTAGTTATGCCATTTGGAGTGACGAATGTACCCGCAATCTTTATGGATTTGATGAACAGAGTTCTGAGGTCGTTTATTGATTTTTTCGTCGTGGTGTTTATCGACGATATTCTCGTGTACTCCATATCAGAGGAGGAGCACACCGAGCATCTGGTTGCAGTGTTGAAGAAGCTGGAAGAGCAAAAGTTGTATGCCAAGTTATCCAAGTGTGATTTCTGGAAATCTGAAGTGGCATTCCTAGGTCACATCCTTTCTAAGGAGGGAGTGGCAACTGACCCTCAGAAGATAGAGGCAGTGAGAGAATGGGCAAGGCCTACTACAGTAAAGGAAGTCAGAAATTTTCTTGGAATGACTGGATATTACAGGAGATTCATTCAAGGTTATGCTCAGATAGCTGTACCGCTTACTGGACTGACCAAGAAGAATGTGAGCTTCAAGTGGACTGAGCAATGTGAGGCAAGCTTTCAGGAGTTCAAAGAGAAGCTGACTACTGCACCTATTCTGGCTTTACCTAGAGCAGGTGTTGAGTATGATGTTTATAGCGATGCTTCACATCGTGGGCTTGGTTGTGTCTTAATGCAAGAAGGAAGAGTAATCGCTTATGGGTCTAGGCAACTACGACCGCATGAGAAGAATTACCCGACTCATGATCTGGAGTTGGCTGTGATTATCTTTGCCCTGAAGCAGTGGAGGCACTACGTGTACGGTGAGAAATTGAACATGTACACAGACCACAAGAGTTCGAAGTATATATATCAGCAGAGGGATCTGAATTTGAGGCAGCGGAGATGGTTGGAAGTGCTCGAGGACATGCGACCTGAGATCAAGTATCATCCTGGAAAAGCTAATGTTGTTGCTGATGCACTTAGTCGCAAGAGCAGTTTAGCCAGTTTGATTACAACTCAGAAGCATCTGATTGAGGAATTGGATCGAGCAGGTATTGAAGTTGTCTTGCAAGGATTAGGAGCATCTTTGGCTCAGTTGAGGCTTCAGCCTACTCTGAATACAAGGATCATTGCAAATCAAGAGGTTGATGCTGATATTTTGGAGATGAAGGAGCAGGTTGGGGCTGGCAGGTTGCCCAGATTTCAAATCAGGGATGGAGTGCTGTGGTTCGGAGATAGGCTGTGTGTTCCAAATCAGGCGGACCTGAAGGAGAGTATTCTTCAGGAGGCGCATGCTACTCTTTTGTCGGTACATCCTGGGAGTACTAAGATGTACAAGGACATCAAACAGCATTTCTGGTGGTCAGGTTTGAAGCGGGATGTGGCTGAATTTGTGGCGAAGTGTGAGGTTTGTCAGCAAGTCAAAGCCGAAAATCAGAGACCCGGAGGTCTATTACAGCCGTTACCTATTCCAGAATGGAAGTGGGATAACATCAGTATGGATTTCATTACGGGATTGCCTAAGAGTTCTAAAGGCAATGATGCGATTTGGGTTATAGTCGATCGACTAACCAAGTCCGCTCACTTTTTGGCGATGAAACTCACTACTTCGATGGACAAGTTGGCTGAGGTGTATGTTGGCGAGATCGTCAGGCTTCATGGTGTTCCGTCAACTATTGTGTCTGATCGAGATGCGCAGTTTACTTCGCATTTCTGGAGGAGTCTTCAGACAGCTTTGGGTACTAGGACAGATTTCAGCACTGCTTTTAATTCGCAAACCGATGGGCAGACCGAGAGAGTCAACCGTATTCTTGAGGATATGCTTCGGTGTTGTATACTAGACTTTAGAGGCAGTTGAGAAAGGCATTTACCTTTGGTAGAGTTTGCCTACAACAACAGTTTTCAGGCTAGCATCGGGATGGCGCCGTACGAAGTTTTGTATGGTAGGAAGTGCAGAACGCCTGTTTGTTGGTATGGAGTTGGGGAGCGTCAGTTGTTTGGTCCTGAGCTTGTACAGCAAACTTCTGAGAAGATTGATCTGATCAGGAAAAGGTTGGTGGAAGCTCAGAGCAGTCAGAAAAGCTATGCAGACAACCGGAGAAGGGACCTTGAGTTTGAGGTTGGTGACTTCGTCTTTCTGAAGGTATCACCCAGTAAAGGTGTGGTCCGATTTGGCAAAGGCGGGAAGTTAGCCCCGTGGTTTATAGGCCCGTATAAGATATTGAAAAGGATCGGGAAAACTGCTTACCGGCTTGAATTACCGGAAGAGTTGTCTCAGGTGCACAATGTCTTTCATGTGTCTATGCTGAGAGGTTACATTCCAGATCCGAGTCATCATTTGCCTGAAGTGCCGGAAGGTTTGCAGTTGGATCTGAATTACATTGAGTCTCCTATCGAGATTGTTGATCGTTGAGAGAAAGTCTTGAGGAATAAGACGATACCGATGGTCAAGGTAGTCTGGAGAAACCACTTGGTTGAAGAGGCTACTTGGGAGTCTGAGGAGAGGATGTTGAAGGACTATCCTGAGCTTTTTGCTTGATTGTATCTTTATATCTTTTTGTTCTTGTTGTTGTATTGTATTTTCTGTTTCTCTCACTCTTGACTGTAGTTCCGGGGACGGAACTATTCTAAGGAGGGAGTGTTGTAATACCCTGATTTTTCAATTATTGAAAAATTATTTTATTTTGCACGTAGTGTGCACGTGCAATATTTTGGTTGAATTAAATCATATAATTATTTTTATTGTGATGTGTATAAATATTTAAATATGTATTCTCAAATTATTTTATGTACAAAAGCCTTTTCTTTAAATAAATATAAAGCCTTATTTTAAAGCCTTTTTCTTAAAAGCCCAAAATGTAATTTATAGATTTTATTTAAAATAATTATTTTTGGCCCAAAACTAAAGCCCATGGATTAATCTATTTTTTTATTTAACTTTTCATGTAGAAGACTATTTAAATACTATTTTATTTTGTACAAAATTTAATGTATAATTTTAGGCCTAGTTGCATGCACGTGCACTACACGTACACGTGCAAAATGCATGCTCTTTTATGGCCGGTTGTGCTTATCTTTTGGAGGGAAATGAAAAGTTTAAATGGTGATCATGGGGGTGGATATCTAGATGTGGGTAGTTATTGTAACTCTTACTCTCATCCTAGCCTTCCATCCTACAACCAACCAACTAATCCTAGCCCTCCATTCTAGTTAATTTTTAGTATAAATACCCCCCTCCCATGGCTAGTTATTTTGTGCTTAATATTACCTTCCAAATCTATAGTCTAATAGCATTATCTAGTAATAGTTGTGAGTTAAAAAGATTGAGTTGTGAGGGAGTTTGTGCTTGCATTTTTCCAAAGAGAAGGGCCGGCTATCCAAGGAGAGGAGCTCGGGTTTGGTGTTCGTGGAGCTTGTGCGCGCATCGTCTAGGAGGAGGTGCATCTCGTTGCAAGAACTTTGTTGCTATTGTGTTGTTTTCTCTCCATACAAGGTGGGTTTGATTTTCCTTATTTCTAATTAGAAATGATGCTTGTATTATATTGAGAAATGATGCATGGAAAATATTAATAAGAATACATTTTTTTAATGAGAAAGTTAGTTTATAAATTGATTGGAATGATTATGAATAACTTGTATGTGGTTTTATTATTAAAGTTGAGTTGTGGGTAAAAATTTCCCTACTCTTAAAGTAGCATTGCATGCTAGTTTAATTGGAAATTTGAAGCATGAAATTGATTAAGAAAGAGCACACTTTTGAAAAGAATAACTTTCTTGAATGATTGAGATGTGAACATGCAAATTGATAAGTGGTTATATATATTGTGATGTACATGATTTGACTAGAAGCATAGGTTGATTTAATGAAACTACATTTGTTAATGTCAAAGAACTACCCACAAAGTTAGTAGTTTGAGTTTTGTGTTAAATAGACCCTTTCTGTTAATATGGGTATGAATAAATTCAAATAAGAGTTGTATGTAAATAAATGATTAAAATCAGTGGATTAATGTGAAATGTATTGTCAAAAAGATTAGAACACCATGGGTCAAAGAAACATCAAAAAGAGAAAAATGGTAGTGCTAGAATGTATAATTTGAATTAAAAGTGTAAAAATATGTTTTTATTATTACAAAAATTCTTTTGCTCACACTGACATATAAATCATGTGAAGTAGAATTAATCTGGAGTTATACTGTATATTTTGATGAGAGCAAAGCGAAACGAAAGCTAGTTGAACATCGAAATGTTCTCAATAACAGAGGGCAAAAGTTAAATAAAGTTAGAACTATGCTTATGACGACTGAGCGCGTAGCTCAAGTGGTCTTGCGGTGCGGTTGGGTTCTCTGTGTTGAATTGTTCGATTCCCCTTAGCCGCATATATATATCCTCACCTTTTGTGTAGACAAATAAAATACCGACCGAAAGTAATAAATACTATTTTGCCCCTCCTTATACCGTTGGCACAGTTTGGCCTATTGGCGGGTGCTCTTGGCTGTGTTCTCCGTGTGCCTGGGTTCGAATCCTACCCTCGGCAAGTATAAAAAAAAAATTTTTTTGGGTTTCTAGGTGTCCAAAAATTGTGAAAAAAATATGGTTATTCTCATAAAAATGTAAGGGATTTTATAAAAATGATTTGGGCATTATTTGATAGAGATAAACTATGGTTTGTGAATAAAAGACATAAATAGAACTATGGTTCTAGAGTATACACTTGTGAAAAATTATAGGTTATAAGAATAAATTGAAATGAAGTATTAGAAGGTGATTTGGCAAAAAGAAACCTTGTTGTGTGGCATAATGCAATTTATTCTCACTTGAGAATAATGTGGAAAAATATGAAGTATGAGTATTCATTAGTGATGTGAATTTCAAATGTGAAATTATTAATTGATAAATTGCATGAGTTCATGTATGATTATGGATTAATGAATGAATTAGAGATCATGTTGATGAAAAGAAATTCGTTGGTTCTGAATATGAATTTTATGAGTTATAAGTACTCAATGTGGACATTGTGAATTGGAATTGAATTGAAAGAGTAGCTAAGTCCCCCCTGGCATTTGGAAATGAAATGAAATAAAAGTTGAAAAGAAAGACCAAGGTTGGTCATGTTGAAATGAATGAATAAGTCCGGTTTAGTGGAGAGGCTAACTCTAGAGCTTCGATTTTTGTTCATGATTTTGATAAAAGAAACTAAGGATTAGTACATAGTGGAGACGTGATGAAAGTAGGAGAAAACACGAGTGAGGGCCATCGGATTTGCGGCGGAGAGTATTTCACAGGTTCTTCACGATGAGTCGTGACATGACGTGGATACGGCTCCAGGGTACCGTGGCGGCAGAGAGTATTTCACAGGTTCTTCACGATGCGTCGTGACATGACGTGAATACTGCTCCAGGGTACTGTCCCGGTGGCGACGCTTATGGGATGTTTGGTGACTGCATGAGGATCGTGTGCCATGAAGGAGGCTGAATTGCCATAGGTTCTTCACGATGATTCGTGACATGACGTGGGATTCTCCTCCAGGTTTTCTGTACACATGCTTGCACTCATAGATCATCTAGGATACCTACCGTAGTTAAAGTAGTAGATTAAGTCATAACGAGGGATTGAACCCTACCAAGATGAAGAACGATTAAGGGCTTGCCCTCGGACCTATGTAGTATGGGATGCATAGAATCCGAACAAGTGCGCATTAGTGTCATGTATTATAAATAAATGCATTAAGGACTAAGTGCACAATCACAACACGACATCAATAGGGTAGCCCCTTTAATTGTAATGTGACAAGTTTGTGTTTGCTAAATATGGAAAATTAAGTTATACTATTTCCGGCATAGAGAGGATGGCCGTGTATAATGATCGTCGGTTGAATAAACTGACGTACCCACAGTCTTATATGCAGGTAAATGGCATGTTAAAGGTTAAAGAGGAATGGATGCTTAAAGATTAAACCATGTTGTTGTACATTTGTTTCATTGTTGTAAATTTTACTTCCGCTGTGCAAATGAAAAGTGTAATATTGATGTAAACTCTGATGTAAAGTGAAATGTTTAAATTTTCTTATAAAATTGTACTAAAGGAAGTGAAAAGATCCTGTAGAACATCTCGATTCAGTGTATTTGGGATTCGGGGCGTTACAGGAATAAATAAAATATAACTATGATAAATGTACAATTGTAACAACTTTAGCATTTAAGTAATCATCAGCAACAAATTCATCTTTATATCTTCTTGTAAACTCCAAGTCCTGCATATGAAACTGTGGGTACATTAGTTGCTTACAACCGACGAAATATTATACACGGCCATCCTCGCTATGCCGGAAGTATAATAATTCTTAAATACTTTAACAATCACAAACTTGATCACAAACAAAGCTAAAGGACTTTCTATTGATGTTGTGGGTGTTGTGCACATAATCATTAATGCAGTTATTTATATTAAATGACACTAATGCGTACTTGATCGGATTCTATGCATCCCATAAAACATAGGTCCGAGGGCAAGCCCTTAATCGTTCTTCATCTTGCAGGGTTGATTCCCTCGTTATGAGTTAAACTACTACAGTAACTACGGTAAGTATCTTAGATATTCTATGAGTTACGAGCCCGTGCCTAGACAGCCTGGAGGGGAATTCCACGTCATGACATGATGCATCATGCAGACAACCTATGGATAATTCGCCTCCGTCATGGAACGATGGCACTACGTTGTCACTAAACACCCCACAAGCGTCGCCACGGTCCCGATAATTCTGGAGATATATCCACGCCATGACATGACGCATCATGCAGGCAGCCTATAAATACTCTCACACCATAGATCCGAGACCCTCATACTTGTGTTTTTCTCTTACTTTAATCACATCTCCACTATACTGTAGTCCTTACATTTTTAGCTTGTTTTAGAAGAAAATCATCACAATCTAGAGCTAGCTTACCCTACAGGACTTAAACCAAACAAAAGAGACAGTCATCCCAACTGGTTACTTCTTAAGAGATGCTTAACCCACACTGGTTGGCTCTCAAATTCATTAATAAATACTGCAGGTTACTAGGGTCTCGCCTAACCTCTAAATTCCAACAACTGATATGAAAGTGAGAGACTTGTTGGTCTGAGTAACTAACTGATATGAAAAGGGGTTAAACTTTTTATAGGTCGACTGTACTGTGAACTTGAGAAAAATTGATAATTCAATAAAATAGAGCATTTAACAAGACTCGAATCCAAGACCTACACCTCCGCCCATGAACAGTAATGGACCCAAAGCGCACCCGAAGACAAGTTGGTCTTGAGTGACTAACTGACACAAGGTCGGTTAGTTACTTTTTGTGGAGACCGTACTGTATTTATTTTTTCCTTTACAAAATTCGATTTCTCAATTAATTTGTACTCACTCAAAAATCTAAATTTTTTTCCTGAATGTGTTCTATCAAAATACAGTATAGTATATTATATTCAAACTTTATAAAAATTCTCTTTTTGACAATGTAACAAAGCTTCCTCCCAAATTGTATAAGAAAACATATATAATCAATTTTCAAATAAAATGTTGTTTTTAATCAAAAACTTCTTCATAAAAATTTCTGTACTCATAAAATATATTAGTGTGATTAATTCCACATTTCTTTACCACATTAGCATAAAAAAAAATTAGTTTTCATACATATTGCATTATTTTGACTATTATTCTAACATGCATCAATTTTTCATTCCAACAAATTCACAAGATAGTACTCCCCTTTTTCACTTTTTAATTTAACAAGAGTTCTGATTATTAATACGAATCACAATATCAATTCAACATATCATGACACAACTAAATTAAAATCATGAAATCTACATTCATCCTACTAATCAAAATTTAACAATAAACCATTTATCAACTAGCATGCATTCTACTCCTAAATTAGAAAGGATTTAAGAAACACCCACCGAAGAAAATATAATTTCCAGCAATTGAACTCCTAGAATGAGAAGCTCCTAGCAGCAAAACTCCTTCATGGCACCAAGAAAAGCTCCACTTCGTCTCCTGGAAATCCGTGCACAAGGAAAAAGCTCAAACTCCATTTCGGCCAAGCAAAAGGAAACAACACTCATTCTCTTCATATACATATATGTATATATCCACTTATGTATGTATATATATATATATATATATATATATATATATATATATATATATATATGTATATATATATATATGTATATATATATATATATATATATATATATATAAGTAAATAAGTAATATATGTGTATAAAGGTGCGTAGGTGGAGAAGCACATGGACTGGTTTTATTAGATTGATATTCGGAATTGAACAGAGAAAGAAAAGAAGGAGGGGAAGGGGTTTTACTGGTTTGGTTGGTTTCGGATTTTGATAGGGAAAGAAATGAAGAAAGAGATGAGGAGAAAGTGTGTATTAAGGGGTATTTTATAGAATAGTAGAGTAGTTAAAATAACTACTCTCCATTAGTGCACCCACTAATCCACTCTCAAATTTCAAAATATTCATTTATGCCTCCACTCCAAAACAGCTGGCCACCATTTTTGAGTGTTCGAATCGCACGTGTGCACGTGCATGTGCTTTGTGTACACTTCACAAAATTAATTATTTATAATTTTAAATTAAACCGTATATATATATGTGTGTGTGTGTGTGTGTGTGTAAAAATTAGTTTAATTAAAAATTATAGTTTTTCATGCACAAATAAAATAAACACACACACTTCAAATTTTCATTTTGAAAAGAATACGCTCAAATACGTGCACCGCAAACACGTGTGTCCCATATAAAAATATTAAAATACGAAATCGGCTTTATCAACAGAAAAATATTTATATATAATCTAAATACAACATAAGAAAAATATATTTATTAATTTATATATATTCCACAGCATAATCACTACATACATAGAAAACATGTGCACCGCACGTACAAAAGTATTTTAATCAAAATAGGAGAAAAATAAATTTCTGTTTATAAAATGAATTCGAATAACTAAAATAAATAATTGAAATACATAAAAAAAATATCACACATGGCGGTGGAAAACACGTAATCTATAAGTGCATCGATAACACGTACAAAGCACGTAAAAATACATAGATTGGAATTTATATTTGAGTTGACTGAAATAGGATAAAATAAATTTTGAGAATACTGGAAATGCATAAATATTTGGAATCCAAAATACGTAGTGAAACACGTTATGGATATTACCCGTAATGGTACAAAATACACGTGCGTAACACACGAGGGCAAAATTGTTATTTCCAATTATGCGGGGTGTTACACTCTTTCCCCCTTAGAACAGTTCTGTCATCAGAACTCACTAGGGTAAAATTTATATTTTGTACACACCAGAGAAAAATATCATTATTGTATATAGAAAACTGCAAATATTAAGAAACTAAATGTAGTATAAAAATAAGCATTGTGGAAGAAAAAGACAAACTCTTTATAAGAAAACTGTGGGTAACAAAATTTGTAAGAACGGAACAAGAAAACTAGGAAAATAGCATAAGAAAAAGAAATGTGGCTAAAAAAGATAGGATAGATTGAGAGAAATTTTCATACAAAAATAATATTAGATAAAATATTAGATAAAATTAAAAAAAACCTTAGTCATTGGTTGTGGAAAAGTTCGGAAAAAAACACAGTAAAGAGAAACATATTCAATAGATAATTTATAAATAGGTTTAGTAGTCAAAATTTATCAAGGTAATAAGCGGTAGAAAATCGCAAACTGAATTGGTACTGTGTGACAAAAATTGAATTAGCAATTTAAAAGAAGACTATTGGATAACAGTTTGAAAAATAAACGAGAATGAAATTTAGTTAAAATTATAGACAACATAAAATGATTTTGTATACCAATAAAATAATTTGTAGGGTAACTATAATCATTATACATACGATTTGAAAATTAAAGATATAGAAGGCATACATCGAAATACTTTCGAATTGTCAAGTAGGACAAGAAAACCAACATGCAAAATTATATACGTACATAGTTGTAAAAATTATAAGGTGAAACAAACAATAGCATGATACGAATATTATAAAGGATTTGTAGGAGTAAAACAAGATATCATAGTAGTAAAAGTAGTAGCATATTATTGAGACAATGCAAATACTATTCATATAGAAATAAATTACGAATCGAAGAAAAGTATAATTACTAATTTTATTTTATTTTTTTGTTAGGTGAGTAGCCACCAAATCTAAGATAAGTTAATAGCAAAATACGATGAAGTGGTATGAAATGCTAACCCATGTAAAGATACAACATAATAAGAAGAAGGCGGCAAGATAGTTGAGATTAAGTAGTAAATACACAAGTAGGATAGATATAGAAATCAGTATAAAACATATAATGCTAGGTTGTAAAATATTATAAAACTAGGTTTGCCCGTTGACACGTGCCTACGGCACGTCTTCAGAAAGGTACACTTTGTTTGATCATATAAAATAGTTTTGGAGGTCCTGCAAATTAATTGAAGTAGCAAACATAGAGCAAAAAACATATTATATGATTTTTTTGAATTTTTTGAATTATTTTTAAATTTTTAAATTTTTAATTTTTTTAGTTTTTTAAAAAAATATTTAAAAAAAATTATTTTCTTATTTTTTTTAATAGAAGAGGGAGGGAGGGGGAGAGAGAGAGAAAAAAAATAATTAATTAAATAAATATAGGTTGTTTTCGGTGGGGGATTTGAATTTGAGTTTTAGGGAAAACCTTTTGGGGGGAAAATATGTTTTGTGATGTTAGATCCGAGCCTCTGATTTTTTGGGGGATTGAAGGAGAGCCACTTGATAGCTTTCTTTGTGTTTTATTATATAGATAGTATAAGCTAGTACAAAAATAGAATATGGGTAAGTAAATATTATGGAAAATAAAGTAGGGGATATCAAAGTAGAAAATTTCCTTCTGGTGTAGGTTCACCTCGTTGGTGTCAAACTGCAAACTTGCCTCCTTGAAATCAAGTTGCAGAATTGCCTCTACGACATCCGATTGTAGTTTGCCTTCTGGACTTTTGGTTGTAGACTTTGCCTCCCCAACGTCCAGTTGCAGTTTGCCTCCATTGACGTCTAGTTGCAGATTTGCCCTCTCGACATCAGGTTACACCAAAACGGGAAATGGAAAGATGTAATTTTTCATTTGTACTTGGATTGTAACCCCTGTTTATCCAAATACATATTTTCTGAATATTTTCCGTATTTTGATTATTTATGAATTCGTTAATATTTTAAACTCAATTTGGGCCTTCTATTAAAATCTTTTCAAACCGAAAATTGTATTTTCTTCGAATAGTTGTACATTCTAACTTTAATGTTTATTTTCTAAGTGATCGGCTATTTGTATCTTATTTTATTACTATTTGGATTTTAATAAACTTGTTTATCTCAAATCTCATTTTGATATGTATATCAAAATTATTATTGTTGTTATTAATATTATTATCTTGATTGTTGATCTAAAAATCTATTTCTATTGATTTTTGTATTTGTAGTGATTTCAAATAATTTTCATATTGCAGTACAATATATATCTTGATATATAATCCTACAATTTATTGGTTATTTTATTTTCCTATTGTATTTTTAAACCCAAATACCCATTTGAATAAATCTTATTCCTATTGGTTTTTATAAACCCCAAAACCCATTCCTATACCCTGTTAACTTAACCCAATACCCATTTCCCTATTTAACCCAACCCATTATATTAACCCTAACCCGTTTAACCTATACCCACACCCGTTTACACCCTATATATGTTTACCCTACTTTTTCCCCTAACCCTAAAAGCCTGTTCATCTCCCTACCCAGCCGTCTTCTTCTACCCCTGTCACCTCCCGACCTCTCATCTCCTAACCATCCTGATCACCCACCTACTCTCCCGATCGTCTCCTCCTCCCTGTCGCGACCCTACCGCAACAGCGCCTGCTGTCAGCCGTTCACCTCCTTCTCCCTTCGTCGACTGGTCGCCACCCTCGGCCAGTGACTGCACCCCGGCAACCTCTCGTTGTTCCTCTGCAGCGGCAGCCGTCCCCCGCGCGCCTCCTGGTGTGTCGCCTTGCACCTTCTGCAGTGCACCACGAGATCCCCGAGCACCCCTGTGCTCCACCAGCACTTCGACGCTGCTCCCCGACGACAGCAGCCTGTCGACGTGCCTCTCCTCCAGCCACCACACCGGTAGCCCTGTCCTGCCACCGCCGTGTCCCCTGGCCGCTGTCATCCAACCCTCACATCGCCGTCTGCCGCCAAGCCTAGGTTGCTGTTTGATCAAGTGTTGATCACTTTGAATGTAAGCTGTCGATCGTTGTGATAATCTTGATCATCATGATCATGTCCCCTTGGTTTTGATTCTGGCCGTCTGTTGGATCTTGATCATCTTGCTTGATTGGACATGGGCTGTCCGATCCCCATCGTGATCGCGATCATGATCTCTTGATCTTGATTGATTGATTCCTGGTCGTCGTTCACCCATGATCTTGATCCATTGATCTCGATCGTCGGATCTACTCTGATCATCATCATCCTTATTGTCACCATCGGGGTGATCTTGGCCGTTCGATCGCGATCATCATCAACTTCATCATCACCTTGATCTGGACCGTCCGATCATTGTTTGATCATCTTGATCTTGATTGTCATCGTGATCCTTTCGTTGGTTTGTGTTCGTGATTGGTTCGTGATCCGTTTATTGTGTTCGTGCCAGGGAATTCGTTCCTATTATTCTTGTGCTTGCTTCGTCCTGTCGTCGTCTCTCAGCCAAGTAACTTGTACTCAATTTCTTTGTATGATAAAAGTCATAAATACCGCTTGTAGTATAGTTTGGTTCTAGAGACAACTCGTGTGTGATATATTTTGATGAGTATTGTCTCTATAGTGCTGTTTGACCATAGTTGCCTCACAACACAAATTTGATATGAAACAACTTAGGTTTTGACCGTTCTCGATGTGATTATATTTGTGGGATAATTATGAGAAATCGTGTGTTTGTTTAGATCTATGTGATATACTTGTTGTGGACATGCGATATACTCTATTTCATGATGATTGGATACTTAGTAGACCCTATAACATGTTTGGTTGTGTTTGGGACGAGTTTCGTATGTTGTATGTTGATTTGTTGTTAAAAGGAAAATCTGTATTTTGTCAGAATTTTGATTAGGGATTACCCAGAATTTTGGTGGACTTAATTGGTAAGATTTATATGTCGTTTTATGCTTTCGAATAAAAACTATACTTGCTGGATTTTACTCGCTGTTCTGTAAATAAGTATATTTTCACCCTAGTTCCTTTTCCTGTATGAAAAATAGTTTTGAAATATGAAAGTTAGCTTATTTTGTCTATTTTCTTCTCCCTTTGGCAGATTTGGATTTCGTTTCACGGTTTGCGAGATATTACAGTTTTCGTACAGTAGTGTTGGGAATTCCAGATTTGCCAAGCTGTCGTTTCTTGATATTTTCTGATTTTGTTGACTGAACTAATCTTACTGAAAAATTATGAAACTTTATATTATGATACTAGACATATAGGGAAATACTCCAAATTTTTCCTGGATTTATTTGAGGTGTTTTGATGCCGTTTTTCTGACTTTGAATTCGATTTACTGATTTCTGGCTGAACGTATTTTTTGGATTCAAACCAGTTTTGAGTTATGATTTTTTGAAATACTATATGACTTATAGTATCTACTGGATTCGGTTGGAAGTCTATTTTCCAGATTCTCTACCGGATTCAAGTTTTGATATTTATGGTAATGGGATTCACTATTTTAGTACTGTACTGTCTTGCTGTCCTGAATTAGAACTTACACTATTTCACTCTTTTATATGACTGTCTATCATTTGTACACGTTTATATGTCATCTTGAACCTGTTACATGTTTATACCATATTATTCTTGACATGTTTATAACACATACATGCCTGTCTGATAATAATAATAAATAACCAAACCGGGGTTTAAGGGAAAGATCTAGTAGTGGAAAATTATAGAAATGTGTACTCGGAGGAGGACCAATAGGTTCTGATTGTCTGATTACTATTACTGATTACCTGACTGCACACTTCCCTATAGGAAGGTGTACTCGGAGGAGGACCACTAGGTTCTGACCGTTCTGTTACTGTTACTGATTACCTGACTGCACACTTCCCTATAGGAAGGTGTAATCGGAGGAGGACCACTAGGTTCTGACTGTTATTGTTACTGCTACTGTTACTGTTACTGATACATGAGTATACGGCCCTATATGATCCCCTACAAATCTAAAGCGAACTTGTTTGAATGTAGCAACCATGTGATAAAAGGATGGCACAAGAAGTGCTATATAGTTAGTGATAACACAATACTGTAAGAACATAACACTGATACTGTCACACTAATACTGTTATACTGTTACACTGATATCCTGAACATACTGCTACCGATGCTGTTATCTGATACTGTTACTGGACACTGTTAATTGTCATATGACACTGTACTTAACACATGTATTTGTACTGTTAGTATACCATACTAGTTGATTCTATCTTACTGTTAATGTTAGACCTTACTGTTGGTTTTATTATGACTATACCATGCTATATTTGTTTGTTCTGCTATTACTTTATATTTGTTATTTATCCCATGTACTTGTATCCTGCACTACAAGTGGTCCGTAACTTGCATTGACGGGAATCTTATTTTTTTTTCCTTCTTCCTGCAATTTGTCAAATTGCAGATTTTGGTGATTAGCTATCCGATGGAGTATGTGATCTAAAGTTCTAGTTGGCTGGAGCTTTTGCTATCTTCATTTATTTCCTATTGCTCATTTTGAACAATGTATCTGTTACTTGGATTCTTTGTGTTTGGGCAGTATGACCCATGATTTTTGACTTATTCAGATCTGATTTATTTGAGATTAATACATTTTGTTTCAAGTAAATTCTGTTGGTATATTGATTCAATTATGCATGTGTGGTTGATTCTCTTGCTTCCGACTCTGATTATTTTGTGAGATGTTATAAAGATTCCTGAATAGCTTATGGATGATGAAAATTATTTGCAAGGCTTTTGTCGCGTATCCGTATTCCATATTCTTTTTGGGAAGCGGGGCGTGAGATGGATATTGGGTGTTTAATAAAGTATGGTGTTACGTTTTGAAATCAGTGATATAAAAGTGAATGGAAAGTTGTAAATGAAGTAGGAAATTACAAAGAAAAAATATTAAAATAGATAGACTTTAAATATGGGATATACAAAATTTGTAGTAATGAAAATGATTTATAACATTAAGACGAAAATAGTGTAAAGTATATGCACGAGCTGAAATTACAAATGAAAACAATAATTATATAGTGTATGTATTATATTGAAGAAGCATAAAACTACAAAATTTATGAGTAGCGATTAATAGTAAAAGTGAATATAACAAAACAAATTAGCAAATAATATGTAATAATAATAGTATCGAATGTAGACAATAAAACAAAATGGTATGTCATATTTATATGAGTAGAATATCTCAATCTTGTTAAAAATATACTGAAATATATAAGACAATATAAGATAATAAAAAATCTAGTATCACAAAATCAAATCATATAAAATGAATGTACATAAGCAAAATCAAAAAATTTAAAAATATAATAGAAATAAAAATAATAGTTGTAATATTAATTTAATAAGCGGCAATAAAATACGTACTTAAGGTAATAGAAAATGTTAATGGATAAACATAAAGGACATAAAACATGAAGCAAAAAAATTTAGGACTGAAAGACAGATAAAACAAATTCAAAAAGATCATGACTAAGGAAGATAGACAAAATAATACATATCCAAGTGATTTAATAGTATAAGAAAAAATTTATTTGAAAAATATTGAATGTTGAAAAATACTATGATAAAAATTCACGAAGAAAGTTTGAGAGAAAAACTTAGTCTATGTGTATATCATGAATGTAGGTTCAACCAACCACACTTCCGCGCGCCACTCTGATACCAAGGGAAAACGTACTCGCATACAATCTCACATCAATATAAACGAGGAGAGAATCATGAATGAAAGTGGTTATTGAACTCGCATTCATGAATCCAGCCATCTAAAAGGGAAAGGGAAGAGAAAATGTCAGTGTATAGAGAAATACAAATATAAATCACTTACATTTAAATCTCTATAGACTGAACCCATACTTCTAATAGACTGAACTTACACTTCTAATATCCACCATAATGTGTCATCATTGTAAATTTTTACTACTTATCGAAGCGTGGCTCTGATACCACTCTGTAACACCCCGAATTCCAAATAAGTCTGAATTCGAAGTTCCACAGGATCTTTACACTTCACTTCGTACAATTTTACAAGGAATTTAAAACTTTTATTAAAATAGAGTCTTTTACATCAACACGCAGCAATAAATAAAATACAACAATGATAAATGTACAATTGTAACAACTTTAGCATTTAAGTAATCATCAGCTACAAATTCATCTTTATATCTTCTTGTAAACTTCAAGTCCTGCATATAAAACTGTGGGCACGTCAGTTGCTTATAACTGACGAAATATTATACACAGCCATCCTCGCTATGCCCAAAGTATAACAATTATTAAATACTTTAACAAACATAAACTTGATCACAAACAAAGCTAAAGAGGGACTATCCTATTGATGTCATGGGTGCTGTGCACTTAATCCTTAATGCAGTTATTTATATTAAATGAAACTAATGCGCACTTGTTCGAATTCTGTGCATCCCATACTACATAGGTCTGAGGGCAAGCCCTTAATCGTTCTTCATCTTGAAGGGTTGGTTCCCTTGTTATGAGTTAAACTACTACAGTAACTACGGTAAGTATCTTAGATGTTCTATGAATTACGAGCCCATGCCCAGACAGCCTGGAGGAGAATCCCACGTCATGACATGACGCATAATGCAGACAACCTATGGACAATTCACCTCCGTCATGAAACGATGGCACTACGTAATAACTAAACACCCCACAAGCGTCGTTACGGTCCCGATAATTTCGGAGATGTATCCACGCCGTGACATGACGCATCATGCAGGCAGCCTGTGAATACTCTCACACCGTAGATCCGAGGCCCTCATACTTGTGTTTTTCTATTACTTTCATCACATCTCCAATATAGTGTAGTCCTTACATTTTTAGTTTGTTTTAGAAGAAAATCATCACAACCTAGAGCTAGCTTACCCTACCGGACTTAAACCAAACAAAAAAAACAGTCAGCCCAACTGGCTACTTCTCAAGAGATGCTCAACCCACACTAGTTGGCTCTCAAATTCATTAATAAATACTGCCGGTTACTAGGGTCTCGCCTAGCCTCTAGATTCCAACAACTATCTTGTTCTAGAGATCAACAATATTTCATATTCAATCTCAAAATAATACCTCAAATTTTTTATTCACAATCTGTTCTAAAAAAGAAACATTACTTTTATAATCTCATAACATGAAATATCTCATTTCGACTTCTTTTATCAATTTAATCATTCATAACAATGTATACAATTCAAATATTCACTTATTCAAATGTTAATAACCATAAAATCTCATTAAGAAGAATCTAAGTGCATTCCCAATTTTCATCTTTCTTAAATTAAACAAGAGTCACATTTTAATCGATAAAATTGAGTTCTTCAACAATATTTAATGTAAAATCCTCTTTTAATTCTCACAAAATACATAAAAATATTGTAGAAATAATTTTTATAAAGTATGAACAATTTTTGAAGAATAATAGAATTTTTTCCAATTTTTATTTCACTTAAAAACTCAAAAAATCAAAAAAATAATCAAAAAGAAAAACAAAAAGCTATGGTCGGATTCGAACCCATAACCCAGCGCCAAACCCCGCGATGAACAGTTCCAGACCCAAGCACACCCGAAGACCAGTTGGTCTGAGTGACTAACTGATATGAAAAGGGGTTAAACTCTTTATAGGTTGACTGTACTATGAACTTGAGAAAAAATGATAATTCAATAAACAGAGCCTCTAATAATACTCGAACCCAAGACCAAAACCTCCGCCCATGAACAGTAACGGACCCAAAGCGCACCCGAAGACCACTTGGTCTTGAGTGACTAACTGACACAAGGTCTGTTAGTTACTTTTTGTTGAGACCGAGCAGTATTTAATTTTTCCTTTACAAAATTTGATTTCTCAATTAATTTGTACTCACTCAAAAATCTAAATCTTTTTCCAGAATGTGTTCTATCAAAATACAGTATAGTATATTATATTCAAACTTTATAAAAATTCTCTTTTTGACAATGTAACAAAAGCTTCATCCCAAATTGTATTACAAAACATATATAATCAATTTTCAACAAAATGTTGTTTTTCGTCAAAAGCTTCTTCATAAAAATTTCTATACTCATAAAATATAATAGTGAGATTAATTCCACATTTCTTTACCACATCAGCATAAAAAAAATCCTTTTTTATACATATTGCATTATTTTGACTATTATTCTAACATGCATCATTTTTTCATTCCAACAAATTCACAAGATAATACTTCCTTTTTCACTTTTTAATTTAACAAGAGTTCCAATTATTTATATGAATCACAATATCAATTCAACATATCATAACACAATTAAATTAAAATCATGAAATCTACATTCATCCTACTAATCAAAATTTAACAATAAACCATTTATCAACTAGCATGCATTATACTCCTAAATTAGAAAGGATATACGAAACACCCACCCAAGAAAATATAATTTCTAGCAATTGAACTCTAAGAATGAGAAGCTCCTAATAGCAAAACTCCTTCATGGCACCAAGAATAGCTCCACTTCGTCTCCTCGAAATCCGTGCACAAGGAAAAAGCACTAACTCCATTTCGGCCAAGCAAAGGGAAACAACACTCATTCTCTTCATATACATATATGTATATATCCACTTATGTGTGTGTGTGTGTGTATATATATATATATATATATATATATATATATATATATATATATATAAGTACATAAGTAATATATGTGTATAAAGGGGAGTAGGTGGAGAAGCACATGGACTGGTTTTACTGGATTGGTTTTCGGAATTGGACAGAGAAAGAAAAGAAGGAGGGGAGGGGGTTTTGCTGGTTTGGTTGGTTTCGGATTTTGACAGGGAAAGAAATGAAGAAAGAGATGAGGAGAAAGTGTGTATTAGGGGGTATTTTATAGAATAGTAGAGTAGTTAAAATAACTACTCTCCACTAGTGCACTCATTGATCCACTCTCAAATTTCAAAATATCCATTTATCCCTCCACTCCAAAACAGCCGGCCACCATTTTTGATTGTTCACATCGCACGTGTGCACATGCACGTGCTTTGTGTACATTTCACAAAATTAATTATTTATAATTTTAAAATAAAACGTAAGTTTATATATATATATATATATATATATATATATATATATAAAATATGTATATATATATAATATGTATAAAAATTAGTTTAATTAAAAATTATAGTTTTTCATGCACAAAGAAAATAAATACACACACTTCAATTTTTCATTTTTGAAAAAAATACGCTCAAAACGTGCACCGCAAACACGTGCATCGCACATAAAAATATTAAAATACGAAATAGACTTTATCAACGAAAAAATATTTAAATATAATATAAATACAACATAAGAAAAATATATTTATTAATTTATATATTCCACAACATAATCACTACGTACATAGAAAAAACGTGCACCGCATGTACAAAAGTATTTTAATCAAAATAGGAGAAAAATAAATTTACGTTTATAAAATGAATTCGAATACATAAAATAAATAATTGAAACACATTGAAAATATCAAACGTAGCGGTGAAAAACACGTAATCGATACGTGTATCGATAACACGTACAAAGCACGTAAAAATACATAGATTGGAATTTATATTTGAGTTGACTCAAATAGGATAAAATAAATTTTTAGAATCCGGGAAATGCATAAATAGTCGGAATCCAAAATATGTAGTGAAACACGTTACGTATATTTTCCGTAATGGTACAAAATACACGTGCATAACACATGAGGGCAAAATTGTCATTTCCAATTTTGTGGGTCGTTACAAACTGTGGGTACATCGATTGCATACAACTGACATAATGCTATAATACAGTGATTTTTCTACTTTATCAAACAAACATGAATGCTAACAGGAAAAGTGACTATCCTAGTTGTGTCAGTGTATAATATGACTTAATGCCTAATGCAGACATTTACACTACGATGACATTAATGCATACTTGTTCGGATTCTATGTAACTCATACTACATAGTCCGAGGGAAAGCCGTTATGGTACCCCTCATTATAGGGTTCAATCCTTCGCCATGCAACCTACTACTATGACTACTAGAAGATTTAGATACTTTGCAAATATTGGTTCTCGCCCCGGAATACTGGAGATCAATTCCACTCTGCAGAACATTCTATGGCCTATTTCATCCATCGTCCCAAAATACTGGGGATCGTCTCACTCCGCGAGTCATCCTGGAACCCTCATTGCACAAATACCTCGTGAGTGTCGCTCTCACCCCGAAATATTGGAGATCAATCCCACCTTACAGATCATCCTGTGGCCTATTTCATCCATCTTCTCAGAATACTAGGGATTCTCACTCCGCGAGTCATCCTGGAGTCCATAACTCACGTTTTCTCTTATATCATCATATCTCCAACTTGTGTCTGATCTTAAGTTTAAGTTACAGTTATTAAGACCTAGAGCTAGCTTTTCCCACCGGACTTAAATCAAAACACTGAGAATACTAGGCCCACACTGGCTACTTCTCAAAGAGAAAGTTAACCCACATTGGTTACTTCTCAAATTCTATTTATCACAACTGCTGGTATTCTAGGTCCTGCTCACTCTAGAATAAGCAACAATCTCAAAGAGGTCACATAGGTCACATCTAACCTCATATAAAAAATTTCAATCATTAAACATCTCTTAACTTCTTTTATCCATTTTTTTATGTTCATTATCAATCATGAAGTGACCAACTTCTTATAGCAACATTCAATAACACTTGATGAGTAAAAACCCTTTAAACATCACATGTTTAACATTCCAACTTTATCCTTTAATTATCTCTTAATTCCGCATAAGCTACATCTTACTAACATTTCAATTATTTAAATCCAATTTTATACATTGTAAAAGTTTTAGGACAACTAGATAAAAGAATCATATAAATTCAAATACTACTTCAAAAATAGATTTATTAGTTTCATAGGAATCATAAATGAGTCTACTACAACTTTGTAGTTAAGTTCATCTAAAATTATCTTCAATTACTTCATCTAAATTCATTTGCAAAACAGTAGTTTCGAAATTCGAAAACTGCTGCTCATGCTAATTGTAAAAATCATAGAAAATTATATACTTCATGAAACTTTGTGTTCTTTAGAACAAATTAAAGTTATACAAGTCTACTATAACTTTGTAGTTATAAGTTTTCCCAAAATATTGTATCTATAACCCTGAATTCTTAGAAATCTACAGTAGGGTTGAAATGTTGTACAGACTGCCACTTGTTCAGTCTTGTAAAATTCATTATAAATTCAATTCTTCGTGGAAAATTGGTTTCTTAGATTCTAAAGAAATATTAACGAGTCTACTTCAAGTTCTTAGTTTTGACTTTTCTCTAAATATTTCATCTAAAGATGTTGAAATGATCAAAATCCGAAATGTGTACAAATTTTCAGCAACTAGCCAACTGCTAACCAGTCCTAAGTTTGTAATTTATTAAAATAGTAAACGACATCCAAATATTATGAAATGTTAAAGTATATGTTCTTGACATATACGAGATGCTCCTATATATGCTCCTATAAAAAATTTGGCTATAGATTCCAACTAGTTTAATAGTTATGATTTTTTGAAATACAGCTAGCACTCAAAACAGAACCTTATGAAAATGCTCCCAAATCAAACACATCATAATTTCACACATTCAATCAACAATAAATAATCTAAACATGAATGTTCAATCTATATAAGTTATAATGCATCTAACAATACACACATATCTAGCATTCTACTAATAAAACTATATTAGAAAGTTGAAGAAACACTCACCTCAAATATAGAATTCATAGTAGTAGAACTCTTAGAAAATAATGCTCCAAAGCTCCAAGCTCCTTAAAAAATGGCTGGCCTCTTCCTAGCACAACCCACAAGCTCTTCTCCCTCTTTCTCTCTTTCTCTCTTTTGTTTTTGTTTTGAGTTTTGTTCATGACAAAAGTATGGACTATTTATAGAAAAATTATGTGGTCGAAATAGCTCCCCACTTTCCAAAATAACTCCCCACTTTCCACTAACTCACACCACTCTTCTTCATTCTCAACAATGGTAAGAAACATGAGCACGTGCATCAAATGTGTGTGCACACCCTTTCGTACAAATCTTTATTTATTAGTTTTTATTAAGTTAGGTGTTTGAGTGTACTAGAGCTTAAATGTACATTTAAGTGCAAAAATAATTATGGACTTTAAATTTGTAACTAATTTTTAGTAGGCTATAAAAGTGGATTTGGGTCTAATGGATTTAGTTAAAACTAATCACATAATTGTGACTAGAAAATGAGAAGAAAAATTCTCATGACTCAAGAAAGTTTTAGGAACCAACATGTGCACTGCAAACACGTGCGTCGCACGTAAAAACAAATATTCAAATACGAAATGAATTTTTTCAACAAGAAAATATTTATAAATAATTGAAATACAACATACGAAAAATATATTTCATTAATTTTATATATACGACAATGTAATCAACACGTACATAGAAAACACGTATAAAAATATATTCGAGTGAAAATATGAGAAAAATGAATTTCAATTTATAAAACGAATTTGAACGAGTTATAAAAATAAATAGTGAAATACGTAGAAACATTACACGTAATCATCACGTATTGAAAACACGTGCAATACACATAAAAACACAAAAGATTAGAATTTATATTTGAGTTGGCTCAAAATAGGATAAAAAGAATTTTAAGATGACAGAAAATATATAATTAATCGAAATAAAAAAAATACGTAGGATATTTATATTAAAATAGGCTACGGATATTACCTGTAACAGCAAAATACACGTTCGTAACACCCGTGGGAAAAATTGTCATAACTCAATTTTGCGGGGTATTACAAGTGCGCTTTTAGTTTTTCTTAGTCAAGACGTCGATCTTGCTTCTTTTCTTTTCTTTTCGCCGTGAGGCGGTTTTTGGGGCTTATAGAGCAATAGAAGTCCCATTATGTGTAATAGGCATCTCGGTCTAAATACTGAGAACTCACTGTACGGGGTTGCAGTATAGTGGAATTCTTGTGGGGGAAAATTGCAGCAACTAACGGGTCGTGGACTAGACCTGGGGGTCGAATCACTTATTTCTCTGTGCCTTTCTTACTTGCATTGTTTTATCTAACTTTTTCATTGTCTCGTTTACTTTAAGTTTTTAATTTCCACAATCACCCTATTCACCCCTTTAGGGTGAATTAGATTGGTATCAGGGCAAGGTTCTCAAGTATTATACGCTACACCAAAAAGTTCAATGACCAAAATTCCTCCTCTTGAAGACTTGTACTCAAGTATTATACGCTTACCTTATTTTGATGGAAAATGCTATGATGTTTGAAAGGTACGTATATATCATTTTTTTTAGATGCTCGGAGAAGAAGTCTGGAATGTTTGCATCACCCAAATAGATATTCCTGTCAGTAGTAGAAAGAAGTCCTTCACTAAAGTTAACATTTCAGTGAAGAATGAAAACTTAAAGGCTATGACCGCATTGTACGCAGGCCTGAACAATGAGAAACCTATGCGATGTGGACGCAACTGCAAACTGCTTATGAGACCTTGAACAACATGTTAAAATGTGATGAGAGAACAATGTATGATTTATAAGTTTGATATTTTTCGTATGATTCTCGGTGTAAACATAGTCCCGATGTTTGCTTGCATTGACTTAATTGCTCATGAACTTGAAAGCTTGGGTAAGGGGTTAGATGATGACCGAAAGGTCGAAAAATTCATAAGCTGTCTTACACTGGAATGAGACATCAAAGCAACTGCCATGAGGGAGACATTCAAAGAGAAGGTATTTGATAACTATACTTTTCAGAGAAAACTGAAAACATATGAGATGGAGATGGTGGAGACAAAATGGTACAAGTAGAACATTAGGATCATTCTGAAAATTGAAGAGAAGACCATTGCCCTGAATTCCGCTACATCACGACATACAAATTCAGAATCAGACCACGAAGGATCTGACGAGGTTATCACATTGTTGACCAAACAATTCAGTAAATATTTTAAAGATAAGAAATATCACAGGTTTTTGGGAGGAAGAGAAAAAGGCAAGGAGGATGCGTACTATAGATGTAAGAAGCCCGAACATATCCATGCAAATTGCCCACTCTCTCAAGACGAAAACAAAGCGTGCATTCATACCCAAATTACCAAAAGAAGGCTTTGAAGGCAACTTGGCTCGATTCAGATTCAACCGACAACAATGATGAGCAGTCACATAATGAATTCAGATTTATGGCTCTTGGAAGTGGTGAGAGGCAATCACTCCAAGAAAAGGTAATCGAAAAACCTACCTATGATGGATTAGTTGATAGTTGTAATGATTTAAAAGATTATGCAAACAAGCTTAGTCGTGAGCTCAAGAAATATAATATAATGTCTAATGGATCACATGGCTCATATATTGCTAGAAACGGAAAATTGAAAGATACAAATTCTATAATCATTGAAAAACTGGTGTCATTTAAAAATGATCATGATTCATCGATAGAGGAAAATGAACGTTTCAAAGAACAAATTCAAAAAAATTATAAATAATTATTGAAAATCTAAAAGTAATTAATGAGAAATCTGCCCATATTACTAAGCTCGCTATCGGGCTTAATGAATGCAAAGAGAAGTTTGACGAAGTAGTGGAAGGCTGTAAAGAAGCCCTAGAATAGAATAGAAAACTTGATGCAACTCTTGATACTTTTTGTTGGAATATTAAAGATGATGATCACACTAGAAAGAGGCTATGTCGTCGAATAATTGAGCTCGAACCAACTATTGAAAAATTCAAAAAAAGACTCACTTATTTTATGACAAAATAATTCAGATCTTTTCATGACAACCTGAGAACTTGGTTACTGCGATCCACAAGAACGTCAAACTCTTAAGCAATCATGTCATACACATATGCATAGTCACTCTAATGAATACAAACCAAATTATAACTATTCAAATGTGTATGAACCAAGGCATAATCGTATTACTTGTCATTGATGTCGTAGATGGGCTCATATTTTCTGTAATTGTGCTTTAAAAATGAATACTAATTTTGTTTGGGTGAAGAAGAATGAAATTGCAAGGACAAGACAAACTTGAGCACCAAAAGTTACACTACTAATCTTAATGTGGGTGCATCAATGCACAAAACTTAAAGACCGATGATACCTTGTTAGTGGTTGCTCGAATAATAAGACCGATGACAGCAAATATTTTGCGTCACTGTTTAGAGAAAAAGGAAAGTACATCATCTTAGGAGATAATAATATTGGTAAAACCATTGGTAAAGTTAGAATTAATTTTGGTTGATTTTGCTCCATTGAAGATGTGCTTTTGGTAAGTGGTTTAAAGCATAATTTACTTAATGTTAGCCAATTATGTGATAAAGGTTATAATGTTACATTTGACAGGCCTGCATGTGTTGTGTTAACAACAGTAACTTTTGTCTACTTACTGCTAATCGTTGCAATAATGTTTATGTTATTAATTGTAATGAATTATCACATGAAAATATGAAGTATTTTGGAGCTGTAAATGAAGATGGTTGGCTATGGCATCGGCGGATTGGACATATAGCATTAGATAATCTTAACAAATTGGTAAACAAAGAACTTTTACGTTGTATTCCAAAAATCAAATTTGAGAAAACAAACCATGTGATTCATATCAATTTAGTAAGCAAACCAAGTGCTCTCATCAACCTAAGAAAATGGTATCAACATCCCGATCTCTTGAACTTTTGCACATGGATCTTTTTGGACCATCACGTACATGTAGTATTGGATGTGCACAACATGCTTTTGTTATTATTGATGATTATAGTAAATTTACTTATTGTATTTTTTTTATCACAAAACGATGAAACTCCTCATATTTTTTGAAAATTTTGTCGTAGAATTGAAAATGAGAAAAGTCTTACCATCATTATAATTTGTAGTAACCACGGTGAGGAATTTCAAAATGAACTCTTCACATCTTTTGTGATGAAAAAGGAATAAAACACGAGCTTTCTTGTCCTTGCACTCCTAAAAAAAATGGGGTTGTTGAGAGGAAAAATCGACCACTTCAAGAAATGGCTCACACCATGCTTAGTGAAAACGATCTTCCCAAATATTTATGGGAAGAAGCTGTCAATACAGCATATTACACTATTAACCAAGTAATATTATAAAACATCTTGAGAAAACACTTTTTGGACTTTATTACGAAAAATGACCAAATCTAAGATATTTTTGAGTTTTTGGATGTAAAGTCTTTATTTTAAATACTCTTGATAACTTGGAAAAATTTGACCGTAAAGGTGATGAAGTTGTATTTTTGGGATATTCTCACTATAAGGAATTTGACATATAGTGACAACAAAAATCCGTGGGTAAAAAGTGAAAAACCATAGGTATAGCCCGTAAAACCTATACCAACGGACATATTTTTCCGTCGTTTTTAATTAGCTATACCCACGGCAAAATGCCGTCACTATAGCCTATAGCGATGGTTTTTTTACCCGTTGGACAAAACCTCGGTGTTATACCCACGGTTTCATATCCGTTGGTATAGGTTTTAAAGACACCTTTTGCTTTCCTATACCCACGGTTGAAGCTCCATTGCTATAAGTTTTAGTGATGGTTTTCGTATCCAATTATTTGAATATATACCCACCGTGTTTATTCCGTTGGTATAGTTCTTTTTGTGTATTTTAGGCTGATTGAGATGTTCCAGCCTCATTATTGTGTTTGTTTAGTTCATCATCATCAGATATAATCATTACAAGATATCAACATCGATCATGTTAATCACAAATTCATAACCATTACAGTAATCAACTTAGAATTGGAAATATTGGGATATTGTTTCATTCTATTAATTTATAAATAATTAAACAATTAAGTTCAAATTATCCACTTTAATCGATTCCAATAATTACATGTATGTACAAAAGAAATATTCTATATGGAACACAAATTCGTTCTTTGCAAATACAGAAGAAGCTAAAGCTGCTCTCTGCTCTATGTGTACAATGGTTGAAGCTGAAACACCAATTCCAGCTGAAGCTGAAACACAAATTGTTTAGAAAATTTAAGTCAATAAGTAAAGAGTGTTGATAGATACACACACGAATGACATACCAAATGACTTTGTAGGAGTTCAAACTATACAAGTTAACAACTTTTATAGTTTGAACTTTATTCAACGACAGATAAAACTTTGTAGGATCTACGAATAAAAGTTGTTAACACTCTTTTGTAGGATCTATGAATAAAACTTAGTAGGATTTCAAACTATACAAGTTATCTTTCTTTTGTAGGAACTTTATTCAACTTTTATAATCATTTTCTTTATTCAACGACAGTAATGCCAAGGGTCATCTATTTTGTCAAATTAATATTATTACCTCAAGCCTTTTTAACATTGGCAGTTATTGTTCAATAGGTTCAACATATCATTCCATCGAAAATTTGCAAGTGCAAATCTTATATTTTAAACATGCAAAGTAACATGTACGGTACAAAAGTCATACCAAGACCTTAAGCATGCAAGGTGGAAGAGGTGATTACAGGACAGTTTCTTTGCCCTAGCCATTGGTCCCTGTAATTTACAGAATCAACAACTTTCCCTCCAGGTAAAGTGACATAAAAAATCTAACAAATTACAGAATCACTTACTCTACAAAAGCACATTCATCATCACAAGCAGAGAGTTCCTCATATGTAGCATCTAGAAGTGCCCCATTAAGTGAACTTAGGGATCTCCTCAACTTTATGTACCCCCGTATTTGCTTCACAGTAGCTCCAACAAGAGACTATTTATTGTTATAAAAAATGAATATCAGCAGTCTCATCACAGTGTACAATAAATATCACACAACAGGATGGATTTGTCAAAAAATAGAGCTTACACGAAAGTTCAGGAAAAGAATTGCATCTATTAGGTGAAATGCCATGCCATGAAGCCACCATATGATCAAGTAATGACCTAGTGCCAACGGTAAAGTCAACATGTCTAGGAAGAAACCACAATGTCGAATGAGCATACCCTTCCATTCTGTTAGCGATCCTACAATTGGAATTTCAGGTTAAAAAATAACATCCCCAATGAATTAAATAATATCAACATACAATGATACTTCTGAATACCTGAAGCTGACTTGAATAAGCCGGGAGAACTTAAGCAATCAGAGCCATTGTCAACTGAATGTCGTTGTCAAATCTCAATTAACTGAAATTCGTGTACCATGACAGCCTAGCAACTTGGATAAAACTTTTATAGTTTGAATAAGTAAAGAGTGTTAACAACTTTTATTCGTAGATCCTACAAAAGAAAGATAACTTTTGTTAGCATAGCAACTTGGATACAAGTTAACAACTTGCTCCATTCTGTATCCCTTGTATAACCTTTTTGAATTACAAGTTGTAATTCAAATAATAATGCATCAGACATTGTTAGATTTTTGTCGCGATACAACCTTTGTAGTTATAGTATTACAGGATTTTAAGAATGCTACATGCACCGATAACTAAGTTGCCAAACCAACTACATTTCATCCTAAATTACACGCTTACGACAAATCTCAGGCATAATAAACAAGATGAAGAATTTGAAGAGAGGATAATGAGTCTGACCTCTTTGCTAAGCGTATTATAGCGATTTCGCATTGTAACGCTTTAAGCTTCTTCCTTCATCCTGATTCAGAGCTTTACAGGTTAGATAGGATCTCTAAGAAAGTAAATGTTATGTGGCAAAGTGATTTCAGTTCAGTAGTGAAATTACCTAACATGCGATGGGTGATGTTCTATGAAGGCCTCCATCTGCTCCTTCATGTTCTTCTCCCTTTCTGTAATCAGTTCGGTTCAAAGAAGCAGGAGTTAAGTTATATGAACAAACTAGTATTAGATAAGCTGAAAAAATTTACAGACGGTAAAGATATAATTCCAGACTTCCAGTTCTATTAGGAATTAGTTTCTGTTTGAAACTTAGTCGGAATTTGAAAGAATTCACTATATAATTGACCCTACCAGCAAATCTAGTAGCAATTGAATTGACTATAAAGATGCAAGTTAAGAAATCATACATCCACACATAAATCACATTAAGCCATTGGATATATGTGCATAGATACACATAGATATACATGCAAATTCGTTTCTTAAAAATGAGAATAGCACATTCGTTTCTCAAAAATGAGAATAGCAAATTCGTCTCTTATAATTTGAGAATAGAAAATTCGTTTCTCAAAAATGAGAACGCACTATAGCCACTTTGCCAAAATATGGAAAAATAGCAAATGACTGCAGTGTCCCGTTTGCTAAAAAATGGGAAATTGGCAAATATAGCAAATGATTGTGGATGCTCTAAGGATATGAATTACCTCATCTTTTGCTCATATCAGATCCCTCATAGGGTTGTGCACATATTAGATACACTTAAGAAGTGCACTTGTATAAAGAATAAGGTTTAAAAAACAGATACATTGATCATACCCAGAAAAGAATCCATGATGCAACACTACAGGAGTCTTTATATCTTAAAAATAAGTTATATACTACATGATTGTCGGCTGTACATACTTCTATGGATAGTCAGATACCAGGTTGAACCCAAAAAAAACCCATATCCAATTTGAGACACAGGCTAACAGATGATGATGTGGTTTCCTTTTTGTTGAATATAGGTTTTATTTATTTTAATAAACCTTTTCAACAATGATTAATATCGACAATCAACCCTTCTAAAACCAGAAGCCCAATCTGATTGAGAATACTATCCACTACAAGTGCAAATTGGAAATACTCCCTTTCAATCAACTATTCCCAAAATGGAACTGAATTTCAATACCAATATGCTAACGTTCTCAACCTCCATTACCAACAACCAGTCTTCCATGAACCAACCGAAAAGTTTGGTGAACAATGGCAATTTGTCTTCAAGTAAATTGGTAGTAGATCTCAGCATAAATGCATAATTATATTCAAACTAACTTCACAGCTAAGACCCCCTTAATTTTTACCAACTATTCATCTCAGAATGTTAGGTGAGGTCCATCTCAAAATGATAGGTGACAATGAAAAACCTTTAACAATCATCATCATATATGAATTCAGACACCATCCAGTAAATACAAGGATGAGAACTCAAGATCAAAATTTATAAATTAATAGATCAAAATTTGAACTCAAGATCATTCTATTAATTTTTAAAAAGCACCTAGATGAGAACCATTCTATTTAATTTAGGAATAACTCCAGTTGAAAGCATGTTAACTATATACTGTGCTCATGATTATACATCTATATGTACAACCAACTACCAGAAGCAATAGAACATTCAACTATATGACAGAATGCACAACTAGTCAACATATCCTTTTCATCTCAAATATATTCCCTCAAAATATCTTATAAAAGCCATCCTCTAAAGAGGGTCCAATCAGTTCCTACCAAGTGCGGGACTCAAAATAAGATGTATAGTGATAGCTTCAGAAAATCTTACCGAAACATTGTTGCCACTGCCATATTTGCTCTGCATCTGGAACAAATGCTCATTGATTGTGTCAGAATAATCAAAGGAAAAAATCACAAACAAATAAATATACAAATAATTGAATTACAAACCTTGAGAGAAAAATCAGTTACATCTAGCAACAACAATTTGGCCTCGAATTGATGGGCTATAGCCTTTGCGAGCATCTGCTGGTATAGCTCTTCAAGTATGAATCTTTAGAATCAGTATCAAAAAACTAGAAATTCAATCACCAAAAAAATACATGCTAATTACCAAACCTTAGCAGTTAATTACACAAAAATTAGAGGTTGCAATGTAGTATTTGAAAGATATTCGATTAGGGCATTCTTCAAAAAAAATCCCCTTTTTAAATTTTTGAAATTGCGGAAAATGGGGGAGAAATTACCAGGTGTTAAGGGGTGAAGATTCACTTATGGCGGTGAATGGAGGTCTTGAAATCCGCCATTGATGACGTCGGAAACCGTAGAAGGAGGAAGGATCTAGGGTTTTAGAACTAAGACGAGGGACGACGGCGGGGGAGAGAGACGGCAGGGGCAATGGTGGTGTCCGGGGTTCGGGAATAAGAGGGCCGGAGAGAGATTGAGGGAGGTTGGATGTGGAAGACGACAGGGGACAACGACAATAGGGTTTCGATGGAGGAGGAGGTGGGCGACGGTGGTGGGTGGCGGCAGAGGAAGACGGTGACGGTGGAAATGAAGACGGCGGCGGCGGTGGCGATGGAGGAGCAACGGCGATGGTGGAAGGGGGACGACGATGGCGATTCGGGTGTGAGAGAGAGAGGAGAGAAAGAGAGAGAAAGATGGGTGTGACCGTGTGAGAGGGTACAAATTTGGGGGATTTGGGATTTGGGGGGAAAATAAAAAAGTTGGGGGGAAAAAATAAATTATGAAATATACCCAGTATATGATGCCTATACCCACGGTTTTAGTGATCCGTCGCTATAGGTGTCCATTGGTATATGGCAAATTTCTTGTAGTGTCTCTATGTAGCAAAACTAATCGTGTCTTCAATAAAAGAAAACACATTATTCATGAATCAATTGATGTTATTTTTTATGAAAATAATCCACTCACTAGAGAGATATTTCATGTTGTGGATGATGATGAGGCATGCATTCGCCTAGAAAAAAGACAAGTACATATAGAATGGGTGTTGCATAAGGATACTCAAAACAACTCAACTCATGTTGGGAAACCCTCTTCACTACAAGAAGACAACAGTAATATCAATGAGCAACTTACAGAAGAGATTCAACAACTAGAGAATGACCAGGTGGAAGATAGTAATGAACAAACAAATATTCCAGCTCCACTCCTATTATTGAAAAATGTCTTGCATGGAAAATTATGTCAAGTCACCCCTCCGAATTGATACAAAGTGATATGTCAAAGGGGCTAACTACTCAAACGCAAGTTAAGAATTTTATCTATTTTTCTGCATTTGTTTCCCTACTTGAACCTAAAAATATTAAGGATGTCATGGAAGACAATGAATGAATCATTGCCATGCAAGAAGAACTTAATCAATTTAAAAGGAATTAAGTACAGAGACTTATTCCTAGACCCTGTAGTAGAACCATTCTCGAAATGAAATGGATGTTTAGAAACTTGTTAGATGAATATGGTACCATTATTAGAAATAAGGTCCATTTTGTTGCACAAGGTTATAACCAATAAGAAGGCATTTATTTTGATGTTGCCTATGATGGAAGCTTAACCGATAGAAAAAGGACAAGTGACACATGTCACTTCTTGGGAAATTGTCGTGTTTCATGGGCTTCAAAGAAACAAAATTCAATTACATTGTTCATCGTCGAAGCCGATTACATAGCTGTCGAATCTTGTTGTGCACATGTATTATGGATGAAACATAAGACTATAAGGTATTTTTTGATCATATCCCTATTAAATGCAATAATACTAGTATTGTTCACATGACAAAGAATTCTGATCAACATAGTCGAACAAAGCATATAGAAATCCGCTATCATTTCATCAAAGATCATTTCAATGTTTCAACAGATTTACAATTAGCCGGTGATATGGCTAAAAATGGGATTAAATCGGGACTGTTCAAATTGGACACGAATCTTAAAGCCCAGGGGTAAAATGATAATTTCACCTACAAATGGATCTGAAATGGAAACTGGGTCTTTCTTCAAAGCCCAATAACCTATGAACGGATCTGTCTTACTAGGTACGGGTCCCAACCCGTTACAAACCAGCTCAAAAGGATAAAAAGGAATTCAGATTTATAATTATCCCTAAGAAGTGATCTTAACCGCTTTTATCCATTCACACCGGGAAATAGAGATATGTTCATATCTCGAAACGGATCCCTAAGGCGACTATAAATACCCCTCTCCCCCCATTGTTACCAGGTAATCAATACTTTTCCAATAAAATATTTTTCTTAATCATTCAGATTACTGACAAGAGTGTCGGAGGGTGCGTCGCCGGGATCCATCCCGGTGTCTCGCACTTTTTACAGGTTCGTAGCAGCGGCAAGAGACTAAGTCAACACATCGGTGAAGGTCAATAGGTCAACATGTTTGCTTTATTGTTTCCTCTAAGAATCCACAAATTCATCTTTTTGCTCCCACACCAAAATCAGCAGCAACAGATTGGGGCTGTCTGTGGGAATGAAAAAGCAGCCCGACCTAACTTTATCAGCGAGACTAGTTTCAAGCCATGCATCCAAAACAGAAGGGGAAGGCAGCGGTCTCCAGCCGAAGAACCACTTCTCTTCCTCCTCTCCCTCCTCTAGTGCAAGGTGCTCCTACTCAACAGGCCCCTCCAGGGTCTCGGGGGACTGTCCAGGGGGGCTCTCGTCAGAATCGTCCGAAGCAACATCCTCCTCATGACAATGTCGTGGGTCCCAATCCTTCAGTTGAATCTATGGCTTCTCGAAGCCCTCCCTGGCGGGATCTTCGTCAAGTGATTGTCGACCGCCAAAAGGGGGTCGACCTCCGAACTCGCCAGAATGGATGGCGAGCCCTTGCGGGAGTCCATCAACTTGAGCACCCAGGGGCCTCAAGAGTTCGGACCCCCCGCTGACCGAAGTCCAGAAGATCCCCTCCCCCGAGGAGGCGAAGAGAGTCCCCTCAGCGTCATCGGCAGAGAACTCATTCTCCAGTAAGCCGAGCCACACATAGGGACCGCCAAGCTGGAGAGGCGCCACTCACAAGGGCAGATCTTCAAGACTTCCAAGCAACAGTCTTACGAGCCCTCAATATAGCCCCAAATAACGACCAGAGGCCACCTACTAATGAGCCAGCTAGGTGCCACCGCCTTCACACTCCCGGTCCTCGTCCATCTCCAAGATACCATCGCCGCAGCCCCAGTCCACCCTCGTACGAAGATGAGTCCTGGGGCTCGACAAGATATGATCAAAGATAAGACTCAGTCTACCGTCGTCTCCACGAGATGGAGAGGCGCCTCGGCCGAATTGATAGGGAAGAAGAGCAACGGGCGATAAACCTCCGCCTGAGCAGACCTCCATTCTCCCGCACCATCATGGAGGTCCCCATCCCAGAGAACTTCAAGCTGCCTCACTTCGAGTCATATACCGGGGAATCGGACCTCGCGGATCACATAGAGAGTTTCAAAACTCTCATGATGATCCACCATGCTTCAGATGCCCTCCTCTACAAGATATTCCCTACCACGCTGAAGGGGCCTGCGAGAGAATGGTACTCTCGACTCGCCCCGGCCTCCATCTTCTCATTAGATCAGTTCGAATGGCTCTTCCTTACTCATTTCGTGAGTAGCCGCCGGGCCGAGAAAACAAGTGTATCTCTGGTGACCCTCAACCAAGAAAAGGGTGAATGCCTAAGGGATTACGTTCGAAGCTTCACCGCCGAAGCCCGGTCCATTCCTTCCCTCAACCAATCAGTAGCCTCAACCGCATTCGAGCGCAACGTCACTAACGCTCGCCTCAAGGCATCCCTTGCTAAGAAGCCTCATCGGGACTTCTCAGAACTCCTACTTAGGGTGGAGAAGTACATACGGGTGGAAGAGGCTCTCAACCCCCCTACTCTTGAAGAATCATCTTTCGGGAACAAATAGAAGAATACGAGCGAAGAGGGGTCCCAATTCCAGAAGGACGACAATGCCAACACCGCCCAGCTCCTCGTTTTGAGAAGTTCACCTCTCTCATTGCTAATATATCAAAAGTTCTTATGGAAGTGGACAAGGAAGGGCTACTCTGTGCTCCCCCTAGAATGAATACACCGGGTAAGAAGAGGAACAAGGATAAGTGGTGCCACTTTCACAGGGACCACGGCCACAACACGGATGATTGTCGGGCTCTCAAGGAGGAGATCGAAGAACTCATACAGTGGGGACACCTGACCAAGTTCGTCCAAAAAGATGGGGCCATGCCTCCCCCCAAAGGAGCCTACAAACGAATAGAGAGGCCTACCGAGCTTCAAGACTCAGAACCTGAGGCCGTCTTCCACCTCATCAAAGGAGGTCTAATGAAAGGAGAACCCAGCTCCTCCCAAGAGGTCTTCACCTTATCGTAGAAGTAGGATCTTGATTTTCAATAAGGTCGATGCTTGTAACCCGACCAAAAGCATGTAATAATGGCTCGCCCTATTGAAGCGGCCACTTAGTTTATCTCAATAAAAATTTACATTTTTTCATTGAAAATTATTGCTCTTGCTTCATCTCTATCCCTCTGAGTAACGACTGGCTAAATGGTGAGTTAAGAGCCCAGCTTCTCCTACATGGCTGCTCCCGTAACTTACTAAGCTCAAAAAACAAGTTTGGAGTCCAACACTTGGTTCGACGTTGCTTTAGACGCTTGCAAACAAGCAAGGGCGGGGCAGCTCACCATTCAGAGTTGCTCCTACAACTCGTTAACCCCCTCTAACAACAAGTTCGGAGTCCAACACTTGGCTCGATTCTGCTTCAAATTACTCGCTCATAAGCAAGTAAGAAGTGGTTCGCCATTTGGATCTGCTCCCACAATCGTTGAATCTCTCTTAAACGACGAGTTTGGAGTCCAACACTTGGCTCGATTCCACTTCAAATTACTCGCTCATAAGCGGGTAAGAAGTGGTTCACCATTCGGAATTGCTCCCACAACTGTTGAATCTCTCTTAAACGACGAGTTCAGAGTCCAACACTTTGCTCGATTCCACTTCAAATTACTCGCTCATAAGCGGGTAAGAAGTGGTTCGCCATTCGGAACTGCTCCCACAACCGTTGAATCTCTCTTAAACGACGAGTTCGGAGTCCAACACTTGGCTCGATTCTGCTTCAAATTACTCGCTCATAAGCGGGTAAGAAGTGGTTCGCCATTAAGAACTGCTCCTACAACCATTGAATCTCTCTTCTCAACGAGTTCGGAGCTCACAACTCTCTCCTAGAGTTGCTCCTCAAACTCATCTCCCAAATGGCTCTCTCCTAGAGCCAAGCTCTTCGCTCCGCTTGCCTCCAAAGCGGACCTCTTCTCAACGAGTTCGGAGCTCACAACTCTTTCCTAGAGTTGCTCCTCAAACTCGTCTCCCAAATGGCTCTCTCCTAGAGCTAAGCTCTTCGCTCCGTTCGCCTCCAAAGTGGACCACTTCTCAATGAGTTCGGAGCTCACAACTCTCTCCTAGAGTTGCTCCTCAAACTCGTCTCCCAAATGGTTCTCTCCTAGAGCCAAGCTCTTCGCTCCGCTTGCCCTCGAGCGGGCCTCTTCTAAGCGAGTTCGGAGCTCAAAACTCTCCCCTAGAGTTGCTCCTCAAACTCGTCTCACGAATTGCTCTCTCCTAGAGCTTTGTGATGTTCTTCACTCCATTCGCCTCACAAGTGCTCTTCCTCTCAATGGGCTCCGAGCTAGAGCTCTCCCCAGGAGTTGCTCCTTGCACTCACCTCCAAGAATGGATCTTCCCATGGCTCTTACGAGAATCTTCCTGGCCCATCTTCTTCGCTCCTAGGAGTGGAGCTCCTCTTCAAAAATCCTCCAGACTAAAAACACTCCTCAACTTCATCAAGACAAGGATGTTACAGGACTATTTTGACCATGAAGAAGGGTGAATCTTCATCACACTCCTAAAGAGAAGTTGTAGATCTTCGAGTTAGCCTCAAAACGAGGGGTCGCATGCCCCGATCGGACCTCCTTAGCACCGGGAAAGTGGATCGCAGCACAGCTGTGCCGAGCTAGAAAATGGCAAAAACTATCGTCTCGTGATTCGTGCCATGATCGTGATCAACCGTCCAAATCTCGCCACGTACTTCGGATATGCAATCCGAGCAACTTGCATTCCGAGCTGCGTATTGGAGAAAAACGACTTCATCATCATGATTCGTGCCTGATCACAATCAAACGACTCAGATTGCGCCACGACCACAAAATGACAAGATCACGTTTTCTAGTGATCTGAGTCTCTTGTCTCGTGATTCGCGCCATGATCGTGATCAACCATCCAGATCAAGCCACGTAGCTCGGATCTACAATCCGAGCTACTGTGCTACCGAGCTGCAAAATGGCAAAAAATGTACCTCAAAATTCGTGCTCAGATTCGCCGAACAAGCAAGCAAAACATAATGAAAAAGGGAGAGAGAATTTAATTGAATTTAAGGGGTTAACGGGTCGGATTCCGACCCGTTACCCAAAACCCGAACTTCCTCTCTCCTCCCCTTCCTCTTCTCCACTCTCCCGCCCAAAAACCAAGGGAACAAAACCCAAACTTCTCTTCTTCACTGCGCCGACCCCCTGCCTCGTCGAGCTCCGACCCCTTGCCTCGTCGAGCTCCGACCCTTTGCCTCGTCGAGCCCTCCACTTCGCAAGCACCAACTGCCCGAACTCCACCACCCACCTATGTCGAGCTTGCCATCCAGCCGCCTCGCCATTCTTGCCAAGCTTCAACCTCCACTCTTGTGCTGAGCTCTCCCTCCTTCACGAGCTCGAGCTCTCATCGACTCTGAGCTTCGAGTCCAATGTTGAGCCCACTCACGGCCGCCATTAGCTCCCTCTTCGAGCTCTGCCGAGCACTGAGCTCCACGCCGAGCTCGACCTCACCAAACCCATCGAACCGAGCTCCTCTCCTTCGAGCTCCACAATGTCGAGCGCCAACTCCGAAGCTCACCTCCGAGCTCTACTTCCTCCTCTCCTTCGAGCTCCATAATGCCGAGCGCCAAATCCGAAGCTCACCTCCGAGCTCTACTTCCTTCTCGCCGAGCTCCGCCATGGCCTGTCTCTGAGCTCCTCTCACCTCGACGAGCTCCTTCAAAGCTCGAATGTCGAGCCTCACGTAGCCGAGCACCAGCTCCCTCCCTCGTCAGGCTCCGAGCTCGAACCCCATTGATGCCCTCGGAGTCAGAGACGGAATCATAAATGGAGTCAAAGAAGAATAAAGAAGACGAGGCGAAGAAGAAGGAAGGAAAGAAGGGAAAAAGAAACAGAGCGGCAGAACAGAGCAAAAGAGAGAGAAAAAAAATCAGGGGTGCCACGTGGCAGTCAACGGTCAATGTTGACCAGCCACGCGTCAGCATCTAGTGGGTCGGCACTTGATTCCGAGCAAAAGGTGTTCCGAGTTGCACATGTGGAGAAAAATGCTGCTGATCCACACGCGCCGTCCGATCATCTCAAAATTCGCGCCACGACACGATCGACGCTCAGAAACGCGCCACGTGTCCAGAAAATGATCTGCTCTGCGATGCGCGCCATCTGATCATGATCGACGCTCAGAACTGCACCACGTATCCAGGTAATATTTATTTAATTAATTAATTAATTTAATTAAGTTTATAATTTTAAAAAAAAATCCGAAAAAATATTTAAAAATCGAAAAAAATTAATTAAAAAATTCTAAAAATAATTATTAATTCAGAAAAATATAATTATTAAATTATTATAATTAATTAATATTTTCGATAATTAATTATTTAATTCGGAAAATGAATAAAAAATTCAAAAAATGAGGAAAAATCTGGAAAAATCACAAAAATCCAGAAAAATCTGAGAATAATTTTAGGTATTTTACAAGCTCAAAATAACACCATTACACCTCGAGCAAGATCCGAATTTCCTTAAGAACTCTGATAAAATCCCGTACGCCATTAGACCAACAAAACTACTTCTTAAAGACTGTAGAACTCAGTCTCCAGGAGTGGGGGGCTCGTGATATGGCTAAAAATGGGATTAAATTGGGACCATTCGAATCGGACACGAATCTTAAAGTCCAGGGGTAAAACGGTAATTTCACCTACAAACGGATCTGAAATGGGAACTGAGTCTTTCTTCAAAGCCCAATAACCCATGAACGGATCTGTCTTACTAGGTACGGGTCCCAACCCATTACAAACCAGCTCAGAAGGATAAAAAATAATTCAGATTCATAATTATCCCTACGAAGTGATCTTAACTGCTTCTATCCATTCACACCGGAAAGTAGAGATATGTTCATATCTCGAAACGGATCCCTAAGGCGACTATAAATACCCCTCTCCCCCTACTGTTACCAGGTAATCAATACTTTTCCAATAAAAACTCTTTCTTAATCATTCAGATTACTGACAAGAGTGTCGGAGGGTGCACCGCCGGGATTCCTCCCGGTGTCTCACACTTTTTGTAGGTTCGCAGCAGCGACAAGAGACCAAGTCAACACATCGGTGAAGGTTAACAGGTTTGCTTTATTGTTTCCTCCAAGAATCCACAAATTCATCTGTTTGCTCCCACACCAAAATCAGCAGCAACAGCTGGTATTTTCACAAAACCTTTAGATGAAAGATGTTTTCATTACTTGAGAGCAGAACTAAATGTGATTGATAATTTTGCCTAATTTCTCAATTTTTTTAATATTTGTATTCATGTAAGAACATACTTACAATCGACCACAAACCGAACAGTTGACTGTCAAATTCACAACTCTATTGAGGAATTGACAATTGACTACTAAAAGTAGATAGTCGACTGCAATATGTGCATCTCAAACCAGAGAGTTTGAGAGGTAGACTGCAGAAATTGCACTCAACTGTCAAATATCTGACTCTCAAGACAAGCGAGTTTCTGCAGTCGACTACACCGTCACAAACTATTGTCTCAAACCCCAGCATTGACTGTGATTTTAGGCAGTCGAGCGCCAAATATTGTTGCATACCTATTCCATTTGTATGCCCTCTATGACATACGGGGCCCACAACTTTCTTATATATACCCCTAAACCTCTTCTTCTTCAGCCCAAACCCTTGCCTCCTATCCTCTCTGATTACCCATCCAAATCTCTCAAAATCTTCTCATATATTCTCAGATTTTCTTCCTCACAAGAAGAAGGGCGCCTCCTCTTCACAAGCCCAAACTCAATTCGATTATGTAACACGTAAAGAGCTTGTAAACCACAAATTGCTAATATATAGCTATTACGTCAATACCATAGAAATCTTGTAAGGAAAAGAAAACTGGGCACTCCTTCCTCCTCCTAGTGAAGAAGACGATGCAGAAGAACACGACCACGGTGAGGATGAAGGTGATGAGGAATGACTTCCTTTAGGTGTGATGGCAGAAAGTTAGGATTAGAGTTTGAATATTTTTGTTGCTTTATTGCTCTATATGAGTATTGTATCTTGTAAAAAATGTATCTCAATCAACTGTATCATTTAGAGCTCTCACTGTATATCAAAGAGCATCACAAACCATGATATTATGTAAGAAGATCTCTGTAATGGAACGATATATGTAATAATTGAAAAATATTTTTCTCTATTTGCATTTGATGTTTATGAATGTGTAGAATTCAAACGAATTATCTCCTTAATTGCATTAAGTTTAGCAACTCTTAAATCCATATATGTATGTTTGCCTATATTTCATATGTGCATGTTTTGTGCATTCTTTGTTTTCATATAGGATGCATCATGTTCACAAACACTTGTTAATCTTCAGATTAAGATGGAGTAAGTACTCATCTTTAAATTATAAGTGTATTTTGTCCACACCAAAAGAGAGAGATTGTTGACCCTAAGTTTGGGTATACAAAACATACACAAGTATCTAATATTTTTATCTAAGATGTGTACAACAAATAAAGATTGAACTTCATATAAAGCTTCAAGATCTTCGAATCAAATTAAAATGGAAAGAATAAAAAAGTTTGCAAAGTTTCAGAAAAATTTTCACATACGTTACATGTGCTCAAATGCTCAAAGAAGCCAGCAATTCATGAAGATTATATGCTATAATTGTGAGCAACAAATATGTAAAGAATCGTTGATAGAATATTGAGTGAAGGAAAGAATATAAAGTGGATTCACCAAATAAATTTGTTTTTGGTGTGTGACGGTCGACTGCACAAAGAACAGTCAACTATCCACTTAGTGTGTTTTGGTGCAGTCGACTGTCAATTCTCTCTGAGTTTGGCCTAGGAGATTTGATAGTGGACTGTCCAAAAATGGCAGTCGACCGACACATGCACATAACTATATTTCGTATTTCTTTTCAACTTTTTCAGAAAGAATTATTTCACACCCTATAAGTAGAGATGGATTCACTGAGTATTCTTCATTTCTTTTGACTATAATTCTTCTATACTCAATACTTTACCAACGATCAAGAGATAGTGCGCTTTTATTGTTTTCTTAGTCAAGACGTCGATCTTGCTTCCTTTTATTTTCTTTTCGTCGTGAGGCGGTTTTCGGGGCTTATAGAGTAATAGAAGTCCCGATGGGTGTAATAGGAATCTTGGCCTGAATACCAAGAACTCACCAAACGGGGTTGAAGTATAGTGGAATGCGTGCGACGGAGAATTGCTACAAGTAACCGATAGTGGAATAGACATGGGGATCGAACCACTTATATCGTTGTGTCTTTCCTACTTGCATTGTTTGCCTTTTCAAACTTTACTCTTTACTTTATGCATTTATTGTACTCATTTACTTTATGTTTTTAATTTCCACACAATTACCCTATTCATCCCCCTAGGGTAATTTACAAATTGGAGCAGCGTGCGGCATTAACATTTTGTTAAATGGAAATGATATTTTCCCCCTCCTTCTTCACTATAATGATTCACTTGATAATCCACCTTGCTTGTGAAGCAAAATTGGGGAACCATTACATTATCTGTGGATGTGTCCCTTTGAGAGGTAATTATTCATGCCTCATTTAATTTAATAATTCTTTATTTCTATTATGTTGTATTCCCGTACCTTTTCCAATCCAAATATTTATGTTTAGATACCTTCACCGACTTAAGGGTTATGTAACCCCTGTTTTTCCAAAAATGTATTTTAGTGTATTTTCTATATTTAAAAAAATTTCACAAATTATTCTTTTTCAGTTTTCAAATTCTTTTTGTTAAAATGTATTTTTTGGATCTCCTGTTTTTGTCTATTTTTTAGTGATAATTTTATTTGTAACTGTTTACTACGATTTTTATATTGTAACACAAATCTTATTATTATTATTAGTACTGTTAGTATTATTATTATTATTATTGTTGTTGTTGTTATTATTATTATTATTATTTTCTTGATTGTGTATTAAAAATTCATTTGTATTTGCTAGTATTTCAGTATTAACTCAGTGTATACTATTTGATTTATTGTACTATGGTATTTCTAATTGTATATTTTCTATTGAATAAATTATTTACTTTTAATATTAATCTAATTGTATTTTTGAATTAATTTTATTGTAACCCCAATTACCCTGTTTATAACCCAAATCCTATTAATACCCATAACCCATTAGCAATTATCTTAACCCTATACCCTTTTTCAACCCAATAACCTATCCACTTACTTTAATACCCTATAAAGCCCCTAACCCGTTAGCTTCTATAAACCCATACCCATTTAATCCCTTAACCTATACAACTAACCAGACGTACCCAAACCTGAAACTTACTGCCCAACCCATCACCCCCCTCAACCCTAACTCCATCTATTTAAATTGAACCCATTACCCCCCCCCCCCCCATCAGCGGCCTCTCACCCATATTGCCGTTTCGTCTCCTCTTCTCCACCTCTCCCGTCTAGTCCTCGTCAGCCTACCCTTGCTCCGCCATCGCACCCCCGACCTCCTAGCACCCCACTCCCCATCCTCCTTATCTCCCCGCTGCTCTGCCCTGCCACCGCGATAGCCTCAGACACCTCTGACCTCTCCTGCCTCTCCCCTTCTTCTCTGCCAGGCCGAGCGACAGCCAACCCCATCCTTCAGCCTACACCCTCTTCCACTCTCTACCCCCTGCGCCCCCTAGCCCTGTCTCTCTACTGCTAACAGCACCGAGACTGCAGGCCAGTAGCCCGTTGCGTGGACCACCTGCAGTCCATCGGTAGTTCAGCAGCAGCCCGTAACGAGCAACGGCAACCGCACGAGCTTCCCTCGCTGCCGTTCCTCGTCTCGTTGCCTCGTTCATTCGCTCTTTTGTGGTGCGTGCATGAGTGCACGTGTTAGTGGTGTTGGTTGTTTGTCGTTTGGGTTGTTGGTTCCCGTCTTGGTTCGTGACGATTTCGTGTTCGTTCACTTGTGTTCGCGAGTTGTATTCGTGTTTGGTTTCATCGTGTTTCCATTCGTGGTTCGCTGTGTTAGTTGCTCCGGGAATCTGTTCCCGTTATTCTTGATTTTCGTCGGTTTCATCATCGGTTAAGGCAAGTAACTTGTACTCAATTCCTTTGTATGATACAAGTCATAAATACCGCTTGTAGTGTAGTTGGGTTCTAGAGACAACTCGTGTGTATGTATTCTTGATAAGTATTGTCTCTATAGTGTTTTGACCATAGTTGCCTCACGACATATGACATGAATCAACCATAGGTTTCGCCCGTTCTTGATATGATGTTTATGTGAAACAATTATGAGAACTCGTGTACTTGTGAGCTCCATGTGAGATACTTGTTGTGGACATGTTAATTACCCTATTTCATGATGTTTGGATACTTGGTAGGCTCGAATTCATGTTTGGTTGTGTTTGGATCAAGTTTCGTTGAATCTATGTTGATTTTGGTTTTTGAGAAAATTTTGTATTTTGCCGATAATCTGTCTTGATCAGTAATTTAGACCATATTAAGGTCAGTATCTTAATTTCAGTATAAAACATGAGTTTTAGAGGAATTCGTCTTCTTTCCAACCCCTCTGACCTTGCTTGATTTCGTTTTTGCATGTGTGAGTTATGACTATTTTACTACAGAGGTGTAGATCTTTTCCAGATTTCGTTTCTTGGTGATTTTGATGACTAAATTATTTTGATACTTGTGCTAAACATAGGGAAATATCCCAGATTTTGATTCTAGAAATATAGGGAAATATCCCAGATTTTTCGTGGATTTATTTAATGAGTTTTCCTGCTATTTTCCTGCTCTTAAATTCGTTTTTCTGATTTCTGGCTGAACCTATTTTCTGTATTCAAATCAGTTTTGAGAAATGTTTTAGTGCATTAGTATGTGACTTATTTATATTCGCTGGATTCAGTTGAGAGTCTATTTTCTAGACATTTTGACGGATTCAGATTTGCATATTTGTAACACTAGGAATCACTGTTTTACTACAATATGGTTTTGCTGTCCTGAACTTGAGATTTATTTATTTTATTCTTTTATGAACTATCTTGCACTCGTACATGTTTATCTTGCAACTTGAACCTATTACATGATCATGCCATGTTATTCTTAATATATCTTGCACACATACATGCTTGTTTGACATTAATAATAAATAATCAAACCGGGGTTTAAGGAAAAGACGTTAGTAGTGGACAATATAGGTATGTGTACTCAGAAGGGGGCTCGTGATCCCATTACTTGTTGCCATGTTTCATGCTCGCATGATTCATGCGTATTATTATGATATTCTGCCATGAACTCACGATTATATGATTCATGCCTGTTATTATTATATTATGCCATGAACTCATGATTACATGATTCATGCCTGTTATTATTACTTGTTGCCATGTTTCATGATTACATGATTTATGCCTGTTATACCTGTTGCCATGTTTCATGACTACATGATTCATGCCTGTTTCTGTTGCCATGATTTCACTACGTGATTCATGCCTGTTTACTTGATACTTGTTACTTGACTTGACGCCTGAGTACACGACCCTATAGAAACCCACCACTAGGCCTAAACGTAACTGTTTGAATGTAGCAACCATATGTTATAATATGGGGCGCATGAAGTGCTACCTAGCTAGTAATAAATACAAGACTTGAACATGATACTTGAACATGATACATGCTTGCTTGACACTTGACTACATGATACATGAGACTTGATACATGACACTTGATACATGATTACATGATACTTGACACTTGATATTTGTTTACAAGATACTTGTTTACTTGACACTTGATTCATGCCATTTACACTTGATCACCTTGCCTTGCTAGTTGTTTATTTCGATATCATGCTTATTCCATGTTGTTAGTCAGTTTCCCCATGTACTTGTATCCTGCATTACAAGCGGCCCGTAACTTGCAATTGACGGGTACTTGTTTTCTCTTTTTCTCTTTCCTGCAATTGTTAAATTGCAGATTTTGGAGAACAGGTTCCAGAGGGTATTGGTGACATGATGAACTAGATGCTAGAATTTTGCTATTATTATTCTTGTTGCTTATTTTGAACAATAATGTATCTTGTACTTAGATTTATTTGTATTTGGGCAATGTGACCCAGGATATTGACTTATTCAGATCGGGATATATTTGAGATTAATTAATTTTGGTTTCAAGTATTCTTGTTGGTATTTTGATTCGATTATGCATGTTGGTTGATTCTCTTGCTTCCGACTTTGATTATTCCTGTGATATGTTGTAAAGATTCCTGAACAGCTTATGGATGATAGAAATCATTTGCTGGGCCAATGTTACGTGCTCGTATTCTGTATTTTTGGGAAGTGAGGCGTGATAGGTTATGTTAGAAATAGAGCATATCCAGATGGCTCAAGGGGATCTCTCGGAGGAGTGCTCCAATATTTGCCTTCAGAGTGTAGAGACATGTCTGACTAGACTAAAGAGAAACTCAGACACTTCAAACCTTGATTTGAATTAGACTTTCTAGTTATTGTCATTTGAGGTACATTGGCTTTTAATAATTGCGTCTTACAAATATGTAGGAAGAGGAATTGGGTGATGAGACCATCGGCAATATAGATATTTTTTTAACGCTAGCCACAGGAAAAAAAAGATGGGAGTTTTGTAAACTCTGATCAGAGGATATATTGGTATATTTTAAAATCCTATTTTGCTTGTTTGATTTTCTAATTCTCTTTGAAATAAACAACTTAATCTTATCTTTTTCTTTCCATCTTTTCAAGAAGGCAGCCAAAAAGAAGCAGGATGAGAGGTCTACTTCGAGGAGGGGGGGGGGGTCAAAATGAGCATATAACTTGGTTGATGGCAGAGTTGCAAGGACTTACAAAATTTGTTGCAACTGTATTCAGGAAACATAATCCCGACACCGAAATTCCATTCCAGACATAGGTTTGTATTATAACTTACACCAATTTCTTTGAAGTAAACCATTATTTCAGTGAAACAAGTGAAAAGTTAACATATGAGTTCAAAAAAATATGAAATTTTTGCTAGTAGTTAGGAAACATCATTTATGAGCTAATCCAACTTGTAGAAGTGAGTTTTGACAAGCGATTTGCAAGACATGATCCTTATCACTTTAAATTAATAATGTAAACTGATACTCCGATACTGGAGAAAATTCAAGTTTATAGTTCACCTGGAACATGATTAGTAACGAGGTACTTAGTAAAATAATTGGTCTCACCAATTTTATAAATTCCAAGCTCAATTCCGATGAATTGTAATTTCTTATATTCGCTCGATACTTCAATATGAGAGTGAAACTAGTGAAAAATTAACAAATGAGTTTTAAAAAATACGAAACTTTATTAGTTAGGAAACATCATCAACGAGCTAATCTACCTCATAAAAGTGAATTTTGGCTCACCGATTGTAAGATATGACTCCGTGTCACTTTCAAGTAATAAAGTTAAATGATACTCCGATGCCGTAGAAAATTCAATTTTAGAGCTCACCTGACACTTGATTAGTAACACGATACTTAATAAAATAATTAGTCTCACTAATTTTATAGATTCCAAGCTCAATTATGACACATGTTGACTAATTTTTGACAAATTTTTGCATTACACATGGTGGCCAAAGAATTTCATTGGTTTCCAGTCATGCAAATCCATAGGGGAAAACTACTAATGAGCATGGAAGAAACTCCACGGGAAAAAGGCGTACACAGTAGCAGTAACTTGTAGGTGATTTTTCTTTGTTTAAGTTTTTTTGTGAAGCATGTGTTGTAAAACTTAACCTTTAGTAACTGTTTGTGCTCAAATTTTCTGTATGTTAATTTATGTGAATTTTGATTCAATTGCTGGATATTGGACTGAATTGCTGGATATTAATGTGAATTTTGATGGTTTCTTACATTACTATTATTGATTATATGATTTGTGAATGCGTATTGTACTAAATATAACGAAATTTTTTGTAGCACCCCGAATTTCCAATATAATATCTCAGAAATACGTGGCATAATTCCAGAATCAACTTCAATGTAATCATAAACATAGCAACTAAATACATGGAAAATTAAACTTTTTATTACATCAATTGTTTACAAAGCACAGCGGAAAATAAAACACCTTGAATTAAAATTTCTTTCTTTTACAACACATTCTTTTACAATTTGCCTAAGCCATATTATCATTCTACCACATGCATCCAATTCCCAATCTATAGGTACCTACCTGTAAAACATGAGGCTAGAGATAACCCTAACCCCTAAAACTACAGGGGTCAGTCATAACAGTATGAGTGATATCAAAAGAAAAGCAACATAAATAAAGCATAAAGGATAAAGTCATAAACAACATGTATCAACAGTAAGAATAAATGAAAAGAATATGAAATAACAATAAATAAAACCTGAAAACATCAAGTGAACCTAGACTAAGTGTCAAGCGTAGAAAAACAGAAAACAAACATGCATAAAACCAAGTCAAGAAAAACACAATGCTATATGCTGACTCTCTAATGCACACTTGTTGGATTCTATGCATCCCACTCTACATAGGTCCAGTGCAAGCCCTTATCGTTCTCCACTTGATAGGGTTTAATCCCTCGTTATGCAACTAATCCTACTACGATGACTACTATGAGATTTAGACATTCTGCAAGTATCGGTTCTCGCCCTTGGAATAGTAGAGGCCAATCCCATTCCACAGATCATTCTGTGGCCCTTACATCCATCGTCTCGAAAAACTAGGGATTGCCTCACTCCGCAGGTCATCCTGGAACCCTCATTGCACAAACATCCATTTAGCGTCGCTCTCGTCCTATAAATACTAAAGATTAATCCCACTCTACGGATCACTCTGTGGCCCTTACGTCCATCGTCCCGGAATACTAGGGAATATCTCACTCCTTGGATCATTCTAGAGTCCATAACCCGCGTTTGCTCTCATTTCATCATCTCACCATCTAGTGTATGTCCTTATCTTGTTATGTTAATTAGTTATTTAATAGATTGCGAATCTCTTAGAGTTGGTGTATCCTACCGAGCTTAACTCTACTGAACAACAACAAAAATTTCAACCGCCGATAGTTAGCGCCACACTCAATCTCTAAAGACTCATAGCTCAACCATCAATACCAAAACATTCAATAACTCACAAATCCATCATCAAAATGATTATATGAAGAAAACTTCCTAAATCAACAAAAATCCAAATCTATATAATGTACTCATAAAATTTCAGAATTCAAATAAAATATTAAATCCATTAAATAACAGAAAACCATATTTTGTAAGCCTAGAATATCACAAAACATCAATTCCTTCGAAAACTACGAATATCTCTCTTTATAAAGTCATAGGAATGTAATTTAAATTCCATTATAAACAAAATATAACTTTCTGTAAAATACTGAAATCTGTAGTAAAACATCATCTAAAACAGTAGATCAATAATCCATAATATCGAGGAAATAACCGTTTAAAGAAACGAAGAAAAACTCAACAAAACAACTCAAAACAGAAGGTGCGGTCGACTGCCCAAATAGTTCAAAAACAGGGCAGTCGACGGCCCCTTTTGAACTTTTTTCCAAAAAATGAATGGCGGTCGACCGCTAGCTGTTAAACAGCTAGATTAGGATTTTGTGCATGTTTTCAACTGATACGCTAATTACACTTCGTAAAATCAAAAATTTGCAAAACCAATTTCCTGAGATGATCAAATATAACTTGTATAACATATAGGAGTTTATAAAACAAAGCAAAAATACATCAAGATCTCAAAAGAGCAATTTTTGACGAAATCTTCAAAACAGTGAACATGAATGAGTATATATGCATATAGGTGAGTTTAAGCATCAGTTTAAGCATCGAAATTCATTGTGTATAAGTAGGATCTTGTCTAGTTCAATCTCAGTATCAAAACAAGTCAAATCCGATTGAAAACTTCACAAAACATCAACTTTTTACAATTCTTCAAATAGTATGTGTGTATATATATATATATATATATCTGTGTGTGTGTGTGTGTAGTTAAGTGTATGTTTGCATCAGTAACATCAAGAAACTCATTGTATATATGTAGTATGAAGTTCAAAACCACCTCAGTACCCAAAACAACTCAAATCTAACAGAAAACATCAAAACACCAAAAGTCCAATTTTTCGGTCTGTACATAATCAGACCCGAAAACTCAAAACTCCTCTTTTACTTCAAAATTGATCTTTTTAATTTGAAAGCTCTTCTTGTAATTCATTTAACTCATATACAATCACTCACAATAGTTTCCTCATGATTATTCAAGTTCTTATTCATTTAAAATCCAAATAGAGCATATCTATACATATACATAACAAAGGTCCACTTTTACTCAATTTAATGAATACTCATATCATACAACTCTTTATAAAGAATCAAAACAGCAAGTATATGAAGGAAAACATCCTACTCATGAGTTCTCTTAGGTTCTTTAACAATCTCAAATCATCTATATGAAGTTTTAATCATCAAAGCATAGGCTTCATAAAAAGATTCAATTTTTAGTTCATCTATTCATCAAAATTTCATATTATCATCATACAATCCTTAATCATGCTTTCTAATACACAATCATCACATACAACATGCTTAGAACCATAAGAAAACAAACAGATATCACTCACCTTATTGAAGAATCAACCGAAGATAATAAAGAAAAAAAGAAAATCCCTCCTTTCGCAAGAAAACCAAGATCATCGCTTTGAAATTCCAAGAAAATAATAATAAAGAAATCCCTTTGTGTAGTGCAGCAAAGAGATGGCTGCACCTCACCTTTAATAGGCCGGAAATAGGATTTTTAGGGTTTGTAAGTAGATTTGCAAAGTATCTCTTTTAAATATATCTTTACATATAAAAATCCTTATACTTGAAAATTACATAAAACCAATTCAATTTGTATTTGAAAACAAAACCAACACTCTAGATTTGGCCGGCACTATTGTAAAAACCCAAAAAAACGAAATTGTACATTTTGCCCTCTAAGTGGCAATTTTGCAAATGGACCCTTCTTTATCAAAACTTGCAAAATAAACCAAATTTATTAAAACAGAAAGTAAAATCTTTACCTCTGAGTTGACTAGGCATCATGCTCAGCCCAAAAATTCAGAAATCTGGAGTTTTCACTCCAAGTGGTAATTTTGCACAAAAGTCTCTCTTTTTATAATATTTGCAAATAGGTCAAATAATATTCGTAAAAAATCAGAAAACTCAGAAATAATATCTACTAATACATATTAGATTTTCCAATTAAAATTTCTGACTTTTACTTTCCAAGAAAACATTTGCACAAGATCCACTTAAATTCCATATTTGCAAATACACCATATTTGTTTAAATCTTTACCAAATCAACTCTAAATAAAATTTAAATAGATTTTATTTTCAATGATGACCATGGCAAGAAAAAAAATAAGTAAAAAAGAATTTTCATTATTTGTTTGAGATCCAAACGGCTTTTTACATAAAAGCCCATCTCTTTCGAAGTATTTATAAAATATTTTCTTTACTCAAAAAAATCACAAAAAATAGGATATATTTAATTATAAATAGGAGAATGTATCCAGAAATTTAAAATTGGAGATTTGAACAAAAAAATATTTACACGTGTTTTGCACGTGTAAAATTGAGAAATTCATAAAATAGTCAAATAAACTCAAATAAATCTGAAAATTAAAATATCATAAATAAATGAGAAAATAAATTATTAACCATAAAATTTTCAGAATTCAAAATTTCCTAACTCTGCACGTGTGTTGCACGTGCACAATTGTAATTTCAAAAAAATAGTCAAAATAGTCAACTTTACCAATATAATATTATTTAGTAATGCATAATAAATCAATTTATTTTGCAGGGTGTTACATTTTATGTAACACCCCGAATTTCAAATAAGGATAAATTCGAGATTTCACAGGATCTTTACTTCACTTCGTACAATTTTACAAGGAATATTTAAAACTCTTTATTCACAATACATCAGAGTTCAATTACAACTTGGTTTTACATAGCGGAAGAATGAAATTTACAATAAAAACATTTACAACATCTTTAAAATAAAACAGCACCAGCATATCCACTTTATAGCTCCATGAATAGTCCATTACCTGCATGTCAATCTATGGGCACGTCAGTTACTTAGAACTGACGAAATGTTATACACGGCTATCCTCTCTATGCCGGGAATAGTATAACTATCTCATACTTTAACAAATCAACAAAAAGATTGAATGAACAAGTAAAGTGTCAAAGGTGATTATTCTAAACATAAGTGTATGTCATGCCTTAATGCCTAATGCACACATTTCTATACTAGGATGACACTAATGCACACTTGTTCGGATTCTATGCATCCCATACTACATAGGTCCGAGGGCAAGCGCCTACGTACTCCACATTGAAGGGTTCGATCCCTCGCCATGAGACTACCCAGTAATAAAACAAGTTTTAGAGTTATTTCACAGATACGGATCTCAGCCTCCCTGGCTAGCCTCCCTGGCTTATATTAACAGATCCCAGCCTCCCTGGCTATTATATCGTGATGATAATCCCGTAAATGCCCTTCCAGCCCCGGTATATACATATTCTTTGGAGTATGGTAAACATCCGTCGACTACCCTAAGTCCCGGATAAAATACAGTCCATCTCCTATGGGGCAACCACAGTCCACCAACTGGGTCTATAGCCACGGAGATCCACCGTCGACTATATAGAAGCACCCATTTACGTTTGCACAAGTCTATTACATCTTCACTTAAGTGCCTAATTATTTTTAGTTCAAGACATGAATATGTTATCACCCTAGAATCAGTTTTACCTCATACCGGATTTGTTCACAAAAATACGAGATCGCCCGACGGCATTATCTCGAAATCAAGTCTCAAAATCTTTCTTTCAAAATTACTGGTAACAGAGGTCTTACTGATTCTAAATCATAAATCTTTCATGTACAAGAAACATGGGTATACATACCCTTTAATAATCATGTCTTAACTCAAAGTATTCCTTATCTTCAAACTATTCGCAACTTGGTGTATGTCTTGTTAGCATCATTCAATTCATTCACTATCTTTCTAAGACATCAATTCTTTTCATGAGTCTATGGCATAAATCCAAATCTCTTTTTGGGAAAAATTTATCACATAAAAGTTCGCGACTACAAACAAGCATATTTACATGATCTCGTCAACAATTAACACATTTACATGATCTTGTCAATTCAAACAATTATAAATAATTTATTTTCCAAACTTTATATGAATTCACACAAACTTTTAATCTCATTTAGCATTCTTACTCAACAAAAGGGATTGTTTATAACGAGATAATCGTGTTACATATTTTTCTTTTATTCAAAAGAATTATTTATTCAAAATAATAATTTTGGAAACAAAGTGCATTTGTCACTTTAAAAAATACAAGATAAGAAATTAAACCATTCTTAGTAAGTTCTTTGTGCAACTTAATAAGGAAGAGTGAATAATACTTGTTTCTTTCCAAAGTCAGTAACTTCCATAAATAAGCAGTTTTTGAGAGAAATAAAATAAAAGAAAATGGTGGCAACAAGTTTCGAACCCAACACCTCTTATAAATAGTATTCACTGGCTAACCAATAAGTCCAATTATATTTTCTGTTTAGAAGTTGTATTAATGTATTTTTGTTAATACTATTTTGAATTTGGTTTCTTTTAATAACACTTGTTCACCCAATAATCCAATTATTTAGGACATTGGAATACATCTCACTTTTGGACTGAGATGAAATCAAGAAATAATAATCAAGTAAATTTAAATTTATTTTTATAATCTATCTTCATTTTCAAAAATAGATTTTTCCTTTCTTTACAAAAATTTATATTTCTTCCCAAACTCGAAAATTAAGGATCATGTTTCTTAAAACTAGTTTATATCCATCATTATACTAATTAAAATTTGTGTTAAAATCAAACATGTCTCTTAATCAACCATGGATATCTCAAAGAAATTCTTTCATGCAAAAGTTTGTATTTTCAACATAAGTCGACATGTAATAACAAAAATTATTCTTCTCTTTTCTTTTTCTTTCTTAATCATCATGTCTCTAAAGTATATGTCGAAATATAACATTCTTTAACAATTTCTCATAAAAGAAAAATCACATATTCGACAAACATAAAATTTGCAAACACTCTAACATGATTCATATGATTAATTCTTTAGTTGAACCCTTTTAATTAGCATGGTAATCAAATATTCACTAACCTCAACAAGATCGTTGCTAGCATGGATTTTATCAACACATTTCTCATCACATTCAATTCATACTAGTCATATAAAATAATTAGCATACAATTTCTACAATTAAAAAGCATAGGATCACCCACTAACACATTGTTAATCTATTTGTCAACATAGCATGATTCACTATTAATCTCACCACAATCATAGTATAGTTATTCTATTTTATCAAAACTACTCATTCACTTTTATTAGCATGTACATTCTAAAAAAATTAGAAAGTAGGAGAACACCCACCTTATTGAAGCTTGACTAATGAAGGGAAGATCACCACTTCTAGATCTAATGTCCCTAGATCTTCTCCTCCTAGCAATGGCCTCCCCTCCTAGCAAGATTACTCCAAAGCATAAGAACACTACTTCTCTTACTCTCTTTCTTTTCTTTCTTTCCTTTCTTTCTTTTGATAATGTTTTTGGTGCAAAAGAAATGTAGGAAATGGGACTCTATTTATAGGATTTTGGGAGGGTCTAAAGTGCAAAAATCCCACCCTAATAACTCTTCAAATTTATTCTACAACTCTCCATTTTCCTAACTCCTAAAACCCCCATCTCTTCATCTCCCCACTCTCCACTAACTCCACCTACCAACTCTTCTCCTCCCCTTGTCCAAAAATGGTCCAAATACATTTGTGTATGCATGCACACATGCATAAACAAATATGAACACATTTCTATAACTCTAAATGTGTACTAATATGTGTAACTTGTCATGTATTAGTACATGTTTAACTAAAAATGTGATTTTAATAGTGGGCTTGCTACATGGGCTCATTACTAATTAATTTATTTAATTATCTAGTGGGCTTGCTACATGGGCTCATTACTAATTAATTTATTTAATTATCTAGTGGGCTCCTCTCCTAATGGGCTACATTTTAGTTTATAGGTCCATGGATCAAAAGAAAGGCTAAATAAAACTAATGCATGCTAAAAATAGTAAAATGAGAGTAGCAAAATGAGAATAAAAATTTGCACGTGCACCATACGTGCAGAAAATCGAAAAATGCATTTTAATCAAAATAAGGGGGAAATGAATTTTCGTTTTATAAAATAGATTTAAATACATAAAAATAAATAATTTAAACCTATAGAAAATATTATACGTAGTGGTGGAAACACGTGCACGTAAAAAGCACGTAAATCCCAGGGATTGGAATATTATATTTTAGTTGACTGAAATCAATACGGAAAATGTATAAATAGTACGAATCCAAAATATGTAGTGAAAAACATTACAAAAATATACGTGCGTAACACCCAGGGGCAAAATTGTAATTTTCAATTTTGCGGGGTGTTACATTTTATGTGATTTGTATTACAGGTACTTTAATTCAATAATTAATCGAAATTATATAAAAATATTTAATACCTATACCGGCATTTTTGGCAAAAATGCGGGGATAGGTAATTAATAAAATAATTTAAAAAATTCAAAAAAGAGATGCCTGACGTTTTCTTAAATGTCAGGGTAGCTTAGGGTCTATACCAACATTTCTTTTAAAAGTCAGGAAAGACCTCATATCTATCCCGACACAGGCTATGGCTACTTTTCTACTGGTGTTACTAAAAACGCTAGTAGCGTCTACCCCGATGTTTAAAAATGTTGGGATAGGCTTAAAAAATGGTCGTTGTAGAGCTTTTGTGTTGTATTGTGCAAAGCAAACGAATATTAGGAATGAGCATATAAGAAAATATCATCCCACAAACTTGAATTATTTTCAATACAAATTTGGTTTGACACAATTAATTTAGTAAATCACAAATGCGTAAACAAAAATAAAAAGTTTGAGGTAAATTACCCAATCTCTATGGTCATGAGAGTTAGAGATCGGTGAGATCGGTGGGAAGGTTCGTAAACACATCCTAGACCAGCTTTGAAGAGCAAAAGATCGAATGTGAATTCTCTTTGGTTGCCTCTTCATACAGTACAACTCCCATGATTTTTGTATGTTTTGGGGGGAGTCCACCAGAAACAATTGAGGGGGGAGCATCGATTCCATCAATGATGATCAAATGAGGGTGAGGAAAGAACTTTTTTTTTTTGAAGAAGAAGAAGGAGAACTAGAAGAAGATGATGAAGAGTTTCTCTAGAATCAGTCCTAGCTTGCCACCCCTCCTCACCCACACAATCCCTAATGATTTTTCTCTTCCGAAACATTATAGTGTTGGGGGATCGTGGGAAACAGGAAATGGTTTTTTTGTATTATTTCATCGACCAAACCGGATTTGGTTGGGCTCAAGGAAACCAGTTTTTGTTGAATTTACTTGAAAATTCATTAAGATCTGTGGATTTCTTAACGGTCACATCAATCGCGGTAAATCATCTCTAATTTCGCTCAATAAATGGTATTTAATTCTATAATTCAAAATCAAAAATTACCAGTTCGGCCTCTCCATAATTTAATAGATCATAAAAAGTCGGTCAACCAATTGTAAGCATTAAGAACAAAAATTAAACACACAAATATGAAAAAATAGATAAATAATATGGAATTAAAATTTGTGTTCTCAAAACTATGCCACATCAAAGCCCTAGAAAAAAATTTAGTTCATAATAAATTTGCAACTAACAAATGTTGTCTTAGTTTGCATTATAAAAATTAGAAGAGAAGAGAAAATACAGAAAGAACTGTTTTCTAAAAAAAAATTTGCAAACTGAGCCCCACTGTTCACCTTTGAAAACCGCACCGCAAAGCAGAGCAGCGACACCCACGTCACCGCTGATGTCACCCTGGTATGTCTTCGTCTTGAACACCGTGCCGAAATCCCACGTCAGCACAGCACCCCTGCAGCTTCTCTTCTCTCTTCCGGTCTCTATTTCTCTCTGATTAATTTTATTAAATTTTTTTTTCCACTGTCCCGTCACCACCTACCACACCTACCACTTCCTCTTCTCCTTTTGTCTTTGATTTCCACGCCAAGTCAAACAGACCCCAACCCCCACTTTCTATTCTTTTTCATCCGTTCTATTTTTTTAATTATTTAATTATTTACTTAATTAATAGAGATCAGGTGTCACTCTCTCTCTTCGTTCTGCGTGCCCTCTTCTTTTCTCCTTGCTGTTCTATTTATAAGAGCACAGATATGAGAATTATGGTTTATTTTTGCAGAAACCCCCACATCTTTTTTATCTCTTTCCTTATTTGATTTTGTTCTTTATTTGTTGCTTCTTTTTCTTCTCTTTCTTTTTCTTGAAACACATGCTGAACACACACAAAAAAAAATCAGAATTTAGGATTTTAAAAAAAAATTATTTTCAATTAATTAAACTAACTAAAAATAACATTATCTCAATTAAACCCTCTTAAATTTATATATTTCTTTTCACCTCTATTGAAAATTAAAATTTCTATTTTGTTTTTTCACATAGCCAAATTGTAAAAATTCAAATTCAACAAAACAATGAAAATTAATCAATCACTCTCCTTGTTTTGTTTGTTGATTTTTACCAAAATCTTCACCTTTTTGCATCAAAAATCTAATTCCTTCAAAAATAATGAATTAACTGAAATCTATGGAAATAAGATAAATTATTAACAAGATAGACGAATACAAGCAATTTTTATGGATAAATGAATACAAATATTTATATAAAAATTAGACACATCAAATACCCCCAAACTTAAGATTTTCCTTGTCCTCGAGGAAAAAGTAAAATTATGAATAAATGAATAATAATCAATAATAGCTCAACTCATCACACCAAGAGATCTCATCCTGTAAGCATCGAAATTTCAATTAAAAATATAAACAATATCAAATAAAATAAAATCAAGCATACTCACTTTCTCTAGTACAATTATTTATTCATAATTCTAAACTCAATCATATTTGTCATGCAATTAATGTAGTTGTAATATGTAACAATTCCATCTGTGATTACCCCTTCTCACTACTACAAACTGAGTAGCAAACTAGAGTTTTTTTTTTCCCTCTAAGTTGTCACTTGCCTTTTGACGCGAATGCAAATATTTGTGATGAATTCACCTGGTTACTCAACAAGTCACAAACTTAAAGTGCTTTGCATACTCATATTTCAAGTTGTCGTTTGACGTAAAAGTAAACATTTGTGATGAATACCCCTAGTGACTAAGAAACTCAAAACATTGGAGTAGATTGACTTTATTCATATATTTTTTTCTTTTTTTCTTTTTATTATTACTCTATTTACTTAAATTCTGTTTAGAACTAGAGCAAAGGGGATAATCACAAGAAAAAGCATCACATTTTTCTTTTATGTATAATCATGTGACTCTTACAATTGTGTAAGGAATTTTGAAATTCAATAATCCTAAAGTAAATAAGAAAACTTAATCTTGCTTTATAATCAATTTTCAATCCTAAAAAAAATTCAGTGCTTTACCATAATAAAGAACTCAAAAAGTGTAATTGTAAGCCTAATTGAAATCCCTTTTGTTTTGTTTTTTGTTCTTTCAAAAATATATAAATAAATAAAAATAAATTTGTACTCCTTCCCCCAAACTTGAATCTCACATTGTACTCAATGGGAAAGGAAAAAGAAAAACAAAAAGAATGAGAAAAGTTCAAAATTTCTCCTCTGATTCGTGTTGAAATTCTACACGCGCGACGTTCATTGTTTCAGCGATATCTGGAGCTGTAGATGTCCAAATGGCCTGATTCTTTTTATTCTGGAAAGCTAAGACAATTTCCTACAATTGCTCTTTGAAAAACTTTTCCAGATTCTGACTCCATCATTCCTGCTCAACAACAGCCATCTATGTAGATGTAGAAAACAGCTCCGCTCGGCGACTTCCAAACTCATGCAATCCTACAAAATAAAATCAAAAATTATAATTATAATAAACTAAAAGAAAAATCAAATCTAAATGCAGTAAAAGAAAACATGGGTTGCCTCTCAAGAAGCGCTAAGTTTTAAGTATTCAGCCAGACATGATAGTTATGATGATTATGTAACGCCAAGATCCAACAACATACGAGCCTCTTTTCTAATACTTCTCTTCAGGTGGGGATTGGGTTCAAGCACGAGTTTGAGTCGTTTCTTTCTTGAAGATGACGTCTTCGATATCCCTACCTCTTTTAATTTCAGCTGAGAAAATGGATGAATAAATGGTGCAGCATCCAAATACATAACATATTCAAAAATATTTTTTTTTTCAGATTCAAGACTTGCTGAATTTTTTGGACATACTTTGATTTGTAACTTTTCAATTTCAGCACTATGTTTCTCGTCCACAATTAAATCAGTTTCACTTACTTGAAAAGATGACTTGTAACTCCTATTTTCAGTGTTTGTATTTTTATACTGCATTTTGCTCCATTGTACTCTTTTATCAATTTGAAATCCTGTATTTTGTTTCCGTTCGAATAAAATTATTATTTTGTTCCAACTCAATTTTTGGTGCCTTTATCTAATTCAGTTGTATGTCCATCCTGCTCTTTTGTGTCGTTCTTCATGAAGAAATGGACTATTCTTTTCGTCTATCTCTTTTCCCCATTTTTTTATACATTTTGACTGAGTCTCTAGTTGGATCCCACTCAAACCGGATACCCTAATACCCAAAAACCCAAAACCCTATACTATTTAACCCTAAACACCCCTAACCCTAACCCTAAACCCCGACTACTGTGCAACCCCCTAACAAACCAGCCGCCTACCCTCCTTCTTCCTCGCATCACTCCCGTCTCCTTCTCCTTCGCTTCTTCGATCAAAACCCACTCCACCATTTCCTTACCACCTCCTAGCCACTCCTCGTCAACCCCGCGATCACCACCACCCTTGCCTCATCATCGCCAACGTCCCCGACCCATCGAACCCAACTCCACCATTACCCAAACTCTCGACCTCCACCATCTGACCACCTCGACGCCATTACCATCGCCTCTCGTCCCCTCCAGCACCTCCATTCGCCTCGCCATTAACCACACCATCGCCAACATCCATCCTCACCTTCGACACCCCGAACCCAGCCCTTCGCTCCTCCCCTGTTTCGAACCCACAAACAGAGCACGCGCCTATCCACCGCATGCCACCCCATCGCCATCGTTGACATCTCCGACTGCTCCCCAGTCGAACCCCAACCACGTGCCGTCGTCGTGCCAGCCTGCGCCGCAGTCCCTCTCTCTCTCCCGTTCGCTGCCGTCGTGAGGAAGAAGACGAAATTCGGTTGGTCGAGGATGCTGTTTCGTGTTCGGCCGCAGCGGATCCCTATTTTGCTGTCCCCTGTTCGGCCAGATCCAGTGCGGGGTTGCGATCTGATTGGGCGAGATCAGCTGTTTGCTGTTCTACCGTGCCAGATCTGAAGAAGTTGTCTGCTGTTCTGGGCTGATCCGGCGTGGAGTTTTCTCGCTTACTATTGAATTCTTGCACGTGCTTCGTACGTGCTTTTGGGATATTTCGCCCGGGGTTTTTCGGTCCCATTTTCTTCAATTATCGGATCTAATCGCCCTCATCCAATCAAGACAAGTATTCATCTTGTACAAATTTTTGTTCTAGTACAAGCGTTTAATTTGAAAATACCGCAAATAGTTAGTAGTTGTGACTCCTCCTTGACTCGTCGTTGTTGATCAAATATTAATCCTTATCAATTTCATAATCTTAAGAGTCACAACAATTTCATTGTTATATTATAACCACTTGGACTCATTTTATCTCCTAAGACACATGAACATATGAAATTAAGGAATCCTAGATTTGTAGATGTGTGTTGTGTCTTAGATATGATGATCTTGCACCCATTTGAGTGGAGAAATAAATGTTGCTTGCTGTTTAGATAACCATTACCTCGTGTTTGTATCACACATTAATCTAGACGCCTAACAACCAATTATCGTGCAACTTTTACATGAAAGACATTCACACTTGTTGTTGTCCTGAATTTACTTGCTGTTTCGACCCCTTTAAAGTTAAAATCTGAATCTGAGCCCTGAACAGTAAGTGTAGCTCTAGATGCCTAAATGTCGATAGCCTCTGAAATTTTTGAATTCCGAGTTACGGTCTAGGAGATATTGCAGTTTTACTGCAGTTGCGTCGGTAGTCGCAGATTCACAAAACTGCTGCACATCTTTAGTTTGCAAATTAATTTAACTATGTTAACAGTAAGCGTTTGACTTGAAATTTTATATGATGTTGCTGGACAGCCTATAGGACATTCCCAATTTTTCTCAGAATCTATTTGTAATGTTTCAACCTTGTTTCACATGTTTAAACTTAGATTCACAAATTCTGTCTGAACACAATAGCAGTATAGTTTGCTGTTTTGACACATGTTACTAAAACATTTATGTACCGTAATTATATGCGTTGGGAGTCTAGTTTCTAGACCTCTTGACGAATCCATATTTGCTAACTCGTAGCAACGGGAATCACAGTTTTGGTACAACAACGTCGTGCTGTCCAGATTTGAGATTTCCGTTGTCCTTGATATTTTGATTCGTGTTGACCCTCGAATATGCTATATGAATATCTCAAACTTATTCCATGTATGTAATTATGATTTCTTGACTTGTTTCGCACACTTGCATGCTTTCTTGATAAAAATTAATAAAAGTAACAAGCCGGGGTTTAAGGGAAAGACCATAGTAGTGGACAATATAGGTAAGTATACTCGGAAGGGGACCCATGTTTTCCACTTGATACATGTCTCATGAACTAATATATTATTATTTGATTCATGAACTAGTATATTATTTGATTCATGAACTAGTATATTATAAATCGATTCATGGACTAGTATATTATTGATTCATGAACTAGTATATATATGATTCATGACTTATCTTGTTATGACTTGACACATGAACTAGTTATATGATTACCCGATTCATGAGCATGACTTGCTTGATACTTGATACCTGAGTACACCGCCCTATAGACTCCACCACTAGGCCTAAACGTCACTGATTTGAATGTAGCAACCATGTAGTAAAAAGATGGATGCATGAAGTGCTACCTAGATAGTAATAACCACAAGACTTGAACATGAAACTTGAACTTGATACATACTACTTGATACTTGACAACTTGTTACTTGAGACTTGATACTTGAATATGATACTTGATGACACTTGCAACTTGATACTTGTACTTGACAACTTGACACTAGACTTGAGACTTGTACTTGACACTAAACTTGAGACTTATTACTTGACACTTATACTTGATACCTGTCACTTGATGTTGGATACTCTTATATGTCACTAGTCACTTGATCTACTATTAGTATTTGTTACCCAACCTAATCTCTTGAGTTGTCCTTCTTACTAGTTAGTTCTTGGATTTCCACTATTTGTTATATCCCTGTTACATTCTTGATTCCAAATCTTGTTTCACATTACTTGTACTCGTTTTTACTATTTGTGGCCCTAACTTGTACTAAGGGCATTTTCTCTTGTTTCCTCTATTTTTTTTCCCTTTTATACTTATTAAGCAGACTTTGGTGACGAGCTACCTGCTGGAATTGGTGAGCAGAGGTTTTAGACTTCAAATGGAGAAAAGACATACTTAGATTATTTATTTTCTTGTGTTATTTATTTTCTTGCTACTTAAGACTTGTAACAAGCTTATGTTCCCGAGTTTTAACTTGGTCCAGACTTGAAAACTATTTGGATATTATTATTCGTTTCAATTATTTTCTGTTGCTTAATAAATTATTCATGCATGCTTGGTTGTATATATATCTTGTTATATTCTTGTTGTGATACTGAGTCGATCCTACAGCTTATGGATGATGTTAAAATCATTCGCTGTGCTTAGTCACGCACTCGTATTCCGTATTTTTTGGAAGTGGGGCGTGACATGACTGTTCTTCGGTAGGAAACTTTATGGATTTAAAGACATGAAAGTTACTTGCTCATGCTGCGTTTGTTCCTCCACAATTCCTTTTCAACCACATTTTGTTCGTCATTTTCTTATCGTGGTTGCTCAATTGTCCTCCTGCTTCTTAGTGTTATTGCTTTAACATGCTCCGTGGGGTTGGTCACAGGTGTTACGGGGTAAGTTTCCTGTTGTTCTCTCTGTAAGAATATTTGAAAGCTGACCAATTTGAGCCTCAAGATTGTGAATTGAAGCCGTTTTATTTTTTATCGCAAAATCTGTCTTCTGTATGTATTGCTTTGTCTTCTGCAGGTATTTCATAAACATATCTTCAAGAGTTGGCTTCTTTTCTTGCTGTGAAAATTTTTGAGGTGGTCTAATTTCTCCTTGATTGTTGTTCCACAAAAAATTAGAGGTGTTGCTCCATTCTTGATGATACATGTTCGAATAATGATTGTTTTGATGTTGGAAATTGGACACGTAATTTGCTTGATTGAAATTTGATTGAGCAAAATGGTTCCCCACTTGGCAATATGTACTTGAGTGATTTCCTGCCCAAAGATCACAAATCATATTAGATTTAATAGCATTAAAATTCATATTGCCTAATTGTTTAGATAAAGGAGCAATTTGTGCAGTTAAAGTAGTAATAGGATCAAGCTCAAAAACTCCAACCACTTTTCTTGGCATTGTACCATCTGAAGACCAATGATAATTATTTGATGTCATCTCCTCTAAAAGCTCATTGGCTGCTTCATGAGTTTTGCTCATAAGTGCACCTCCAACTGCTGCGTCGACCATAGATCGATTTGTAATTCCTAAACCATTATAGAATATTTGAATTTGCAGCCATTTCGGAAATTCATGATGAGGACACTTTCTCAATAACTCTTTATACCTCTCTCATGCATCATACAAAGACTCGGTCTCAAATTGTATGAATGTGGTAATATCACTTCTTAGCTTCGCTGTCTTTGCCGACGAAAAATACTTACCATGAAATTTTTGTGCAAGTCCCTCCCAAGTAGTAATACTACCAGGTGGTAGAAAATTTAGCCAAGCCAAGCCTTATCTCTTAGTGGAAAAGGAAAGTGTCTCAATCTGATTGTATCATATGATACTCCATTGTGCTTAAAAGTGTTGCAAATTTTCAGAAAGTTTGCAATGTGAACATAAGGTTCCTCGTGCGGTAGTCCTCCAAATTGAACAGTCTGTTGAATAATTTGAATGATCACCAGTTTAATCTAAAAATTGTTAGCTTCAATAACCGGCCGCTTTATGCTTGATGTTGCTTCATTAATTGAGGGCATAGCATAGTCTCTCAAAGCCTTGTTTTCATCGTTCGCCATGATAATGTATTTGTATGTCCTAAAATATAAATATTGAAAAAAATAGAGAAACTAAAAATAAAAAAAATAAATAAAAATAAAAGTAAGTCAAAAGAAAATAAACTAGTAAAATAAAAACTTGATGTAAAATAATAAAACAAAAATAAAATTAAAAATCCAAACATGTAACAGTCTAACAATTTTCAATATCAATAAAAGAATAACTAGTCCCTGGCAACGACGCCAAAAACTTGATGTGAATTTTTGCAAGTGTACAAAATCGCAACGTGTAGTATAGTTAAGTGAAAAGAGTGTCAAACCCACAAGGACTAATTATTTTAGTGAGTACCGAAATTACTAGATTAACTACTATATGAAAAGTCAAAATTCAATAAAGAAAGCAATTAAATTAAATTAATCTAAAGAACTAACTAAATTAATTAAAAGGAGCAGATTCTAAAATTTTGTTGTTTATTAATTGCAAAATTATTTCTAGGGCAGTTGATTTCACCTAGTTAATCCCACACAATTAATAACTCCATGTGAATAGAAATATTATTTTTCCAAGTTGTAGACCAAAATTCCAAAATTATTCAATATTCTCTCTCAAGCAACATCAAAAATATTCTCAACTAATTATTTGTCATAGTTCATGCACAAATTACAAATTGAAATTTTATTAAGATCTGTGGATTTCTTAATGGTCACTGTTACCGCTGAATCTGGTGTGGGGGTAAACAGATAGAATTTGTGGGTTCGTGGAAAAACCTGAATAGCGACCTCAGGCCTGTTCGTCGGAGTTGGGCTGTTGAGCTCCCGCTGTACACCTGCAAGGAAAGTGCGAAACACCGGGGTTGATCCCGGCGACGCACCCTCCGACGCTCTTGTCAGTAACCAGTGATGATTAAAAAAGAGCTTAAGTTGGCAAAAAAGTGATTAACCTGTAACAGTGATCGGTGGGGGGTATTTATAGTCGCCGTTGGGATCAGATTAGGAATGTGATTCCTGTCATCTGATAAGGCGTAAAATCCTCGTAATCAGATTAGGAATGTAATCCCTTAATTCCCGGTGAGAGGATAGTCGCAAATCAGGCCCGTTGATTTGGTTCAATCAGAGACCCTAATTCTATCCTGTCGGACTGGGTTTGTATCGGGTCGGGACCCGTACCCAGTTGAGGTTGATCCGTTCGCGGGTTATTAGATCTGTGAGAAGGAGACCTAGTACCCGCTTCGGACCCGTTAGTAGGTGAAATTACCGTTTTACCCCTGAGCTTTAAGATTCGTCTCCGATGTGAACGGTCCCGATTTAATCCTATTTTTAGCCATATCACGAGCCCCCTACTCCTAGAGACTGAGTTTTTCAGTCTTTGAGGAGTAGTTTTACTGTTCTAATGGCGTACGGGATTTTATCGGTGTTCTTAAGGGAGTTTTGGATCTTGCTTAGGGTGTAACGGTGTTATTCTAGGCTTGTAAAATGCCCAAAAAATATTCTCAGAATTTTCTGGATTTTTGGTGATTTTTTCAGATTTTTCTGAATTTTTTCTCATTTTTTTTTGAATTTTTTATTCATTTTTCGAATTAAATAATTAATTATCGAAAATATTAATTAATTATTCTAATTTAATAATTATTTTTTCAGAATTTTAAAATAATTTTTCTGAATTAATAATTATTTTTAGAATTTTTAATTAATTTTTTTCGATTTTTTAAATATTTTTTCGGAATTTTTAAATAATTAAAACAAATAAATAAATAAATAAACAATTTAAATATACCTGGACACGTGGCGTGATCTGTGCAGTCGGATCCCGACACGAATCTCGAGGAGGCACGTTTCCAAAAAAATCGTTATCTTGTCGTTTAGCGCACGTGGCGCGATCTGGACCGTCCATCACCAGAAGCGCGAATTTTTGGAAGATCCAACGGTCGTAGTTGCTCGGCGGATTTTTGTTCCGTTTGTGGAGCTCGGATGGGGACTTGCTCGGCAGTCCGACCGGGCACGTGGCAAATTTTTTTTTTTTTTTTTCTTTTCCTGTTCGTCCCTGCTCTTCTTCTTCTTCTTCTTTGCTTCCTTCGTCCTGCCTTCGCTTCTCCTCCTCTCCTTCGACCTCGAGCTCGAAGACGGAGGGGAGCTCGGCAAGCTGTTGAAGGAGATGGACGAGGATCTCGGGACGTGGAGGTGGAGGTGAGGCCGACGTCGGAGCTCGGCGACTCGTCGAGACGGTCTCGAGCTCGACGAAGAATGACTTTGGCACTCAGTTTCGAGGCAGAGGTGGAACTCATCGAGCGGTGGAGCTCGCCATGGCGAGGGGGTGGCCGATGATGACGTCGTTGGCTATGGCAGAGCTCGTTAGTGGAGAGCTTGGTAGTGTAAGATTTGGCGAACCCATAGCGGTGGGAGAGAGCTCGAAGAGGAGGAGCTCGAGGTGGGTTCGGTGGAGAGTAGAGCTCGGCGAGAGCACGGTGGTGCTCAACGATGGGTTCGTCGAAGAAGGGGACTGAGCTCGGAGCTTTGGAGGAGTGGCGGAGCTCGGTTCGATGGAGATGGAGCTCGTGGAGGAAGGTGGAGCTCGTGAAGGAGACCTTGGAGCTCGTCCCTCTGAGGGGAGTTTGGCTCGACATTGCGGAGAGCTCGGAGAGATGGGCGAACAATGAGAGTGGTTCGGAGCTCGTCGAAGGAGCTCGGTGAGTGGAGTTCGTCATTGCCATGGTGATGGAGCTTGTCGGTGTGGAGACGTGGTCGAGCTTAGAGAGGGGAGCTCGTGACGAAGTGGAGTTCGGAGCTTCGGAGGTTGAAGTATTGGGTTCTTCTTCCTCTAGTTTGTTTGGCCGTACGGTGGAGAAGAAGGAATGAACAGTTGTTGTTTTTTGTGTTTTGGCGGGAAAGGTGGAAGAGAAGGAGAACGAGTTGGTTCGGGTGTCCAACGGGTTTGGGTCCGACCCGTTTACCCCCTCATTTTTTTTTGGCGTCTTGTTCGGCGAATCCGAGCACGGATTTTGAGGCAAATTTTTTACAATTTTGTAGCTCGGTAGGGCAGTAGCTCGGATGGTAGATTCGAGCTACATGCCTCGATCTGGACGGTTGAATGGTGGCACGAATCTCGAGACGGGCTCAGTTCCCTAGAAAACACCATCTTGTCGTTTAGCGATGCTGGCAAGATCTGGGCCGTTGGATGATGGCACGAATCTCGAGGCGGGCTCAGTTCCCAAGAAAACACTATCTTGTCGTTTAGTGACGCTGGCAAGATCTGGGCCATCCGATCGAGATCTTACACGAATGTTGAGGGAAAAGTGGTTTTTCTCTGTTTTGGGGCTCGGATGGGCACTTGCTCGGTTAGCCGACCGAGCTCTTTGATGTTGGGGCTCGGATAGGAAGAGCTCGGATTCTTGCTCGGGTTCGGTTCGGATTTCTCCCTCGTGCGAGTGGCTCAGCTCGGATTTCCGAGCTATTCGGCGCAGCTGTATTGAGATCCACTTTCCCGGTGCTACGGAGGTCTGATCGGGGCGTGCGACCCCTCGTTTCGAAGCTAATTCGAAGATCTACAACTTCTCTTTAGGAGTGGGATGAAGATTCACCCTCCTTCATAGTCAAAATAGCCCTGCAACATTCTTGTCTTCATGAAGTTGATAAGTGCTTTGGTCTTGGGGATTTTGGAAGAGGAGTTCCACTCCTAGGGGCGGAGAAGATGTGTTAGGAAGACCCTTGTGCTAGGAAGACCCTTGGACTAGGAAGACTCTTGGGCTAGGAAGACCCTTGTAAGATGTGCTAGGAAGACCCTAGGGGCGAAGAAGAGGCGCGAGTGGGTCGGATCGCTAGTCGCTCGGCTCGGAATACCGAGCGACGTGGAGCGATCTGAGCCGTCAGATCTCAGCGCGGAATCTCGAGGCGGGCACAGTTTCCAAGAAAACACTATCTTGTCGTTTAGTGCTGCTGGAGCGATCTGAGCCGTTGATCTCAGCGCGGATCTCGAGACGGGCACAGTTTCCAAGAAAACACTATCTTGTCGTTTAGTGCTCCTGGAGCGATCTGAGCCGTTTGATCGAGATCTTACGCGAATGTTGAGGGGAAAGTGATTTTTCTCCGTTTTGGGGCTCGGATGGGCACTTGCTCGGTTAGCCGACCGGGCTCTTTGATGTTGGGTTCGGATCGACACTTGCTCGGCATCCGAGCGGAGGGAACAGCTCGGCTATGGAAGAGAGCCATTTGTCAGACAAGTGTGAGGAGGAACTCTAGGAGAGAGTTGTGCTCCAAACTTGTCGAGAAGGGGTCCGCTTTAGAGGTGAGCGGAGCAAAGAGCTCGGCTCTGGGAGAGGGCCATTTGGAAGACGAGTTTGAGGAGCAACCCTAGGGGAGAGTTGTGAGCTCCGAACTCGTTGAGAAGAGGTCCGCTTCGGAAGCGAGCGGAGTGAAGAGCTCGGCGCTAGGAGAGCCATCTGGCAGACGAGTTTGAGGAGGAACTCCAGGAGAGAGTTGTGAGCTCCGAACTCGTTGAGAAGAGGTCCGCTTCGGAAGCGAGCGGAGTGAAGAGCTCGGCTCTAGGAGAGCCATCTGGCAGACAAGTTTGAGGAAGAACTCTAGGAGAGAGTTGTGCTTCGAACTCGTTGAGAAGAGGTCTGCTCCGGAGGCGAGCGGAGCGAAGAGCTCGGCTCTGGGAGAGAGCCATTTGGAAGACGAGTTTGGGGAGCAACTCTACGGGAGAGTCGTGAGCTCCGAACTCGTTGAGAAGAGGTCCGCTTCGGAGGCGAGCGGAGTGAAGAGCTCGGCTCTGGAAGAGAGCCATTTGCGAGACGGGTGTGAGGAGCAACTCTAGGGGAGAGCTTTAGCTCCGAGCTCGCTGCTTAAGTGAGAGAATTAACGGTTGTGGGAGCAATTCCGAATGGCGAACCACTTCTAACTCGCTGAAGAGCAAGTTATTTGAAGCAGAATCGAGCCAAGTGTTGGACTCCGAACTCGTCGTTTGAGGAATTCAACGGTTGTGGGAGCAATTCTGAATGGCGAACCACTTCTAACCTGCTGAAGAGCAAGTTATTTGAAGCAGAATCGAGCCAAGTGTTGGACTCCGAACCATCGGTAGAGTTGTTCAACGGCTGTGGGAGCAATTCCGAATGGCGAACCACTTCTAACCCGCTGAAGAGCGAGTTATTTGAAGAGGAATCGAGCCAATTGTTGGACTCCGAACTCGTTGTTTAAGGTTAGTAAGTTGCGGAAGCAGCCATGTAGAAGAAGCTGGACTCCGAACCCACCATTTAAGAGAGAAGTAAGAGCAATAATTTCAATGAAAAGATGTAAAGTTTGAAATAAACTAGGTGGCCGCTTCAATAGGGCGAGCCATTATTACATGCTATCGGCCGGGTTACAAGCATCGGCCTTATTGAAAATCAGGGTCCTACTTCTACAATAAGGTGAAGACCTCTTGTGAGGAGCTGGGAGATTCTGAGTCTTAAAGCTCGGCGGACCCTTCGGTTCGTTTGTTGGCTCCTCAGGGGGGGAGCTCGGCCCCCTCTTTTTGGACGAACTTGGTCAGGTGCTCCCGCTGTATGAGTTCTTCGATCTCCTCGTTCAGAGCCCGACAATCTTCCGTGTCGTGGTCGTGGTCCCTGTGAAAGCGGCACCACTTATCCTTGTTCCTCTTCTTGCCAGGTGTATTCATTTTCGGGGGAGCTCGGAGGAGCCCTTCCTTGTCCACCTCCATAAGAACTTCTGATATATTAGCAATGAGGGGGGTGAACTTCTCAAACCGAGGAGTCGGGCGACGCTGTCCATTGCCATCCTTCTGGGATTTTTGGGAGCCCTCTTCGCCTGTTCTCTTCTGTTTGTTCCCGGAAGATGTCTCCTCAAAGCCCGGGAGATTCTCGGCTTCTTCGGCCCGAATGTACTTCTCGCTCCTAAGAAGGAGGTCCGCAAAATTATGTGGGGGCTTCTTGACAAGGGAGGAGCGAAGGCTGGAGTTGAGGACGTTCGATTGGAAGGCGGTCGCTGCAACAGGCTGGTCAAGGGAAGCAATGGATCTCACTTCTGCAGTGAACCTCCTCACATAGTCTTTCAACTTCTCTCCCTTCTCCTGGCGGAGCTGGAGTAACGAGATGTTAGTCTTCTCCGTGCGTCTGCTACTCACAAAATGAGTGATGAAGAGGCTCTCGAATTGCTCGAAGGAGAATATGGAAGACGGGGCGAGGCGGGAGTACCACTCCCGAGCCGAACCCTTAAGAGTGGCGGGGAAGGTTTTGCACAGCAAAGCATTGGAAGCTTGGTGGATTAGCATGAGGGTCTTAAAGGTTTCGATGTGGTCCACGGGGTCCGACTCCCCCGAGTAAGTTTCGAACTTCGGGGGTTCGAAACCTCTTGGGATAGGAGCTTCCATGATGGTCCGGGAGATGGGAGGTCTGCTCGGGCGGATGGTCCTGCCTCTTAACTCCTCATCCTTGTCTATTCGGCCGATGTGCCTCTCCATCTCGTGGAGACGGCAGTAGAGAGCATCGTCCCTTCGACGATAGTCAAACGAGCCTCTGGACTCGTCTTCATAGGAAGGGGAGCGACGACGGTAGCTCTGGGAGCGGCGAGGGCTAGGCATGCGCTGTTGGTTGCTAGGAGACGGAGGAGGAGTTATGGACCGATGGTGAGGACTTTGGACCCGTGGAGGGGTAGGAACCCTCTGAGCGTTGTTAATGTTGGGTCGGAGGTTGAGGGCTTGCAACACCGTTGCTTGGAACTGCTGGAACTCGGCATGGGTGATGGGTGTCTCATCGTTCCTCGGATGTTGTCGACCGGCAAGGGAATGAGGTCTTCTCCTATGGTGTTCGGGGGACTCTTTCATCCCTCTTCGGGTAGGGGACCTTTTATAGTCTCGGTGGTGAAGATTTGCTCATATGGACGTTGCTGGCGGGAGGCTCCCTCTTGGGCCCGCTTTTCATCCAGACGGCGGCGAAGATCCTCATCTTTCTGCCGGTTAGGACAGTATTTCGAAGGTCAGGGGCCTGAGGACTGTGGGAGGCGTAAGAGTCCGTAGAGGCATTGTGTATCGAGATGCGGTCCTGATGGAGAGGTTGCTTTTGCTTCTGCGGGTTAGGACCAGAGGGACCGTTAGGGGGTTGCTGACTCAGAAGAGGAGGCTGGTCCTGTTGGAAATGGTCCTCGGCCGGAGGAGGAAGTTGCCCCTGCTGCGGAGCGGGATGGACGGGGACTTCCTGCTGTTGATCAACAGGGTTGGGTCCACAGTTGGACCCCCTGGATTTTACTTTTCTGGGAGGCATGGCTGGAGAAGAGCTAGTCGACGAGGAAGAGGCGGAGGCTATTCGTATGGTCTTCCCACAGACGGCGCCAATCTGTTACCGCTGAATCTGGTGTAGGGGTAAACAGATTGAATTTGTGGGTTCGTGGAAAAACCTGAATAGCGACCCCAGGCCTGTTCGTCGGAGTTGGGCTGTTGAGCTCCCGCCGTACACCTGCAAGGAAAGTGCGAAACACCGGGGTTGATCCCGGCGATGCACCCTCCGACGCTCTTGTCAGTAACCAGTGATGATTAAAAAAGAGCTTAAGTTGGCAAAAAAGTGATTAACCTGTAACAGTGATCGGTGTGGGGTATTTATAGTCGCCGTTGGGATCAGATTAGGAATGTGATTCCTGTCATCTGATAAGGCGTAAAATCCTCGTAATCAGATTAGGAATGTAATCCCTTAATTCCCGGTGAGAGGATAGTCGCGAATCAGGCCCGTTGATTTGGTTCAATCAGAGACCCTAATTCTATCCTGTCGGACTGGGTTTGTATCGGGTCGGGACCCGTACCCAGTTAAGGTGGATCTGTTCGCGGGTTATTGGATCTGTGAGAAGGAGACCCAGTACCCGCTTCGGACCCGTTAGTAGGTGAAATTACCGTTTTACCCCTGAGCTTTAAGATTTGTCTCCGATGTGAACGGTCCCGATTTAATCCTATTTTTAGCCATATCAGTTACATCAATCGCAGTAAATCATCTCTAATTTCGCCCAATCAATGGTGTTTAATTCTATAATTCAAAATCACAAATTACCAGTTCGGTCTCTCCATGATTTAATAGTTCATACAAAAGTCAGTCAACCAATTGTAAGCATTAAGAACAAAAATTAAACACACAACCATGAAAAAATAGAAAAATAATATGAAATTAAAATTTGTTTTCTCAAAACTATGCTACATCAAAGCCCTAGAAAAATAAAATTTAGTTCATAATAAATTAGCAACTAACAAATGTTGTCTTAGTTTGCATTATAAAAATTAGAAGAGGAGAGAAAATACAGAAAGAACTGTTTTGTAAAAAAAAAAAATTATAAACTGAGCCCCACTGTTCACCATCGAAAACCGCACCGCAAAGCAGAGCAACGTCGCCCACGTCAGCACCTACGTCAGTGCTGACATCACCCTGGTCTGTCTTCGTCTTGAACACCGTGCCGAAATCCCGTCAGCACAGCACCACTGCAGCTTCTCTTCTCTCTTCCGGTCTCTGTTTCTTTTTGATTAATTTTTTTTTTCTCCACTGTCTCGCCGCCACCTACCACACCTACCACTTCTCCTTCTCCTTTTGTCTTTGATTTCAATGGCAAGTCAAACAGACCCCAACCCCCACTTTCTGTTCTTTTTCGTCTTTTTTTTAAAAATTATTTATTTGTTTACTTAATTAATAGAGATCAGTCGTCGCTCTCTTTCTTCGTTCTGTGTGCCCTCTTCTTTTCTCTTTGCTGCTCTATTTATAAGAGCACGGATGTGAGAATTATGGTTTATTTTTGCAGAAACTCTACATCTTTTTTTATCTCTTTCCTTATTTGTTGCTTCTTTTTTTCTCTTTCTTTTTCTTGAAACACGTGCTGCACACACACAAAATAAAATCAAAATTTAAGATTTAAAAATAAAATAAATAAATTAGTTTAAATTAATTAAACTAACTAAAAATCACATTAGCTCAATTAAACCCTCTTAAATTTTTTTATTTCTTTTTCACCTTTATTGACAATTAAAATTTCTATTTTGTTTTTTCACATAGCCAAATTGTAAAAATTCAAATTCAACAAAATAATAAAAATTAATCAATCACTCTCCTTGTTTTGTTTGTTGATTTTTACCAAAAATCTTCACCTTTTTGCATCAAAAATCTTATTCCTTCAAAAATAATTAATTAACTGAAATATATGGAAATAAGACAAATTACTAACAAGATAGACGAATACAAGCAATTTTTATGGATAAATGAGTGCAAATATTTATATAAAAATTAGACACATCAACACCCAAACTGTCATAGACAAGTTGGAGGGAGTAGTATCAGGTAGTGGCACTTGTTGCTATCTAATGGTGCCTCAGGGAAAATCGCTATCGAATTCAACCATGATCTCTTTGAATGCATGGATGAATGGAACTGGATTTACTCCATCTCCATCCTCTTCAAACGTTGCGATGATGGGTGGACACAGGTGGTGACCAGTGTTTATGGCCCACACACTGCTAACAAAAGGTGATCCTTTTGAGAGGAGCTCCACTCAATCCAAGCTTGTAGGCCCCGAGGGGGGGGGGGGGAATTTCAACATCACACAGTTTGCTTCGAACACAGAGGCAGGGGTAGCAGTGATGGAGAACGAGAGGAATTCTATCAAACTATTGCTAACTTGGAGCTTATTGATATCCCCATATTAGATAGACTATTCACATAGTCAAATATGTAATCATCGCCGATCCTAGCTAAGATTGATGGTATCCTAATCTCAAAGCAGTGGGAATACAAATTCCCGCTCTTTAGCTCAAAATTTGTGTCAAAACCAACATCGGATCATGTACCAATTCCACTATCCATAGGAGACTACCAAAGGCGCGACACAACGAAGTTTCATTTTGAAAAGGCTTGGCTGGAGATAGAAGGCTTCCACCACATGGTTAGGGAGAACTAGGATCTTCCTTTCATGAGTCGTAAGCAGCTGCAATCTAGTGCAAGAAAATCAAACGTCTGCAATCTAGGATGAGAGTATGGAACAGACGACGTTTTGCTTCGATTTTGAAGAAAAATGATGTCCATCTGGAAGATATCAATTTCCTTGGAGGATGGAGGAAACGAGGGATCTAACGTAAGAAGAAAGAACTAAGTTATTAGACTTTGTAACAAAATTGCTAGAATCTATAAATTTGAGGAGATTATATGGCAGCAGCAATCCCGGGTTTAGAGGTTGAAAGAGGGCGACACTAACACAATTTTCTTTCACCGCACCGCTAATGCTAATAGGAGATCCAACCTTGTCCTATCGGTTGATACAGAGTCAGGGACTCTCCAGGAGGAGGGTCATATTCGTTGCACTTTGCAGAATTGTTACGAACAACTTATTGGTTGCAAGTGTAACTTTTGTATCCTCTAACGAAAAGATTTGTGGCCAGAAAGAGGTAATGACCTGAAAGTGGCCTTACTAAGATTGGAATAACCATTTCAAATGGACGAAGTCAAGGAGGCGATTAAGAATATGGAAATGACAAAGCCCTAGGCCCAGATGGTTTCCTAATCCTTTTCTATCATATCTTCTGAGACGATATCAAGTACGACCTGATGAGACTCCTCAACGAATGCTACAACCACCAACTAAAATAGAGAAGTCTTAATTATGCTGATGTGGTACTCATCCCAAAAAGAGAGATCTCCAGGAAAGTGGGTGGCTTTAGATCTTTCATTCTGCAAACTTTACCATCCCAATGATGAGGGTTGGCAAGATTCATTAACGTAATACCTCAAGATAAAGGAACATGAATGCATGGCTTCCATGTAGGACCTAGAACCTCCTAGTTCTAAAGAGGAATCACCAAAGCTCATGATCCGTTCAGTAGTTGTACCACATCTGTCCTAAAAAACAAGATTCTGGTGGGATCAATGGTGTGGAGGACAACCAATGAAGTCACTATTGCCTAATCTATTCCATAAATGATTGGAACCTAACATGTCACTAGCCAAAGTCTGAAAAAGGGGCACCTGGAACCCTATCCCTACTTCCAAACTCACATTGCAACTGGAGATTTGAATGGAAGGACTATGACACATCGTGAACTCTAGGGTCAAATGTACGGCAGGACCGGATAGTCCCTGGCGGGAGTTAGAAAAGAAGTGACAATTCATAGTTTGTTCTCTCTACTGAAGGATTTACTACAGCGGATGCAGCCCCCCCCCCCCCAAAGGTCGTCGGTAGTTTTGGAAAGAAAATGCCCCAATCAAAGTGTGAGTATTTTTTATGACTAGTTCCCAATGACGCAATCCTCACCCGAGAGAACATGGCCAATACACAAGCAAAAGTTGCAATGCCCACATAGAAATATGGAGTCACTTATTGTAACCCTTATTTCTCTTTTTCGAATCCTTATTTGTAATTCTTCTTCTTAAATTTTTTTGTATTCGGATTTATTTTAATAATAAATTCTTGCTATCCCTTGAACTCATTTGTTCTCTTTTGATCATCTGTATACATTTGGCTTGAACCTTGAATTTTTTTTTCTTGCACTGCTAATTTTATTCTTTTGTGCTTTGGGTTTACTTTTATCCATTATATTCATATCTCCATTTTATTATCTATTTTCTCTTTTTGGATCCTAAACCCATACCGTTTAACCCGTTAACCCGCAACCCAAACCCAACATCCAAATACCCTATAAATACCCATTTAAAACCCTAATTATTAAATAACCTAATTAATCTAATCTCTCTAATCTCTCCCGCCGCTCATTCATCCCCTTCCTCTGTTTTCCTCAAAACCTACCATCCTCATCATCATCCTCATCCCGTCCTCATCGTGCCTTGACCACCTCGCCACCTTACCTCGTCAATCCATCATCCCCTGCACCCGTCACAACCCATCGCTACCAGCTCCACCGTGTCATCGCCACCCCTGCACTCCTGCCGCCCTAGCCAACAGCCGGCGCCGACGCCTGCAGCTAGTGCAGTCATCTACGTTGCCGCTGTTCTTGCGATCTATTTGTTGTCGATCTTGCTGTGTTGTTTTCAACGTGCTTTGCACGTGTCGCTTGTGTTGTCTATTACACGTGTGTTGGCCGTATGTAGTTGCACATGCATTATTGCCATTGGGATTCTTGTCCCGTTATTTTTTCGTGTTCGGAGTCGTCATCTTTAAGGCAAGTTTCTCTTGAACTAGTTTTATTTTTCTTATTCAAGAAATTTCTTTGATCTCCGCAAGTAGATCCTTTTTCAATTATCACATCTGTTTGATACCTTCAAAGAGACAATAACAGATTCATCGACGAAACCAAGTAGTAGTCCTCTTTTCGTGCCCTTTCCCTTGATTCAAACCCAAGCCTTTTATATATTGTCACATGCATATTGTCACATGCACACATGACAAGAATACTTAGACTATAACATGTATATAGACATTGGTGATTGAATACTTTTCGTTTGAATGTGATGATCATGCTATGTTGATAATAATTTGTCTCATCTATAGTAGAGTTTCCACCATAAAGATTAAGTATGATTTCTGTCAATTATTGCTTTGAAATTATATGCTGGCTTGTTTATTTTGTTGACTTTTAATAATAATCTACTTGCTGATTTGCTATTTGCTCTTTGTTGATTTGAGTTTTCGACCCAGTTTCTGTCGTAATTTGATAAAACTTTGTAAAGATCATATGTAGCTTTTTGAATCTATTTTTCATATTTTTTTACAGAATTAGATTCCAATTTACAAACTGAAAATATCACATTTTTAGCATTGCTATATTTTCAATTTTCAGATTTCTGTCTAGAGATACATCAACTTGATTATCAATTAAAATAAAATGCTAACAACATAATTAGAACTTGAAATTCTATATTTTGTTACTAGACATGACTGGAATCACATTATTATTTTTATAAGATTATTTGGTATTTTTTTAGACCTTTCATAAATATGACATCTTGACTCAAGGTTGCTGTTAGAACACTTGTTCAGTAAAGAACATGATTTTGGACCTATCTACACATAATATCAATAAGAACATATTAAATAAAAATTATATCCCTGTGTGTCTGGAATCCAGGTCATCTAACGGTTTTGCAATCTGGCCGACCGATTGCAAGATATCCATATTTTCGTACAGTGACGTATGAATTTCAGAATGCAGTTTAAATATGCATCATCCTGCTTAATTAATTAAATAGTAGATCAAATTTGAGAAATAAAATCTGAGATTAATTTTGTTATTACTAAACATTGTTAGGAATTAAAATATAATTTTTGTAAGATTTTTAAAGGATTTTGCATTCTATTTTTATACACAAGTATCTTGACTCTGATATGCTGCCTGAACCTGTAATCAGTAAAGAACGAACTTATAGGCCCAGTATCTGTATTCATTATATGTACTGTAAATATTCGCTGGAACCGGAAGAGAGTCTAGTTTTCAGAATTTCTGACGGAACCTGATTTGCTTTCCTATAGAAACAGAAAATTGGATTTTTGTACAACAACGTCTTGCTATCAAGAATGTGTGCTTTGTATTTTTGCTTATACATCCATGTTTGATTTTGCATCTAGGGAACATAAATAGTTGTATCATGCATCGCATAACCTTGCCATCTCTTGACATCATTTCAAAACTTCTTTACCTATTGCATGTTCACATTTGAGTATAATAAAATATTTACAAGCTGGGGTAAATAAGGATCGACTTGGTAGTGAACAATCGGAGACTGTACTTTGTAGGTACCGTTGTTCGAGATTGATTATGGTTGTTAATGGAGGATTATCGATTGGTGAATATTGATTGTTAGTTGATGATTATTATGCTGAGTACACGATCTATTGAGTTCACCATCATAGTCTAAAACGATCACTGTTTGCATGCACCGAACCTGTGGTATGGGGTGCAGTATTACGTGCATTAGATAGGATAATAAAATATTAATTAACCTAGAATGACACTTGCATTCTTGGTCATGATTATTGTTATTAATCTTGCATCATTGATTACAATCACCGTTTATTGAATCATACATTCCAGATTTTGAATCCATTATCAAATTCTGTTATTGTCGTTGATCTTTGATTTCGTTGTAGCCTATTATTTCTTGACATACCATCTTTGTCTTGCTTCTTTGCTTTCGTTAATTATTGTCCGTGACTTGCTCTCACAGACAATATTTCTTCTAATTTAGACCGTGACTTTGCAGGTACAGAAGGAAATTTGACTCAAGGACTTGGTGAGCAAACTTTCTGAAGATCGAAGCTGGATTATTAGACTATTACAGTTATCGCGTGTTATTTGTTTATTTTATTGCTTTTATCATACTTTGTATTCCGGGCTTGTGTATCCTGAAGTTTTACTTTCCCTAGATGTTGGATATTAATTGGTGAATTTATTTCATGGTTATTTTGGAGTTTATTCTTGGTTTATGTGGTTATTCTTTCTTGCATGGTTGTATTTTCTTTTATATTATTGATTTAATCTATTACATCTATGGATGGTATTCTTATCATTCGTTGGGCCTTTGTTATGTGCTCATGTTCCCGTATCTTGGGAAGCGGGGCGTGATAGGTTTTTTAGTTTTATTAAAGCCCAGGTTTGGCTAATGTGCTAGTCATGTTTGGCTGATATGTTAGTCAGGTCTGGCTCTAGCAAGGTTAACTAAATAATATGCGCACCACGTTGATCGCATGAACATGTAATAACCAACATATATCTGGGTACTGACCAACTTAATGTTTTGCAGACTATAGCTCGTGGCGGTTCTTCCACTTTATATTCCTGCTCTATTTATTTCTTTCCATTCAATTATTTTTACTTTTTTCCTGCATTCAATTTCATTCTTATTCTTTGATCAACTTTTAGGTGTCATCTTACTTTCTCTCTTCCTGCCCATGTTCTTTTTTATTCTGGTGCTACCCATCATTTGGCTTGTGATGTTTTGCCTGCTGCTTGGAATATACCACAGGTTGAGGCATCATCTTCTGTTCTAAGGTATGCATGCAGAGCTCTTTGTTGATTAGGGGCTTGGAGTTCAAGGCTGATCTGATTATGATCGCCAACTCTGGCTTTGATATTATCCTTGGGATGGATTGGCTGGGAGTTACCCTTACTGTAATTGATTACCGTGAGAAGAAGGTAATATTCAGACTCCCAGGTCGCCAGGAGTTTTTGTTTCATGTGGGTGAGACACCATCTGGGCGTGTCAGGAAATCGATGAACCAGGAGGCTCGTGCACTTGACCGAGATAGTCCCTCGTGGGAGTGAAAAGAAGTGACAATTCACAGTTTGTTCTCTCTACTCACAGATTCACTACAGCGGATGCAGCCCCCCTCCCCCCCCCCCCACCCAAGGTCGTCGGTAGTTTGGAAAGAAAATGCCCAACTCAAAGTGCGAGTATTTTTTATGGCTTGTTCCCAATGATGCAATCCTCACCCGAGAGAACATGGCCAATACACAAGCAAAAAGTTGCAATGCCCACGTAGAAATATGGAGTCACTTATTGTAACCCCTATTTCTCTTTTTCGAATCCTTATTTGTAATTCTTCTTCTTAATTTTTTTGTATTCGGATTTATTTTAATAATAAATTCTTGCTATCCCTTGGACTCATTTGTTTTCTTTTGATCATTTGTATTCATTTGGTTTGAACCCTGAATTTTTTTTGGTGCACTGCTAATTTTATTGTTTTGTGCTTTGGGTTTATTTTGATCCATTATATTCATATCTCCATTTTTATTATCTATTTTCTATTTTTGGATCCTAAACCCGCACCTTTTAACCCGTTAACCCGCAACCCAAACCCAACATCCTAATACCCTATAAATACCCACTCAAAACCCTCATTATTAATTAACCTAATCAATCTAATCTCTCCCACCGCTCATCCATCCTCTTCCTCTGTTTCCTTAAAACCCACCATCCTCGTCTTCATCCTCATCCCGTCCTCATTGCGCACTGACCACCTCGCCACCTCACCTCGTCGATTCATCATCCCCTGCACCGATCGCAACCCACCGCTACCAGCTCCACCCTGTCGTCACCACCCCTCAACTCCGGCCACCTTGGCCAACAGCCGGCGCCCTAGATTTCAATTTACGAACTGAAAGATATCATATTTTTAGCACTGCTATGTTTTCAATTTCCAGATTTTTGTCCAGAGATACATCAACCTGATTTTCAATTAAAATAAAATGCTAACAACATAATTAGAACTTAAAATTTTATATTTTGTTACTAGACATGACTGGGAATCACATTATTATTTTTATAAGATTATTTGTTTATTTTTTAGACCTTTCATAAATATGAAAACTTGACTCTAGGTTACTGTTAGAACACTAGTTCAGTAAAGAACATGATTTTGGACCAATCTACAAATAATATCAATTAGAACTCATCAAATGAGAATTATAGCCATGTGTGTCTGGAATCCAGATCATCTGACAGTTTTGCAATCTGACCTACCGATTGCAAGATATCCATATTTTTGTACAGTGACGTCTGAATTCCAGAATGCAGTTTAAATATGCATCACCCTGCTTAATTAATTAAAAAAGTAAATCAAATTTGAGAAATAAAATCTTAGATTAATTTTGTTGTTACTAAATATTGTTAGTAATTAAAATATGATTTTTGTAAGATTTTTAATGGATTTTGCAGTCTACTTTTATACACAAGTATCTTGACTCTGATATGCTGCCTGAACCTATAATCAGTAAAGAACGAACTTATAGGCCCAGTTTCTATATTCATTATGTGTAGTGTAAAGAACGAACTTTCAAAATCTCTGACGGAACTTGATTTACTTTCCTGTAGCAACGTAAAATTGGATTTTTGTACAGCAACGTCTTGCTATCCAGAATGTGTGCTATGTACTTTGCTTATATATCCATGTTTGATTTTGCATCTAGGGAATTGAATTAGTTTTATCATGCATTGCATAACTTTACTATCTCTTGACATCATTTCAAAACTTCTTTACCTATTGCATGTTCACATATGAGTATAATAAAATATTAACAAGTTGGGGTAAATAATGGTCGACTTGGTAGTGAACAATCGGAGGCTGTACTAAGTAGGGCCTGTTGTGTTAGATTGATTATGGTTGTGAATGGAGGATTATCGATTGGGGAATATTGATTGTTAATTGATGATTATTGTGCTGAGTACACGATCTATTGAGTTCACCATCATAGTCTAAAACGATCACTGTTTGCAAGCACCGAACCTGTGATATGGGACGCAATATTACGTGCATTAGATAGCATAATAAAATATTAATTAACCTAGATTGACACTCGCATTCTTGGTAATGGTTATTGTTATTGATCTTGCATTATTGATTACAATCACTGTTTATTGCATCATACATTCCAGACTTTGAATCCATTATCAACTTTTGTTAGTGTCTTTGATCTTTGACTTTGTTGTAGCCTATTATTTCTTGACATACCATATTTTCCTTGCTTCTTTACTTTCGCTACTTGTTGTCCGTGACTTGCTCTAACAGGCACTATTTCTTCTATTTTAGACAGTGAGTTTGCAGGTACAGAAAGAAATTTGACTCATGGACTTGATAAGCAAACTTTCTGAAGATTGAAGCTGGATTATTATGCTATTATAGTTATCTCATGTTATTTGTTTACTTTATTACTTTTATCATACTTTGTATTCCGGACTTGTGTATCCTGAATTTTTACTTATCCTAGATGTGGGATATTAGTTGGTAAATTTATTTCATAATTATTTTGGAGTTTATTCTTTGTTTATGTGGTTATTCTTTTCTTGCGTGGTTGTATTGTCTTGTATATTATTGAGTTAATCTGTTACAGCTATGGATGGTATTCTAATCATTCGCTGAGCCTTTGTTACGTGCTCGTGTTCCCGTATCTTGGGAAGCGAGGCGTGACTCTTATCCTTGATTGCCCTAGAAGCAAAGTCATTTGGCATGAAGTACTCCAAGCTCTCGGGGTACACATTTTTCCAACCTCGTACGACGACTTATGGATAGGTGAAACATTTTCAAGAAATATACACAAGATGAAAGAAGCATGGTACATCGTGATAGGCACAACAACTTGGACACTATGGCTAGACATGAACAATTTTTACTTTCGTGGTTCTTGTTATAATTCTACCCATGAAAACTCACTAGAATCATGCACTTGATTTCTTTTGGGCAGAGGGAGCAATGCAGGAGCCAGGGAGCACATCATGAAGCAATTCCCTCAACAGACCTATGACGAGGAGGAGATTGAGATAAGACGGACATAGGCTAGAGCCTATTTGCTATGGTTGTTGTTGGAGGTATCATGCTACATTACTTGCTTCTTGTTCTTTGTTATCAGTATTACTTATCATCTTAAGGTTGTTGGAGGTTTATCTTCTGTATTTTTGTTCCTGTTTGACCCAGGTTTTCTGGGTTTGTTTCATTATTTTTTCTTTGATAAAACAAGGTGGTCATACTCCACCTTTCCTTCAAAAAAAATGAAGGGTTTCTTGAGGAGGGGTTTGAAGAATGTTCTATTTGTGTTGCGTTTACGATTAGAAGAAAGGAAGAAATGAGAAAATATTTGCAAAAAGAACTGTAACCCATGTTTCCGATTATGCGGATTTTTCATTTTTCTCTTATTCGTATTCTTGTATTTCAATTTCTTTATAAATTCTTTTCGTTCGTTAAATTCAATTTTTTTGTACATCTCCTATTTGACTGAACCCAAGCCCGCATAAATATTTCTATTCTTTTTTAACCCAATTGCTTTCATTTGGATATTCGATTAATTTTTGTTGAACCTAGACTCCTAACCCATCTCCGATTGGATTTTCCGATTATACAATTTTCTGTGAATTTTTGTATTCGACTGTTTATAAATTATTTTTGTTCCTTTAAATTTACCTCTTGTATCTAATTCTTTTTTTTTTGGATCTTCTTTTGGATCCCAAACCCAAATCATAGTTCATTTACAATCTTATTTATTTTTCTCTTGATTATCTATTAATTTGTCAAACCCTGAACTCATATTCCATTCTATAATTTTAGTTATTTTCATTGATTATTTATTTACTTGTGTAAGCCCAATCCAAAACACATACTATCATATCATTATTATCGGTTATTTTATTTAATGTGAAGTCCAATCCAAACCAAACTTAGCCCATTTTAAAATTTTGATTAATATTTATTTTTGTAAGCCCACATGCTACATACCCCCTTATCTCCACTAACCTAAACCCTATAACTTCTCCTCCTCAACTAAATAGCCAATCACCCATGATCTCCACTTATTTTTCTCCACTAAATCTTTAACCACCCTATTATTAACCCACTAACTGTAACCCCCATTCCCGTAAATACACATTTTCTAAATATTTTCTGTATTTCGATATTTATAAATTCATTATTTGTTAAAATCATTTTGGATTTTATATTAAAGTGTTTTTCTATCGATAATTATATTTATTTCGAATAATTGTGTATTTAATCTACTTCTATGTCTTATTGATCAACTACTTTTATTTGAGTCTAAATCAATATATTATCATTATTGGACTATTTTAATAAAATTGTTAAACCCAGATATTATTTTATTATTATAATAATTAATTTTCATTTTTTTATTATTTAATTAAAATTCATTTATTGAATTATTTTGTTATTGTACTAGACTTGGCAAATTCTAATTTATTTTCAAGCCTAGTTTATATTCAATTCATTTTTATTATTTATTTATTTATTTGGATTTAAATTCTTGTTCATGAAACTCTTAGATCTTCTTGGTGAATTATTTTATTGTTAATCCTATTTTTTTTTTAATATGGGTATTTTTTAATTGATCCCTATTGATTTTTGATCTATCTCTTATTTGAACCATAAAACCTAGTTTCTTTTGTTCTTGAGCCAATACCCAAATTGTATTCAATACATACAACCCTAATGCAAACCTTAATTTTTGCACAATTTTCGAAATCCTAGCCGTCTACCATTTCTCCTACTTTCTCTCTCCTCTTTGTTTCTCTCTCCCTGTCCAACTTTTCCCAACCAAACAAAGAACCCACTGTTCATCTTCCCCATTCAACCTCCCGGTGCTGCCCCCGCCTCCGGCGACCCCTCCCTCGTTGCCTCCCGTTGCCACACTTGCCACCCCGTCGATGCCCAGGCACCCAAGACCCCACCACGACCTCTCCATCCCCATTCCCCTGTATCCACACCCTGCCGATCCCCTTGCTCCCAATTCCGTCGACCAAGCACAGTGCCGCTCGCCGTGGCGCCGCCGTCAAGCCACGACATCAGGTCCCGAAGCTCCTTGCTGTTGCAGTGCCGTCTCTTGAAACTGTTGTTGCTGCTGTCTCTTTGTTGGCTGTTGTGGTCACAGTCTCTTTGTGTTCTTGATTAATTGGTTCTCTTTTACACGTATTGTGCACGTGTTCTTTTGTGTGTTCGTGGGGTTCGTTGCTTCAGGATTCTTATCTCGTTATTCTTGGTATTTGTTTTTATCGTCTCACAGGCAAGTCACCGTCCACTTGAATTGTTAATTGTATCAAATTCAAGTTTTGTTGAAAATCTTGCAAGTAGATCTCTTTGTTATCGTATTATCTATTGTTCATCTTTTCGTTGGGTCTATTGAGGGTTTACACGAGCTAACCCCAATATTCTTGACATCGTGCCACTTTTGACTCTAAAGTTTGGATCTTTCATGAGTGCATATAAAATTGATAATAGGTTGTTCATATAATCGTCACACAAATAAATTATTGTAGAGACAATTGCTAGGTTGTGTGTTGTTTGATAGATTAATGATTGATTGATGATAAATTGATGTATGAGCGTGTTTTAGTTTTATTTATCATGTTTTGACACCCATCATGTTGATTACATAATTAATTGACTAAAGAATCGATACCCATATAGTCTAATTAATTTTGTTTTTCAAGAAAACTACCCAAAATCCTGTATATGCTTGCTAACCTGAATGCTAAATGCTATTTTCGAACCAGTAAACGATCTTAAAATGAAATACTTTATGAATATGAATAGTAGCCTTATCTTTCTAGTTTCCAGAACATCTTGAATTTTTGAATTCCGAGTTTTATAGCAAAAGTTATCCCCGTTTTACTACAGCTGTGTTTTTACTTTCAGATTTTCAGATTCTTGTATGTTTCATGTTTAAAAAGTAATAAGGCTGATCAAATGATAAAATATTAATCTGAAAATTTCCAGATTGTTACTTAACATGTTTAAGAGTCCAGAAAATATTTTTTTATGAATTTAATATTGAGTTTTCCTGATTAAAAAATTAAAACAATATGATGTCGAATTTCTGCCTGAACATAAAATCTGTAAAGAACCATGTGTTTAACCTAGCTACTATTGTTGGAATTTGAACTTTAAATATGCATTGGAACCGTGTGGAAGTCAAGTTTCTAGATTTTCTGACGGATTCAACTTTTGATTTCTGAGTTAGTGGGAAACTGCACTTTTGTACAGGTTGCGCTTGTTATCCAAAATTTTAAATTCCTTTTTTTTAATGAATTAATTATGCCTATATCGTATATTGCCTGAATTGATGTATGTTGCATTACATGATCCTAATGAGTTATTGCCATCATTCTAATTGTCCTATTTCATGTTATCATCCTTTTGTTCCCCTATTGATACTATGGTTCACCTCAAGTCCCAAATTGCATATTGTATTGTTGCATTGATAAATAATTAGCAAGCCGGGGTTGACTAGAGTAGTTGATGATATAGTTACTGTACTCGGATGATGGTCCATGTTATTATTGATATCGTCATTGTGTAAGAAATTGCACCTTGGCCCGTGTTATTATTGATATCGTCATTGTGTAAGAAATTGCACCTTAGCCCGTGTTATATTGTTATCATCATCATACCCAGTACATGAACTATAGAGTCTACCACTGTAGTTTAAACGAAATTGATTATATGCATCGAACCTGTGGTACGGCACGCATGGGACACAGTAGTACGTGCATTAGTTAAGAGTTAAAATGATTAATAGATATAAGGATTGACATATCAATGACATTGCATATTGTTCATCATTGTTCTTATTTGTAGATATTGTCTAAGTATTATTGATATTAACCGTTGATTACCGTTACCGAATATTGATTCACCGTTACACCGTTGCATTGATTACCATGTTAATAATTATTACTATCGTGCCATGTTATTGATTCCTATTGATCCATTGATTCATTGTTATACCGTTATTCCACTGTTCCCTGCTTTCTCTACTTGCTGTCCATGACTTGCTCTAAGGACTATTTTTCTCTTTTAGATGAAATGTTTACAGGTAATGAAGGAGAATTGTCTGCTGGAATTGGTGAACAAACATTCTGAAGACTACTGCTTTCTAATTGCTGATTGCTTTAATAAACTTAATGCATTGAGACTTGTTATTATTATGCATTGGATTATTATTGTCTTGGGCTTATGTACCGAATTTTATTATCGTTTCTAGATGTTGGATTATTTTACTTGGATATTGTATATGTATTGCTTCTTTTCAAGTATTATTGTTCATGAGATTATTATTATTGCCTGCGCAATTGTTCCGTATTGTTTATATTGTTGAGTTGATCGGATAAACAGCTTATGAGTGACGTTAGTCATTCGCTGGGCCAATATTACGTGCTCGTATTCCATATTTTTGGGAAGCGGGGCATGACACTAACCCCTCATGATTATTAATTAACCTAACTAATTACCCCTTCTGTTATTAACCAACTAACCCCTCATGATCATTGCTAGAGACACATCCCCGAAGCCACCTGTAACCCCCGTATTCCAATTATCTATATATCTTCTGCTCTTTTGAGCCCAGTTGTACACACTAGAATGTTCGCCCTATTGTTGAAAATCTTTTCTAATCAACAATTATATTTATTTCAAACGATTGTATATTTTAACAAAAAATTCTTATTCCAACTTATAAGTTTATTTTCTATTTCTAATTGATTGATTATTTATATTTCAGCCCAAAACCAAATCCTATTATTATTATTATTATTATTATTATTATTATTATTATTATTATTATTATTATTATTATTATTATTATTATGTATTGTGATTAATAGTTTACATTGTATCATGATATTTTTCATATATGAGGCATTTCATTTATTGTGTTGTTTATTATGATTAAATGAACATAATAAAGTCCTTAGAATAGTAAGTTCAATACCATGGTATATCAAGTGCATGACTTGATTGTGAGATCCTATTGGTTGTAATCAAGACACTATTCTTAAATGTCCCTAGTCAAGTATTATTGTGAATTAGGACAACAATAATACATAGAGACTAGTATGTGCGTAGACTGATGACCATATCTCACGGGTCATGGATATGAGATATCAAGTCTTCCCATGGGTACATATTAGAGTAATAATGTACTCGACTGACCCACCATGAGAACACTGCATGGATTGTTACATGAGTGTCATAAGCGGTTCTCACAGTGACCATGGTGTACGTAGTCCTTTGACTTGAAGTCATTACGATTCCCTACATGAGAAGTTGTACGTTTTAATGTCGTCAAACGTTGTCTGTAATAAGGTGATTATAAAGTCGTATATTGGATCTACTACAAATCATGCGGAGGGATGTGAATGACTTAAATAGGATCTGTCCCTCTTACATAACATGAACGATATCTATAGGCCCCTTGATTGAGTGAGACTGCAAAATGCATGGCCGTGCTCAAATGAGTCAATATGAGATATTGAGCCCATTTATTTTAGTAAGTCTACTCGCACATCAAGAAACCAAAGAATAAACTATACAAGGGTGACACGCTCTTGCCTTGTGGTCAATTAAGATATCGAGACAAAGGGACTACACTACATGGTAACATTGGTCACGGATAGGTTATGTCAAATCACTGACATTCCCGTTACTTGAGTAGCGGTGATATATTGCTAGATACCGCTCACTATTAATACTAGAATATAATTTTAGTATTACTGTCAACGTAATGGGAACCTACATGGTCACACACTTAGAATGGATCGAAATTGGAACTCAAATTCATAAGATGAATTTAACTAAGGATCCAAGTATGACTGGACTCCTGACATTGGTTGGAAATTTAATTAGATTAAATGGGCAAATTAAAATTCAAAGGCCCACACACGAATTAGACCCAGATCAGATTGTGAGCCCAACAGCATCATTACTCTCTTAGGGTTGATTTTCTGCACTTATATATATGATACGTCTCTATGGAAAAGTGACATATGAGAAAACCCTAGCCGTCACAGAAATTGTGTGAGAGAGAGAGATCGTGAGAAACATTTCCTTCCCGTAGCTAGCACCGCGTCGTGATGGAAAGCTTGATTTGATCCGTTCGTGTGGATACCATAGAGGCACCGCAATATGGTAGTGTTGTGATCGGTATACTTTGGAGACAACAGATCCATCTTCAAAGTATAACTCCTAAACACGATTTATGGTTTTCACGTGGATCCATGGCTAGGTTTCAATATTTTTTTTGTAATTTTTCTGCTGTGTATTTAATCTGTGACTGCCTTCGAAACCTAACATTTATTATTCTTCTTATTCTTCTTATCCCCTTGACTGTTTATTAATTTGTTGAAGCCCATAGAACTCAATCTATCTTTTATTTATTAATATGAAACCCCATCATATTTGCTTCTACATGTATGTAAAGACCAATCCTAGCCCACCCTATAGTTTATTTAATTATTTTACAAGCCATATTTAATTTCTTGTCCATACTATAGTTATTTTATCTTATTGACCGTTTAAAGCTCAATCTTATATTCCTTCTATTTTCATTATTTATTAATATATAACTAGAGCCCAAAACCCAAGCCCATAATCCAAACCCAAATTTCCCCAACTACACAACTCCATTATCCCTATTACATCTCCACAAAATCTCTAACTAATCCCCCACTAAATCCTAACAATCCTATAACCCCCAACCCCATAATCTACTCCACTAATCCCTCATTAACTTAACCTAATTAATCCCACTAATCCCCTTATTTATTTCCTTCATTAATCAATTGCCTAAACAGACCAGCCCCACCTCCTCTTCTTCTTCTTTCTTCTTCTTTCTTCTTCTTCTTTTGTCACGCCCCGCTTCCCAAAATACGGAATACGAGTACGTAACGTAGGCCTAGTGAATGATGTAAACATCATTCATAAGCTGTATCAGACTAACTCAACAATATGAACAATAAACACAGCCACACAAGAAAAATATAATCACATGAATCAAAGATAAACTTCAATAATAATGAAATAATCCAAATAATATCCAACATAATGTCCAATATCTGGGAAATATAAATAAACGACTGGACAAAAGCCCAAAACAAAGAATAATGTCATGACAATGTTCAGAGGAAACAAATCTAGCAATAAAGTAAACTAAGCAGCGCAATCTTTAGTTCCATCTTCTAGAATCGTTGCTCACCAATTCCTGCTGGTAGAGATCCTTCGCTACCTGTAAATTCTTGATCTAAAAAGAAAGAAAATAATGTCCTTGGAGCAAATCTGGATCCGTCAAAAGAAAATCTGGATCCGTTGCTGTACAAAAGCACAGATTACCGTTACTACAGAAAAGCAAATATGGATTCGTCAGAAGTTCTAGAAACTAGACTCTCTGCCGGTTCCAGCGAATATATACACGAAATAAAAGTTACAGAAACTAGGATAAAAATTCTATTCTTTTCAGATTTTATGTTCAGGCAGCAAGTTATAGATTGCATAAAAACATATGAAGCAGGTCAGAAAACTCATCAATTAAATCTACAAAAATTCAAGGTTGTTCCTACACATGTCTAGTTTCAGTCAAATTAATCTCATATTTTTATTTTACTGTTTTCATGTTCTATTTATTTATAAAAAAGAAAGATACGCATGAATTTATGAATCTGGAAATTCAGACACAGTTGTACTAAAATATTGATATCTAACATGTTATATATTGGAATTCAATTCAGTCGAGAGTTCTGGAAACTAGACTCATGGGGATATAATTCATATTCAAAAAGTTATTTCAAATTACAACAGTAATAGGGTCGAAAATCTGATACAAAGGACACAAATAGCAGGCCAGAAAATAGTTTGATACGAATAGACAATAATTTCATCAAACAAACATATAATTCATGATAATCAATAAACAAAGTACTATTAGATGTTTAACATGTAGATTTCTAGATTCACGATGCAATTTTACAGTCATAGTAATCAGTTCATTAAATCAAATTCAGTCTAACATATTCAATTCATCAAATAATCCTATGACATGGATCTAGTTATTTTTCTTGTAAATGTGCATATGCAATGTGCAAGAGGGACTAGGTTTTAGATCAAAGATGTAGGCACGATGTTAAGAATATATTGGGTTAGCTCGTGTAAATCCTCAATATACTTAACGAAATTCAAATAGCAATATGATAAAAAGATTGAGATCTACTTGCGGAGATCAAGGGATCTTGAACAAAACAATAAACTAGTTCAAGAAGAGACTTTTCTGTTAGATGATAACTTCTAATATATAGAATAACGGGATGAGAATTCCGGGCGACAAACCATGAACACGAAACACAGAAACACGTGCAAGCCCGTGCAAACACACACATAGAAAGTCAATTCCTTCCTCCTTCACAAACAGTAAACACGGTCCTCCCCTACCCGAACACCAAACAGCGATCGAAATCACGGAGAAGAGAAAGAGAGCAGCAGTAAGGATTGCCGGCGACTGCAGCGACTGCGATGCACTCGAAGGGTGTTCGGGGGTGCCGATGGCGGGGCACTGGCAGTCGAGGAGGGCCGGTAGTGACGAGGGCTCGATGCTCTGTTTCTCACCAAAACAGAGGAGGAACGGGAACGGCGCAACTCTGGACGTCGATGACGAGGATGAGGGGGATGCGGTGAAGGTGGCTGCATGAGTGGTGAAGCCTCGTCGGCACTGGTGGGAGGGGTTCAAAGGGTGCATGCGGTGGGTTCAGTTGGCGTGAAGATGAGGAGGATGGGACTTTGGTTGTTGCGGAGGTTGGAGGCGATGGTTCAGGAGGTCGAAGGCTAGGGCGAGGACGGGAAGGCAAGCGGTCGATGGTGATGGGTTGGCTTGGAAAACGAAATAGAGAGAGGGAGTCGGGATGTGAGGAGAGAGAGAGCGGCGGAAGGGAGAGGGTATAAATATTAGGGATTAAAATATTAGGGTTAATCGGGTATTTATAGGGTAATTAAGATGTGGGGTTTTGGGTTGCGGGTTAATGGGTTTAGGGTATGGGTTTAGGCTCCAAAAAGAGATGAATAAATAGAAAACGATGAGATAAACATATAGCGGATCAATTTAAACTCAAAACACAAAAGCAAAAATTTGCAGTAAGCCAAAATAGCAGAATTCAAGCAAAAAAAGTACTAAATGATCAAAAGAGAGTAAATGAGCCCAAAGAGAAGCAAGATTTATTATTCAAAAAAAATCAGATACAATAATTGGGAAAAAGAAAGTAAAATACAATAAAACCCAAAACAGAGAAATAGGGTTACATCTTCTACTCGACACCATCGCAAGCACCCCTCTTGTTCCCCTCATCGTCACCGCCTCAACACCCGCCATTCACCCCAACCGATGTCGGCCCCCCTCTTCATCACCACCGCAACCCTCGCAACCTCCAACCCATTGCCGTCGCCGATCAACCTCATCTCCAAGCTTCCCCACAGCTGTTGACCACCACCGACGCCAGAACCACTGCTCCCCCTCACCGCCTTGACAGCGACTACCTCTCTCTCTCTCTCATCTTGTATCGCACCCTGCCGTTGCAATCCTGACGCCCTCACCATCGCCATCCCTGACTTCCTCTTCAACCTCCGACCAAGCCAACACAGCACCTCGACGCAACCTCCACCAATGCTGTCGTTCTCCCGCACTGTACCGTAGATCCGCTACAACCCATTCTGCATCACCGCAGCTCCGCCGTTGTCTCCACTTACACCCGAGACCAACCCACTGCATCACTGATCAACCGTTGTGCCACCGAAAGCCAGCCCCTCGTCACCAACGCCCCACTGTCAATGGCTGCACTCCGACCACTGCAGCGACCACCCCCGACAACTCCACCATTGTTTTACCCCCAATCCACCGACCGTAGCACCTCAGTCCCGAGCAACACCCCGCCATTACTACACACCGTCTCTGCCCCGACCTCAACCACTGCATCCTCGTCACCTTCTCACTCCACGCCAGCACCACACTGACTTGCTGCTCCTTCATCCTGACACCCTCGAGCACCCTCCCTACAACTGACATTGCAATCTCAACAACCATCGCAGTCAATGCCTTACTGTGTGCTGCCCTTACACTCGCTATTGTGTCATCATCGCTTGTGTGTGCTGCCGCTCTTGTTCCCTCCATCGTGGTCATGCAAATATCATATAAGGCAAGTATCCCTTGTAAACTCGTTTTGTTCTCGTACAAGTATTTTATTTGACAAGCCACAATTAGTATTCATATTTGATTATCGTGTTTTAAAACCCGTTATCGTCCATGTTTATGAAAAGTGTTCTTTATAAGTTTCAATTGATTGAACCATAGTCTTGTTCATACTTTGTGATCTTTCCATGATTAAATCAGTCGTTATATATTGAATCAAATCAATTCATTTGCTTATGTGATTCGATGCCCACCAAAAAATCGTAAACATTAATTTTTGTGTTTCTGCCCTACTATGTGTTCTAACTCATAGTGAGGTTCTGACCCAATTACAGTTTAAATCGATTAGAAATTTATAAACGAGAGTTGTATCGCTCTGAATCTAGTTTTGGGAACTTCTGATGAACCTAGAATCCGACATGTAGTACTTAAGATATCCTAATTTTAGTACTGATAGGTTTTTAATTCCAGATTACTGTTTTTGAAGCATATCTTCTCGATTAACAAATTAAAATATCATGTTTTCAGTAGAATTAAGACCTGATATTTACCAGTGTGTTACTAAACATGATTAGGAATTGATTTAGGATTTTTATAAGATTTTTAAATGAATTTGTCGTCAATTTATTTATATAAGAATTTGACCTAGGTTGCCTGAACACTAAGTCAGTAAAGAACCGGATGTTACACCAAGATATTGTATTTTTATTATTTCGTGTGAATATGCGTTGGAACCGGCATGAAGTCTATTTTCAGGAATCCCTGGCGTTACCTAATTCACTTTCTTGTAGCAACAGGAAAGTGAATTTTTGTACAGCAACGTATTGTTGTCCAGAATTGTAACTTCATGCTCTTGATTATAAATATATCTATTTTCTTTCATTTAATCAATTGAACTTTTATATCATGCGTTGCATAGCCCTTGATACATCCTTGATCCTGTCTTGATACCCGTTCTTATTGTTGCATGTTCATGTTTGATTATTGTGAAATAATAACAAGCTGGGGTAATAAGGGAAATAATCTGGTAGTGGACAATATAGAAGAGTGTACTCGGAAGGGGGACCATATTTTCTGTAATAGTGACTCTTTGTATGTTTACATGATATGATATGATTCTAGTTACATGATATGATATGATTCTGGTTACATGATATGATATGATTCTTGTTATTGTCACTGCAAGACCCAAGTACATGACCCTATAGAATTTACCATTAGAGTCTAAACGTTAACTTGATTGTATGCACCCGAATCTGTGTGGTATGGGACGCAGGATTGCGTGCATTAGTTAGGATTTATAAAAGATTTCTAGACTTGAGATTAACTCTGAACACGTGCATGACTCATGTTTACAAGTCATATGATTCATGTTTACAAGTTACATGATTCCTGATTACAAGATTACATGATTCATATTTACAAATTCTATGATTCCTATTTATACGACATGTTTCCCGTTACATGATTCATTGTTCCCGATGGGTTATATTTTGAGACTTGTTTCAGTTGTTACTTAAATTACACTTGATCATGTTGTATTACAATTACATAGCAAGTTCTTGTTTCCCTTCTTGTTCAATTTTGTTTCTTTCTTGTTACATATATTGTTTCTCGTTATCATGCTTGTTCCAAAATTGAATTGCTAGTTGTTATTGTTTTTCTTGTTATGCCTACTTCTTGTTCCTAATTGTAATCCATGTTTTCCATTTTCTTGTATTTTGGATGTATTTTCTTTTTCTGTGTATTTATTCATTTTGCACTTTTTTGTTTCTGCTAAAATATGTATTTGATCTCCGTTCTCATTATCAATCTATCTGCTTTGACTTTGACCCTATTTTGTGGCCTTGAACATTTCCTTGATTTGATTTAATTTTTCTGTTATAATTTATTGTCTCCGATTTAATTTGTTATGCTCCAATTAAATTTTTGTTCATGTCCTTTTGATTTTTTTGTCTAATTAGATACCCTATTCTTCTTATTGGATCTTTCTATAGACAATAACCCAATAACACCCAAACCCAATACCCATTAATACCCTAACCCGTTAACCCTCTAAAAACCCTAACAAGCAAACCTATATAAACCTACCTACTGTGCATCTCCTAACTCTATTAACCCCCAGTCGCCTGTCCACCTTCCTCCCCCACACCCATCATCCCCTCATCTTCTCGTCGTGCCGCCAGTAACCCTATGATCCTCCTGATCGCTTCCTCATCCTATCTCCCTCTCCCTCGCGCGCCGCCCTACACTACAGCACCCTGACGTCCCTGTGTGTTGTGCCTCCGTAATGCCAGTAGCCAGACAACAGCTTTAGTCGCCGACCCCTTTGCTGGTGCTTCCTCCCGAGCAACGCCTGCCTGTCGCTGAGCCTCCCTATCGCGACCTCCTGTAGTAGACAGCAGCAACGCTAGTAGCCGCACCCACTGTGCTGCTGTCCCGCCGTTCCACCGCCAGCCATCCCTCGCGCCGCCCATGCCCTTGTTGGGTTTTTGGGGCATAAATGCAGCGGATTAAAACAATAAAATCGAAACCCAATTGCAAGATCCATGCAAAACAAGATGTTTAATTCGTAGTTATGAACGTTTACCTTAAAACGAAGCTTTAACAGTTGAGAAAAGGATGACTAATGGAGGTCCAAGCTTCTTGAATCACCACGCATCCCGCTCACGCGATCTATGCTCTATCGGTATCCACACGAACACTTGGTTTTTGAAGGAGCGATGTACTAGCATCCGAAAACCAAATTCACTCTATCTCCATCTTCTTCTCTCAAACGGCTAGGGTTTTTTCTCTTAGCCATGAACCCTAATTTGAGAGTTTTAAGATCTTTATATAGAGAGACAAATCTGTTTTTTCTAAAGCCCAATCCTATTGGGCTTTTATTAAAATTAGAATTCTTAATTAAATAAATAATTAAGTCAAACTTAATTAATATTCTAATATAATTCTAATTCTAATCATTAGTAAATTTGAAATTATATTTAATTAATTAATTAAGTCCCACTTAATTAATATCATAAATAAATTCGAATTACTATTTAATTTAAATTCATAATTTAAATCAAATCTCCTTCAAGCGTTCTTGTGTGTGACCCTTTAGGTTATTATTACGTTGGAAATAATTTTAATATCCAATAATAAAATTATAAACAATGAGCGGCATCTAGTAATACATCATTGCTACCCAAGTAATAATAATAATTGGTGATCCAATAAAACCTTTCGTGATTAATGTTTCCGTGTAATATAATCCCTTTAACCAAATATTATAGATTAAACTCGAGGCATGTTCTCAGTCATCCTCTTCAACATTTAATCCGGGTTTCCTTGATCAATGAGTAGACTATTAAAACAAATCATTATTTGAGCATGGCCATGCATTTCATAGTCTCACTCAATCAAGAGGCCAATAATATCTCTCCTAATTATAGGAGGGTTAAATCCTTTATCTATCATTCATATTTCTCATACGACTCATAATATACCCGATGTCCACTTTTATCATCACCCGGTCAAAGGTAACTTTTAATGTAGTCAAAGTATATTAATCCTCGTATAGAAATATAATGATCTCAAGTCAGAGGATCATTACACCATTATCACTGTGAGTCTTTCTTATGACTTTATTTAAACATGAAGAATCTCACTGTGGGTCTATCCAGTGCCATGTAGAATCTTACATGCACCTATGTTCTTGACTTTAGTATCACTATACCTATGACCAATGAGATGTGGTCATCAGTCAACAAACATACTAATCTTTATGCATTATTATTGTCCCATAATGACAATGCTTGATTAGGGATATTTAGGAATATAAACACTATTCATATAATCTCATTTTTAAGTCACATACTTAAAGATATAGAATACGTATTATATATTCCAAGGACATTTATTACTCTAACATTTTTATCACAGTAAATTAAGACATAATAAATTAACATATAATAATCAATAGAACACAATCATTAATTAACAAAAGTATTTCCTAGAAGCACAATCACATTGTCTCTAGGGCAATTACACTAACAATCTCCCACTTGCACTAGAGCCAATCACTCATGTATCTAATACCCATGGAACTAGTGTGACCTTCGTGCTTCTGCTGCGACAAAGCCTTAGTCTTGTGGGTCCGCAACGTTATCTTAAGTATGCACTTTACATATGTTTGTATTCTGACTTAAGCCGATTAATCTTTTAGATCTATCTCTATAGATCCTGATCCCTAAGACATATGTATCATCGCCAAAGTCTTTTATCGAGAAACTATTTCCCAACCAAATCTTCACAACCTGTAGATTAGGAATGTCATTCCCTATTAATAATATGTCATCTACATATAATACTAGGAATGACACATGGCTCCCACTAACCCTTCGTAAACACACGACACATTTTCATTTTGCATGAAACCAAACTCTTTGACTGTTTCATCAAAACGAATGTTCCATCTCCTCGAGGCCGGCTATAATCCATAAATGGACCATCGCTTCTCACAGACCATTCTAGCAAACTTTGGATCGACTTGACATCCATTTGCCAGATTTCATAGTCATAGTAAGTTGCTGTCGCAAGCAAAATCCTGATGGATTTGACCATAGCCACCGGTGAGAAAGTTTCATCATAGTCACTACTATGAATCTGCTTCGAAACCTTTCGCCACTAGTCTTGCTTTGTAGGTCTGTACATTACAATCCACGTCAGTTTTCTTCAAGAAACCCACTTGCACCCTATGGGTTTTACCCCTTCGGGTGGTCCAACCAAAGTCCATACTTTGATTTTCATACATGGAATCCATCTCAGATTTCATGGCCTCCAGCCATCTCTCAAAATCTGGACTATTCATAGCATCTTTGTAGGTGAGAGGCTCATCATCATCTATGATCTTCACATCGCCAATTTGAGTCAGAAGAAATCCACGATATCTCTCTGGCTCATAGCGAATCCTACTAGATCTACGAATAACCTGTGTTTCTTGAGCAGTGTTGTTATCAACATCTTGAGTCACATTCTGCTCATGTTCCAACTCTGGTTCAACATTATTCTGTGGTTCTCGATCCTCATCGAGATCTATTGTCCTCCCACTATTTTTCTTAGAAAGTAAATCTCTCTTTAGAAACATAGCCATTCAAGCAACAAACACTTTGTTCTCGGAAGGTTTATAGAAATAATACCCTTTTTGTTTCCATTGGGTATCCCACAAAATCTGATTTTGGTCCTAGCTTGTCAGAGATCATACATTTCACAAACGCTTCATATCCCCAAATTTTCATAAATGACACGCTGTGACGTTTCTCAGTTCATATCTCATATATGGTGTCTTTTGAACTGATTTAGAAGGAACTCGGTTTAGTGTTTCTGCAGCCGTCTCTAGGGGCATAACCCCAGAAACTAATTGGAAGATCCCCTAGACTCATCATCAATCGCACCATGTCCAACAAAATGCGATTTCTCCTCTCAGACACACCATGTCTTTGTGGTGTTCCAGGAGGAGTGAGTTGTGATACTATACCACACGCTTTTAAGAAATTTTAAGCTTAGGTATTCACCTCTACGATCAGATCGTAGAGTTTATACTTTCGCCTATTTGTTTTTCTTCTTCAATCTCTTACTCTTTGAATTTTTCAAACGGTTCGGATTTGTTCTTCAAAAGATACACATATCCGTATCTACTAAAATCATCAGTAAAGGTTAAAATTAGTAAAAGCCACCTCTTGCCAACATACGCATTGGACCACATACATCACTATGTATCAATTCCAATTGTTTGGTGGCCCTCTCACCTTATCCGGTAAAAGGAGTTTTAGTAATTTTGCCAATGAGACATAGTTCACATTCTTCGTATGATTCAAAATCAAACTTATCCAAGTATCCATCTTAATGTAACTTGGAAATGCGATTCTCATTTATATGGCCTAAATGACAGTGCCAGAGGTATGTTTGATTTGAGTCATTTATCTTTAGACGTTAATTATTTACATTATAGATAGGAGTATCAAAATCAAGAACATATAAACCATTAAACAAACGTGCAACCTCATAGGTAACATTATTTAATGAAAAGGAACAACAATTGTTCTGAATCAAAAAGGCAATCTTGTCCAAACAAGAAACCAAAATAATGTTTCTGCAAATTGCAGGCACGTAAAATAGTTCTCAAGTTCTGAAATAAGCCCCATGGGCATCGATAAATAATAAGTCCCTACAGCTAAAGCAACAACCTTTGCTCCATTGCTAACATGTAGGTCGACTTCTCCTAACGCCAAAGTTCTACTCCTTCGCCGTTTATGCACATTTATACAAATGTGAGAACCACATCCAGTATCTAATACCCATGATGTAGAAGTAGACAAATTTGACTTCTATAATATAAATACCTGAATCAGAAATCTGAACAGCCTTCAGTTTCTTCAGATCCTCCAAATAAGTTTGACAGTTTCTCTTCCAATGACCCGGCTTCTTCCAATAGTGACAATCACCCTTTGCCTTTGCCTTTGCAACACCTCCAGTAGGCTTCAAAGCCTTAATAGCGGGTTCTGGATTAGCAGGCTTAGATCCAATCTTGTTCTTGCCTTTCCATTTACCCTTTCCTTTGGCATTCCCTTTGTTGACCATCATTATGGGAGCAGGGGACGCCTTCTGAATGTTGGTCTCAGCAGTTCAACATAGCCAACAATTCGGTAGGTGTCTTGTCTATCTCATTCATATTGTAATTCATTACAAATTTGAGCATAGTCGCTGTTCAAAGATTGCAAGATTAGATCTATCTGAGCTTCCGGACTGATGGCGGAACCCAGAGTAGCAAGGTACTCCATATATCCAATCATCTTTAGAACATGCGGTGCAACTGGATCACGATCACCCTATTTACACGCATACAAGGCTTTACTTGTATCAAACCTCTCTTGACGAGCCTGTCCTTCAAACATACGTTTAAGGTGCTCTATCATTATATGAGCATCCATATGCTCATGCTGTTTCTGAAGCTCAAGACTCATAGTCGCAAGCATAAGACAAGTGACATCCGTGTCATCATCGATATGTTTCTGATAAACATTACGTTGATCAACCGATGCACCTACAGGGAGAGGTCCAGGGCGAGGAAATGACATAGAGCTTTCACTCTTACCTGAGGACTATCCTCAAATTCCTTTGCCAATCGAGGAAGTTTGTTCCTGTCAACTTGTCCTTCTCAAGGACAGATCGTACAGAGAAGTTATTTGAGTTGTTTGCCATTAGAATATCTATAATGTAAAAATGCATAAAAGAATTAGTCTACGGAATTATTAGTTTATGTTCAAATGATTATTCATATATATTCATAATATATATCTCCCACTATTTTGATCAAATTAATAGCCCTTACTATTAATTCGGAAAGCATTTATTATATATCTTTCTAGTGAGCCAAGATCCATATTTCATCATGTCTTGAGTCAGCGTTGGCCGAAACTCCCAAAACACAACTATTTAGGTAGACAACATTTGTCAATTATATCACGTATATAACTCTTGGATAGTTTGGTGAACAACCATTGTTCTAATTTATCTAATAAATTTTTCGCCAAACTCTATGCTTCTAAGTTCATAATCTTATTGTGACGACTTAGTTAAGTTAGGCCCAATGAATCAACATAACGAGTATCACATTTACTCTTTCGCATCTCACCACGATTAAAAGGAGCACTCTGCTTTGGAAAACCCACCCCTTATGATCTAGGCCTTGATGAGTGCTATTCATTGGAAAGCATCTTGTTTAACTTAATATTTATTAAGGGATTTACTTATAAACGATCATGATCCCATCATAAAGAGATTCTCAATTTTTCCTTGAATCAAATATTTCAAATCAAAATTCGTTGAATGAATGATTTCCAGATCAGAGGTTAACGCACAGACGGCATTATTGGCACCCCTTTTCTTACAGATTCGTAATCGGTTGTTGACAAAATCATTCAATCGTTGAATAATGAAAATTCATATTTAATTACCGTGTTTCATAAACACAAGAATCTCATGATCGTTTATTTAATGTTCATCTTAAATTGTTATAGATTTTATCTTGTTTAAGCATGAATGGGGTGTCGTATCTAATACATTCATCTTAATCTAATTAAGCATGCATCTCTTAAATCGTTATAGATTTTATCTTGTTTAAGCAGGCATGGCATGGGTGACGTATCTAATACATACATTAATACATTATTAATCTAATTGAAGCATGCATCATAATGTATTCTACACAGACATTCACACATCAATATGTAAAGTGCAGTATGTAAACGTGCTTGGTTATGGCCTTTATCCTACATGATCCTTTCAAGCTAATGAAAGGATCGAGGTCAATCTATGGTGGAAAATATAAATACAATTACATGTCTTCATTCTCCTTGGTTGCTCCACTTCTTGGATCGTCCTTCAATCTTCAAGTACATTACATTGAATAATTGAAAACAACCTATACTAATGTACTTATGTACTTACATAATAAAACTCGAGTTACATTCGAGATTATACAATTACAAGAATGAAGAAAACGACATGCAAGTCGAATTTACAAAACCAAAACCATAAACCATTAATCTAAGGGTCTTAAGGCCATAACCAGCACCATGCTCAAGTAAACAATTAATAGACATCATCATATGTCACCATACATCAATACATAACAGTGCATATCATATCCAATATGATCATATAAGATACATCTCAGAAAACAATTTTCAGAAAATTCGAAATTAAATCAAAAAACCATAAATCGCTGTTTACAGGCAATAAGCGGCGTTAAACGGCTTACAGATGCGAACCTGACTTTGTCAGTCTTGCTCAGTGGCCTGATTTCAGTCAAAAACCATATATGGTTTGCGAAAATCGGATACAGTACGCAAATTTCACTAAATCTGCGCAATTTTTCAGAAACCGTATCGTATACAATCTACGTGATAAGAACAAATATATAATATTCAAATAATATCATATATTATCTTATCATGTTATACCATATCATATTTCATCATGATCCAATCATAAAAAATCATATAAGGCATAATTCAGAAAATTGAAATTAAATCTGAAAACATAAAATTGCATATTTCAGGCCCTAAACGGCGTCAAACGCCTTACAGACGAGTCGGTGATAGCCTAAGCTATCAGTTTTGTTCAGACGCTCGTTTCCCTTTCCGAAAAGGTACTCATTTGCAAAAATCGAACACTAGAAATATATTTCAGCAAATCTGCAGCAGCCGTTTCAGAATCCATATCGAATACGATTCTCGTAATTAGAACAAACATAAATCATATACATATCAGTATACATACAGATTATAAGATCATCATATGATCATCCCAATCATCATTAACTTACAGTTTATGCATATATATCAAAACTGTAACAAATAAACGAATTAAAACGTTTTCGCAAGTGGCTCTGATACCATTGTTGGGTTTTTGGGGCATAAATGCAGCGGATTAAAACAATAAAATCGAAACCCAATTGCAAGATCCATGCAAAACAAGATGTTTAATTCGTAGTTATGAACGTTTACCTTAAAACGAAGCTTTAACAGTTGAGAAAAGGATGACTAATGGAGGTCCAAGCTTCTTGAATCACCACGCATCCCGCTCACGCGATCTATGCTCTATCGGTATCCACACGAACACTTGGTTTTTGAAGGAGCGATGTACTAGCATCCGAAAACCAAATTCACTCTATCTCCATCTTCTTCTCTCAAACGGCTAGGGTTTTTTCTCTTAGCCATGAACCCTAATTTGAGAGTTTTAAGATCTTTATATAGAGAGACAAATCTGTTTTTTCTAAAGCCCAATCCTATTGGGCTTTTATTAAAATTAGAATTCTTAATTAAATAAATAATTAAGTCAAACTTAATTAATATTCTAATATAATTCTAATTCTAATCATTAGTAAATTTGAAATTATATTTAATTAATTAATTAAGTCCCACTTAATTAATATCATAAATAAATTCGAATTACTATTTAATTTAAATTCATAATTTAAATCAAATCTCCTTCAAGCGTTCTTGTGTGTGACCCTTTAGGTTATTATTACGTTGGAAATAATTTTAATATCCAATAATAAAATTATAAACAATGAGCGGCATCTAGTAATACATCATTGCTACCCAAGTAATAATAATAATTGGTGATCCAATAAAACCTTTCGTGATTAATGTTTCCGTGTAATATAATCCCTTTAACCAAATATTATAGATTAAACTCGAGGCATGTTCTCAGTCATCCTCTTCAACATTTAATCCGGGTTTCCTTGATCAATGAGTAGACTATTAAAACAAATCATTATTTGAGCATGGCCATGCATTTCATAGTCTCACTCAATCAAGAGGCCAATAATATCTCTCCTAATTATAGGAGGGTTAAATCCTTTATCTATCATTCATATTTCTCATACGACTCATAATATACCCGATGTCCACTTTTATCATCACCCGGTCAAAGGTAACTTTTAATGTAGTCAAAGTATATTAATCCTCGTATAGAAATATAATGATCTCAAGTCAGAGGATCATTACACCATTATCACTGTGAGTCTTTCTTATGACTTTATTTAAACATGAAGAATCTCACTGTGGGTCTATCCAGTGCCATGTAGAATCTTACATGCACCTATGTTCTTGACTTTAGTATCACTATACCTATGACCAATGAGATGTGGTCATCAGTCAACAAACATACTAATCTTTATGCATTATTATTGTCCCATAATGACAATGCTTGATTAGGGATATTTAGGAATATAAACACTATTCATATAATCTCATTTTTAAGTCACATACTTAAAGATATAGAATACGTATTATATATTCCAAGGACATTTATTACTCTAACATTTTTATCACAGTAAATTAAGACATAATAAATTAACATATAATAATCAATAGAACACAATCATTAATTAACAAAAGTATTTCCTAGAAGCACAATCACATTGTCTCTAGGGCAATTACACTAACAGCCCTGCCATCCTGCTGTCGACGCTCTGCCAGTCGATCATCGTTGCTGCCCTCCGTCAGTCACCCAAGCCCCAGATCATGGGTTCATCGTCATCATGCTCCATCAGCATCAGATCTCCTCTTCAAACCTCGGCCGTCCGATCTCCTCTTGATCATCACGATCATGATGATCATCAAGATTCCTTTAATCGTAGGCGTTTGATCGATCGATCTTGATCATCATCGTCATCTTCATCATCAAGGAAATATGAGCCATCTGATCTTTTATCTTGATCTTGATCGTTGTCTTGATCATTGAGATCCGTGCTTTGGGTTTGTGATTTCGATTGTGATCGTGTGTTCGTGATTCGTTCATTGAGTTCATATCTGGGAATCCGTTCCCGTTATTCTTGTTCCTGCTTCGTTTTTGTCGTCAATTTCGAGGCAAGTAACTTGTATTCTTTTTGTTGTATTATACAAGTACTAAATATTGCCTGTAGTGTAGTTGCTTCAAAATCTATTTCCATGAAATCCCTTGTTGATCTTGTCTCTAGTTATTGATCCATCCGTAGTTGTCTCGTTACACACACGACATGAAATAACTTATATATAACAGATTCTTGATGTATACATGCATATTGTTCGTGATCCATGATGTGTTGTATGATCTCGTATGCTTGATGTGTTAGTGGTAGTATAACTTGTTGTAGACTTGTAAAATATCCTATACCATATTTCTTGGACATCTAGTATACCATATTTCGTATTTTATTATGATTTGGATGTGTTACATATGAACTAGTTGATTTTATACATAAAGAAGATTTCTGTTTTTGTTGTTACCCCGTTTTTGTTCAGTATTTTAATCCCTATTAAGGTCAATGTATGAAAACTATTTGTGAATATGAATTATAGAGAATTCTGTCTGCTTTCCAGATTTTCTAACATATCTCAGTTTTGATTTATGAGTTGCAAGTTATGGCTATTTTACTATAGAGGTGTGGAAAAATTACATATTTGGTTTTATGTGAATTCTAAAGAGTAAATTATTTTTATACTGATGCTAAAGATAATATTTTGATCCAATATTTTGCTGAGTACAACTAGACCTGATTGGGATTAACCCCTAATTTTGGCGGATTTAATTAATGACTTTTATAAACTATTCTATGCTTGCAAACAACTACTATACTTGTAGAATTTTCATACTATTCAGTAAAGAACCTTAATTTCAACCTGATTTTATTTGCTTTTTATAAAAACTCTGTGAATATGAATTGTATACTACTGTATCTATTTTATCACCCTTTGACGGATCTGGATTTTGATTTATATTTCGTAAGATATTGTTATTTTAGTACTGCTGTGTTTCTGATTTCAGATTTACAAATTTGTTATATCTTGCTGTTTCTCAAATTTCTTTAACTATGCTATCCATGTTGGAAAATTATGAAACTTTATTTTTTGATAGTATACATACTAGAGAATACACCAGATTTTTCTTAGATTTAATTAGTAAGTTTTTATACCGTTTTCCTGCTTATGAATACAAACTTTTGATTTCTGGCTGAACATGTTTTCTGGATACAAGTCTGTTTTGAGTTTTGTTTTAGTGAAATACCGTATGACATATATATATATATTTTAGATTCGGACGAGAGTCCATTTTCCAAATTTTCTGATGGATCCAGGTTTGCATGTTTATGGCAACGGGAATCCCAGATTTGGTGCAGTACTGTCTTGTTGTCCAGAACTATAATTTTTGTTGTCAGTCTATTTTGAGTCTTTCATCACCCGTTCGTGTCCTTCGTTCAATTTGTACTAGTCTCTTGTTGTCTCTCCATGTTTCTTGACTTGTTTGTGCACATCCATGCTTGCTTGAATAATAATAATAAGAATGTAAGCCGGGGTTTAAAGGGAAAGATCTAATAGTGAAAAATACAGAACATATACTCGGAAGGGGATCTATAGATCCTACGTGATTACTTGATACTCGATTACTTGATAATTGATACTTGAGGCTTGATACTTAATTACTTAATACTTGATACTTGAGGCCTGATACTTGATACTTGAGGCTTGATACTTGATTACTTGATACTTGTCCCTGAGTACACTGCCCTCTATGATCCACTATGAAATCTAAAATGAAATTGTTTGAATGTAGCAACCATATGGTAAAAACCTGGGACGCATGAAGTGCTACCTTGCTACCTAGATAGGACTAGGTACAAGACTTGAACATGATCACTTACTACTTGTACATGATACTCGATTCTTGACATTTGTTACCTATTACTTGTTTACATGATACTTGTCTACTTGAAACTTGTTACATGTCACTTGCACTCGTTCATCTTGCCATGCTACTTGTTCTGTTCTTGACTTGGAGTTGGTTTCTCTATTTTGCTGTTACATCTTTTCATGTTTCTTGCTTCCGCTGTTATTCTATTCTTGTCTATTTCTCTTTCCTATACTTGTGTCTGCACTACAAGCGACCCATAACTTGTATTGACGGACATTTTATTTCTCTTTTCTTTTTTCTACAATTTGTTAAATTGCAGATTATGGTGATTAGCTGCCCGATGGAGTAGGTGATCTAAGATTCTAGTTGGCTAGAGCTCTTGCTATATCTATTTATTTCTTGTTTCTTATCTTGAATAATTGTACTTGGTTACATGGATTATTTTATATTAGGCTTTGTGTCCCAGACTTGCGTTTTGTTCCAGACATAATTATTTGAAATTCGTATTCTTGCTTCTTGTTTCAAGTAATCTTATTGACTATATTGATTCATATATGCATATTAGGTTGACTTCTCTTACTTCCTAATCTGATATTCCTGTGAAATATTGTAAAGATTCTGACAGCTTATGGATGATGAAAATTATTCGCTGGACTTAGTCACGTATCCATATTCTGTATTCTCTTTTTGGGAAGCGGGCTGTGACACTAATTTTGCTTGTTACTACTTGCGGTCCGTGACTTGCTCTGACGGACCTTTTTCCCCAACTCTAGATGTGAAGATTGCAAAAACTGAAGAGGGAATTACCGAAGGACTTGGTGAACAACTCCTCTAGAGAATAATAATCTTATTTCAAGCTTATCCTAGTTACTATTGTTGCTATTTTATATACACTGTATTCCGGGCGTTTTTTTACCCGAAGATTATTTCTTTCCAGATGTTGGTTAATTCGGGAGACATTTCATGGATTATTCATGTTTATCTAATTATTCTTTCATGCGTGGTTGTGGTTACATTTTATATTGTTGAGATTACATTTGTACAGCTTATGGACGATGTGAGTTTGGAAACTTATATCATTCGTTGGGGCACAGTTACGTGCTCATACTTCCGTATAATGGGAAGCGGGGCGTGACACCACCACCATTGTTTCTGCATCTCCCTTGTCCCCATGCTGCCACATTCCGAACACCTTCCGACGATCATCGACAGTACCCAACTGCCCACCATTTTTTGGCTAACCTTCATCTCAGCATCCCCTACTGCCCTACCACCGTGCCTCAGCCCGAGCTCCCTCATCAACAGTTGCGGCTGCTGTTGTTTGCTGCATCTCTCTCCTCTTCGTCGTTGTCGCCACCACTTCGTCTCCTCCACCGTTCATTGCAACCCGCACCACCTTCCCTTACTGCCATCTCCAATCCCGACAACAAGACATTATCGCCGCGTGTACTCGCTACCATGTAGTTGCCCTACGCCGATGCTCACTGTGGTGGCCACTTTGTTATTGTCCTTTCGTTTCTCGCTGCCCGTAACTGCATCTTTTTGCCGTGTCGCTGCCATTGTCATTACTCTTGCTCGCTGTTGGCGTCGTCACGTTTGTTTGTTACCATTGCCGCTCTTCTTATCGTCGTAATTTTCATATAATAAGGCAAGCGTCTCTTGTACACCCTTATTGTTCTTGTGTAAGCATTTTCATGACATCTCGCAAGTAGTATCCCTATTGATTATCGTATGTTGGAATCCATTATCATCCATATTCATGAAAACACTCTTTGTAGATCATAACTGTTGAATCATTATATTGTTACATGCTTGTGATCTTCTTTGTTTAAACCAACCGTTATATGTTGCTGATATGGCTAAAAATAGGATTAAATCGGGACCGTTCACATCGGAGACGAATCTTAAAGCTCAGGGGTAAAACGGTAATTTCACCTACTAATGGGTCCGAAGCGGGTACTGGGTCTCCTTCTCACAGATCCAATAACCCGCAAACGGATCCACCTCAACTGGGTACGGGTCCCGACCCGATACAAACCCAGTCCGACAGGATAGAATTAGGGTCTCTGATTGAACCAAATCAACGGGCCTGATTCGCGACTATCCTCTCACCGAAAATTAAGGGATTACATTCCTAATCTGATTACGAGGATTTTACGCCTTATTAGATGACAGGAATCACATTCCTAATCTGATCCCAATGGCGACTATAAATACCCCCACCGATCACTGTTACAGGTTAATCACTTTTTTGCCAACTTAAGCTCTTTTTTAATCATCACTGGTTACTGACAAGAGCGTCGGAGGGTGCGTCGCCGGGATCAACCCCGGTGTTTCGCACTTTCCTTGCAGGTGTACGGTGGGAGCTCAACAGCCCAACTCCGACGAACAGGCCTGGGGTCGGTATTCAGGTTTTTCCACAAACCCACAAATTCTATCTGTTTACCCCCACACCAGATTCAGCGGTAACAAATTGGCGCCGTCTATGGGAAGACCATACGAATAGCCTCCGCCTCTTCCTCATCGACTAGCTCTTCTACAACCATGCCTCCTAGAAAAGTAAGATCCAGGGGATCCAACCGTGGACCCAACCCTGTTGATCAACAGCAGGAAGTCCCCGTCCATCCCGCTCCGCAGCAGGGACAACTTCCTCCTCCGGCCGAGGACCATTTCCAACAGGACCAGCCTCCTCTTCTGAGTCAGCAACCCCCTAACGGTCCCGCTGGTCCTAACCCGCAGAAGCAAAAGCAACCTCTCCATCAGGACCGCATCTCAATACACAATGCCTCTACGGACTCTTACGCCTCCCACAGTCCTCAGGCCCCTGACCTTCGAAATACCGTCCTCAACCGACAGAAAGATGAGGATCTTCGCCGCCGTCTGGATGAAAAGCGGGCCCGAGAGGGAGCCTCCCGCCAGCAACGTCCAGATGAGCGAAATCCTCACCACCGAGACTATAGAAGGTCCCCTACCCGAAGAGGGATGAAAGAGTCCCCCGAACACCATAGGAGAAGACCTCATTCCCCTGCCGGTCGACAACATCCGAGGAACAATGAGGCACCCATCACCCGTGCCGAGTTCCAGCAGTTCCAAGCAACGGTGTTGCAAGCCCTCAACCTCCGACCCAACAATAACAATGCTCAGAGGGTTCCTACCCCTCCACGGGTCCAAAGTCCTCACCATCGGTCCATAACTCCTCCTCCGACTCCTAGCAACCAACAACGCATGCCTAGCCCTCGCCGCTCCCAGAGCTATCGTCGTCGCTCCCCTTCCTATGAAGACGAGTCCAGAGGCTCGTTTGACTATCGTCGAAGGGACGATGCTCTCTACCGCCGTCTCCATGAGATGGAGAGGCGCATCGGCCGAATAGACAAGGATGAGGAGTTAAGAGGCAGGACCATCCGCCCGAGCAGACCTCCCTTCTCCTGGACCATCATGGAAGTTCCTATCCCAAGAGGTTTCGAACCCCCGAAGTTCGAAACTTACTCAGGGGAGTCGGACCCCGTGGACCACATCGAAACCTTTAAGACCCTCATGCTAATCCACCAAGCTTCCGATGCTTTGCTGTGCAAAACCTTCCCCGCCACTCTTAAGGGTTTGGCTCAGGAGTGGTACTCCCGCCTCGCCCCGTCTTCCATATTCTCCTTCGAGCAATTCGAGAGCCTCTTCATCACTCATTTTGTGAGTAGCAGACGCACGGAGAAGACTAACATCTCGTTACTCCAGCTCCGCCAGGAGAAGAGAGAGAAGTTGAGAGACTATGTGAGGAGGTTCACTGCAGAAGTAAGATCCATTGCTTCCCTTGACCAGCCTGTTGCAGCGGCCGCCTTCCAATCGAACGTCCTCAACTCCAGCCTTCGCTCCTCCCTTGCCAAGAAGCCCCCACATAATTTCGCTGACCTCCTTCTTAGGAGCGAGAAGTACATTCGGGCCGAAGAAGCCGAGAATCTCCCGGGCTTTGAGGAGACATCTTTCGGGAACAAACGGAAGAGAACAAGCGAAGAGGGCTCCCAAAAATCCCAGAAGGACGGCAATGGACAACGTCGCCCGACTCCTCGGTTTGAGAAGTTCACCCCCCTCATTGCCAATATATCAGAAGTTCTTATGGAGGTAAACAAGGAAGGGCTCCTCCGCGCTCCCCCGAGAATGAATACACCTGGCAAGAAGAGGAACAAGGATAAGTGCTGCCGCTTTCACAGGGACCACGACCACGACACGGAAGATTGTCGGGCTCTGAAGGAGGAGATCGAAGAACTCATACAGCGGGGGCACCTGACCAAGTTCGTCCAAAAAGAGGGGGCCGAGCTTCCCCCCTGAGGAGCCAACAAACGAACTGAAGGGCCCGCCGAGCTTTAAGACTCAGAATCTCCCAGCTCCTCACAAGAGGTCTTCACCTTATTGTAGAAGTAGGACCCTGATTTTCAATAAGGCGGATGCTTATAACCCGGCCGATAGCATGTAATAATGGCTCGCCCTATTGAAGCGGCCACTTAGTTTATTTCAAACTTTACATCTTTTCATTGAAAATTATTACTCTTGCTTCTCTCTTAAATGGTGGGTTTGGAGTCCAGCTTCTTCTACATGGCTGCTCCCGCAACTTACTAACCTTAAACAACGAGTTCGGAGTCCAACACTTGGCTCGATTCCTCTTCAAATAACTCGCTCTTCAGCGGGTTAGAAGTGGTTTGCCATTCGGAATTGCTCCCACAGCCGTTGAACAACTCTACCGATGGTTCGGAGTCCAACACTTGGCTCGATTCTGCTTCAAATAACTTGCTCTTCAGCAGGTTAGAAGTGGTTCACCATTCGGAATTGCTCCCACAACCGTTGAATCCCTCAAACGACGAGTTCGGAGTCCAACACTTGGCTCAATTCTGCTTCAAATAACTTGCTCTTCAGCGAGTTAGAAGTGGTTCGCCATTCGGAATTGCTCCCACGACCGTTGATTCTCTCACATAAGCAGCGAGCTCGGAGCTAAAGCTTTCCCCTAGAGTTGCTCCTCACACCCGTCTCGCAAATGGCTCTCTTCCAGAGCCGATCTCTTCACTCCGCTCGCCTCCGAAGCGGAGCTCTTCTCAACGAGTTCGGAGCTCACGACTCTCCCCTAGAGTTGCTCCTCAAACTCATCTTCCAAATGGCTCTCTCCCAGAGCCGAGCTCTTCGCTCCGCTCACCTCCGAAGCGGACCTTTTCTCAACGAGTTCGAAGCACAACTCTCTCCTAGAGTTCCTCCTCAAACTCGTCTGCCAGATGGCTCTCCTAGAGCCGAGATCTTCACTCCGCTCGCTTCCGAAGCGGACCTCTTCTCAACGAGTTCGGAGCTCACAACTCTCTCCTGGAGTTCCTCCTCAAACTCATCTGCCAGATGGCTCTCCTAGAGCCGAGCTCTTCACTTCGCTCGCTTCCGAAGCGGACCTCTTCTCAACGAGTTCGGAGCTCACAACTCTCCCCTAGGGTTGCACCTCAAACTCGTTTTCCAAATGGCCCTCTCCCAGAGCTGAGCTCTTTGCTCCGCTCACCTCTAAAGCGGACCCCTTCTCGACAAGTTTGGAGCACAACTCTCTCCTAGAGTTCCTCCTCACACTTTTCTCACAAATGGCTCTCTTCCAGAGCCGAGCTCTTCCCTCCGCTCGGATGCCGAGCCGAGCTCTTCTCACCGAGCTCTACTCTCCACCGAACCCACCTCGAGCTCCTCCTCTTCGAGCTCTCTCCCACCGCTATGGGTTCGCCAAACCTTACACTACCAAGCTCTCCACTAACGAGCTCCGCCATAGCCAACGACGTCATCATCGGCCACCCCCTCGCCATGGCGAGCTCCACCGCTCGATGAGTTCCACCTCTGCCTCGAAACTGAGTGCCAAAGGCATTCTTCGTCGAGCTCGAGACCGTCTCGACGAGTCGCCGAGCTCCAACGTCGGCCTCACTTCCACCTCCACGTCCCAAGATCCTCGTCCATCTCCTTCAACAGCTTGCCGAGCTCCCCTCCATCTTCGAGCTCGAGGTCGAAGGAGAGGAGGAGAAGCGAAGGCGGGACGAAGGAAGCAAAGAAGAAGAAGAAGAGCAGGGACGAACAGGAAGAGAAAAAAAAACAAAAAACAAAAATATTTTTTTGCCACGTGCCCAGTCGGACTGCCAAGCAAGTCTCCATCCGAGCTCCACAAACGGAGAAAAAAGCCGCCGAGCAACTACGACCGTTGGATCTTCCAAAAATTCGCGCTTCTGGTGATGGACGGTCCAGATCGCGCCACGTGTGCTAAACGACAAGATAACGAATTTTTGGGAAACGCGCCTCCTCGAGATTCGTGCCGGGATCCGACGGCACAGATCGCGCCACATGTTCAGGTATATTTAAATTATTTATTTATTTATTTAATTGTTTTAATTATTTAAAAATTCCGAAAAAATATTTAAAAAATCAAAAAAAATTAATTAAAAATTCTTAAAATAATTATTAATTCAGAAAAATTATTTTAAAATTCTGGAAAAATAATTATTAAATTAGAATAATTAATTAATATTTTCGATAATTAATTATTTAATTCGAAAAATGAATAAAAAATTCAAAAAATGAGAAAAAATTCAGAAAAATCTGGAAAAATCACCAAAAATCTAGAAAATTCTGAGAATATTTTTGGGCATTTTACAAGCCCAGAATAACACCGTTACATGCCAAGCAAGATCCAAAACTCCCTTAAGAACACCGATAAAATCCCGTACGCCATTAGAACAGTAAAACTACTCCTCAAAGACTGAAAAACTCAGTCTCTAGGAGTGGGGGGCTCATGATATGGCTAAAAATAGGATTAAATCGGGACCGTTCACATCGGAGACGAATCTTAAAGCTCAGGGGTAAAACGGTAATTTCACCTACTAACAGGTCCAAAGCGGGTACTGGGTCTCCTTCTCACAGATCCAATAACCCATGAACGGATCCACCTCAACTGGGTACGGGTCCCGACCCGATACAAACCCAGTCCGACAGGATAGAATTAGGGTCTCTGATTGAACCAAATCAACGGGCCTGATTCGCGACTATCCTCTCACCGGGAATTAAGGGATCACATTCCTAATCTGATTACGAGAATTTTACGCCTTATCAGATGACAGGAATCACATTCCTAATCTGATCCCAACGGCGACTATAAATATCCCCCACCGATCACTGTTACAGGTTAATCACTTTTTTGCCAACTTAAGCTCTTTTTTAATCATCACTGGTTACTGACAAGAGCGTCAGAGGGTGCGTCACCGGGATCAACCCCGGTGTTTCGCACTTTCCTTGCAGGTGTACGGCTGGAGCTCAACAACCCAACTCCGACGAACATGCCTGGGGTTGATATTCAGATTTTTCCACGAACCCACAAATTCTATCTGTTTACCCCCACACCAGATTCAGCGGTAACAGCTGCATTCAATCATTCCATTTGTCTCGGTTGATTCAATAACCATAGTAAGATTGTAAACTTCATTGTCATCATATACATTGTATGAACACGAACTAGAGTCATATATAAATTTGTACATAAATAAATATAGTGATTTGAATGAATTTGGTTGTATGTAATAGAATGGCTGTATCCAAAAAATTGATATCGTAGAAATGATAATTTTTGTCATGTTAACAATAGGAATCCATTCTAATTACTATATGTGAATGTTTGTTCAATTCTAGATATATAACTACATGTTTGTAAATATCAATCGTTACAATTACAATTGTCATATTGCTGTCCATTATTTACTCCAACTTGGAATGAGATTTTGACCTAGTTACTGATAATATAAATTAGAACTTTATATATGAAAGTTGTAGTACTCTGTGCCTGAAATCCAAAACATCTGATGGCTTTGCAATCCAACTTACGGATTGCAAGATATTCAGATTCTTGTGATGTAACGTCTGAATTCCATAATACAGTTTGAAAATACATCACCATGTTTAATTAGTTGAAATAATAGATTGAATTAGGAATTTAGACCTGATATTAATCCTATTGTCAATGAACAATGTTAAGAACTGAATTATGATTTTCATAAAAATTTTAAATGAGTTTTTCGTCGGTTTATCTATATAAAAACTTGACATTGAGTTGATGCCTAAATAGTAGACTCGTAAAGTACTGACTGATAGATGTAGTTGCAATAATTAAAATGTGTCGTATGAATATGTGGAACCAAAAAGGAGTTTAGTTTTTGGAACTCCTGACGGAACCTGATTTGCTTTTCCGTAGCAGCTAGAAAGTGAGTTTCTGTACAGCAACGTATTGCTATCCAAAATTTGAATCTTCTTGTATTTAAATATAAATATGTTCATTTCTCGCATTTGATTAATTGAACTTAAAATCATGCATCGAATAGCCTTGATACTCCTTGATCCTGTCCTGATACTCGTTCTCATTTTTTCACGTTCATGTTTAATTGTAATAAAAGAGTAACAAGTCGGGGTAATAAAGGGAAAGACCTAGTAGTTGACAATATAGGAGAGTGTAATCAAAAGGGGCCCCGTGTTTCCTGTAAAAGTGACTCCTTATATGGTTACATGATATGATATGATTCATGGTTACACGATATGATATGATTCCTTGTTATATATTACATGATATGATTCCTGGTTACACATTACATGATATGATTTCATATTACCGTCACTACAAGACCTAAGTACATGACCCTATGGAATTCACCACTAGAGTCTGAACGTTAACTTGATTTTAAGCACCCGAACTTGTGATATGGGATGCAGGATTGCGTGCATTAGATATGACTGATAAAAGATGGATAGACTTAAGATTAACACTGAACACGTGCATGTCTTGTTTGCAAGTTATATAATTTCTGTTTACAAGTTACATGATTCTTGTTTACAAGTTGCATGACTCCCGTTTACATGACATGTTTTTCGTTACATGATTCATTGTTACCAAACAAACATTGAAGTCATATTTATATATTTCTAGTTTCCTGTTACAAGTTTACACATATTCTTGTAACGTACTTGACATATTGTTCCTTGTTTCTTATTATATCGTCCTTTAATTGTTTAACTGTTTGGTACTACTTGTGCCCGAAGCTTGCTCTAATAGGTACTCCCTCGTTTCTTTGAGTTAATGTTTATACAGGTACAGAAGATGGGATACTAAAGGATCTTGACGAACTGTTTACTGCATTGTATATTATCGGACTTTTTGTAAGTTCTTGTATTTCAGATATTGCTTATTGTATTCTATTCATGTTCATGTGATTATTATTGTATTGTTGAACTTATTGGTATTTTACAGCTTATGGATTATATGAGTTTGTATACTTATATTATTCATTGGGCCTCAGTTGCGTGCCAGTATTTCCGTATAACGGGAATAGGGGCATGACAAGAACCCTATAATTCCCTATATCCAATCAAAAAATCCAATCTACCTACTTGATTTAATTCCATCCATTGAATGTTATCCAATGGACATGAATATAAGCCAAAATACATGATTGAGCCCTGCACGGAACCAGAATTGAGTCAAGTGATGAATCTTCTTAAACTCATTTTCGCCGTACTTTTGGGTATAGCAGAGGATCTGAATCCTCGATAAAAATGCTAAAAGTAGTTGTAGTTTTAGAAAAGAACTTTTCATTAAACACATTTTTAATTAAGTTTTTCAAACACATATTTTGAACCTAAAAGAACTTTCTTACTCACAGCACTCCCTAAAACCAATGTCAAACAGAGTTTTGGAATAAATGCGTTTCTTTTCTGTATGCACCACGCATTAAAAGATGGCACCTCTGTATGGTAAGTAAACCCATTGATTCTCACATGGTTGGGTTGCTTCATGTTGGGCCCTACATGGGACTGACTGAGTTTGTGAAATTTTGAAATAACGACCTTCAAGTGAGTTGGTGGGCTTTCAGAATTTTAGGCTTGATTGAAATTAAATGATCCAACAGATATCTGTTCTTCTAAATTAAAGCCCAAATCAAGCCGGGAGAGTTTTTTAAGGCTTTAGGTCATCTTCCATGCAAAGAAAAAGAAAAGAAAAAGTAAAAAAGGAGAGAAATTTATATAGACTTTTGTAAGAGAAATTTATGTTCAAATTTTAAAGATACAGAAGATTAGCAAAAAAAACTCCACTCTTCACCATCCAAAACTAGGATGTGTGGACCCCTCCATGTTGATCTTTTCTTTCTTTTCCTAACACAGTAACACCCTCCATCCACAAAGTGCCCAACAAACATAGAAATTTCGTATCAGTCCTCCACAATTTGAAATTCCTTATTAGTCCTTTGATCAACCCCAAAAGTGATAAAAAGTGATGAATTTGATATCAAAGCGCAATGATATGATAAAATTTAATGGATTGAACTTAATTTTGAGAAAAAGTTTTAAGCAGAACGATTTATAAAAGAATAAGTTAGAACAATTTTGATAGAATGACTCTTCCACTTAAATTCTTTTCTCAAAATAGGTTCAATGAAAAGAAATTTTATGATGTTGCAACTGAGATTTCGAGTGTTCATTTTTGAAGTCTATCGAGGTTCTAATTCGAATATAGTGATTTGTGAGGGACTATTATTGAATTCCAATATTTGGGAGGATATATCTGTGGAAAAACCCTGTTTTTCCCCGTTTGGCTCTTGTGTTTTGAAGTGGAAGTGCTGGAAAGTGGGGTAAGTGACTCTACCTTCCACCTAAAATCCTGTGCCAAACAGGTTCTGTAGAAATTAAACTCAACTATACTGTTTCTTTTCAGGCACTCCCTTATAATTTCCAATGAACTCAATGATACAACAATAGAATCAATTTTCTTTACTTAATGAATTTTCTAATAATTAAATTTTCCTAGAGAATTATTTTTTATTTTGTTAGTTTAGTTTTTCCTTTAGTTTAATTGAATTTAGTTGTTGTTTTTATTAAAATTTTGATTCTCCAAATAGTAGTTAATCTGGTGAATTTCAGTACTCAATAAAATAATTAGTCTCTGGGGGTTCGACACTCTTTTCTTTTAAACTATACTACTGCGCCTGCAGATTATCCCATTAAGTTTTTTTGCGCCGCTGCCGGGGACTAATTATTATTTTATTGATATTGATAATAGCTAGATTGTTACTAATTTGATTTTATTTTGTTTAGAATGATTAGTTTTTCTATTATTTTAATAGCTATATTTCAGGACATAGAAGTGTATCACCATAAAAAATGATGATAATGGAGAGAAAAATACGGCTTTGAGGGACTATGCTATGCCTTCGGTTAATGGAGCAACATCAAGTATAAAGAGGCCAACTATAGACGCTAACAATTTTGAGATTAAACAGACAATCATTCAAATGATTCAACAGACTTTTCAATTTGGGGACTGTCGCACGAGGATCCTAATGTTCACATTGGAAACTTTTTAGAAATTTGTGACACTTTCAAGCACAGTGGAGTGTCCAACAATGCTATCCGTTTGAGATTCTTTCCTTTTTCACTCAGAGATAAGGCTTGGCTTGGCTAAATTCTCTACCACTAGGTGTCATCGCTACTTAGGAGGGATTAGCACAAAAAATTATGGCTAAATATTTCCCTCCAGCGAACACAGTGAAATTAAGAAATGACATTACCACATTCACTCAATTTGAGACTGAGTCTTTGTATGATGTGTGGGAGAGTTATAAAGATTTATTGAGAAAGTGTCATCATCGTGAACTTCCGAAATGGCTGCAAGTCCAAATAATCTTTAACGGTTTGGGAGCTACAAATTGGTCTAGATGCAGCAGCTGGAGGAGCTCTTATGAGCAAAACTCATAAAGCGGCCTATGAGCTTATGGAGGAGATGGAGTCTAACAATTACCAAAGGTCTTAGAAGAAAGCAATGCCAAGAAAGGCGGCTAGAATTTTTTAGCTTGATCCCATTACAACAATGTCGGCACAAATGGTTAATTTATCTAAACAACTAGGTAACATGAATATTAATGTTATTCGAACTAATATTGTTCGTGATCATTGTGCAGCAAATCACTCAAGTATCTATTGCCAAGTGGGAAATTTATTTGCTCAACCAAATTCTGATCAAGCAAATTACGTGTTCAACTTCCAATATCAAAACAATCCTTATTCGAACACATATAATCCAGGATGGAGAAATCACCCCAATTTTTTTTGGAACAACAATCAAGGGGCAATTAAACCACCTCAAAAATTTTCACAGGAAGCAAAGAAGCCACCTCGAGGGGATATTTTATCGAACAAGCGGAAGTTGGAGGAACATGAAATGGTGATGCTAATCGAAGAGAGTGGTGCAATTTTATAAAAGAAGATGCCTCATAAACTAAAAGATCCATGGAGTTTTACAATTCCTTGCACTATTGGAAATTCTTATTTTGATAAAGCTTTGTGTGATTTAGGAGCAAGTATTAATCTTATTCCTTTTTTAGTTTTTAGGAAACTCGATCTTGGAGAAGCAAATCCTACTATAGTTTCTTTGCAAATGGCTGACAGATCTATCAAGTACCCAAGAGGTATAAACGAAGATGTTTTGGTAAAGGTAGATAAGTTCATATTCCCAGCTGATTTCATAGTGCTTGACATGGAGGAAGATGAACAAATTCAATTGATTTTGGGGCGACCTTTTCTACTTACAGGGAGAGCTTTGATTGATGTCCAACTAGGAAAACTTATTTTGATTGTTAAGGATGAGCAAATAACGTTTGATGTCTTTAAATCCATGAATTTTCCTACCGAAGTTTAACTCGGGCTTAAATCGCTACATCTCGTTTGTGTGATGCATAGAGAAAACATAATCCACACATAAAGGAAGTTGTTACAAAAGAGGTTCTTATGTTGTTGGATGTTGGTATCAACTAACCATCTCAATTACCATATCCGGCTGAAGACTTAAAACATAGCGTATATTGGGAAGCAACCCATGTTTTTTCTTTTTCCTTTCTTTAGAATTGTTTTTCTTTTTGTTTACTTTATTTTTTATTTTTTATTTTATTTTAAAGGATTGCATAAGTTTGGGAGTTTCCAGGCGAAGTTGATTTTTAGATCTATTTTAATGGTTTATTTTGGGCAAGATTGAGTCTGAATCTGGAAAAATGTGTCAAATACCGATCGAAGAAGTTGTCTTAGCCTTCAAATGCAAAAAAAGTCAAGGAATTTGGACATCTACAACTCCATATATCACCGAAACAATGAATGTCACTCATCGAGAATGCCAACAAAAAAAGTTGTTGCCGACAAAAGAAAAAAGTTGATGTCGAGACTTAGATGTTGTTGGAGAGAAGTTATTTTTTGGAGGAGAAGCTCGTGACGATTTGCGGCTTCAAGAAACCTCAACAAAACCAGTTCTTTCTTTTCTCTTCTATTTTTTGGGTATTATTATGCAATCCAATAAAATGTTTATTAGTTGCAAATTTGTCATGAATTAATTCTATTTTTCTAGGGTTTCGATGTAGCCTAGTTTTGAAAACACAATTCAAATTTTATGTTACTTTATTCTTCTAGTTTTCCATGATTGTGTGTTTAATTTTTGTTCATAATGTGTACAACTATCTGACCAACTATTGTTTGATTTATTGAATCATGGGGGATGCTGAGAGGTAAGTTGTGATTTATAATTATAAAATTAAACACCATTAATTGAGCGAAATTAGAAATAATTTACCGTGATTAAAGTGACTGTAGAAAAATCCATAGAAATTAATAAATCTTCAAATAATTAAATTTGGATAAAGATATGATGAATTATTAATATGTTTGCTGTTATTTGAGAGAAGACATTGAATAATTAGGGGATTTTGGTCAACAACTTGGAAAAGTAGAGTTTTTAGTTTCATGGAATTATGAATTGTATGGGATTAGCTTGGTGAAACTGAAAGCCCAACATTTATCTTTGCTATTAGCAACCCCTATAATTTCATATTTCGTTCTTTTTAGTTAGTTTATTTTTTCCTTTAGTTTAATTTAATTTAGTTGTTGTTTTTATCTAAATTTCGATTCTCCAAATAGTAGTTAATCTGGTGAATTTTGGTACTCAATAAAATAATTAGTCTTTGTGGATTTGACACTCATTTCTTTTCAACTATACTATTTGTTGCAATTTTGTGCATTTGCAAATTATTCCATCATGGTCACTTTGTGAAGGACCATTGTTAGGGCAGTTTCATCCTTATGTGAGCTCTTGGATGGTCATTCAGGGGTGAAGGTATTGAGGGACCCGGACATTGAAACTCGAAGGCAAATTTGCACATGACCCAAAGTACCATGCCAAGGAACGAGGCACGAGCCAAGCAAATTTGTCTGAGAAACTCGCGAGTGACCAGGGATACCCTGCCAAGGGGCAAGGCACGAGTCAGACGAATTTGATATGTGTAATTTTTACATAATTTTTATTACTCTCTTTACGTATTAAAGTTGCATGTTCATGTTTAATTCGTCATATTTTATCTTCTTTCAACTTATTTTCATTTATTTGTTTGTTTTTATGGAATGAGATGGATAAGTGCAAAAGGTGGACGTTTTGGTAAAATCAAGGAAGAAAACAAGAATAAGGAATTCAAAATTCAAATTGATCCTACGTGAAGATTTCTGAAAAACACGAGCACTCAAATACATGTTTTTTTACAAATTGACCATTTGAAGAACCTATAGAAAATATTATGGTCAACAATGGGGTGGAACGAAATTTTGTAAAAAAGAAATTAAAGAAGAAAAAGCCAGCACGTGGATATGAGTGGAAGTGGATTTAGATTATGATTAGTTTAAAACTCACAAGATTAATCTAAATCTTAGAATTTTAACTAAATAAACTATCTTCCCCAAATTAAACTCCAACTAATCCTTATTTAAATCTCCTTCTCCCTTTATAAATAAAGACCTAACATCCCGAGATTGGAGAACCAGAAGAGAGGCCGGGACTTGAATTATTTTGGGGACCATAGACTCGGATTTTCAGCCGAAACTTTATTTATTTTTTATTTTTTTTGGAGGAGATCTTGAGACTTAATTGCGGTTTCAAGAAACAACAAAACGAGTTCTTTCTTCTCTCTTTTGTTTTTTTATTTTATTATGCAATCCAATAAGATGTTTATTAGTTGCAAATTTATCATGAACTAATTTTATTTTTCTAGGGCTTCAATGTAGCCTAGTTTTGAAAACTCAATTCGAATTCCATGTTATTTTATGCTCCTATGTTGAATGGTTGTGTTTAATTTTTGTTCTTTATGCGTACAATTGTTTAGCCTACTATTGTTTGATTTATTGAATCATGGGGGATACCTTGAGGTAACTTGTGATTTAGAATTATAGAATTAAACAGCATTGATAGAGCAAAATGAGAGATAATTTTTTGCAATTAATGTGACTAGAGAAAACTATAGAATTTAATGAATCTTCAAATAATTAAATTTTCATAAAGATATGACAAATTATTAGTTGGAAATATGTTTGGTGTTCTTCGAGAGAAGACATTGAATAATTATGGAATTTCTGTCTACAACTTGGAAGTAGAGTTTTGAGTTTCATGGAATTATGAATTGTGTGAAATTAGCTAAATAACTAGGTATATTTAAGTGGCAAAAGATTCATTACCTCAAAAGGTGGGTGTGGGTCTAGTATTTATAGAGAATCCCAACCGGGTTTGGTTCCACTTGGGGGCCGGGTCTGGATCCGAAAGTCCATGGGCCTGACGTGGCAGAAGGCCCAGGGGGTTTAGGGCGGACGTGGCGATACCAGGAGCGGTATAGGGCTGACGTGGCGAAACCCTTGGCGGTATTTGGAGTTGACGTGGCCCATCGTGAGCCTCCTGTGCCTCTGGGGGGAATCGGAGGGCCTAGGCTGCGCCAGGTCATCCTTCTGCCCCGCCAGAGAGGGGGGACGGCCTGTGGGACTGTCCCGGATCGGACTCCGAGGGCTACTGAGGCTCGTCGGTACGAGGAGGCCAGTACCGTGAGGGAAAACACGAGGTTCGGCTCCGACCCTGGAGTGGTCCGGAGCCGAACCAGGTTGTTATCTTTACTTTTCTGAGTAGGAATTGTATTGGGCCCTGGTTGGGCCTCCGGCCATTTTTACACTGTCACATATATATATATATATATATATATATATATATATATATATATATATATCCATCTTCACTTTCATTCTCCTCATTTTGCCTTATTTTCATCCTTAACTATGGTAACTGATGAGATGTTGAAGGAGAGGCGGGTGGCGATAAAGGCGAAGGCACAGAAGTGTCACCTAGCTAACTGCACTCAAAGCCTGACGAGCCCTCAAAACAAAAGAAATTGTCTGGTGCTGTGAAGGCGTCAGAGCCAACTGCAAAATAGGAGGCGTCGAAGCCTCCCACCTCATCACCAAACACTGTCATCGTCCCCACAAAGTCGACTTTGGTGGCAAAGGTGTGGGTGCCTTCGTGGTCTGTCATCGCGGTGGACTTGTTGGCTGAGTGTTTTAACGCTCTGTAGGTTGTTAATCACCTCTCCATTCCCCACGATCAGGCATCTCTGAAGAAAGATTTAGAGGAGGTTGTTGATGCCCGTTGGGCCAAGCCGCTTGTAACATCCCCAAAAATATTTATTTTTAATATTTTATTTCACACGTACTTTGTATATAATTTTGTGCACATGTCGATTAATGAAATTCTCTTGAGTCGTGAAAATTTTCCTCTCATTTTACAAGTCACAAATGTGTGGTTTATTTTTTCGACTAGCTTTAAATCTATATTTGTAACACATTAAAACTATTATTAATTAAAGCCCTTAATTATTAGGTGTGCATTCAACGTGCATGAACTCACATTTAAAATTTAGATAAACTAGTGCACATTACAATGTGTAACATACACACCTAATTTAATTAAAAACTAATAATGAAATTGCATGAAGTGGTGTGCACACACATAATGTGCACGTGCACGTGCTCTTCCTTCGATGAAGTTGCTGGCCAATGTAAGAGAGGGGAGAGTGGACGAGTTAGTGTGTGGTGGGTAGCTCTTTTAAGAGGTGGGGAGTTATTATAACTACTCACTATTTCACCCTATAAATACCCTCTCACTTTAGCCATATAGGGACTCAAATCAAATCAAAAAAGAAGAGAGAAGAGAAAGAAAGCCAATGAGTGCTTTCGGGAATCCAAGGAGGAGAGGAAGGCTTGCAGATTTTTAGAGAAGTTTGGAGCTTTTTGCTAGGAGCCTCTACTACTAGGAGTTCTCTTTTAATGTGGGTGTTCTCATTGTCTTCTAAATTTTTGTAGATTATGTTTGCTTAGCCATGACATATGTAGATGCTAGTTTAATCGGTGTGGATAAGTGTAGGAGTTTTCTAGAATTTTAATTGTGCACTCTTAGTTATAGTTAGTATGTGAATGTGTGGGATTTTTCATCGCTTTCTAAATGTTAGTAATTGTACATGTTAAAAATATGTAAATGGATAATGAAATTGGCATATGTGTGTAAAGTAACGTTTCTAGCAAAATTTATTAGTACATACTTAATTACAATCATGTAGTAGGAAATAGAATTAATAGGAGTTTTATAGAATGCTTATCTAGTGGAGAATTTATAAAATAAACCCATTAAATTAAATTTCTCTATATACAATGTAGTAATGTGAAAACATCCCAAAAATGAAGTTGTATAGAGAACAATAATTTATATAGTTCAAGTTGTAGAACTATGAACAAGTCATGCAAGTGGGTAATAATTTCCTTTATTTTGAGAATAGATTATTATATGATTTATTTCAAGCTAATACACTAATGTTGAAGGAACGTATTCTCAGAAATGATAAAATAATGCCAAGATAATAAGGGATCAAATTTTTTAATGAAATTTAGAAACAGAGAGTCGATTTAGAAGATTCATGATAGTAATATAATCAGTTGTGTAGGCTTGATAGCCTGGTCTTAGCGTGCGAGTGTGGGCGCTATGTACAGCGACCTGAGGTCGCATGTTTGTGCTCCGGTAGGGGGTTTTTTCTTTTTAAAACTCATAGCAAAGTAAGCAAAAACATATAAAGAAATTTAGTTCAGAGTCTTTCACCAAAAGTGAGTTGGCAAATTGGTTGTTGGGTGCACTTTGGGTTGCGGTTTGGGTTTGTGTGCGACTGGGTTCGATCCCGGGTGTACACATATTGTTTCTTTTATATTTTTTGGGCTTTTTCATGTTTCTAAAAATTAGAGAAAATTGTAGAAATATTTTAGAATATTATTAGAACATTTGAAAATATTCTACACTATTTTTAAGATGTATTTTGGAGATCTAAAATTTACATTAGACAACATACTAGATAAATCTAGTTTCTAGTCTAAATTCAAGGGTGTTTGCTTATGTTAAAAATGAGTTTAAAATTTGGGAGTGGAATATAAATTTAGAACCTGCATTTGAAAAATTACATTGGGATTAAATTATTGAAAGAAGTAAATGGTTGGGATATTTGGTGGTAAAATAAAAGCATGGTTAAGAGACTGAAATACGAAAAATCTTTGTATTCAGTTTTATCCTAAGAAGCTTACAACGCGTAAGGAAGTAGATTTGAAATTGACAATTAAAAATGAATGTATGAACAAATCAAATGAATTATGAATGAGGAATTGTGTAATTGAGGTTAAGATTAACATATATGACCTCGGTTTGAAATGTTGGAATCGAGAGGCTGAGAGAGACCCGTAGAAACCGACAAATTATGATAAATAAAATTTGAGAAGTAGCCAGTGTGGGCTAACATTTCTCCGTTTGTTGATTTAAGTCCAGTAGGGTAAGCTAGCTCTAGGTTGTGATGATTATAATAAAACCTAAGGACAGGAACTAGAGGGAGATGTGATGAAGTATGGGCAAACATGAGTATGAGGGCCTCATATGATTCGTGGTGGGAGATTATCTCATGAATTATCGAGGTGTGAGGCATGATGTCCAAAATCGTCGCAGTGTAAGATTTATCTTCAGAATTATCAGGATCGAGACAACGCTCATGGGATATTTGTGTGATGAGGTACCATATGACTCGCGGTGTGGGTTTCGTCTCCAGAATTATCGGGGTTATGGCTTGCGATGGGAGAACGATTCTCAAGAATTACGGGGCGATACTAGATACTCACAGGATATCTAAATCTTACATTAGTCACCATATTATGAATTCATAACGAGGGATTGAACCCTATAATGAGGAGTACGATAAGGGCTTTCCCTCGGACCTATGTAGTATGGGTTGCATAGAATTCGAACAAGTATGCATTAGTGTCATCGTAAGTAGAAAATGTCTACATTAGGCATTAAGTTCATATCATACACTGACATGATTAGGATAGTCACTTTTCTATTTCTGCATTCAAGTTTGTGATTTGTTAAGATAATGGAATCATTGTATTATAGCATTGCATCAGTTGTATGCAACTAACGTGCCTACAGTTTCCCAGTTGCAGGATCAGTTTGGCATAGACTTAAAGTCACTGTGAGGGATGCCATAAGATTGAAGAGCTTCCATTATCACTTGTTGTATTGTACTTATTCATTTTAGATGTGTTATTGTAAAGAACAATGTTGTAAAAGAAGAAGTTTTAATTCCTTGTAAATTTGAACGAAATTGAAGTGAAAGATCCTGTTTTGCTATGAATTACCTATGTTTGAAATTCGGTGTGTTACACCGCTGTTCTGGTAAGGGCGTTCTTTTTCATCGAAACCTCATGGTCCTTATTTTGTGCTGAACTATGCTCATGTTTCTTATAGGAAACCATCAATGGGGCCTACCTGAAGCGGGGGTGCGCGAGGCACTCCTTCGGCAGGCGCAGTTGGCCGAGGTGGGAGAGAAGGAGATTATGGAGCGAAACAAAGATCTTCGCCAGACGCTGAAAGAGCTATCGAAGGAGAAGTAGGAGCTTACTGAAGAGAAGCTAGCATGGCAGACATGGGAGAATGAGCTGTTGAACGATCAGGATGATGCCATCGATCATTTCATTCTCACTCAGGACGAAGGTTACAATTGTGCCCTCATGCATGTTGGGGTTAAGTTCCCGGATCTCGACCTCCGGGTTTTTTATTTGACAAGAAGCTGGACGAACTTCCTCGGCCCTCCAGGGAGGAGCCTTCAAGGAGAGGCCTGATTAACGACCCTTGATCTAGTCAACCCCACCGTTCAAGCTGAACTCGGCCCCGTCGATGCCGCAAGTGGCAAGGGCCCTCTTCTACTAGGAAGTAGATCTTGGGAAGTTACCTTTGTCTTTGTCTATGACTTAATGTGGACTGGCCACTGCCCCTCGTGTAATTGTGGATTTGAAATAAAAGAACAGTTTTTGCATCATACTTCTGTATATAATTTTCTTATTTCAAAAGAGTTTGGGTAAGAGACCCGCAAGTGACCTGGATTACCACGCCGAGGGGCGAGGAATGAGCCAAGTGGGTTTGGGAAAGTGACCCTGAATGACCCAGATTACCATGCCAAGGCACAAGGGATGAGTCAAGTGGGTTTGCAGATGAGACCCGCGAGTGTTTCGGAACACCACCTCGAGAGGTAAGGAACGTGCCAAGCAAGTCTGTGGATTCCCAATTGACTTGTTCTCCTCGTGTATGTTGTGGAACTTTCTGGATGGTCACGTCGGCCATCATGTAAGTTGTCTTACGTCACAATTAATAGAATCAAGTGTTTCTCCACCTTGGGATTCGAAACATTTTTCTATCGTGGTTGTTTGATGGAAGTGGAGGCTAAGATCTTTCCATGTTGACATCGCACCGATCGAGGAGCATCTTCCTAAAAGCATATAAATCCCCCCATTCCTTCAAGTCTTTCTGCATTTGAGTTTCATAGTTATCCTCCTTCGAATGATCATCCTCTCGATGAGTTTTTCAGTGAGTGCCTCAAATGGCAATCCGAAGGTCGAGACAGAAGCGGATGCACCTTAGGGTGGAACCATGAGAGATTCACCCTGCATTGCGAGGGCCAAATGCAGAAGGGATTGAGGTATCGGTGTGGAACTTGGGGACATTTAGCCAGCATTTCGATAGCTAAGACGGGAAGGAACGGAGACCCCAGCATGGAACTTGGGGAGATTTACCCCATGTTCCAAGGGTCGAGGCTTGAAGGGACTGGGACCCTTGGATGGAACTTGGGGGTATGTAGCCCGACACGGGCTTGTAAAATTCCTCAAGTTTTCATCTAAAATATGTGTAATACCCCAATTTTTTTTTCTCCAAATTCAATTCTTTCAATTTCTATATCACTTTAAATATAAACTAAGAAAGTTATAATTCAAGGAAAATTTTGGCAGAGTTTTCCCTGTAAATTTTGCCCCGAAACACAAATAGCTTACGGATTTCTACTCAAAATTCCGTAGCTCACAATACATGCAATAATTTTACGGGCTCCCCAGGCCAAAATGAGCAGAAACACACAGGCAATATAATATAATGCTCTGGGGGCCAAACTCATAACGGATTATCAAATATTCAATAAAAACCATAAATTCCTTTGAAAACATAAAGGATTTTTGTAAAAATTTAGAAAAACCTTTTTTAAAACCAACCACAGAACCCAATACTCCACAACGAGGTGGGTACGGGCTTTCTCACCTCATCACAGCACTATATACATATACCTTTACCATAATACAAAATAATAAATCAACTATTCACTCTTCTACTTATACTAAATACATAAATAATCTGACATCTCGATAAAATAAAATTCTTAACTCTATCACTACCTCGCCATGCTGCTACCAACCTGCAAGAGAGTTAGGGTTGTCCACTCTCAGGAAGGGACCCCCCTAACCCCCAGAAAACATCAGGGGTTAGCCATTTCTGGTGTGAGTGTAATTTAAAAATCTAACAAATGAATTAAATCGTATAAAGAAAATAATTTAAACTTACAAACATCAAGTAAGAAGATACACCTTGAACATCTGAACTTAAAAACATCATCAATACGACTTTATATCCAAATACTCTTCAAGTCTGCATCGAATTATAAAATTACCCATAATTCACACATTCCACTATATATTTCACATCAACTTCATATTTATCCTTATTTTATATTCGCACAATACGAATTTCCATGCAATCCATCCCTTTTCAAGTTAAATTCCCTAACCTGAACATTTATTCCTCCACAATTATCACCATATTAGCATTTCGCTATTTATATAAATATCACTTACATGATGCTATTACATCTTTCTTTAATAACCATTTATATGGATACAAACTCATAACACAACATACTTTCTGCATTAACCATTTTCGTAATCATTCTCCAAATACGGGTAATTATTTTATTGAAATAAAACAAGTATCACTTCTTACATATATGCTTCTATTCTCATAATGCCACATTCATTCATGTCTTATGACGCAATTATAACATCTTATTGTTTATTGCAATGCTCTCACATTTCATCACATCATTAACACATCACTAGTAGAATGCTTATACTCATTACATCGAAAACAGGTTTTATAGCTCATTGCCATCTCATTATACCACTTTAGTAATTCTCATTCTTATAAGTAATATATCTTATTATTATCATTTTCACTTAATCCCCAAACACAATTTGGGGCCACAACATGTCACACCCCTTAGCCGATAGCTTGGGTAATAATCACTGCACCTCAAACACACAGTTTGGGTAATATCACATCACATCTCAAGCAGATAGCTTGGTTATTAATTCACTTCAATCACTTATCATCTTTACTTTATTTAATTCTTCATTTCCATTAATCATTACCACTATCGTTGTAACGCCCCGAATCCCAAATACACTGAATTCGAGATGTTCTACAGGATCTTTTCACTTTCTTCAGTACAATTTTACAAGGAAATTTAAACTTTCACTTTCATCAGAGTTTACAACATATATTACATTTACATTTGCACAGCGGAAGTAAAATATACAATATTTGAATGAATATACAACAACATGGTAAAATCTTTATACATCCACTCTTCTTTAACCTTTAACATGTCATTTATCCTGCATACAAAACTGTGGATACGTCAGTTTATTCAACCGACGATAATTATACATGGCCATCCTCTCTATGTCAGAAACAGTATAACGATTCTCATTTCTTAACAGATCACAAACTTGTTCACATAACAATTAAATCAAAAGGGGAAAATCTTAATGATGTCGTGTTGTGATTGTGCACTTAATCCTTAATGCAATTAGTTAATTTACATGACACTAATGCGCACTTGTTCGGATTCTATGCATCCCATACTACATAGGTCCGAGGGCAAGCCTCTTAATCGTTCTTCATTTTTGTAGGGTTCAATCCCTCGCCATGACTTAATCTACTACTGTAATTACGGTGAGTATCCTAGATGATCTATGAGTACAAGCACGTGCACTGGACCCTGGAGGGGAACCCCACGCCATGTCTTGACTCATCAAGCATGCATTCTGTGGCAATTCAGCCTCCTCCCTGAACACGATCCTCTTGCAGTCACCAAACATCCCACAAGCGTGGCTAAAGTCCGATCATTACTGAGCTGTGCCCACGCCATGTCTTGACTCATCAAGCATGCATTCTGTGGCTCACACACCCGCACCGTAAACTCTAGTTCTCATACTTATGTTTTCTCTCACTTTCATCACATCTCCACTATGTACTAATTATTAGAATCATGAATAAAAATCAAAGCTCTAGAGTTAGCCTCTCCACTAAACCGGACTTATTCATTTCATTCTCACATGACCAACCTTGGTCTTCTTTTCAATTTCATTTCATTTCCATTGCCGGGGGAGACTTAGCTACTCTTTTGTTCAATTTCCAATTCACAATTTTCAATTTGAGCATTTCTACTCATGAATTCATTCTTCATTGCCTCAGCATATCATGTTCTTAACTTTCATAATCATGTAATTCTCCATTCAAAACTATGATTCATTTCATGTAAAATCATGCAGCAACAAAATAGAGTTTATCAACATCAACCATAAAGTTCACAATCTTCAACATAAACTGAAATAAGTTTTTCTGACATATCAAAAGACACTCTGGACAGTCGACTTAGAACATTCCAGTCGACTTGTACAGTCAATTCAAGTTCTTCATAAACACTCGGGAGAGTCGACTGCTGCACATGACCAGTCGGCTGCTCCGCAACTTTTCATGTTCAAAATGTCATTCACATGACAGTCGACTGTCAACAAATCAGTCGTCTGTCCCGGTCTATACAGCACATATCCATGTTCAGTTCAGTCGACTTGCTATTCGCATTAGGTCGACTGGACAGGTTCACATTTCAAATTAAGGAATTATCTTTCCATCAGTTCTTACATGCACATGCATCATGGTGTCAAATTACAACCTACATATATTCATGCCTCAAAAAGACACGTGGTTTCTTAACTGTTCAGTAACATCACAACATGGAATTTCAAATAACTAATATTGTCTTTTCTTCAAGGAGTGTTAAACATGCGTTTACACTCGTTCATAACTTTTTTGTAGAGATGAAATATTAATCTTAATTTATTACACTAGGACAACACAATGGAAATATCTTATTTCGTAGATTTACAGCGATATTCATAGTTTAATCAATGCACCGGTCGACTGTTCTTATCATCAGTCGACTGCACAGACGATTCTCAGTTTACTAATTCACTAGTTCTTTTTCATCCGTTCACATCTCCTCCATCACATATAACATGGGGGAATATGAATTTAGCAATCATACTATCACTTCTGTTTTGCATATATGTACATTATCAAATCATAAAGATATTCGCCTCGTACCAGTCGACTTGTACATGCGACAGTCGACTGTACCGACCCATTTTGTTCTTATTATAGTGTCGTTATTACACTATTAGTCTTTCACAATTATCATCATAAACATACTCAGGCAATTCTAATACGTTTGAATTTACTTCTCATAAGCTTATTAACAAACATCATAATCATGGTATATTTTCTACACTAGAAGTCCTGAGAAACACCCACCTTATTGACGAAAATAATCGAAATCCAGAAAAGCTCCTTAATGCAATGGACCACTCCTTGCTCCTTGCTCCTTGCTCCTTGCCGAAAATCTCCAAAAGATGATGCCCGGTCTCCAAAGTAAACACACACTCTCTCTCACAATAATAGTTCTCTTACAAAAATAATCTTTAGTGTAAAAGAACCAATGAATGAGAGGGGGTATTTATACACCAAATGGAGTGAGATGGAGGGCTAGGATTCAGTAGATGGTTATTGGATCAAGGGCTAGGATGCACTAGGGAGTTGTGATAACCACCCACACCCTAAATAACCACCCACAACTCACACCCACTTCTCTACCCAATCCGGCCAAACAAAAGGGTGTATTCTACACGTGTATGCAACGTGCACGTGTATGCACAAATCACCCTACAAGAACTTGTACACAATGACAAGTCTAAAGAAGAAATGCTACACACTACAAGTTGTAGAGAAATAAAAGATTAGTTCCATGGGCTTAAATTAATTGGGCCAAGATAAATATTTTAAAAGAAAAATAAGTAAACTAACATTTGGGCTTTAGGAAAATGCTTTGTAGAAAATAATATTCTTATTCATCATGTTGAAAATAATAGCTAAAATATTACACGTGCACACTACGTGCCAAAATAAATAATTTTTCATATATTTGAAAAATCAGGGTATTACAATCGTACCAACCCACCCTGCGAATTATGCCAAGGCAGGCAGTTCCCACAATTTCCACAGAAATAGCGGGCAGGTAGTTCCTTGACACAATTCCAAGGTGTAACAACTTATATCACACTGTATTTTACTTTAATGATCACATACATAATACAATTTCTTCGTACTATTCATAATAACACATGTCTCTTTTATTATTCTCATTTTAAATTAACCACGTACTGCATTTATCACTTCTTTTCATACACTAACTCATAACTCGTTTTCCTTCACATTTACTTCATTCACAACTACTTTCTTTCTCATCCACAATTCAAAATTCACTTTCTGTACTTTCACATTTTTATTAACACTTAGTTATTTTATTAGTTTGTCGACCAGTGAGCCACAGTATCCCAACATACTGAAAGTCGACAGCCCAGTAAACATGCAGTCCGATGCTCTCCCAGAGTCTTACTCGTCCGAGGCTACGTCCTCCTCCTAGCCGAACTAGCGAAGGAACCATTAACCCCTAGTCCCACTAGGGTACTTCCTCCCAGCCGAAGCCAGCAACGCAAACACTCACCACTAGTCCCACTAGGGTACTTCCTCGCGACACCTGTCATCGAGGAAAAAACCACTAACCCCTAGTCCCACTAGGGTACTTCCTCCCAGCCGAAGCCAGTGAGGCAAACACTCATCACTAGTCCCACTAGGGTGCTTCCTCGCGACAGCTGTCATCGAGGGAAAACCGAGCCTCAAGCCGATAGCTTGGGCGATAAAATCCACTTACCCCAAACATAGTTTGGGTCCACTATTTCCAAGCCGGTCCTTGGGCATTAGGAGGTCTAGCCCAAACCCCCAGGATTGCTGTAGGTACTGGTCAACAAAACCATCTGTTATTAGCATTAATCATTTCATCTTTTCAACTTATTAAATCAACATAAAGCATCACAGCTTTTAATTAAACAATTGTCACATCCTTGACTTTAATCATGTGAATAATAACACATTTTATTAACACTTACCATCTTATCTTTTATCTTACCATTTGATGCATATCCGGTGTCCACGATATTAATTATCATCCCATTGTATCACATATATACATACACCATGTCATTTAACATAGAAACCATCATGTCACAGTATTACACATCATAAATGCACCATATTATTTAATTTGCCATAACGTCACCCATTATGAATACTATGCTATTTACTACTTCATTAAATTACCTATAAACATACACCAAGTTATATCGTAAATAAAAGAATTATAAGATGTTAGTCTGTATCGTAAGCGTATCAAAATATATAAATCATCACAGAATAAAATCATCATATTATTAGATATTAAAGTATTTTCTAATTAAAAAATTTATTCATTCCGAACAATGGGGTATTTTGATTGTATTTTCTATATCTTATTGATCGACTATTTATATTTGAGTCCGAAAACAAATATATTATTATTATTGAATTATTTTAATAAATTGTTAAACCCGAATATTAATTTGTTATATAATTTTATTTTATTATGATTAAAACTATTAATTGTTATTACTTGATTATTTATTAAAATTCATCTATCAAATTATTTTGATCTATTGTTCTTGGCGAACCCTAAATTATTTTCGGGCCAACTTATATTGTTTTCATTGTACTATTTATTTATCTAATTGGAATTCAATTTTTGGTTCATGAGTTATTCTTTTCATCTTGTTGGACTACCTATTTTTGTGGATTTTATTTTATTGGATTGTGAACCCTATTGCCTTCAAACTTATCTCTTAATGAACCCTAAAAACCCAATCCCTATTGTTCTTGACCCAAACCGCTATTATTGGATCCTAAACCCTTAACCCAACCCCCTAATTTCATCCTATAAATACAATTCTAGTACAAACCCTAAAAATTGCACAATTAAAACCCTAGGGGTCGCCTATTCTCTCTCCTATTCTCTCTCCTGTTTCTCTCTCCCTGTTTTGGTTTCCCACCCAAATCCCTACCATCCCCCTGTGCTTCTTCTCCGGCGAGACCCCTGACCCTCTGGCGACCTCCGTCCTGGTGCCGCCCTCTAGTCGACGCCACCACCAGACCGAAACCCAGACCTCCTCCTCTGTTTTCCTGCCCAAGTCAGCAGCCGAAACCCCAACCAGCGCTGCTGCCCCATTTCCGCTCGACGACCACCGGCACATCGCCCTTGCCCCTCCCTTAGCTAGCAACACCGCCTGCCGTCACTGTCGAGCCGCCGGCCATTGCTATCGCCCCTGCCCTTACTGGTTTTTGTTCTTTGCTATTGGTTGTTGTTGTTTTGGCTCTTTTGTGCACGTAATTTGCACGTAGTTCGTGTGTTCGTGGGTTCGTTGCTTTGGGATCCTTATCCCGTTATTCTTGGTATTCAATTTCAGCGTCCTAAAGGCATTCCTCTTGAATTGTTAATTGTATCGAATTCAAGTTTTGTTGAAACTCTTGCAAGTAGATCCCTTCGTTTATCGTATTATACATTGTTCATCTCTTTCGTTGGGTATATTGAGGATTTACACGAGCTAACCCCAATTTACTTGACATTGTGCCACTTTTGACTCCAAAGATTGAATTTTTCATGTGTGCATATAGAATTGGTAATAGGGTTGTTCATATAATTGTCACACAAATAAATCACTGTTGAGAGAATTGCTAGGTTGTATGTGGTTGATCGATTGATGTTTGTCGACGATAAATTGATGTATGTATGTATTCTAATTTTATTCATCTTGTTATTGCACCCATCATGCTGATTATATAATTTATTGACTATAGAATTGATACCCATCATGTTTAATTAAAATATTTTATGAAAAATACCCTAAAACCTGTATCTTGCTTGCTAGTTGTATGTTGTCTGCTATTTTCGACTCATTAAATGATCTCAAAATAAATTACTTTCTGAATAAGAATTGTAGCCTTATCTTTCTAGTTTTCAGAACATCTTGAATTTCTAAATTCCGAGTTGTGTAGCAAAAGTTATGCTCGTTTTACTACAGCTGTATTTTTAATTCCGGATTCTCAGATTCTTGTACGTTTCATGTTTAAATAGTAAAAAGGCTAATCAAATGATAAAATTTTGCTTTGATAATTTTCAAATTGTTAGTGATCATTGTTACCGCTGAATCTGGTGTGGGGGCAAACAGATAGTATTTATGCATTCTTGGGAAAACTGAATAGTCAAACCTTAACCTTCTCCGCCGGAGTTGGACCGTTGACTCCCGCCGTTCACCTGCAAAAAGTGCGAGACACCGGGGTTGATCCCGGCGACGCACCCTCTGACGCTCAAGTCAGTAATCAGAGAAGATTATGAGAGAGCGTAAATTGGCAAAATATTGATTACCTCTTAATGGTGGTGTATGGGGGTATTTATAGCCGCCGTTGGGATCAGATTAGGAATGTAATCCCTAATTCCCAGTGAAAGGATAGAGCGAATCAGGGCCGTTGATTGAATGCAATCAGAAACCCTAATTCTATCCTGACGGACTGGGTTCATCGTGGGTTGGAACCCGCACCCAGCTGAGATGGATCCGTTTGCGGGTTCGTGGGTCTTAGAGGAGAAGATCCAGTACCCGCTTCAAACCCATTTGTAGGTGAAATTACCTTTTTACCCTCAGGCTTTAAGATTCATGCCAGGTTAGGACGGTTCTGATTTAACCCCTATTTTTAGCCATATCACGAGCCCCCCACTCCCGAAGACTGAGTTTGATCAGCCTTTGAGGAGTAGTTTCACTGTTTGAATAGCTTGTGGAGTTGTATTGGAGTCCAAAAGGGAGGTGTCAGATCCTTACATGAGGTAGTATGGTGATTTTCCGAGTTAGTTGTGCGCTCTAGGCTGTTCTTGAGCTCTTCTGGAACTTCGGTGTTTTTCCCTAATTTTTATCTATTTTTCGATCCATTTATTTAGTTTTGCGAAGTGCTGATTCGTCGTTCGAGGGTCTTAATCGGCCAAACTAGGCAATAATCACTAACTCGAGGGCTCAAAAATATTTCCCCGAATTCATAATTATTTTCTAGAATTTTTAATTAATTTTTCTGAATTTTTAATTATTTTTTCGCAATTTTTAAATAAATAAAACGATTTTAATAAATAAAAATTAATTTTAAACACCGAATTATGTCGTGGCGCGATCTGGGCCCTCCATCAGCGTTGAGTGCGATTTTTTGGAGGATCGGGCGATCTGGGTAGTTCGGCGAGTTTTTTCTTCGTATACGAGGGTCGACACATCGGCACTTCGGCTCGGATCCTCGGCGATCTGCCGAGCTACGTGGCACGATCCGGAGCGTCGATTATAGTGCAAATCCCAAAAAATGCTATTTTGTCATTTTGTGGACGTGGCGTGATCTGAACGGTCCATCATGTTCTAGCACGTTTTTTGACAAGATCCAACGGCTGAGGAGGGTTGGCGCCATTTTTTTTCAAATGTGAGGGTCGGTACCTCGTCACCTCGGCTCGGTGACTCAGTTTCTCACCCTCAGTAGCTCGGTGGCTCAGCGTACGCTGTTCGGTAGCTTGGCTAAGCACTCCGGTGGTTCGGCTCCTCGTCCTCTGCCCTTAGTGGCTCGGTAGCTGAGCGTAAGCTGTTCGGTAGCTCGACTAAGCGCTCTGGTGGCTTGGTAGCTCAGAACGAATAGTTGGGACTCGTGGCTTAATCTGGGACGTTCATCATGACACGAATCACGAGGTTGGAGGTTCAGATTACGAGAAAACGTTATCTTGTCGTTTTGTGAGCGTGGCGTGATCTGGGCCGTCCATCATGTTTTGACGCGAATTTTGAGGCGATCCGACGGTGAAACTGGCTCGGCGGTATTTTTCTCCATATATGGAGGTCGGTACCTCGTCACCTCGGCTCGAGAGGATGGTGGCTCGGTGGCTCGACGAACGCTTCGGTGGATCAGGAGTTCGGATCAAGTCTTTGAACCACGTGGTGAGATCTGAGACGTTCATCACGGCGCGTATCACGATGTTGGAGGTTCAGATCATGAGAAAACGTTATCTTGTCGTTTTGTGGGCGTGGCATGATCTGGGCCGTCCGTCATGTTTTGATGCGAATTTTGAGGCGATCCGACGGTGAAACTGGCTCGGTGGTATTTTTCTCCATATGTGGAGGTCGGTACCTCGTCACCTCGGCTCGAGAGGATGGTGGCTCGGTGGCTCGACGAACGCTCCGGTAGATCAGGAGTTTGGATCGAGTCTTCGAACCACTTGGTGAGATCTGAGACGTTCATCGCGGTGCATATCACGACATTGGAGGTTCAGATCACGAGAAAATGTTATCTTGTCGTTTTGTGGGCGTGGCGTGATCTGGGCCGTCTGTCATGTTTTGACGCGAATTTTGAGGCGATCCTATGGTGAAACCGGCTCGGCGATATTTTTCTCCATATATGGAGGTCGGTACCTCGTCACCTCGACTCGAGAGGATGGTGGCTCGGTGGCTCGGTGGCTCGATGAACGCTCCGGTGGATCAGGAGTTCGGATCGAGTCTTCGAACCACGTGGTGAGATCTGAGGCGTTCATCGCAGTGCATATCACGACGTTGGAGGTTCAGATCATGAGAAACATTATCTTGTCGTTTTGTGGGCGTGGCGTGATCTGGGCCGTCCGTCATGTTTTGACACGAATTTTGAGGCGATCTGACAGTGAAACTGGCTCGGAGGTATTTTTCTCCATATGTGGAGGTCGGTACCTCGTCACCTCGGCTCGAGAGGATGGTGCTTGGGCAAAACGATGAGCCTTTTCCTTGAAACATCGCAGCTTTGCGCTTTGTTGTTTTACCTTCCCTTAGTGGGCCCTTAGGCATTTCGAAAGCCCAACAGTCGCTTTCTTGGTTATAAATTCTCACCCCCCTCACCCCTTGGCTCATTTCTCACTTTCACTCCAAGTTTTTACTTTTGCTCTTAGTTTGCTCTGCTAGCGGCGATTTGTACTCCAAGGCGGTTGTGCTAGCTGTCGTGTGGGCCAGGCAATTTCCGAACTATTTCCGACCGTGAACGTCACTTCAATGTTACGTCACATCAAGGTCAGTCCTCTTTACCTTAGATTATTTATTCGAGATTTCAAGAGTGAACTCGGAGATCGAGGCATCGTCCTCGGCAGGTAGAAGCGCCAAGGAGAGGAGGGAAGTAGTCAGCCGTAGGAAGGGGAAGGAGGTAGTAGGGCCGTCTGTGGCCGAGGAGAAGAACAGAGTAGTGGCCCAGTCTTCCATAGTCGAGGAGATTGTGGAGCCGGAGAGACGAGCTCCCGAGTCGGGTCGGATGCCTGGACCGCTGTCAGGTCATGCCGGAATAAGGCAGTACAGCGGCGATCTGCTGGAGAAGGCGATCGTTGGTTGCTCGACGACTTATGAGGAGAACGCCCCGAGGGAGGTCACCGAGGTGGATGACCTCGCTTCGGTATTATCCGAGCGGGATCTCCTCCAGATCAGAAAGGGGTTCGCCATCCCTCCGGAGTACAAGCTGATCCTCCCCGGCCCCGGGATGCGAGCGAACACTGTCCTGTCGCCGGACACGTGCGTCTTCAACTTTGACTCCCTGAACGCTGGCATGCGCTTCCCTCTCCACCCCTTCGTGTTGAAGGTCCTGCACTGGTACTATCTGGCCCCCGTGCAATTCATGCCGAACACTTGGCAGCACATGCTCGCCTTCTTGCTTCAGTGCCGTATTGCCGAGGTCGAGCCAGACATCGTCATCCTTCGAAGTTTATACCGAATCAACCAGATGAGCAAGCTCGAGCCTCGCTACTACTTGTCACCTCAGCGAGGCGTTAAGTTAATAGAGAATCCGAATTCGATAAAACATTGGAAGGAGAAGTTCTTTTTGCTAAGGGGGCCTTCGAGATTAGACTTCTCGACTCGTTGGAAGGCGGAAGTACCTAAGTTTGCAAGGGTCGACCCGGTGTTGACTCCTGCCGAGGGGGAGGTGGCGGACAAGCTGATCGCTCTCCCGACACTGAATTGGAGAGAGATGACCAAGGAGGCGCTACACGGATCGGGCCTTAGTCCGATCGACCCGAGTACGCTCCTGACATCTCACTGTAAATTATTTTCTTCAAATGCCTTGTACATTCTTCTAACTTTTTCTTTTGTTGATTTGAACAGAGGTGCCGAAGATGGACTTCATGGGCATGATGACTGAGCGAAGCAAGGTCGCAGACGACAGGAAAAGGAAGAAGCCGAGAACGGGTCTTATGTCCGGCAGACCCACCAAGGCTCTGTTGGTTATCACCGACCCTACTCCTGACCCTTCTGTCCCGTCTCCGTCGGTGGTCATCCTTCCCGAACCTTCTGCCCCTGCCCCGTCCGGCCCCGCCGAGCGTGACCTTGTCTATTTTGGCAGCGCTGGCGCTCCAAGCCCCGCCTTTGACACCTCAGGCCGAGCAGATCTTGACCGAGGCCCACAAGAAGTTGTTCATCCCCGACTGGCGGGTGAAGAACCACGACGGCTTTCTTGGTGATTCGCAAATGTGCATGCAGGCCGTCAAGCATCTTGCGACCCCAAAGGACCGAGCCGCCCTGAAGGCGGGGATGACCGGCGACGACACCTAAGAAATCGCTCGGTCGCTTATGTCGGCAAGTCTTTTCTCTTTGAAAATTTCTCAAGTCCACAGCTTGGCTTTTGCTGCGACCTAACTCTACTTTTTGCAGGCCACTTGTCACTTCGGCCACCTCGTCCAAGAATTCGCTGAGCAGGAGAGGGAGTTGAAGGCCCTCAATGACAAGGACAGGGCAAAAAGGGCGAGGGCTGTGAAGCAGCTCGATGCAGAGCAGCGTCGCTCGGAGGCCTTGGAGGCTCGGGTCACCGAACTCGAGGTGGCCTTGGAGCGAGCGAACGAGAAGCTCGCTACGGAGGTCGCCAAGGCTGACGAGGAGAGGGCCGCAGCGGCGAAGGCTTTGGAGGCGGTGAAGGCGGAACAAGCCGTGGCAGTAGAGAAGGCGAGGAAGGAGATCGAAGCGGAGGCGAAGATGCACATGGCCAAAAACATGGAGCTGTCCTACGCGAGAGCACTCGACCACGTCGAGGCTTGAGTCCCCGGCTTTGAAAGGGTGGGGTACCACCTGTGGCCCGGCACCGAAGACGAAGGCGAAGAAGAGGAGGAAGAAGAGGAGGAAGAAGAGGAGGAAGAAGGGAAGGAGGGTGAGCAGCCGGATGGCGAGGTGCCTGGCGACCCCCAAGCCGGGACAACGGGGGGCGAGGGGCCATCTGCCGTGGCACCTGTGTCCGAGCTGCCGCCCTAGGTGGACCCTTGATCCCCTCACTTTTGTAATAGTTTTTTTTTCTTTTATTGTACTGCCTTATAGTGAACTGGCCACCGCTCTTCTGATGTGAATGAATTTTGTCCAACCTCATTTCTCGAATGTTGTCCAAGTGTTGGGTTTTCTTTTTGAAATTTAGCTAAGTGTTTGGCTCGGGACTTCTTTGAAGTTCGGCAAGGTTTGGGTACTGGATTTTATCTTTTTGTGTTGATATGGTTCCGTTTTTCAGGTCGTCGAACTTAGTTCGGACACCGAAGCAACCCGCCTTCGTGCAGAACTACGGAAGCGGTCTCGCGAAGCTCGTCTCGAAGGCGAGGTGGAGTTGCTCAGGAGGGTGTTATTCAACGTGGAGAAGGAAAAAAGCGAGTTACTGGCTGAGGTTCGCCATTTGCAAATAGCCCAAGAAGAACTCTCGGTGAAGGAGGTTAAGTTATCCTCGGCGTTGGCCGAGCGCGACGAGCTCGCTTCGAAGGTTAAGCATTTGAGAAGGGTTACGGTCGACAAAAGCATCGAAGTGACCAACCTTCGTCGCATCATAGCTGACAGTGCTGGTGATGCAGGTTCGGCAAAACTTCCTCGGTTCATGATATCGGTGAAGGACGACACTTTGAAGGATAGGATCGTCGAACTTGAGGAGGAAGTCGCTTGCCTTAAACCTCAGCCTGTGAGAATTAATGTCCAAAGCACTTCGTGTACTCGCGAGGAGAGCGAGAGGGGGATCTCCTTCTACGAGCTCACGACTCGTCCACCTGCTGTTAGGCAGAGTCCGGTCGATGCTCAAAGTGGCGTGGCTGTTTCGTCTAGTGGAGCCTCGGTCGAATCCACAGTTAGAGGCAGTGCCGAAGAGGCGTCTCGGTTCGTCGGTCTAGAGACGAGCTCGGAGGTTAAGCGGCGCCGCCCTCGTGTTTCTCTGAACCGAAACGTCCCCATCCCGAAGAAGCGCTGAAAAAGTTGTATTATGCTTTTGAGTTTTTATATCACCTTGTTGTAGTAGCCTGGTCTTGTAAAGCACTTTGTTGTAGTAGCTTGGTCTTGTAATAACATTAAAGTTCTTTAATAAAATTAGAGTTTGTGCACTCTAGACATACTGTGGTTACTCCAATTTTGAAATGAACCATAAGAACCAAACGTTAGCTCGTCCAATCATAGGGACGAAGAGGCGAGGGTTGTGGGAGCAATTCCGAATGGCGAACCACTTCTTGCTCGCTTAAGAGCGAGCTTGTGAAGCGGAGTCGAGCCAAGTGTTGGACTCCGAACTCGTTGTTAGAGTTTGTTTCAACGGTTGTGGGAGCAATTCCGAATGGCGAACCACTTCTAGCTCGCTTAAGAACGAGCTTGCGAAGCGGAGTCGAGCCAAGTATTGGACTCCGAACTCGTTGTTAGAGTTTGTTTCAACGGTTGTGGGAGCAATTCCGAATGGCGAACCACTTCTAGCTCGCTTAAGAATGAGCTTGCGAAGCAGATTCGAGCCAAGTGTTGGACTCCGAACTCGTCGTTGGAGTTTGTTTCAACGGTTATGGGAGCAATTCCTAATGGCGAACCACTTCTAGCTCTCTTAAGAACGAGCTTGCGAAGCGGAGTCGAGCCAAGTTTTGGACTTCGAACTCGTCGTTAGAGTATGAAGAAGGTAAAAAACAAAGAGATACAAGCAATTCACAAGTAAGATATGAAGAAAAATGTTCTTTATTGAAAACTAATAGTCGGCTGCTTCTAAGTTGCGAGCTGTTATTACATTGGAGAAATAAAGAAGCAAAAGTAAAATACAAGTGAAGGGAAAGGAACGGTTCGACATCTGAAGGTACTCAGAGAGGCATTCATGTGCTCTCTTGGTACTTCAAGAGATGGTCGGCATTCCAAGTCCTGGGAATCTCTCTTCCTTCAAGGTCTTCTAGACGGTAGGTCTCGGGCCTAACCACTTTGGCTATCTTGTAGGGTCCTTCCCAATTTGGGGCTAGCTTGTTCTTCTGGCTGGGGAATGAGATAGCAACTTTCTGAGGACCAAGTCCCCTTCCTTGAGGTTGGTGGGACGGACCCTCTTGTTGTAGGCCAGCTCGATCCTCCTCCGGTAGCTTTGTTGACGAATTGAAGCTCTTTCACGGAGCTCATCAATCAAATCCAAATTCGCCCGAAGCCCTCTGGCATTATGCTCTTCTTCATAAGCAATAAGACAAGGAGAAGGTATACCGACTTCCAAGGGGATCACAGCCTCGGACCCATAGGTGAGATTAAATGGTGACTCTCCTGTAGAGGTCCGTTTCGTAGTGCGGTAGTTCCACAGTATGTTAGGGAGCTGATCAACCCATAAACCTTTAGCTGACTTATCCAGCCTCTTCTTAATACCGGAAAGGATTTGTCGGTTGGCATTTTCTACTTGACCATTTGACTGCGGGTGGGAGACGGAAGAGAAGTGTTGTTGGATGGCGAGGTCTTCACATAGAGCTCGAAATGCGGCCCCTGTAAATTGTGTTCCATTGTCCGTTATAAGGACTCGAGAGACGCCGAACCTATAGATGATGCTCTTCCAGAAGAATTGAAGTACTTTGTTCTCGGTGATTGTAGCCAAGGGTACGGCCTCTATCCACTTTGAAAAGTAGTCGATTGCCACGACTAAGAATTTGAACTGGCCGGGAGCTGGGGGAAACGGCCCTAATAAATCCATTCCCCACATTGCAAAAGGGATCGGACTCGATAGGGAGGTGAGCTGAGCTTGGGGTAGGCGACGAATGTTGGAATACTTTTGACAAGAGCTGCATTGCCGAACGTGTCGTTTGGCATCTTGGAGGAGGGTAGGCCAGAAGTACCCATAATTCAACACCTTTTGGGCGAGTGATTTGGACCCTGAATGTGCTCCGCCTATGCCTTCGTGAAGCTCTTGTAAGGCATAAGTTGCTTGTTCTGGGGAAAGGCACCTCAAGTAGAGACGGTTGTCTATTTGAGTGAAGGAGCGTTTGTACAGGACCCCCTCAACAAGGGTGTACCACTCCGCTCTGGTTCTGACTCGACGAGCTTCTTTTGGGTCTTCGGGGAGGAGCCCATCCCTTAGGAATTCTATCAGGGGTTTCATCCAATTATCCTGAAGTTGAACAAGTAGTGCCCCTATCGAGTTAGAAGTTTCTTCTTCTATGCTCGGCCTCAAGAGTACCTCAATCAGGACAGTCTGCTCAAGACCTTGGAAGGAAGAGGAGGATAACTTGTAGAGGGCATCTTCTTGGGAATTTTTTTGTAGAGGGCATCTTCTTGGGAATTTTTTTCTCTGGGGATTCGCTGAATAAGTGCCTCTTCGAACAGGGCCATGAGATTTTGGACCTTGGCTAGATACTTAGCCATTCGGTCATCTCGTGCTTTGTATTCGCCCAAGACTTGATTTATGACCAGTTGAGAGTCACTAAATATCCGGAGACGTTGTGCCCCTGCTTTGCGGGCCATTTCGAGACCTGCTATAAGGGCTTCATACTCCGCTTCATTGTTGGAGGCCTTGAAGTTGATGCGGAGGAAGTATTGGAGAACGAAGTCATCTGGTCCTGCCAGAATGACCCCAGCTCCGCTCCCTTCGGTGCAAGAGGATCCATCTACATATACGGTCCAAATAGGAGGTCTGTTTGCCGCTTGACTGACCTCGGGAATGGTGCTCTCAACTATGAATTCTGCTAAGGCCTGAACTTTGATTGCGGTCCGAGGCTGGTATGATATATCATGCTGGCTCAGCTCGATCGACCATTTCATGAGTCGGCCAGAGGTCTCCGGCTTGTGCAGGACTTGCTTCAGCGGTTGGTCGATAAGAATGACCACCGAATAGGACTGGAAATATAGGCGAAGCTTCCTAGCTGCCATGACCAAGGCGTATGCCATTTTCTCCAGCCTTGGATAACAGAGCTCAGCATCCCAAAGTACCTTGCTCACATAATAGATGGGCTTCTGAGCCTTGTCTTCTTCCCTCACCAAGACAGCACTGAGGGTTTGTTCGGAGGTAGCTAAGTAGAGGTAGAGTGTTTCCCTGGGGATAGGCTTGCTGAGGAGAGGAGGGTTGACTAGATAGGCTTTAAGCTGGTCGAACGACTCCTTCTGTTGTTGACCCCATTCGAAGCCCTTAGCCCCCCTGAGAGCCTTGAAGAAGGGAAGACACTTCTCCCCTGACTTGGAAAGGAAGCGCCCTATAGCTGTGAGGCGCCCAGTTAGCTTCTGAACCTCTTTCGCATTTTTGGGAGGAGCCATGTCCAATATGGCTCTGATCTTCTCGGGATTGGCTTTGATCCCTCTTTGGCTGACCATGAAGCCTAGGAATTTCCCAGACGAGACTCCGAATGCACACTTGTTCGGATTGAGCCTCATATCATGCTTCCTTAATACATCGAACGCCTCCTGTAGATCGGTGACATGGTCGGCCCCATGGATGCTTTTCACAAGCATATCATCAACATACACCTCCATGTTGCGGCCGATCTGATTCTGGAAGACTTTGTTAACGAGGCGTTGATATGTGGCGCCTGCATTCTTCAACCCGAAAGGCATCACCCTGTAGCAGTAGAGGCCCTGATCGGTAACAAAGGAGGTCTTCGGGATATCCGGGGGGAACATGCAAATTTGATTGTACTCGGAGAAAGCATCCATGAAGCTGAGAAGCTCATGGCCCGAAGTGGCATCAATCAGGGTGTTGATGCTTGGAAGAGGAAATGGATCTTTGGGGCATGCTTTATTCAAGTCGGTAAAATCGATGCAGATTCTCCAACTCCCGTTGGCCTTTTTTACCATCACAACATTTGAGAGCCATTCGGGATAATTGACCTCCTCTATGAACCGAGCCTTAAGGAGCTTGTCCACCTCTTCTTTTATAGCTTGTTGGCGCTCGGGAGCAAATTTACGCCTCTTCTATTGAACCGGTTTGGACCCCTGTGTAACACTCGGGTGGTGGACGAGGAGCTTTTCGGAAATTCCTGGCATGTCGGCAGCCGACCAGGCGAAGAGGTCACGATTCTTTCGAATGCATTGGACTATGTCTAAGCTTAGGGCAGATGAGAAGGTCTTGCTGATAAAGAACTTGCAGTTCGGATCTTGCTCAGAGAAGAGCACTTCCTCCAATTCATCCACCGGCTCGGACGTTGGTCAGACACTCTCTTGGGGGATTTCAAGAGTTTCAAGGGAGAGGACTGGACCCCCAGTAGAGGTCATGTAGCATTTGCGGGCTATTTCCTAACTGCCTCTTACTTCCCTTACTCCTGCCCGGGTGGGGAACTTCATCTTGATGTGATAATCGGAAGGGACGGCTTCGAGAGCAGCTAGGCCAGGTCAGCCTAGGATCACATTATAAGCAGCAGGAACATCAACGACCATGAATTCCATCGGCTCCGTTCAGGTAGTAGGAGTTTTGCCAGCGGTTACGTCGAGGGTGATCACCCCTTCAATAGTCACTGGCACTCCCGTGAACCCGTAGAGTGTGTAGCCGGCGGGCTTAAGTCTGTCCCGGGATAGTTTGAGTCCTTTGAAAGCAGCGAGGAAGAGGATGTTAACGAAGCTGCCATTGTCCACCAGGATCCTCTCCATTTTAAAATTCTTCATATGGAGGTTGATGACTAGTGCGTCACAATGGGGGGTTCAGACACCCTTAAGGTCTTCATCTGAAAAGGTGACCGGTACTCCGAGGCCTTTGGGGGGCATGCCATGCACTGAATTGACTTCCCTTATGAAAGCCTTTCGAGAGGAGTTGGAGGTGCCTCCCATGGGGCCTCCATGGATGAGATGTAGGATGCGTTCCTCTTCGAACTCTGGAGTTTCATCGCGTTGTTCAGGACGCTTGTTAGCCCCCCGAGGGGGAGGAGGGAGTTCGGTCCGGTCCTTTCTCACAAATTTGGCTAGCTACCCCCTCTGGATGAGGGCCTCAATCTCGTTCTTCAAGGCCCGACAATTATTGGTGTCGTGGCCATGGTCCTGGTGATAGTGGCATCATTTCTCTTTGTCCCTCTTCTTACCGGGGGTGTTCATCTTCGGGGCAGGAGGTATCACCCCTTCCTTCTCAACTTCCATGAGAATAGTGGAAATGTTAGCGTTAAGAGGAGTGAATTTTTCAAATCTGGGGGGAGGGCGGCGCTGACCGCCATTGTCCGTCTGGAGCTTCTTGGCTCCCTCTTCTTCACCTGCCTTTCTTTTGGTTCCGGAGGAAGGCCCCTCAAAGTTGGGGCGATGCTCAGCTTCCTCAGCCCGAATATACTTCTCGCTTCGGAGAAGGAGGTCAGAGAAGTTCTGCGGGGGCTTCTTGGCGAGGGAGGACCGAAGGCTGGAGTTAAGGACATTCGACTGGAATGCTGCTGCAGCGACTGACTGGTCGATGGATGTGATGGACCTAGCTTCCGCGGCGAACCTTTTCACATAGTCTCTCAGCTTCTCACCCTTCTTCTGGTTGAGGTAGAGTAGCGAAATGCTGGTCTTCTCAGTTCGGCAGCTACTCACGAAGTGGGTGACGAAGAGGGTTTCGAATTGCTCGAAGGAGAATATTGAGGATGGGGTGAGGCGAGAGTACCATTCCCGGGCCAGACCTTTGAGAGTAGCGGGGAAGGTCTTGCACAGCAGAGCATCAGATGCTTGGTGGATTAGCATGAGGGTCTTAAAGCTTTCGATGTGATCGATGGGGTCAGACTCCCCGGAATAAGACTCGAATTAGGGAGGCTTGAAACCTATTGGAACAGGCGCCTCCATGATGGTCCGAGAGAAATGAGGTTGGCTTGGACGGAGGGTCCTTCCTCTAGGCTCTTCTTCCCTGTCTAGCTGACCCAAGCACCTCTCCATTTCGTGGAGACGACAGGTAGACAGTGTCATCTCTTTGACGGTAATCAAACGAGCCTCTGGACTCATCTTCGTATGAGGGAGAGCAGGGGCTACGACGACGGTAGCTCTGGGAGTGACGATGACTAGGAACGTGCTGGGGGTTGCTAGGAGCTGGGGGAGGAGTTAGGGACTATCGGCGAGGACTTTGGACCGGAGGAGGAGTGGGGGCCCTCCGAGCATTGTTATTGTTGGGTCAGAGATGGAGGGCTTGCAAGATGGTTGCCTGGAATTGCTGGAATTCGGCACGGGTGATGGGAGCATTATCACCCCTCGGTAAGCGAGGCCTTCTTCTATAGTGCTTGGGGGACTCTCTCCATCTTCGGTGAGGCAGAGACCTCCTATATTCTCGGCGATGAGGAGATCGCTCATTTGGACGTTGTTGGCGGGAGACTCCCTCTCGGGCCCGCCTTTTATCCAAACGGCAGCGAAGATCCTCTTCTTTATGCTGATTGTTAAGGGTGTTACGGAGGTCTTCGGAGGCCCGAGGATTGTGAGATGCTATGGAGTCAGTAGAAGGGTTGTGCACGGAGACGTGGTCATGTTGAAGAGGTTGCTTCGGAGGATTGGGACAGGAGCCCCCCGCACCGGCATTCTGAGGCTCGGTCTGACCCCGAGGGGGTTGGAGGTTCTGATGAGGAGGTTGGTCCTGCTGCGGGGCCTGATCAGGTTGAGGAGGGAGTCCCTGTGGCTGGACCGTTTCTAGGGGGTTCTCTTGTTGAGGAGTAGGTCCACGGTTGGACCCCCTAGATCTAAGCTTCTTCGGAGGCATGGCTGGGTAGGATCTGACCAACGGGAAGAGGAAGGGCTGCTACTCGTTGGTTCCCACAGACGGTGCCAATCTGTTACCGCTGAATCTGGTGTGGGGGCAAACAGATAGTATTTGTGGATTCTTAAGAAAACTGAATAGTCAAACCTTAACCTTCTCTGCTGGAGTTGGACCGTTGACTCCCGCCGTTCACCTGCAAAAAGTTCGAGACACCGGGGTTGATCCCGGCGACACACCCTCCGACGCTCAAGTCAATAATCAGAGAAGATTATGAGAGAGCGTAAATTGGCAAAAGATTGATTACCTCTTAATGGTGGTGGATGGGGGGTATTTATAGCCGCCATTGGGATCAGATTAGGAATGTAATTCCTAATTCCCAGTGAAAGGATAGAGCGAATCAGGGTCGTTGATTGAATGCAATCAGAAACCCTCTATCCTGATGGACTAGGTTCATCGCGGGTTGGAACCCGCATCCAGCTGAGATGGATCCGTTTGCGGGTTGGTGGGTCTTAGAGGAGAAGACCCAGTACCCGCTTCAGACCCATTTGTAGGTGAAATTACCTTTTTACCCTCAGGCTTTAAGATTCGCGCCAGGTTTGGACGGTTCCGATTTAACCCCTATTTTTAGCCATATCAATCATGTTTAAGAGTCTAACAAATATTTTTAATGAATTTAATATTGAGTTTTGCTATTTCTAAAAATATAATAACATGATGTCGAAATTCTGCCTAAACATAAAATCTGTAAAGAATGGTGTGATTGACCAGCTACTGTTGTCAGATTTTGAACTTTAAATATGCGTTGGAAACATGTGGAAGTCTAGTTTTTAGAATTTCTGACGGTTTTAGTTTTCGAGTTCTGAACCAGCGGAAAACTGCATTTTTGTACAAACTACTCTTTCTGTCCAGAATTTTATATTCCAGATTTTGATTGCTAAATTATCCTATATCGTAGTATTGCATGAATTGAAGTATGTATGTTGTATTGCATGATCCTAATGAGTTATTATCATCATCCTAATTGTCCTATCCAAATTTATCATTTTATTGTTCCATTATTGGCACTAGTGTTCATCCAATATCTTAATTGCATATTGTATTTTTGCATCGATAAAATAATTAAAAAGCCGGGGTTTAAGGGTTGACTCTAGTAGTGGACAATATAGTGACTGTACTCGGATAAGGGGCTCGTGGTTCCCTATATCGTTATCTTGTGATCTTGTGTTCTTGTGATATTGTGATCTTGTGATCTTGTAGCATCTTATGGATAAATTATCGTTATGGATGGAACATTGTTATCATGCCGACTACATGAACAATAAAATCCACCACTAAGTCTAAACGTAACTTGTTTGTATGTAGCAACCATGTGGTAAATGAATGGGACGCATGAAGTTCTACATTTGTTAGGATTAAAATGATTAATAGACTTAAGGATTGACACCACATCGACATTGCATATTGTATGTTATTGTTTCTATTAATATCGAATATTGGCTAAGTGTTATGGTTATTGATCATTGATTATTATTATCGAATATTGAATCATTGTTTATAGCTATTGCATCGTTTACCATGATATAGATTATTGCTATTGTCCCATGTTATTGATTCCTATTGATTCATTGAACTCATTGTTATATCGTTATTCCATTGTTCCTTGCTTTCTCTACTTGTTTTCCATGACTTGCTCTAAGGATAATTTTTCTCCTATTTTTAGATGAAGTGTTCACAGGTAATGAAAGAGAAATTCCTACTGGGATTGGAGAACAAAGATTCTGAAGGTTTTAATACTTTTAATTGCTTATTGTTTTATCAAACTTAATGTATTGAGACTTATTATCTATTTGTGATTGGATTATTATGGTATTGGGCTTATAACCCGAATTTTGTTATTGTTTCCAGACGTTGGTTTATTGTATTTGGATATTTCATTTTGTTTATTCTAAGTACTATTGTTCATGAGATTATTATTATTGCCTGTGCAATTGTTCTGTATTGATTATATTGTTGAGTTGATTGGATAAACAACTTATAGGTGACGTTAGTCATTCACTGGGCCAATGTCATGTGTTCGTATTCAGTATTTTTGAAAAGCAGGACGTGACACCCCCTCCCCCCTTCCCCCCTCCCCCACCTCTTACCTCCCATGCCGGCCACCCCCATCCCCTCTGTAACGCCCCAAATTCAAACACAGGTAATTCATAGCGAAACAAGATCTTTTACTTCAAATTCGTACAAATTACAAGAAATTTAAAACTTTTTGATTACAACATGTTCTTTACAATAGCACATCAGAATTAAAATGAATACAGTAGAGTTTACAATAATAAGAATTCTGTAATCTTGTGACATCTCATCATAGCGACTTTAAGTCCATGCCAAGTCCAATCCTGCAACTACAAAACTACGGGCACGTCAGTTGTATACAACTGACGTAATGCTATAATACTACGATCTCATTATCTTAATAATCACAAACTTGAATGCAGAAAGAGAAAATGTGAGAAGTGACTATCCTAGACATGTCATTGTATGAAATGAACATAATGCCTAATACAGACTTTACACTAATGCATACTTGTTCGGATTCTATGGATCCCATACTACATAGGTCCGAGGGCAAGCACCTACGTACTCCACATTATAGGGTTAAATTCCTCGCCATGCAACCTACTACTATGACTACTTCAAGATTTAGACACTGCTAGTATTGGTTCTTGCCCCGGAATATCCATCATTCCAGAATACTGGGGATTGACTTGCTCCGCAAGTCATCCTGGAACCCTCATCGCACAAATGCCCTAAGAGCATCGCTCTCGTCCCGGAATATAGGAGATCAATCGCGCTCCGTGGATTATTTTGTGACCTATTTCATCCATCTCCCAGAATACTGGGGATTGTCTCACTCCGCGGATCATCCTGCAGTCCATAACTCACGTTTACTCTTGTTTCATCATATGTCCAACTAGTGCATATCCTTAAGTTTAAATTATAGTTATTAAGACCTAGAGTTCGCTTACCCACCGGGCTTAACAAAACACTGAGAAAGTTAGCCCACATTGGCCACTCCTCAAGAGAAAGTCAACCCATACTGGTTACTTCTCAAATTCCATTTATCACAACTGCCGGTATTCTGGGTCCTGCTCACTCTATAACAAACAAGCATCTCAAAAGAGACCACATAGGTTACATCTAACCTCATCATTGATAACTCATTCATTGTTCATAATTTCTTTTGTATTCATTTTCCTTAGGTTTATTAAGCATGAAGTAACCAACTTCAACGTTCAATGACGATTGAATCAATTAAAATCCTTGTAGAGAACCACAAACTATTCACTTCAACAATATTCAATGCCTTTTTAGTTAATAGAACCTTTCGTGCATTTCTATATTCCAAATGCATTTTCTTAATGCAAAGTTCTTTATGACTAGAAATTCCGTATTTCAATCTCATAATTATATCTTTATTCCATTATAATCCACCTCAACCATTTTCTTAATTCGATGGATTAATATCAACGTAATTTTACAAAGATGAGTCTAAATTTGTATTCTACATTTAATTCTCTTTAATCATGCACAATCTCCTTTTTATTTGAATTCAAAAGTTTCTTTAATATATTATTTAATGTGAATAACACCTCTAATTCCCAAAATATATCTTAAAAATAATGTGGAATTATTTCTAAAGTTCTAATGATTTTTAGAATATTATCACTTTTTCCCCCAAATTTTATAACATGAAAACCCCCTTAAAATAAATAAAAATAAAATTTGTGTATGGCCGGGATCGAACCCGAGACCAACCAGATAACCGCAAGCCCAACCAACAGGCCAATTCATGTTGGTGAAAACAAACCCATTCAGTACTTTATATACTTCGCCAACTGTTAATTTATAAAAAACAAATTTTGGAAAAAGACAGAGCCTCTGAAGACTCGAACCCGCAACTCATTCCACTATACACAGCACCCTAAGCCAACGCCAAGACCAGTACACCCAAGGTTGATTTCTGATTATATATGGACTAAAATCTTTTTCTTTCAATTCTCTGTTTCTAAATCTCTTTTAACAAATTTGTTGATTTATAATTTGCTTTGTATTATCATCTCTAATCACTTCCAGGATTTAATTTTCCCAAAATTCTGTGTATTTGCACCAAGCGAAAATCTTATACTTATTTATTCACCAAATGTAATGATATCTAACTCCCAATTTTTATAATTTGCTCATATTTCTATAATTTGAATTGTATCAACTTTTTACCCCTTATCCAACTCGATTCTTGAGAAATGTTACACTATTATAATGCATTTAATACCAATGGGTTCCTTTTTATAAAAATCCCATCATCTAAGAATTTATAAAAACTCCTACACATACATTAATTCAATTTGTCTACTACATAATTAATTTAGCATGTACTAATTAGATTTCTAGGGAATCTCTCCCCATATAAAACTCACTAATTGCTACTTTCACACCTTTTAACATGAACATTTGTCAAAATATTGGAAGTAAAAAAAACATCTATGCAAGCACACATTAATTATACTAATAATGCACAATCTAGATTCTAGATTACTTGTACATTCAACACATGAAACTAAATTTAGGAACTACTCATGGTAAAAATAAGCACACACAATCTACGAAATTAGAAGGTGATAAGAACACTCACCTCTTTGAAGGATTTAATTACTCTCTAGCAAATGAACTCCAAGAAGCTCCAATCTCCCACTCCAAAATCCGTGCCCAAGGAAAACTTTCCAACGTAAAGCAATGGCAGCAAGGCATGAACACTTCTTTTTCATTTTGTTATGTTTCTTTTCTCATGAAACCCCAAAAGGAGGGAGGGTTTTAAGGAGGATTAATTAATTTAATGGGGATTTAATTAATTACACACTAACCCAATTAACCACCTACTAACATAACCCCACTCTCTCCTCTCTCTCAAGTATTTCCGGTCAGCCAAACCAAGGAAAAAAAGCACGTGCACATGCGTGCTACGTGTGCTGTCACGCCCCACTTTCCAAAAGAATACGGAATACGGTATGCGACTAAGCTCAGCGGATAGTTTTCACCATCCATGAGTTGTACGGACCTGCTTGACTCATCATAACAGTAAATATAACAGTATACTCCAACCAGGCATGCAAAAACAATCATAACTTAGCAGTATTTATTGCATCAATAATAAATATTCCAACAAATACTAGATCAGAAACAAAACAATAATCCTGGGACAATAAGCCCAAATACAAGTCTCAACCTCCGAGTATATGAAAATATTTTCTTTAACATTTTTTTCTTTGAAGCTACTCCTTCAACCTCCGAGTATATGAAAATATTTTCATTAAGCTTGTAAAATTCTAGTTTTTCTCAAAATGATTCATTTTTGTGTGAAACAATGAAAACTTCACTTGTTGTAGATGGCTTGTTTTGAAATGAATTATTTTAATGGAAGACAAGTTATTTTTATTTGAAAATAAGCTATTTTTCTGACATATATATTGTTTCTATCTAAATCTTACTATATATGTTATTTCTATCTAAACCTTACTATCAAGTTTACAAATAAATTGTTTCTATTTTAACTAAGCTGCTCCAGCTTGAAATGAACTATTTATCTAATTGTATACTTTTTTTTTTCTTCTAAAAGTTGCTGCCTTTGTTCTTTTGAGTTACTTTTATTGAAGATAAGTTGACTTTTCGATATATGTATTGTTATTTTTTTAATTTTATGTTTCTGTTTCTTTTATTTTAGCAATGATTGCATTGTGTGTATATATAATACAAGATTTTTTTTAATAAATAAGGGAAAACTAGGTTTCTTTTTAGAAATACAGTCTCCATACTGTATGTATTAATTGTATGTACAGATGTACTTAGAACGTATTGAGAATATTAGTTTTTTTTTTATGTAAGCGGATAGAGTCAGAAGACTCCAGCCCGATCAAAAAATATATAGATAAAGGAGTTAAAAATGTACAATGCAGACCAGAAGGGCTTTACAAGATGTAAAACAAAAGGTCAGCAGAAACGACATGCTGACACTGTACAAAGAATCGAAACTCACTAACAAAATATAGACGCTAAAACAATAAGAACGAACAAAGTTAAGATCGAGAGGCAGGCTTGGTCGGGAAATAGGAATGCGACGATCCACCAACATCGCAGGCTATACCGATGCTGGACACGAAGAGACAGTTGACCGACGGACTGGGAGGACCATTAGAGTGCGAGGGGAGAGCCCGAATCCGATATCATCGTCCGAAGGCAACCGAAGCACCTAAAAACCAGAAGATGCTCCAGTATCGTGGGCGATCAGGTTCACCAAAACCCAGTTCCGCAAAAGCGAAGAGAGTTCCGGGACACCGCAGCCGAGCAAACAACAGCCCCACAAACAGAATACCATACTAGAGGAAGGGAGTAGCTCAGCAAGAGAGCTGAAAAGATACATAAACCAGGTCCAAACAAACCACCCAAACTTCCGAACCAAAGGTCAACAGAAAAAACGCACAGTAATGCAAGACTAATAGCCTGTAGGCAATGGAAAGAAGCAATCAAAATGATGCCCATTAGACAGTGAAATGGGGAGCAACAGCACACAAACAAAAGAAACAAACAACAGCCATCCAAAGGGAGGAGCATAGGAAGTGCAGCCCACCAACATAAAAATCAAACACCACAATAACAGCAAGACAAGAAAATAGCACAACAGTAAGCATAAGGGAAAGGGATTAAACCACTACAAGCACAACAGTATTGAGAATATTTTTAAAACCTAGGCATTAAACCATCCACTTAAATGGAATGTATCCACGGATGGTATTATGTTAGAGGGGCCTAAAAATAATTTTACATTACTGATATGGGTAAAAATAGAACAAAATCGTGATCGTTCAAATCGGATACGAATCTTAAACCTCTCAGGGGTAAAATGATAATCACCTATTAAGAGGTCCATGAATGAAAATTGGGCCTCTTTCAAAGATCGATAATCCAAAAATGAGTTTGCCTTATTGGGTCTGGGTGACAGCTCATTCTAAATAAGCCCAGATCATTTAAAGAGTAATTTAAATTCATGATTATCCCTAAGAGAAAGTTTAAAACCAAATTCTTGTCATGAAGGAATTTAAACTCTATTTCTTATCCAAAAACACCGGGAAGTAGAGATAAATTATTATCTCGAAACTGTCCCAAGGTGACTATAAATACCCCCTACCCCCACGAGAAAGAAGGAATCAATATTTTTCCCCACGAAAACTCTCTCATATTCTCCTTGATTTCTGACTTGAGCGTCGATGTTTCAAACTTTTTGCAGGTCATCGGAGGCGATCGTCAACACACGAATCAAATCCTACAGTGCAAACAAGTCAGATCGTCAAGTCAATCGCAGTCAATCGCAGTCAACACCATTGAATGTCAAAATGTCAAATTCTTGATTGTTTCTCAAAAGAACCCACATAATCTGATTGCTCCCACACCGAAAAAGCAGCAACATATTAGCGCCATCTGTCGGAACTCGAAGAAATTTCGACCATAATTCACTGATGAAGAAACTACCTTCAGTCATGCCTCATAAGGGGAAAGGGAAGACGGCGGCCTCAAACCGACGAGCCAACCCTTTTCCTCCACCTCCTCCTCTCGAGAACCTTCCTCTCATCCCTCATCAAGAGCAACCTCAGCAAGAAGAGTCTCTCCTCCAACAGGTTCAGCCTCCCTCTGGAGGAGCTGCACCGGGGGGCTCTCGCCTAAGCCGTGTCGAACCATCGGCAAGACCGTTCGACGAAAAAAGGGGTTCCATCTAGACCTCAAATCTTTTCACCTTGCCACAAACACAACCTGACCTTCGTCGGTTCATCACCATCCACCAGCAAGGCTCTGACCTTCGAATCCACCTTAATGAGAGGAGAGCCCACGAAGAAGATCTTCATTCCGAACAGCATGGAGGCAGGAGAAGCCCTTCTCCTCAAAGTTCACAACACAGGAGAACTCCCTCCCAATGGGGCGAAGAAGAACCCCATCCCCCAGAAGACGAAAAAAATCTCCCTCTTCTAAGGGATGAAGAAGCCACCGATCTCTGAGGGACCACAGAAAAACTCCTCCCCGAGAAAGAAGTCATCCAACTCCGACCAGCAGAGCACCCTCAAGAAGAGGAAGGGAAGAAGATGGACTTATCACTAGAGCCGAGCTCCGAGAGTTCAAAGACGAGCTCCTCAAAGTCCCCCATCGCCACTCCTGGCAAGAGCCAACCAACCATCCGCCGCCATCCCACTCCTCAACGTGATAAATCCCACGGGTCCACTAAATTCGGTCGATAAGAAGAAGTTTTCCTCCAATGCCTTAGAAAGATGGAAAACCATTTAGCATTGCTGAAGCTGGAAGGAAAAACAGAAAAGGAGATACCATCCCGTCAGACCCCCTACTCTAGAAGAATTGTTGAGGCCCCCATCTCAATTAACTTCAAGATCCCCCCATTCGAGCCATGTAACGGGGAAACTGATCCACTAGACCATGTCAACAGTTTTAAAACTCTCATGATGATCCATCAAGCATTTGACTCCCTCTTATGCAAAACTTTTTCGACAACTCTGAAGGGCTCAACACGAGAATGGTTCAATCTCATCTCTCGTAGGTCTATATTCTCCTTCGATTAGTTTGAAGAACTCTTCCTTACGCACTTCATTACCAGTCGAAAGTTTGAAAAAAATCAGTGCCTCCTTATTAGATCTGAAGCAAAGGGATGGGGAGTCACTAAAAAGCTATGTTCAGCGGTTCACCGTCGATTCCAGATCCATCCCCTCACTCGATGTTGTGGTGGCTATTGTCACGTTTGAATACAATGTAAAGCATGATGACCTTAAAGCTTCCCTCGTCAAAAGACCTCGAGATTTCTTCGACCTCCTTCCGAGAGTTGAGAAGTACATCCGGGTCGAAGAGGCGATATGCCCCCAAGAGCCGAAGATGCCATCATCTGGGAACAAACAGAAAGGCACTAACGAAGAAGAACCCCGAAAATCCAAGAAGGATGCCTCTGGTCAGCGCCGCCTGCCTTCCATGCCTCATTTTGAAAAATACACCCTGCTAAATGTAAGCATATCCACCGTTCTTATGGAGGTTGACAAGGATGGAATCCTTCGACCTCCCTACAAGATGAATGCTCCAAGCAAAAGACGGGATAAAACGAAGTGGTGTGCCTTCCACAAGGATCATGGTCACCTTACGAATGAGTACCGAGCTCTTAAAGATGAAGTAGAGGCATTGCTTCGACGATGATACCTTACCAAATTTGCTCAGGTAAATGACACTGAATCTTCTCCTCTGAGGGGACCCAACAAACGGGTAGAAAGGCCGACTGAATCCCAGGGGTCGGGGCAGATGGAGATATTTTATGCAATCCACAGAGGACCTATGGGTGGATCCTCCAGCTCATCTAGGAAGGCCTTCGTTTGAAAGATAAATTTCGTACACAACATCCCTCTCCCGAAAGGTTCAAGTATTAGCATCACCTTCTTAGAGTGGGACTTAGAAGGCGTACGAACTCCTCACTGTGACGCACTCGAGATCAGCATGTGTATGGCGAACCATGAAGTATGCCGAGTCCTGGTTGATAACGGCATTTCGGTCAACATCCTCTTTTTGAATTAGTTTTACGGCCTCAAACTTAAGCTGGATTGCCTCAAGCCCATCGGATACACCATCCACGGATTCTCTGGAGCCCCTGTGATGATCGAGGAAATTATAACCCTCGACGTTACTTTAGGGAAAGCTCTGAATGCTCGCACAGAAGAGTTAGACTTCATGGTGGTTGACATGAAGTCTGCCTACAATGCTATCTTCGGCCGCCCAAGGTTAGCGGCTGTAACACCCGGTAAAATTGAGATATAACAATTTTGCTCCATGTGTGTTACGCACGTGTCTTTCGTACTGTTACGAATAATATTCGAAACGTATTTTAATATAAATGTCATAGGTATTTTATATTCTGATTATTTATATATTTTCCGTCTCCTCAAAACTCATCTTATCCTATTTTGAGCCAACTGAAACATTTATTTTTAATCCTTGTATTTTTACGTACATTGCACGTACTTTCAATACACATATCGATTACGTATATTTTATGTTACCTGAAATTTTCGTAATATTATCAAAATAAGTATTTTCGTATGTTATATTCTGAGTATTTCCCGGTTAATCAAATCTATTTCATATTTTGAAATTTTGCTTTTATGTGCATTGCACGTAAATCTTTATGTGCATTTTATTTCTAGAATTTCCTTAGAGGTCATGCACAATTCTTTCTCATTTTATTTGTCACACTGTGATTTTTATTTTTAATAAAAACCCATAGGCCTACAGTTTATCTTAAAGCCCAATAGAAAATTTATTTTAAAAGAAAAGCCCATAATAAATTCTACTCTTTAAATGAACAATTTTTAATTCTAGATACATGTTATGTAACAAACAGCTAGCCTAACGGGCATTTAACAAATAAAATTAACAAAATAAATGAGAAGTGTTCACATGTGGGAAATTCAAAGAGTTTTGGTCATGCATATGAAGGTGAAGAGTTGGGGGTTGTGTTTTTGGTTTTATGGTGGGTGTTTAATTTTGATAACGGGCATTTTTTTTGGGTAATGAGTGTCTCTTCATTCACCTATTTGACCTTATAAATATCACCTATTACTTCATGAACATTGCATCAAAAATCAAAGGAAACAAAAGAGAAGAAAAGAAAGAGAGAAAAGAAATAGAGTGCTTGGATTTCTTCAAGGAAGAAGGGGAGCTCAGCTTTGCTAGGAGGAGAAGGAAGAGCTTTTGCATTGTAACTAGGAGCAACTTTCTAGGAGTCTTCTTCCACTTGTTCTTCAACTAAGGTGGGTGATTTCTTGAACTTTCTAAAAGTACGATAGTATGCATATTTAATTGCTTTATGGATGAAATAAATCTGGCATGTGTTCTTAGATTACAAATTTGTTATGTTGCATGGTGTATTGATAAATAGAGTTTTAATAGATATGAATATGAAAGGAAATGCATTCTAGTTGAAAGATTGTCATGTAGATAAGTTAAAATTATGGTGTTGGGTGCATGGTAATACATCATGTATAGATTAAATGAATTGGGTATAAATTCATATACAAAGTTGTTAATTAATACAAAGAAAGTTGCTATTTTTAGTTGCACTTCAGAAAATCATATCTATTAAACTAGATGGAATCTAGAGCAAAATCTTTCATAAGAAAATCTCGTATATGTCAGGAACATCTCTTTAGGATGTCGTTTACTATTTTAATAAAATCTAAACTTAGGACTGGTTGGCAGTTGACTAGTTGCTGGAAATCTATACACATTTCGGATTCTGATCATTTCAACATCTTAGATGAAGTAATTTGAGAAAAGTCAAAACTAAGAACTTGCAGTAGACTCGTTAAACTTTCTGTAAAAGTCTAAGAAATCAAATTTTCACAAACAATTGAATTTATAATAAATTTTTCAGGACTGTACAAGTGGCAGTATTTCAATAATTCTACCCTACTGTAGATTTCGAAGAATTCAGGGTTATAGATACAATATTTTGGAGAAACTTATAACTAAGAAATTGTTGTAGACTTGTATAACTTTATTTTGATCTAAAGAACACAAAGTTTCGTGAAGTATATAATTTTCAAGAAGCATGAACTGCAGTTTTCTGGTTTTGAACTTACTGTTTTGCAAATGAATCTAGATGAAGTAATTGAGGATGATTCTAAGTGTTTTTATCTACAGAGTTATAGTAGAATATTTTATGAGAATAATGAATCTATCTTTTGAATAGAATTGAGATTTATAATTGAAATATGATTGAATATGAAAGGAGTTTTATTGATCAAAATGAACTTTGTACTGGCATATATTCTTGAAGAATAAATATATGTGAAAATGAGTTTTGTTAATCAAAGGGACATGGTAATAAATTTTTGGTTGTGTGATCAACCAGGAAGTGTTTACTTCATGATTAGTAAATGAGAATGAATGAAAGAATTTGAATGAAATATGAATACATTAAAATGAGAATATGAATTATAAGGGTATGCGTACCCCATAATGTTGAACATGAAAAGATGTTGATTCTAGAGGCTTAGTAAGACCTAGGTACCGGTAAGTGTTGAAAATGGATAATTGATTTGAGAAGTAGCCAATATGGACTGTCGTTTGTGTAAGACCGGTAGGAGGGTAAGCTAACTCTAGGTGGTATAATTTATTCATGTTTTACCTTAAGGATTAGGCACTAAGTGGAGATGTAATAAAACTTAGGCAAACGTAAGTGGGTTGCCTCTATATAGTCTGACGGTGGACTCCAGGACTATAGACCCAGTTTGACGGTGGACTCCGGGACTGTGGTTGCTTGGATTGGTAACGAGCCATAATTAAATTTGGAGCTATGATTCATTTGACAGTGGAATCCATGATCATGAATAGTCAGGCGGATAGGAGGTCGTTCTCCAGTGTATATGCGTATACTGGGGCTAGAAGGGACACTTGCGGGATGTTCGCACGACGAGGATTTCCGTATAAGCTTGACGGTGGACTCCATGACTGAAACCTGTACTCGTGGAATGTCTAAAACTTGATTTTGTTACCGAGTAGTTTTTTATGGCGATGGATTAAACCCTTTATTGTGGAGTACGTAGGTGCTTGCCCTTCGACCTATGTAGGATGAAGTGCATAGAATCCAAACAAGTATGCATTAGTGTCATTGTAGTATAACATCTGCATTAGGCATTAAGTCATATCATACACTGACATGTCTAGAACAGTCACTCTTTACACTTTTATATGCATTCAAGTGTGTGATTGTTAAAGTAAGAGAATCGTTATATTACGGCATAATGAGGATCACTGTTTTATAATATTATGTTGGTTGTAAGCAACTGACGTGCCCACAGATTTTTAGTACAGGGCTTTGATTGGATTGGCAAGGACTTAAAAATGGTTAATGATAAAGACTTTATTCATGATTAAAGCTGCTGATATTAGAGTTGTATTTCAAGTTGTATTTTATTTAATTTCCGCTGTGTAAATCTGTAATAAACATTGCTGTATAATAAAAAGTTTTAATTTCCTTGTAAAATTGTACGAAATGAAGTAAAAATCCTGTTGTACAACGAATTACATGTAAATAGAATTCGGGGTGTTACATAGTGTTATCAGAGCTTGGTTAGACAAGAAGGCAATGTCGGAAGCATGATCAGGGGTTCTCACAGTGTGATTGATGGCGAAGCATTGGCTCTTACCCAGACATGCCCAGATCGGCTAGCCAACGATGTTGTTGCAAAAGTCGAGAGGCTATCGCATAAAATAAGCTCTGAGGTTCCCTTTGTGGCCTTTACTGTCCTGAGTGGCAGTGTAACACCCCTGCCCCGAGCTCAGACAATTTATACAATTTAGAAGACAAATTATTTATAGTATAATACAACTGCCCACCACAGGCTGCATCTCAAAAGGTGGTTAACCGAATTGGTGACTCTTGATCATAGGCAATAGTATTTATATTTAATTAATTAGTGTTCAATTCCCGATGTGGGAAAAATTTTCCTCCACTCTTTCCCGTTCTCTCTCTCCTGGCGAAGTGCATAGCGGAAAGCCCCAAGGGCCCCACACCACAACACCCTTCACACAGAGAGAACAGCGGCAATAGCAATATTGATCTGCAGGTGGGACCCCTTTTAATTGCTGACATCATCAGCAATTTTTCCAAACAGCATACCGTGTTGTTTCAATAACGTGGGCCCCCCTCGCACTATTCCACTTCAATTTATTTACGGACCATGCCATTGGCCCCTTATATATATATATATATATACTATATACTATTATATGTTTTTAGAAATTATGGGATGTTACAGACACCCCCCCCCCTTCAGAAATCAGCGTCCTCGCTGAGCATGGGGCATGCACAATCTACTGCTGGATCTACTTTCTAACCGATGTGGAGCATCTGTGAGCGTCGCTCTCGTCTTTGGAATTCTGGAGACCAATCCCACTCCGCAGATCATTCTGTGGATCTCTGTCCATCTTCCCGAAATTCTGGGTATTGTCTCCCTCCGCCGATCATTCTGAAGTCCATAAATCACTGCTCTCCCACACTCGGTGTCGAAAGTCGGCTCTGATACCATTTGTGACACCCCTGTCCCGAGATCGGACAATTTGTACAATTTAGAAGACAAATTATTTATAGTATAGTACAACTGCCCACCACAGGCTGCCTCTCAAAAGGTGGTTAACCAAATTGGTGACTCTTGATCATAGGCAATAGTATTCATATTTAATTAATTAGTGTTCAATTTCCGATGTGGGACAAATTTGCCTCCACTCTTTCCCGTTCTCACTCCCCTTGCGAAGTGCACAGCGGAAAGCCCCAAGGGCCCCACACCACGTCACCCTTCACATAGAGAGAACATCGGAAACAGCAATATTGATCTGCAGGTGGGCCCCTTTCAATTACTACATCATCAGCAATTTTTCCAAACAGCATACCTTGCTATTTCAATAACGTGGGCCCCCCTCGCACTATTCCACTTCAATTTATTCACGGACCATGCCATTGGCCCCTTATATATATATATTCTATATATACTATTATATGTTTTTAGAAATTACGGGATGTTGTAGGCAGGCAGCAGTCTATACAGAGTGGTATCAGAGCCGACTTCAATAAGTAGTACAAAATTACAAGGAAGACACATTAAGGTGGACATTAGAAGTGTTAGTTCAGTTTATAGAGATTTAAATGTAAGCTGATTTACGTTTGTGTTGCTCTATACACTGATGTCTTCTCCTCCCTTTCCCTATTGGATGGCTGGAGTCATGAATGATGAAGTTATGAAACTTGCATTCATGATACTCCCCTTGTATACAACTGATGTGATATTGTATATGAGCATATTTTCCCTTGGTATCAGAATGGCGTGCGGAAGAGTGGTTGGTTTGAACCTACATTCATTGTAACTACCGTTCCTGCTATTTTTTCATTTTTCCCCTATTGTAGTATTTTATTTGATATTGAATAAAATACTCTATTTTTTTGTTCTTGATTATTTTAATTTATCTTGTTAATGAAATTCTCCGTTCTTCGTGATTGAGCTAATTTTTGTCGATTCTATTTTCTTCTATTTAATTGTGGTATTTTTATTTGAACCCTATTGATTTAGATTTATCTCTTATTGAACCCTAAAACCCAATTTCATTTGTTCTTAACCCTAATATGCTGTTATTGGATCCTAATTCACCAACTCAGTACCCTAATTGTACCCTACAAATACAACTCTACTGTAAACCCTACGAATTGCACAATTCTGAAATCCTAGCCGCCTATTCTCTTTCCTCTGTCTCTCTCTCTCTCTCTCTCTCTCTCTCCTCTCACCGTTCTCTCTTTCTCTCTGTTTTCCCGCCAAAATCACCCCAAACCCATCCTACGAGTTTCTTCTCCGGCCATCCCCTTCACCTCCGGCGACCCCTACTCCCGTCGACGTCCACCACAAAACTCTCCCTGACCTCCTCCTTCGTCCTCGACATTAGTGGAGCCCAAGAACCTAAATCTCGATTGCCCTTCCTCCTTATTTTGATCACCGACCACCTCGTCGACATCGCCCCGTCGCCAACCGCCCTCTCCACCGCAGCGTCGACGTCGGCCAGTGACGCCGCCGCCCCTTGCCCCCATTGTCGTCGCTTTGATCTCTCTTGCTCTGTTGTTGTTGTCTCTTTGTTTGATTGGATTACTCTTGCACGTATTATACACATGCTATTGGTGGATTGCTAGTTCGTGGGTTCGTTGCTTTGGGATTCTTATTCCGTTATTCTTGATATTCGTTTTCACCGTATAAAAGGCAAGTTATCGTCCACTTAAATTGTTGATTGTATCAAATTCAAGTTTTGTTGAAACTCTTGCAAGTAGATCTCTTTGTTATCGTATTACCCATTGTTCATCTCTTCGTTGGGTCTATTGAGGGTTTACACCGGCTAACCCCGATATTCTTGACATCGTGCCACTTTTGACTCTAAAGTTTCTCGGGAATGGTACTCTTGCCTTGCCCCCTCCTCAATATTCTCCTTCGAGCAGTTCGAGACCCTCTTCGTCACCCATTTCGTAAGTAGCCGAAGAGCTGAGAAGACCAGCATCTCGCTATTGCACCTCCACCAGAAGAAGGGTGAGAAATTGAGAGACTATGTGAAGAGGTTCACAACTGAAACCAGGTCCATAGCATCCCTCGACCAATCGGTCGCTGCGGCAGCATTTCAATCTAATGTCCTCAATTCCAACCTCCGCTCCTCCCTCGCCAAGAAGCCCCCACAGAACTTCTCTGACCTCCTCCTTCGCAGTGAAAAGTACATTCGGGCCGAAGAAGCCGAGCATCGGCCCAACTGGGAGGGGTCTTCCTCCGGGTTTGAGAGAAAGGGAACAGAAGAGGAAGGAGCCAAGAAGCTCCAGAAGGATAATGCCGGCCAGCACCGACCTCCCCCCAGATTCGAGAAGTTCACTCCCCTCACCACTAACGTCTCTACCATTCTGATGGAAGTCGAAAAGGAAGGGATCATACCTCCTGCTCCGAGGATGAACACCCCCGCCAAGAAAAGAGATAAAGAGAAATGGTGTCATTATCACCGGGACCACGGGCACGACACCAATGATTGTCGGGCCTTGAAGAACGAGATAGAAGCCCTTATCCAGAGGGGGCAGCTGACCAGGTTCGTAAGAAAGGACCGAGCCGAACTTCCTCCCCCATCTCGGGGGGCTAACAAGCGTCCGGAACGAGATGAGACGCCCGACTTTGAGGAAGAGCGAGTCCTCCACCTCATTCACGGGGGCCCAATGGGGGGCTCCTCAAACTCCTCTCGGAAGGCATTTATAAGAGAAGTCAACTCGGTCCGAACCACCCCTCCTCCCAAAGGCCTCGGAGTACCTGTCATATTCTCAGACGAAGATCTTGAAGGACTTCGCACCCCACATTGTGACATACTCGTCATTAGCCTCCACACGGCGAACTTCAAAGTGGAGAGGATCCTAGTGGATAATGGCAGCTCTGTAAACATCCTCTTCCTCGCCGCTTTTAAAGGCCTAAAGCTCTCCCGAGATAGACTCAAACCCGCCGGCTACACGCTCTATGGGTTCACGAGAGTGCCAGTGACTATTAAAGGGGTGATTACCCTCGACGTAACCGCTGGAAAAACTCCTACTACCCGAACGAAGTCGATGGACTTCATGGTCGTAGATGTCCCAGCAGCCTACAATGTCATTCTGGGCCGGCCCGGCCTAGCTGCCCTCGAAGCCGTCCCTTCTGCCTACCACCTCAAAATGAAGTTTCCCACTCGGGCCGGAGTAGGGGAAGTAAGGGGCAATCAGGAAACGGCCCGTAAATGTTACATGACCTCTAGCCTCGGGCCAGTCCTCTCCTTAGAAACTCTGGAAATCCCCCAAGATACTGCTCGACTGACGTCCGAGCCGGTGGACGAATTGGAGGAAGTGCTCTTCTCTGAGCAGGACCCGACCCGCAAGTTATTTGTTAGCAAGACCCTCCCGTCTGGCCTATGCTCGGACATTGTACAGTGCATCCGAAGGAACCAATACCTCTTCGCTTGGTCAGCTGCAGATATGCCCAGAATATCCGAAGAGCTCTTAGTCCACCACCTGAGCGTTGTTCCGGGGTCCAAACCGGTTCAGCAGAAGAGGTGCAAGTTCGCCCCCGAGCGTCAGCTGGCTATTAAAGAGGAGGTGGACAAGCTCTTGAAGGCCCGGTTCATACAGGAGGTGAACTATCCCGAGTGGTTGTCGAATGTAGTGATGGTGAAGAAGTCCAATGGGACTTGGAAGATTTGTATTGATTTTACCGATCTCAACAAGGCTTGCCCCAAGGACCCCTTCCCTCTTCCGAGTATTGACACTCTGATTGATGCAACCTCGGGACATGAGCTCCTCAGCTTCATGGATCCCTTTTCAGGCTACAATCAGATCCGGATGTTCCCTCCGGATATCCCGAAGACCTCGTTTGTGATCGACCAAGGCCTCTATTGCTACAGAGTCATGTCGTTCGGTCTGAAGAATGCAGGTGCTACATACCAATACCTCGTCAACAAGGTTTTCCAGGCTCAGATCGGCCGGAACATGGAGGTGTATGTTGACGAAATGCTTGTGAAAGGCATCTGAGGCGTTGATCATGTGACCGACCTCCAAGAAGCGTTTGACGTTTTGAGAAAGCACAATATGAGACTCAACCCGAACAAGTGTGCGTTCGGCGTCTCATCAGGGAAGTTCCTCGGCTTCATGGTTAGCCAACGAGGAATTGAAGCAAACCCGGAGAAAATCAAGGCCATATTAGACATGGCCCCTCCCAAAAATGTTAAGGAAGTACAGAGATTAACAGGCCGCCTAGCCGCCATAGGGCGCTTTCTCTCGAAGTTCGGGGAGAAATGCCTCCCTTTCTTCAAGGCCCTCAGGGGGGCTAAAGGTTTCGAATGGGGGCAGCAGCAACAGGAGTCCTTCGACCAGCTCAAGGCTTACCTCGTCAATCCTCCACTCCTCAGCAAACCGATCCCTGGCGAACCCCTCTACCTCTACCTGGCTGCCTCCGAACAGACCCTCAGTGCAGTTTTAGTGAGGGAAGAAGACCAGGGCTCAGAAGCCCATCTACTATGTCAGCAAGGTGCTTCGGGACGCCGAGCTCCGATACCCGAATATAGAGAAGATGGCTTATGCCCTGGTGATGGCCGCGAGAAAGCTTCGCCCGTACTTTCAGTCCCATTCGGTGGTCGTTCTTACCGACCAGCCGCTAAAGCAGGTCCTCCACAAGCCCGAGACTTCGGGTCGCCTTATGAAGTGGTCTATCGAGCTGAGCCAACACGATATAACTTATCAGCCTCGGACCGCGATCAAGACTCAGGCGCTAGCCGAATTCATAGATGAGAGTACTATCCCCGAGTCCAGCCAAACAGTGAAGGGACCACCCGTCTGGTCGGTTTATGTTGACGGATCCTCCTGCAATGAGGGAAGCGGGGCAGGGGTCATCCTGGCAGGCTCAGATGACTTCATCCTCCAAAACTCCCTCCGTATAAACTTCAAAGCCTCGAATAACGAAGCTGAATACGAGGCACTCATAGCCGGCCTGGGAATGGCCCGAAATGCAGGGGCGCAATGCCTCTGGATCTTTAGCGACTCCCAGCTAGTCGTCAATCAGGTCCTCGGCGAGTATGAAGCACGCGCCGACAGGATGGTTAAATACTTAGCCAAAGTCAAGAGCCTTATGGCACTATTTGAAGAGGCCCTCATCCAAAGAATCCCCCGAGAAGAAAATGCTCAGGCCGACGCCCTATCCAAATTAGCCTCCTCTTTCCTTCAAGGTCTCGAGCAGACCGTATTGATAGAAGTCCTTCTGAAGCCGAGCATAGAGGACGAAACTCTCGACTCTATAGAGACGTTGTCTGTCCTCCTCGAAGACAATTGGATGAAACCCCTCATCGAATTTTTAAGGGACGGACTCCTCCCCGAGGATCCCAAGGAAGCACGAAGAGTTAGAACCCGAGCCGAGCGTTACACACTAATCGGAGGTATCCTATATAAACGCTCCTTCACATAGGTTGACGGCCGGCCTTACCTGAGATGCCTCTCCCCCGGGCAAGCCGATTACGCCCTGCAAGAACTTCATGAGGGCATCGGCGGGGCACATTCTGGTTCCAGAGCCCTAGCACTCAAAGTGTTGAACTACGGATATTTCTGGCCCACTCTCCTACGAGACGCTGAGCGACACGTTCGGAAATGCAGCTCCTGTCAGAAGTACTCCGACATCCGACGCCTCCCACAAGCTCCACTCACTTCCCTATCAAGTCCGGTCCCCTTCGCGATGTGCGGGATGGATTTACTAGGGCCATTTCCGCCAGCTCTCGGACAGTTCAAGTTCTTAGTCGTGGCAATCGACTATTTCTCGAAATGGATAGAGGCCGAGTCCCTGGCCACGATCACCGAGAACAAGGTCGTTCAATTTTTCTGGAAGAGCGTGATCTGCCGATTTGGCATCCCCAAGGTCCTAATTACAGACAACGGAACCCAGTTCACTGGGGCTGCCTTCCGAGCTTTATGCGAAGACCTTGCCATCCAACACCGGTTCTCCTCCGTCTCTCATCCTCAGTCGAATGGCCAAGCCGAAAATGCTAATCAACAGATCCTCTCCGGCATTAAGAAGAGGTTAGAAAAGTGTTCCAGAGGCTTGTGGGTCGATCAGCTTCCCAACGTGCTGTGGAACTATCGCACCACAAAGCGGACCCCAACAGGAGAGAGCCCATTCAATCTCACCTATGGGTCCGAGGCCATCATCCCCTTAGAAGTCGGAATACCCTATCCTCGTTTGATAGCTTATGAAGAAGAGCAGAACGCTAGAGAGCTCAGAGCAAGTCTAGACCTGATAGATGAAATCCGAGAAAGAGCTGCCATACGTCAACAAAGCTACCGAAGAAGGATCGAGTTAGCATACAACAAGAGAGTCCGCCCAACGGGCCTCAAAGAAGGGGACCTGGTCCTTCGAAAGTTGGCCATCTCGTTCCCAGGTCAGAAAAGCAAATTGGCTCCAAATTGGGAGGGACCTTACAAGATCTCCAAAGTAATCCGCCCCGGCACATACAGACTAGAAGATCTCGAAGGCAGGGAGATCCTCAGGACTTGGAATGCCGACCATCTCTTAAAATACCAAGAGAAGTCACCAACGCCTCTCTAAGTACTTCGAGATGTCGAACCGTTCCTTTCCTATCACTTGTAGTGATTTTCTTTCATTTTTCCTTGTAATTACGGCTAGCAACTTTAGAAGCAGCCGATTATTAGTCATTAATGAATAAAATCTTTCCATATTTTTTCTATTGTTTACATCTCTCTGCTTTTAACTCTTCAATCTAACGATGGTTCGGAGTCCAACACTTGGCTCGATTCTGCTTCGCAAGTTCTCTCCTGAGCGAGCTAGAAGTAGTTCGCCATTCGGAATTGCTCCCACAACCGTTGAACCAATCTAACGATGGTTCGGAGTCTAACACTTGGCTCGATTCTGCTTCGCAAGTTCGCTCCTGAGCGAGCTAGAAGTAGTTTGCCATTCGGAACTGCTCCCACAACCGTTGAACTAATCTAACGATGGTTCGGAGTCCAACACTTGGCTCGATTCTACTTCGCAAAGTTTGCTCCTAAGCGAGCTAGAAGTAGTTCGCCATTCGGAATTGCTCCCACAACCGTTGAACCAATCTAACGATGGTTCGGAGTCCAACACTTAGCTCGATCCCACTTCGCAAGTTCGCTCCTAAGCGAGCTAGAAGTAGTTTGCCATTCGGAATTGCTCCCACAACCGTTGAACCAATCTAACGATGGTTCGGAGTCCAACACTTGGCTCGATCCCACTTCGCAAGTTCGCTCCTAAGCGAGCTAGAAGTAGTTCGCCATTCGGAATTGCTCCCACAACCGTTGAACCAATCTAACGATGGTTCGGAGTCCAACACTTGGCTCGATTCTACTTCGCAAAGTTCGCTCCTAAGCGAGCTAGAAGTAGTTCGCCATTCGGAATTGCTCCCACAACCGTTGAACTAACCTAACGATGGTTCGGAGTCCAACACTTGGCTCGATTCTGCTTCGCAAGTTCGCTCCTGAGCGAGCTAGAAGTAGTTCGCCATTCGGAACTGCTCCCACAACCGTTGAACTAATCTAACGATGGTTCGGAGTCCAACACTTGGCTCGATTCTACTTCGCAAAGTTCGCTCCTAAGCGAGCTAGAAGTAGTTCGCCATTCGGAATTGCTCCCACAACCATTGAACCAATCTAACGATGGTTCGGAGTCCAACACTTGGCTCGATCCCACTTCGCAAGTTTGCTCCTAAGCGAGCTAGAAGTAGTTCGCCATTCGGAATTGCTCCCACAACCGTTGAACCAATCTAACGATGGTTCGGAGTCCAACACTTGGCTCGATTCTACTTCGCAAAGTTCGCTCCTAAGCGAGCTAGAAGTAGTTCGCCATTCGGAATTTCTCCCACAACCGTTGAACTAACCTAACGATGGTTCGGAGTCTAACACTTGGCTCAATTCTACTTCGCAAAGTTCACTCCTCAGCGAGCTAGAAGTAGTTCGCCATTCGAATTGCTCCCACAACCGTTGAACTAATCTAACGATGGTTCGGAGTCCAACACTTGGCTCGATTCTACTTCGCAAACTCGCTCCTAAGCGAGCTAGAAGTAGTTCGCCATTCGAATCGCTCCCGCAACCGTTGAGCCGCCGCACTAGCAAAGATCCAAGGTCAAACACTTAAGCTTGAACGCGTTCCACACATCACCGTTCAGCTCACCTCGCAAGACTACAAGATTGGGCGACCGAAACAAAGCTCGGCACCACTAGCCGAATGCTCACCTCACCGATCCGAGAACAAGCAAGTGGTCGACCTAGGAACCTCGGCGCAATGAACACAGTCACATACATAAAGACTACACAAAGCCCCAAAGGGACACACAAGTTCGGGAACAACATTTTTATTGATAAATGGGATACGGTACAAAGACTCTTTCGCACAGCAAGATTACAAGTCGTTAAAAAGTGAAAGTTACAATGCCGACTTATTACACTTGGCTAAAAAAAATATACAAAAGCTTTTGGAAACGAGGTCTTCAGCGCTTTCTTGGAGCCGGGGCGTTCCGCTTCAAAGACACTCGAGGGTGACGACGCTTGTCTCCAGAGCGCGACCCCAAGCCGGCAAATTGGGACGAATCCTCGGCACCGCTTCTAGTAGCTGCTCCGACGCATGCTCCGCTTGACGAAATCACCACAGAGCTTTGTGCGTCCCCCGGACTAGGATGGCCGATGCGCTGACGGGTCGCCATCTCGTAGAACGAAATGCCCCGATTGCTCTCTACGCGAGTGCACGAGGTGCTCCTGACGTTGATTGGCCCCGAACGCGGTTTTAGGCGAGCGACCTCTGCCTCTAACTCAGAGATCCGAGCGAGGGGGTATTGCGGAGTCTGGCACACTCGAGCGACTCGCTATCAGACGACGAAGATGAGTGACTTCGATACTTTTGTCAACCGTAGCCCTCTTCAGCGCGTCAACTTCGGCTGTCAACTCATCCCGTTCAGCCGTCAGCTCCGCCACCTTGGCCATCAAGCTCTCGCCCTCCGTCCGAAGCTTCGCCTCCACGGTTTGCAGATGCCAAATCTCGGAAAGCAGGTCGTCCCTCTCCACCGTTATTTTGGACAAGTTATGCCGGATGCACTGAATCCGAAGCTCGTTACTGAAAGCAGTCGGCGAATATTCATCTTCTCCTGTGGGAGTCATTTCGGCGATTCTGCTCTCCAAACGTCGGATCTCGATGTCTCGCCAGCCGAGGACGAGCTGAAGATGGTTTCGCTCGCTTTCGGCTCGACGCAATCTGAGCTCGACTTCGTAGAGTCGCTCTCGGCATCTCGCCAGGCACAACCTCGTCGCCCCTAGGCCAGCCTCGGCTCGAGCTTCGTCATCCGAACGAGCGGGCTCGACGTCTTGAGCAACCACCATGAGCTGAAAAGAGATCGAGGAAAACAGCAAGAATTCAAACACTGCCGAAGTCTGATACTTGAGAAGTTTTCAAACAAAAATTTCGACAAAAGAGGACAAAAGGCAAAGACAAAGAGCCGAACTCCAACACTTCAAAAAAATTTCTTTCATTCATTTCAAACAACAGCGGTGGCCAGTCCGCTATTAGGCGTTACATTTTTTGAAAAGAAAAGAAAAAAAAGAACAAAAATAAAGAAAAAAAAAAGAAGAGCGAAGTCAAGGCGCGACCTCTTTCCCCGGGCGATGAGTACGAGTGGGGGTCGACTTCTCCGAGGGGGACGCCACCGCCAACGGGGTGACCACAGTGCTGGGGACCTCGTTAGTGACTCCGACCTCGGCGTCGGTCTCGTCCTCCCCTTCTTCATCCTCCCCCTCAGACTCAGGGTCGAAGCCCTCGACGTGGCCCGGGAACAGCCTCCATCCCTAGACGTCCACCTCGGGGTACCCCTTCGACACCCGGGCGATGGCTTCGGCATAAGCCTTGGCCATGTTTTGGGCGAGGTACCCTTGTGCCTTCGCTAAGGTCGCGTCCTCCGCCGCCTTCACTACCGCCGCCTTGGCCTCCTCGGCTTCGGCCAACTGCTTGGCCGACCCCTCCTTCTGGCGAAGGAGGTCACCCTCCAACCTTGCCACTTCAGCCTCGAGGTGCTCGATCCTCGCCGACCTCCCTTCGTGCTCGACGCGAAGCTTGTCGAGCTCATTCGACATCCGAGCCTTCTCGTTCCGAGCCTGGTCGGATTCTTGCTTCAGCTCCTTCTCCAGAGCTATCAACCTCTCGGTGAGGTGACCGAAGTGGACGATAATCTGTGGCAAAGAAGAACCAAAAGAGTTAGAAAAATTGCGGTGAAAGAAATTCAACAATAACGGAAACCCAACACTTACCAAAACTGCCGAACGAGCGATCTCGATGACATCGTCGCCTTCTCGCCCGGCCTCCATGGTGGCTCGATCCTTCGGCGTGGCGAGGTGCTTGACGGCCTGCATGCTCTCGAGCGTGTTGCCGAGGAACCCATCGTGCTTCCGGACTTGCCAGTCCGGAATGTGGATTCTTTTATGCTCCTCCGTCAGGAGCTCCTCGGCTACTGCCGTCAGCGGCGGTGTCCTCATTCCGAGGGCAGCGGAGATGGGGAACTCGCCGGCAGCGGCCGAAGCCGAAGTCCCCGCCACGGCAGCAACGGGACTGTCAAGGGTCTCCACCTCCTCGACCGAGGCTGTGATCCTCGGAGTCTTTGGGGTCGGCAACTTGGTCGCGATCCTCTTGCGCTTCTTCGGCGCCTTGCTGGCGAGCCCAGCCCTGAGAGCAAGCACTGCATTGTAGTCCATCGACTCTGCATTCAAAATAAAGATTGGTTAGTGCAGTACAAGTAGCGAGAAGTAAGGTACGGAAAACAAAGTATAACAAAAGCCGCGTACTGGGATCTACGCGGCAGAGCCCTCCCTTGTACAGAATGTCCTCGGTGAGCTCCTTCCAATCGTACTTCGGCCGATCTAGAAGAGTCTGGACTGCCTCTTCTTCTTCAACATTAAGCTTCGGCAGCGCCCTCGCCCTCTTCGGCACCCCTTCTACCCAGTTGGAGGGGATCGGCCAAGCCTCCCGACTCCGTACAATCATGAACTTCTCCCGCCAATGCTTGATGGAGTCGGGGCATATGACGAGCCTGCCGCCGTGCCTCGGAGTCAAATAATACCCGTACTTCGACTTGTTCCCTTGGTGGAGCCGATATAGAGTCCGAAGCACGTTCAGCTGCGGCTCGATCCTTGCAGCTTGGCAATGGAGCACGAAGCCATTTATCACTTGCCATGCGTTCGGCATGAGTTGGATAGGGCTGACCCCGAACCAACTCACCACGGTAACGGCGAATGCGTGGAGAGACAGTCGAGCCCCGGCGATGAAGGCATCGACCGGCCAGCAACACATCGTCACTGGCAACGGCAAATTGGCCCTAACCCCGGGACCCGGCAGCATGAGTTCGTACTCCTCCGGGATATGAAAAGAATCCTGAATCACTGCCAAGTCCTCCTCGCGCAGGATTGACACAGTCTCGTCCGCCTCCGTCGTCTCCCTCGCTGCGTTCTCCTCAAAGGACCTCCCCCTCCCGTGGACGATTCGCTCGGCTTGATCCTCCGGGAGCTGCCGAACTCTATGAAGCCCGATCAGCGGCCCTGGCAGTTGTCCGAACTCCCCCATTCGCTTCGGATCCTCCACAATCGAATCCTTGCCGAATACCTTCTTGCCTTTAGTAGGAGTTGAATCCTCGCCAACTTCGAGGGAGGGCTCGGACCAAGAGATCGACTCGGAGACAGAAGCAACAGACATAATCTACGGAATAAACTAAGCATAAATTACCTTGAAAGGCTAGCTGCCGGAAAACTTCGTCGGAAAACAAACGTCGACCACCGGAAGTACTCGCTTAAACACAAGAGATCGCCTGAGCAAAATAGAAGAGAAGTGAGAAATGAGAGTGGGGGTGGGGTTTTATAGCGAGGGGCACGCTAAACGAGGATAATGGGCTTGTACTACCGGCCCATTTACGCAAAATGACAAAGCGACCTCAATCGTCACCTTGTTTGCCACGCCAAGCCGTACACTGCATTTAATAAACGTCCCATCTGTCAGAGTTGTCAGAAGTTCAGAAGGCGCACAGTTGATACAAACTTCTATGCCGAAAAACGACAAGTCACGGACCTCGGCCCCAGCTGCCGAGCGTTCTTGACACCGACCCCGTTACGGGGGGAAAATAGACCTCGGCACCAGCTGCCGAGCGTTCTTGACACCGACCACGTTACGGGGGAAAAATGGACCTCGGCACCAGCTGCCGAGCGTTCTTAACACCGACCCCGTTACGGGGGAAAAAATGGACCTCGGCACCAGCTGCCGAGCATTCTTGACACCGACCCCGTTACGGGGGGAAAATGGATCTTGGCACCTGCTGCCGAGCGTTCTTGACACCGACCCCGTTACGGGGGAAAAAATGGACCTCGGCACCAGCTGCCGAGCATTCTTGACACCGACCCCGTTACGGGGGAAAAAATGGACCTCGGCACCAGCTGCCGAGCGTTCTTGACACCGACCCCGTTACGGGAGAAAAATGGACCTTGGCACCAGCTGCCGAGCGTTCTTGACACCAACCCCGTTACGGGGGAAAAAATGGACCTCGGCACCAGCTGCCGAGCGTTCTTGACACCGACCCCGTTACGGGGAGAAAAAATGGACCTCGGCACCAGCTGCCGAGCGTTCTTGACACCGACCCCGTTATGGGGGAAAAATGGACCTCGGCACAAGCTGCCGAGCGTTCTTGACACCGACCCCGTTACGGGGGAAAAATGGACCTCGGCACAAGCTGCCGAGCGTTCTTGACACCGACCTCGTTTTAGGGGAAATTTTGGACCTCGAACCTCGCCAGCGCTCACAATCAAGCCGAGGTCCCTCTCCTCTCTGGAAAGAAGCGCCGAACCGCCTGCAGACCTCGGTCCCCTAGTCAGCGAGCTCTAGAGGGGGTCAGGAGAATGAAACAAGCTTGTGGCCCACACAACGGAGGAAAACGACCAACCCATCCACCAAGAGATCACGAAAAAGGCAATTAAAAATTCGAAGGGATGAGGAAGAACTTCTGAAAGGCGGTTGTAGGCTTGGAAAGCGTCTTCTAGCTCCTAAACAAGCAATTGATGCCAAGAACAACCTTCTAAGACCCCCGAACGACGAGTTGACGCTTTGCGAAGATAAGAAGATGTTCCTGCAAAAACACCACATGACCATGAAAGCCCATGAGCAACTTAGAGCCCAATCCACTTGGAAAATCACCTCACTACCCCCTCAAAGATTCAAAACCCTCCAATTGAACTCCGATACAACTCCGCTAGCCATTAAAACAGTTAAACTACTCCTCAAAAGGCTGATCAAGCACAGCCTTTAGGAGTGGGGGGCTCGTGATATGGCTAAAAATGGGGGTTAATCGGAACCGTCCAAATCGGGCACGAATCTTGGAGCCCAGGGGTAAAACGGTAATTTCACCTACCAACGGGGTCTGAGATGGGTACTGGGTCTCTTCGTTAAAGACCCAATAACCCACAAACGGATCCGCTTCAATCGGGCGCGGGTTTCAACCAGCACTAAAGCCTGATCAGAGGGATAGAATTAGGGTTTCTGATTAGATCCTAATCAACGGCCCTGATTCATGCCTATCCCTCCACTGGGAATTAAGGATTACATTCCCAGTCTGTTTACAAGGAGTATATTCCTTATCAGATCACGCGGATTACATTCCTAATATGTTCCCTAAGATGCCTATAAATACCCCCCATCCATCTCATTAATAGGTAATCAATCTTTTTCCAGTTTTTGCGCTCATTCATAGTCTTCTAGATTACTGACTTGAGCGTCGGAGGGTGCATCGCCGGGAACAACCCCGGTGTCTCGCACTTTTTGCAGGTGTATGGCGGGTGCGACGATCAAACTCCGACGGAACATGTATACGGGTTTACTATTCAGTTTCCCTAAGAATCCACAAATACTATCTGTTTGCCCCCACACCAAATTTAGCGGCAACAGTGCCACTTTTGACTCTAAAGTTTGGATCTTTCATAAGTGCATATCGAATTGATAATAGGGTTGTTCATATAATCATCACACAAATAAATTATTGTAGAGACAATTCCTTGGTTGTATGTTGTTTGATCGATTGATGATTAATTGATGATAAATTGATGTATGAGTGTGTTCTAATTTTATTTATCATGTTTTGATACCCATCATGTTGATTACACAATTTATTGACTAAAGAATCGATACCCATTATGTTTAAATAATTTATTCTCAAGAAAACTACACAAACCTATATATTGCTTGCTGACCTGTATGTTGACTGCTAGTTTTGAACCAGTAAACGATCTTAAAATAAAATACTTTCTGAATATGAATTGTAGCCTTATCTTTCTAGTTTCCAGAAAATCTTAAATTTTTAAATTCTGAGTTGTGTAGCAAAAGTTATGCCCATTTTACTGCAGATATGTTTTCAATTCTAGATTTTCAGATTCTTGTATCTTTCATGTTTAAACAGTAAAAAGGCTTATCAAATGATGAAATTTTGCTCTGAAAATTTTCAGATTATTGCTTAACACGTTTAGGAGTTTAGAAATTATTTTTAATGAATTTATTATGGAGTTTTTACTGTTTCTAAAATTAAAATAACATAATGTCGAAATTCTGGCTGAACATGAAATCTGTAAAGAACACTGTGATTAACCTAGCTACTATTGTCGGAATTTAAACTTTAAATATGCGTTGGAACCGTGTGGAAGTCTAGTTCTAAAATTTTTTACGGATTCACTTTTCGAGTTCTAAAATAGTGGAAAACTGCATTTTTGTACAGACTGCTCTTGCTGTCCAGAATTTCATAGGTTCAGATTTTAAAAGATTAATTATTCTTATATCGTTCTATTGCATGAATTAATGTATGTATGTTGCATTGCATGATCCCAATGAGTTACTGTTATCTTTCTAATTATCCTACTTTATGTTACCATCCTATTATTCCCTTAATGATACTATCGTTCACCGAATTGTCCATTTATTGCATATTGTATTGTTGCATTGATGAAATAATTAATAAGCCGGGGTTTAAGAGATTGACTAGAGTAGTTGATGATATAGGGACTGTCCTCGGATGATGGCCCGTGATTATTACTGTTATCGTCTGATACCCGTGGGACTTTATGCCCTCTCCAGGCTCACCTCCTCATCATCCGATGGACTCACCACACTGTACTAATCGAGGTCATCCTGAAACCGAGTATCGAAGAAGAAGAAGCAGTCGAACTCATGAATAACACCCCTCAAACACCTGACGACTGTTGGATGAAACCTCTAGTCGACTTCCTCGATAAAGGGATCCTCCTGGCGGATATCAAAGAATCAAGAAAAATTCGGGCAAGGGCTGAAAGGTACGTACTCGTAGAAGGGGTTCTCTACAAACACTCTTACACTCTAGTTGATGGTCGATCATACCTTCGGTGCCTCTCACCCAAAGAGGTTGACTACGCCTTGCAAGACGTTCACAAAGGAATAGGTTGCAGCCATATGGGCGCGAGGTCCCTTGCACGGATGATCCTTAATCATGGGTACTGCTGGCCCACTCTCCTAAGTGATGCTCAAGCTTATGTCTGCCAATGCCCCTTATGTCAGAGACACTCCTCCGTAAAGCGAGTTCCCCAAGACAACCGTAGCTCCATGTCAAGCCACATCCCATTCACAATGTAGGGGATGGATCTGCTCGGGCCGTTTCCTCCTACCACTGGATAACGGTCCTTCTTAATGGTCACTATCGATTATTTTATAAAATGGATAGAAGCTGAACCACTGGCAACAATCACCGAGCACCGAATCCAATAGTTCTTTTGGAAGATCATAGTTTTCCGCTTTGGGATCCCTCGCATTTTAGTTACTGATAATGGGATTCAATTCGCTCGTAAAAGGTTCTGCCAATTCTGCACTGACTTGAGTATTGAGCAACGTTTCTCTTCAGTGTCACACCCTCAGACCAATGGCAAAGCCGATAACGCCAATCGGCAAATCTTGGATAGTCTCAAAAAGAGACTTGGTGAAGCCGCCAGGGGATAATGGGTCGAAAAACTTCTGAGTGTACTCTGGTCTTATAGGACCACAAAAAGAATCCCCATGGGTACCCCGTTCAACCTTACATTCGGAACAGAAGCTCTTATCCCCTTAGAATTTGGAATACCTTCTCCTCGTCTCCTCTCGTTCAACCAAGAACATAACTTGAACGACATTCGAGCTGATCTTGACCTTCTCGAAGAAGTCCGAGAGAAATCCATCATCCAGAGAAACATCTACCAGTAGAGGGTAGAAAGATTCTATAACAAGAATGTGCGCCCGCCAATATTCAAGAATGGGACCTTGTCCTTCGAAAGCTCGAAATATCCGTCCCTCGGAAGAAGGGAAAGCTCGCCCCTAACTGAGAAGGACCATACAAAGTCTCACAAGTTTTCTGCCCAGGAGCTTACCGACTAGAAGACTTGGGGGAGAAGAAGATATCGAGGACTTGGAGAACATCTCATGAAATACAAAGAGAGCGCTTAACGCCCTCTCCCAGTAGATAGCTTCAAAACATGTAATAAATGATGATGATTATAACGGGTCACAACATGTAACAAAGGCTTGCATTAAAGCAGTTGTTTAGTTAAATTTTTCAATAAAAAGTATTTTCTTCCTTTTTGCAAAATTCCATGAACAACTCAGAAACTCAGTGAACAATTCAACCTAAGGAAAGCAATAAGTTAAGACACTTGGTACGCCCCTGAGACAACACCAATCTATTCACTGGGCACTTCAACGGGAAATTGCGAGGGTCCATCCAGGATTCATAATGACGCACGGGGATACTTGCTCCCGAGCAAGTGTGCGGGGTATATCTCGTCGTACAAGTGCCTCACTCTAGACAAGTGTGGAGTCCATTCATGGTTCATAGAGCCACCATAACCACATGCTCCCGAGCAAGTGTGCGTGGATCGTTTCGCCATTCGAGTGCTCCCAAAACTCATCATCATCCTATTCTGTGTCCACTCACGGTTCAAATGGCAATTCTAGTCACTTTGCTCCTAAGCAAACATGCGGAGTTATGCCCACCATTCGAGTACTCCTGAAACAACTTTGGATATGTGTGGAGTCCATTCATGGTTCATAGAGCCACCATAGCCACATGCTCTCCGAGCAAGTGTGCGGGTATCGGTTTGCCATTCGAGTGCTCCCAAAACTCATCGTCACCTTGTTCTGAGTCCACTCACAGTTCATAGAGCCACTCTAGCCACATGCCCCAAAAGCAAGTGTGAGGAGTACGGCTCGCCGTTCGAGTGCTTCTGAAACAACCCATGGTTCATACGCTAAAGCACTCCAACGGATTACTTCGGGATCCGTTGAGGATTCATAATGTCCCACGGGCATACTTGCTCCCAAGCAAGTGTGTAAGGAATATCTCGCCGTACAAGTGCCCTTTGAACCAAGTTAAAATCAACAAAATATAATTCTTAAGACACGATTCTCAACCACATGGCAAAATTTTATTTCACAAAAATTATCTAGATACAAGTGTTGTAGAAAAAACATGTCTCTACAAGAATTACAAAATCTCACTCAGCGTCACTTCAACTTTTTTGTGGATGCGGTTTACGGCTTCCCACTAGAAAGCCAGCACTATCCCTTCCCTTTGAACTATCTGAAGCAACATCCAAACCCACAGATCGGGTCGCACCACCGGGGCCTACTGCTCGTCCCGTCCCACCAACCGATGCCCCACTAGACGAGCTGACCACACCGCTTTGAGCGTCACCAAGGTTCCACGGGGCCTCAGGCAAACATAAATCCAATTAGTGAAAGTACCTCCCATGGGCACGCTCTTCACGAGAACAAGTGCTCCTAATGTTACCTCATTCAAAGAGTCACTTCAAATGGTGGTTCTCGGTCTCTAGTTCAACTAGCCTCTCTTTGATAGAGTCGTCCTTCACTCTAAATTTCAAACGAGGCACACTACTTGCTCTGGCCCCATACGAAAATTCAAAAATAGTCCTCCTAAGATAGGCTACTTCTAAACTCTTCTCGAGCACCACATTCTTCAGCTCTTTTCTCTCGACTATGACCGCAAACAAAGAATGGCGAATGACTTTAAGCTTCGAAGACTTCCCCACAACTGCCACACCTGGAGAATGATCTTCCACACCAATCGGGGGTACCTCTCAGAGAATCTCATCATTATGCCTCGCCTCGATATCCCTACGGGTCAAGACCTTGCTCAAGTGTCCAAGCTCTGCCTCCGCTTTGGAAAGCCTTTCTCATGAACAAGAGAGCCCCAACTTTGTCACCTGAATCTTGAAATTGAGGCAGACTACCTCACAATCTTGAGAATCTCGTGCATTGTACACAATATCTTGCTGACGGTAAAGAATAATAGATCACTCTATCAAAGACAACCAAGTCACAGGATATGGGATAACTCAAGAAGCTCAAAAGCCACACAAGATACGAACAACTAAGGAATCAAAATATGTTATTGCAGCATAAAAATACAATGAGCGGTGGCCAGTCTGCTTTAAGGAAAATACAAAAAAAAGACTGCTAATGAAGAAAATGGAATCAAGGATCCACCTCGCTGGGCAGCACTAAAGTGGTCCGGAATTGCCTCCGGCTTCCTCGCCTACCCCTGTACTACTCGCAACCACGGCAAGAGGGCCCACCTCTACTTCCTCTTCCTCCTCCCCTTCTACTTCCTCAGTAGGCGGCAGGAACAACGAGTACCCCGAGCGATCGAAACCTGGGATGCGCTCGCTCACATGATCCAAGGCCCTTGCATATTCCTTCTTCAGGTTATTCGCCAGGTACCCCACGGCCTTCTTCTTCGCCTCTTCCTCAGCCGCATGCATTGCAGTATCTCTCTCTAGCCACATTGTCCTTCTCGCGGCCACCAGATTCCTCTCCCGAACCACTTTCTCTCTCTCTCTCTCTGAGGCCACTAGCTCCTTCTCCTCGGCCAAGGCAGCCTCCAGCAAAGCGATTTGAGTCTCCTAAGTCTTTGCTCGGAGTGCAGCAGCCTCTAACTCCTTTGCGGCTTTTGACCGCTCAACCTTCTCCCCATACTGGATTACCTTCAGCTCTCTCTCCTGCTCCGCCACTTGTTTCAACAAGTGGTTGATGTGACAGATGGCCAACAAAGAAATAATTCAAAGTTACGAACCAGAAGACAAATGGCAACGCTCTGCTAAAAGTAATTATAGGAAAATGAGATAACAAATACACACCATCATGCTCACCTTGGCAATCTCCAAAGCTAAGTCCCCCACGATCCTGTGCTCCATCGAAGCCCTATCCTTACTTTTATCCAAGTGGGGGGGGGGGGGGGGGGGAGGGGGGGGAAGAAATGTTTGTACTCAGCTACAAAGTTTGTGGCTAAGTGGCGAATCACATCCATGCAACTCGTCGAATCCCAAGGAAGCCGTCGTGCCTCCTGACCTGCTAGTCAGGGACAAAGATCTTCTTCAACTCGTCAGTTAGGATCGCATCTGCCGTTGCTGTAAGAGGGGGAGCCTCAAGAGCTATAGTCGTACACAATGTGAATTCACCTGTAGCGGCAAAAGTAGCGGGGGGAGACCCTAAGTCCACCACAAAGGGAGCACCCCCCATACTCTTGGCAACCTTCGACGGGGAAGGCTTGGTAACCGTCATCTTCCTCTTCTTCTCGTCGGGTCGCCTACTACTTAAGCCCGAATGCTGGGACATGATCTCATCGAAATCCATGCCTTCCTCTCCTGCAAATAGAAGACAAGAAATAATGAGAAAAAAAATTAATATATATATAAATAGATATACATAGACGTAAATAAAACAAAGGCAAGCATATGAAAGAAGGCGCGTACTAAGGTTCATTGGGCTGAGACACCCCTTGAAGAGAAACTCCTCCTTTATCTCTCTCTAATGAAAGGTCGGACGATCCAAAAGAGTGCGGGCCATACCCTCATCCTCGGGGCTCAAAATCATGTCCGCCTTCACCCTCTTCGGCACATCCTCCCTCCATATTGTGGGGATTTCCCATGGATCGCGACTACGGATCACAAAGTACTTATCTCTCCCTGCCTTGATCGAGTCGGGGTTATCCAGCAGCTTCACACCCCTATGGGCCGTAAGATAGAACTGATATCTGACTTGTTTATCTGATGGATCTTGTACAACTAGCATAGAATGTTGAGTCGAGGCTTGAACCCCACCGCCTGGCAATGCAGCACAATCCCCGTAACATGTCTCCAAATGTTCGGCTTAAGCTGAATGGGACCCAAGTTGTACCACCTCAAAACTTCTCATAAAGGGGTGGAGAGGAAGGCGTAGCCCTGCATGGAAGGCATCGAAAGGGAAAATGCACAAGTCGAGGGAAAGCGGCGAGCAAGCTCTAACTCCGGGGCCTGGCACAACAAGATCAAACTCCGCTGAGATCTTGTAGCACTTTCTAATAACACCCACATCCCCTTCCATAAGCATGGAAATGACATTGTTAGCCTCTGAATGCTCGCGCGGTGCATTCTCTTCGTAGAACCGCTCCATACCATATTCAATTCGCCTCAATTCCTCGGTAGTATACTCTCGAACGCCACCTGGATGCGACACGGCTATCGAGTGTTTCCCAAACTCATTTATTCTCCTCTTTCTCTCCATGATTGTCTCCACAACAACTGAAGGCGGATCTGCTACACCTTTCCCCTTATCCACTCTAGTAGAAGAAGTAGGCGGTTGCACTTCGACATGACAATATGGGGTGCTCTCATCTCCCGAAGAAACTTTATACATCTTTAATAACGAAAAAAATAAACTACCTTCGATTTGACAGTTACGGTCGGAATTACTCAACGGTGATCGAAAAAATTCGCCGCAGTTTCTCTAGAGCTGATTTCCACCGGTAAGAAGAAATTTTGAGGAGAAGAGAGAACGAGAAGAAGTGAGGAAAAAGTGAGAGGGGGGGGGATTATAGAAGAACCTAGCATACTTGGGCTTCCATGATATTGGGACCCCAAAATAATGCGAAAGCCCAAAAGTCAGGGAATTGCAACGATTGAGTAAGGCTAAGTGTCAAAACCTAATCACTGATCGATCAAAGTGGTCAACGGTCAAACATGCCACGTGTATGCCAAAATTCCAAACACCGTTCCCCGCCGTTCACCGAATCACCCAAGTCGTTCGCCAAACATTCGTCAACACTCGCCACACCGTTCGCCATCGTTTGTCAGAGCCCACCGAGCAGACAAAGAACCGAACGAAATGAGGCCAAAACTATCGTTGACTGGTCAACGGTCAAACACCACGTGTTGCCTCGATCGTTCGCCAAATGTTCGCCAACGCTCGCCACACCGTTCGCCAGATCCCGCCGAGTAGAAGAAGAACTGAATGAAATAAGGCCAAAACTAGTGTGGACCAGTTAATGGTCAAACGCAACGTGTTGCCTCGCATCCAGAACTCTCCGCACCGGTTCGCCACCGCTCGCCACATTGTTTTCCATTTTTCACCAAAGCCCACCGAGCAGGCGAAGAACCGAACGAAACGAGGCCAAAACTAGCATTATCAGTCAACAGTTAAACGCCACGTGTCGCCTCGTCATCGTTCATTAAATGTTCGCCAATGCTCGCCGCACCGGTTCGCCATTGCACGCCACAGTGTTCGCCACATCGTTCATCGAAGCGCGCTGAGCAGACGAAGAACCGAAGAAACGAAATGAGGCCAAACTAGCGTTGACCAGTCAACGGTCAAACATTGACCAATCAATGGTCAAATGTCATGTGTTGCCTCGTCATTGTTAGCCAAAAGTTTACCAACACTCGCCGCAATGTTCGCCAACGCTCGCCATCGTTCGCCACATCGTTCGCCAGAGCGCGCCGAGCAGATGAAGAACCGAACGAAACAAGTCCATACTAGCGTTGACCAGTCAACGGTGAAATGCCACGTGTCGCCTCGTCATCGTTCACCACTGATTTCTGCGTCACTCGCCAATGCTCGCCGCATCGTTCGCCTACATTCGCCAACGCTCGCCACAGCGCACTGAGGAACCGAACGAAAATTGGGTGATGAAGCATTAACCGGTCAATGCCAAGACACCAACCGATCTACTCGATTTTCTCACGTAGCGCGATCAACGCTCCAGATCATGCCACATCATCAGGTATTTAATTAATTTCTATATTTAATTATTAAATCAAATTAATTATTTAAAAATTCTGAAAAAAATAATTAAAATTTCTAAATTAATAATTATTAATTTGGAAAAATATTTTTTATATTCTAAAAAATTATTAATTTAGAATAATTAATTAAAATTTTCAAAAAATTAATTATAAAAATTCAGAAATTGAATAAAAAATTCAGAAAATGATTAAAAATTCAGAAAAATCTGGAAAAATCATCAAAAATCCAGAAATTCTGGAAATAATTTTGGATATTTTATAAGTTCAGAATAACACCGTTGCACCTCAAGAAAGATTTAAACTTCCCCGAGAACTCCGATAAGTATTGTAAACCATTAAAAACGGATGAACTACTCCTCAAAGGCTGTGAAACTCAGTTTTCGGGAGTGGGGGGATTGTGATATGGGTAAAAATAGAACTAAATTGGGACCGTTCAAATCGGGCACGAATCTTAAAACCCTTAGGAGTAAAACAGAAATTTCACCTATCAGCAAGTCCAAGCCCTATAGACAGCTCATTACAAATAAGTCCATATCATTTAAAGAGTTATTTAAATTCATGATTATCCTTAAAAGACGGTTTAAAACCAAATCTATTATCATGAAGGAATTTGAACTCTATTTATTATCCAAAAACACTGGGAAGTAGAGATAAATAATTATGTCGAAATTGTCCCAAGGCAACTATAAATACCCTCTACCCCCGCCAGAAAGAGGGAATCAATATTTTTCTCCACGAAAACTCTCTCATATTCTCCTTGATTTCTGACTTGAGCGTCGGAGGGTCTGTCACCGGGATCAATCACAGTGTTTCAGACTTTTTGCAGGTCATCGAAGGCGATCGTCACCACACAAATCAAATTCTACGGTGCAAACGAGTCAGCTCGTCAAGTCAATCGCAGTCAAAGGCACTCAACACCGTTGAAAGTTGTAACCCCTATTTTCACAAATACGTATTTTCTGTGTGTTTTTGGTATTTTAATTTTTGTAAATTATTTTCCCGCTTTCAAATTCTTTTGTTAAAATGTATTGTTGGATCTTCTATTAAAATCTATTTTTGATCAATAATTTTATTTGTAACTATTTTCTAATACAAATCGTATTATTATTATTATTATTATTATTTATTTTGGCTGGATATTAAAAATCCATTTCTATGTACTAATTGTATTTGTAGTTATTTCAAATAAATTCTATATTGTAATGCAAATTACATTTTATTATAAACAATATTTTTATTGGTTATTTTATGTTTCTATTGAATTTATAAACCCAATTACATTTTACCTAAACCCAAAACCCTATTTAAAACCAAAACCCATTAAAAACCATATTATACACCCTTATACCCGTTTACCTATACCTATTTAAAACCCCAATACCCATTACAATATACCTAATAACCCTTTATACACCCTTTTACCCAACCCGAAACCCAAAAACCCCTGTTCATCCCTAAACTCTAACCCTACCTGTTACCCACAATCCTAACCTAAAACCCTAATATCTACCTATTTATATCCCCTGACTTCTCATCTTCTCCTAACCCATGAAGCCGCCCTCTCGTCTCTCTCTCTCCCCCTTCTCCCTGGTCCCCTCCACCTGCTCGCGCCGCCCTCACGACCCTGCGGTGCCACCAGCCTCCTCTCCTCTTCTTTGCCCTGTGCTCCGCTCCGACAACAGCAGCCCCAACCTTCGTCACTCCACCGCAGTGCACCCCGTCGTGTCTCCTGCAGCACCGCCGTGACCTCCTCGCCAGCCTGCCATCCTCCGTGCAGTCGACAACCCCGTCGCCTTGTGCCCCAGTTGTGTCACCATGACTGCAGCCGCGACAACTGATAGCGCAGCCTCCCTATGCAGCTCAGCCTTCCAAAGCGAAGCCCCTACAGAACCCCAACTCCCCTTTCCACTCCGTCCGCCTCTCGCCACACCTCTCGTGCACCGCCAAACCAAAGTCGAAGCCTATGGGTTGCTGTTGATCAAAGAGGAGGTTGATTCTTGAATCTCAGCCCTCCAGTCTCCTCTTGATCATCATCAAGCATTCCTAACCGTCCATTGATCTTATTTTGATCATCATGATCATGATCTCCATCATCTGATCTGGGCTGTCTGATCTTCATCATCTTGATCATGATCTTCGATCTGATCCGTCCGATCTGATCTGATCATGATCATCATAACTCTTGTATCTCAGACGTCGGTTTCCTCTTGATCTCGACCGTGATCTTGATCTCATGATCTTGGTCGTTCGATCGTCGATCCATCTTGATCATCATCATCTTCATCATCAGCTCTTGGATCTAGCCATCCGATTATGTTCATGATCTCAATCGTCTTCATCTTGCTCGCGATCGGTTGTTCATCTTGTTCGTGTCTGCTTGCTCGTATTATTGTGTTCGTGGTTGGTTCGTGATTCATTCGTTGTGTTCGTGCCCCGGGAATCCATTCCCGTTATTCTTGCTCTTGCTTCATTCTCATCATCGTCTCTCAGGCAAGTAACTTTTATTCTTTTCTTTGTGTAATAAAAGTACTAAATACCGCATGTAGTGTAGTTGTATTTTAGAGACAATTCTTGTGTAAATCCCTATTCTGTCTTGTCTCTATTGTGTTGACCCGCCTGTAGTTGCCTCATTACACACATGACATGAAATAACATAGGGATGACCACTTCTTGATGTATACATGCATGTTGTTCGTATGATATCGTGTGCTTGTTTGTGTTAGTTGTAGTTACTCGTTGTAGACTTGCTACATACCCTATACCATGTTGCTTGGACATCTAGTATACCCTATTTCGTGTTTGGTTATGATTTGGATGAGTTTCGTGTGAACTAGTTGATTTTGTGCATGAAGGATTTTTTTGTATTTGTCGATTTCCCATTTTTTATCAGTAATTTAGACCCTATTAAGGTCAGTATTCGAAAATTACTTGTGAATATGAATTGTAGAGAATTCTGTCTACTTTCCAGATTTTTCGACAGATCTCAGTTTCCATTTATGAGTTTCGAGTTATGGCTATTTTACTACAGATGTGTTTAAAATTTCAGATCCAGTTTTATATGAATTCTGTATAGTAATTTATTTTTCTAATGATGCTAAAGATAATATTTTGATCCAATATTTTGCTGGTTACAACTAGATTTGATTGGAATTTACCCCTAATTTTTGTGCATTTAATTGATAACTTTTACAAACTATTCTATACTTGCAAACAACTACTATACATGCAGAATTTTCTTGCTGTTCAGTAAAGATACATAATTTCTACCTGTTTCTATTTGCTTTCTATAAAAACTTTGTGAATGTGGATTATAGCCTACTGTATCTATTTTATCACCCTTATGACGGATCTGGATATCGATTTATATTTTGTGAGATATCGCTATTTTAGTACTACAGTGTTTGTGATTCCAGATTTACAAAACTGTCGTATCTTGTTGCTTTTTTATTTTACTTGACTATTCTATTTATATTGGAAAATTATGAAACTTTATTTTCTGTTACTAAACATACTAGAAAATACCCCAGATTTTTGTGATTTAATCAGTGAATTTTATATTGTTTTCCTGTTTATGAATACAAACTTCTGATTTCTGGCTGAACGTATTTTCTGGATACAATTCTGTTTTGAGCTTTGTTTTTGTGAAATACCATATGACTTATATATATCTGCTGGATTTGGCCGGAAGTCTATTTTCTAGATTCTTTGACGGATCCAGGTTTGCATTTTTGTAGCAACGAGAATCCCAGTTTTAGTGCAGTACTGTCCTGCTGTCCAGAAGTAGAATTTTCATTGTTCTATCCTTTTATGTGTTGTCTATCACCTGTACATGTTTATCTTTCAGTCTGAACCTGTTACTTTTTCATGCCATGTTATTCTTGCTCTATTTTGTGCACATATATGCCTGTTTAATAATAATAACAAATAATTAAGTCGGGATTAAGGAAAAGACCTTAGTAGTGGACAATATAGGTATGTACTCAGAAGGGAGCCCATGTTTTCTATTTTTATATTTGATTCATGTTGATACATGAACCTGTTGCACTTTCTGTTTGATTCATGAATCTGTGGATTCGTGAATCTGTTGTACTTTCTGCTTTGATGCATGGACCTATTGGTTCGTGTAACTGTTGATGTATGGACCTGTTGGTTCGTGTACGTGTTGATGCAGGGACCTGTTGGTTCGTATACATGTTGATGTATGGACCTATTGGTCCGTATACCTTTTGATGCATGGATCAGTTGATTCGTGTATCTGTTGATTCATGAACTTGTTGATGCATGAATCAGTTAATTTGTGTACCTGTCTGATTCATGAACCTATTCCTGCTATCTGTTACCTGACGCCTGAGTACACGGTCCTATAGAAACACACCACTAGATCTAAATGAAATTTGTATGAATGTAGCAACCATGTACTAAAAGTTTGGGCGCATGAAGTGCTACCTAGATAGTAATAAATACAAGACTTGACATACATGATTACCTGTTACATGACATAATACCTATTACATGCTTACCTGTTACATGATTACTTGTACATGCTACTTGACACCTGTTACCTGTTTACCTGCTTGCATGATACTTGACACCTGATACAGGTTACCTGTACCCTGTTAGCACATTATGTTACTTGATTCTGTTCATGATTCATGTTAGCTGTTCTATTTTGTTGGCATGTCTATTCCATGCTATGCTTGTTTCCGCTGTTACTCTATATTTGTTTATCATTCCTATGTACTTGTGCCTATACTACAAATGGTCCGTAACTTGCATTGACGGGAGTTTGTTTTCTTTTTTCTCTTCCTGCAATTTGTTAAATTGCAGATTATGGTGATCAGCTTCCAGATAGAGTAGGTGATATGAGATTCTGGTTGGTTGGAGATTTTGTTATATCTATTTATTTTCTTGTTGCTTATCTTGAATAATTGTATCTGTTACTTGGATTATTTTGTATTTGGACAATGTGACCCAGGATTATTGACTTGTTCAGATCTGGTTTATTTGAGATTAATATATTTTGTTTCAAGTAAATTCTTGTCGGTATATTAATTCATATATTCATGCGTGGTTGGCTTCTCTTACTTTCGACTCTGATTATTCTTGTGAAATGTTGTAAAGATCCTGACAGTTTATGGATGATGAAAATCATTCGCTGGGCTTAGTCACGTATCTGTATTCCGTATTTCCTACTAAACATAATAGGACGCTGAATTCTTACCGCACGGGGGGGGGGGGGGGGGGGGGGGGTCACACCCCGTGTTAAGAATATATATATATATATATATATATATATATATATATATATATATAGATAATTAATTGGAGGTTGTACCCCACAGGATTTCCTATGGGGGGTATGTTTGGAATTATTGATGGGGGGCCCACGGGAAGAAAGGAAAGCAGCTAGACTTTGCCTGCTGTGCTGTCATCACGAGGTGACGTTGTAACACCCCACATTTTTTTTATTTAAATTAAAAATGTATTTTTCAATTTTTGCACGTATGATGCACGTGCTGATTTATCCATCTCTAACTTCTACTCTCATTTACTAATTTTATGCATGCATAATCTAATTTACCCGTTTTATTTTAATCCATGGACCTAAAGTTAATTTCTAGCCCATTAGATCAATTAAAAGGAGAGCCCACTAGGATAATCAAGTTAATAAATTAAAAAGAAAGCTCATGGGACAAGCCCATTAATAAAATTCTAAATTAAGTTGAGCTTGGACTAATACATGACAAGTTACAACTTTTAGTACACATTTAGAACTACAAAAATTGTATTTATTTTGAATGTGCATGTGTGAATTTGCACACATAGGGGGTTGGCCGGTTTGGACTATAGGGTAGGTCGGGTTGTAGCATAGTGGGGAGGAGAAAGGTTGGGAGTTTGGGAGTTAGGATATTTGGAGAGTTTGAGGGACGAGTTAGGAAAGTGAAGAGGTAGAGAGTTTAATTGAGGAGTTATTAGGTTGAGAAGTTTGCAAATTAGACCCTAACATTGTCCTATAAATAGCACCCCATTCTCCTTCTCTTTTTACACCAAAAAAAAATCAAAATAAGAGAAAGAAAAAGAAAGAGAGTAGAGTGTTCTTGCTTAGAGGAGAAGGACTTGCTAGGAGCTAGGAATTGTTTCCAACTTTCTCATTGATTTCATTCTTCATAGAGGTGGGTGGTTTCTTACTTTCTAGTTGTAGAATATGCATGCTAAAAACTATAAATGAGTTGTATAAGTTAATGTTTATGTGAAAAATATAGATAAAATTCATGCTAGTATAATATGCTATGAATGAGAATAGTCTTATTGTGATAGATACCATGCTAATTAAAAAGAAGAAATTTTTATAATATGAATCATGTAAGTATGCTTGCAATTTTTGTACATGTTAAGTATATGGAAATTTGTTGAAGAATGACGTATTCAACCCATGCCTTGGAATCTAATGACTAAGAATGAAGAAAGAAAACAAAATGAATAATTTTAGTGCCATGAAAGGTGTTGACAAATGTATAATTGCCATGTTATAATTGAAAATATTAACTATTGCATGAAAGAGGGTTTTTTTTTGGTGAAATTCTCATAATTGAGAGACATGTTGGTATGTTACAAAATTATAATTTGTATAAGTAGGAACATAAACTAGTTTTCACGAACACTATTTTGTAAATTCAAATTTTAAGAAAAATCCAAGCCTGTGTAAAATGAGAAGAGGAACTGTTTAAAGAAATGGAAATAGGGTTTTAATGAATTTAAAATTGTTGTTTACTATTTTTAAAATTCATTCTCAGTCAAGAGAAAGTTTATCTCAAAATCCCAAAAAGATTGGATCTTTGGATAAAAAAGTTTGTATGAAAAAGAACCAATTTCTGAACAGTTTAAACAAAAGTATATTAATATGATTCCTAAACAGAAAATACACTTGGACTTACTGGTTAGCCAGTGCAACACAGAGCACTGTTTGTAAGAGATCTTAGGTTCGAAACTTGATAGTCACATTTATTTTAATTCTTTTAAATAAAATTCGGAAACCGAGGATCGAAATATGAACACTTCAGCATAGAAATTTGATGTCAGAGTCTAGTGGGCTCACTGGCTAGCGGGATTGGGTTTGGGCGTTGGCTGTGTGTGTTCAGAGGTCATGGGTTCGAACCCAGAGCACCCCTTTTTGATTTTTTTTTTTTTTTTGAGTCTTTACTTCATGTGTGGGAACTTTGACATGAAAAGATTTTGAAATAAAATATATTATTGATATAAAATGAAATGGGAAATTCTAAGAGATAATTATAAAGTTTTTCTGTATATTTTGAAGTATAAAAAGAAATGGAATTTCGTGAATATAACTTTGTAGTGAAGAAAAGTAAAGTATTAATTTGTGAAGTGATTTTGAGGAGATTATACTTTTATTTTGTTTAAGAAATATTTTGAAGTGAATTGAGACATCATAAGAGCTTTGATTTGTGATAAAATTTCATGTGATAATGTTGTGTTCTTGAAAGAAATTGTTTGCTTATAAAGATCATGGATGAATAACTAGATCATGATTAGTGTCAAGACTAAGAAATGATTACTTTGTGGATAAGTGTTAAGACAAGATATTGATCATTTGTAAATGAGTTGAAGATAAAAATAATCTAAGTTTAAGACATGTTTATTGAAGGGTATGTGTACCCATGGATTCTTGTACATGAAAAAGTTGTAATTTAGAGTTAGTGAGACCTCGGGTACCGGCACTATTGAATTGAAAAGAGTTGAGATATGTTTTGTGTAGCGCCCCGATTTCCATATACATGGAAAACCGTGACACATGCCAAGATCTTTCCTTCAATTAGTCACGATACACAAAATGCTGGAAATTTAAAACTTTTTATTCAATACAGAGTTACCACGCAGTAATTACAATTATCAGTTTGTAATACCAACTGTAGCGCCTGCCCTTTTTCCTTTTTGACTCCAAACTCAATTCTTCCAATTTCTATATCACTTTAAACATAAACTAAAATAGTTATGTTTCAAAGAAAAATTGGGCAGAGTCTCCTTTGTATTTTTTGCCCAAAACACAGAAAAGCTTACGGAATTTTGCTCTAAATTCCGTAGCTTACATCACAGGCAATAATAATACGGGCTCCCCAGGCCAAAATGAGCATCATCACACAGGCAATATATATATATGCTCTGGGGGCCAAACTCATAACGGTTTAACAAATATCAATTAAAAAGCATAAATTCTTTTGAAAACGTAGTAAGTTTTTTAGAAAATAACCTGTAAAAACTTACCACAGCGCCCGGCACTCCACACGAAATGGTTACGAGTCAAAACCATATCCTGCCGCCTCACGCTATACTTTTCATCATCATCCACATACTTATACATCAAAAATACAATTTAAGCATAAATCTTTACTATTTACAATTAAATCATAACAACAATTTATAACTAAAGCTCCACTCCACGGAAACCTGTACCTACACCTCACCCCTGCACTGCTGAAGACCTGTAACAGTAGGGACCTAGGGTAGTCCATGGACTCCCTAACCCCCAAATACTAAGGGGTTAGCCATTTCTGGTGTGAGTATAATTTATTAAAATAAGCAAATAAATTAAACTTTACAAGTAAAACATAACGAACTCATAATATCAAGATCAACAAATCTTACTTGACATCTGAACATGTAACCTCATAAATGGGAATTCACATCCAATACTCTCCGAGTCATCACCTGTATATATATCCATACCCACTCACAACATACTTATCTTTAGTAATCATTTGAATAACCCCTCTCATAATACCAATATTGATCTCATTGCATTTTATCGCGTATCACATCCTAGACATATGCATTAATTCGCATACTACCACATTCATTCATGTCCAACCTAACATCTCATTGCACATTACCATTTACATGCGTTTCATCACAATAGACTCCGCATCGCCAACATGGTTTGGCAATAACATATCACACTCGCAATTCAACTTGAATGGAAAAGGCACGTGTACATATAATTTATGTGCCAGTGCATGTTATGACTTAACTCTAATGTGATATTTAACTAGAACTAGGATGCTTCATATTCTAATGTCAGCAAGTCTCCGAAAGCAACATGCAGCCCATACTACATGCGACTCCATCTCAAGCCGTTTCTCCATATATAGGGATTTGAACCCGCGTTATGAACTCTAATTGCACTCAACCTGTTCCTGACAATACTCCATGACTCTGTGAGGTTGCATAAGGGGTCAAGTCCCCCTATGCAGTCTGCTTATGGTGTCTCCGTTTTCCACTACTACCCGGCATGCCGGACCTCACTCGATCCCAGTATATCGGGCATCGTTCCAAAATCAAACCATAGGGTTTCGCAAGCGCAGGGTAGCACGAAGCCTACCCTGTGGCACCCTCTGGGGTATCGCAAGCGCAGGACTGCCCAAATGCATCCTGTGGCACCCCAGCCACGGTATTTCAGGAATTAACAGCGCGAGATACGCAACCCGTGTCCTCAACCTGTGAGACGGCACCGTACGTATCCCTTTGACAGGAAGGCGCAACCCAATAACACCTCCTAGTCTGCCTCCAGGGGCGAGTTAGTCATAAGGTGCCCCCTACAACCGACTCCTCTCTTCCGGCAAGGGTCTATGTAATGATTTTATAAGTCACTATCCTAATGAGGTTATTATTCCTATGCAATCCTGCATAGTTTCCAATCATGGTCCAACTCATGGTCCCTCGATCCAAGACTCTGGTAATAATATCTCTCTCACTCATCCCTACCCCTAACTCGGATTCTACCAACACTCTCGGCCCACGGTCAACCTACATTGGTTAAGATCCGTCGACGCCCGAGGTGAGATCTATCCATTTCACTCTAAGGGGGTAGGATGTGGTCTTGATGGTCGATGACCCTTAGGGTAATAACATCACCCTAGATGAGCACAACAAACTGCGTATTAGCTAAGAAGCTACATACGAGTAACCAAAAACACATACGAGCTAAACAGCTACGTATAGGACCAACAGCTACATACGGGCCAGTCGAGCCGCGCATGAGACAACAACACACATACGAGCCAAATAAGCCCCGTATGAGACCAACAGCTACATACGGGCCAGTCGAGCCGCGTATGAGACAACAACATACATACGAGCCAAATAAACTGCGTATGAGACCCACAGCTACATACGGGCCAGTCGAGCCACGTACGAGCAAATCCACATACAAACAACCATTAAGGTAGTCAAACCTAGAAGCAACCAAACGTGCTTACTAGCAAACTTTATCTTCTATAATTATAAGCAACAGAAGAATTTACTAAAATCAACTTAGCATGGGTTTCTTCTACAATCAACCCTTCATGGCATACCTACTATAATCAACTCAACATGAGTTTCTTTCTATAACAATTCAAGCATGGATTCTTACTATACCACAAGGGTGGGTTCTTTCTCTACAACAATATAAATCCATAGGGTGGGTTCTCTTACTCGCTACTATTAACAACTCAAATGGGTTCTCTTTGGCATACACAAATAATATAGCCCTAGGAATGGGTTCTTCCTCAACCTACAACACGTAATCCACAAAAGGTGTGATCTTTTAACCCCCTACCACTGACAACATCCAAAAATTGTTTCTTTATCATACTACAACTAACATAATCATCAAGTTGGGTTCTTTTAGCATCCACAATTTACTCAACTCTCAAAATGGGTTCTTTCTCAACCTCTAACAATTCCTACCCAAAAGATGGGTTCTTTCTGCACATACGGAAATAGATAAAGGGAGCAAGCAATTAAATTAGGAGTAAAGAATCCTCACATACTTAACTAATCCCTTCATCCATTAATAGGTTTTATATACTCAAGGGTAGTTAATTTCCCCATACGTCTCATCCATAAATCATATCACCATTTCAGTTTATCCAAATTTCCTTGAATTATCCTAATACGTATATAGAACCGTACCCACCATACTTTGGTACTATCATATGAATATAACTCGCTCCCATATACACGTATATGTTATTCAAGCATCTTTTAATCATCAATACGTAAATAGATTACACTCACATATTTCTCGAACCACAAAATATATCCATATACTAACTAACATGATTTCTTAAATCACGAAAATATATATATATAAATTAAACTCACATATTTCTATACTCACAGAGGTACGCAAATAATTTAACTCACATATATCTTTAAACCACGAGAATATATAAAGAATATAACTCACTATATTTTCATAATCACAAAATACATATAATAAATTAGTACTCACATATATCTTTAAACCACGAAAATATATGAATAATATAACTCACATCATTTTTAACACACAAAACCCATAATAAATTAACTCACATCTTTCTTAGCACACAAAAACACATAATAAATCATACTCACTATATTTTTTATAATCACAACAATATATCTAAATAAATTAATATTCACACATCCATCAATCCACAAAAATATATAATAAATCAACTCACATATTTTGCGAAGATCCAAGCGCCATTCCATCTCGCATCCAAGGTCGCGATATATCCTATCACCAAATTTCAAGCAATTAAAACTCAAATAATTCAACTAATCACAAGAGTAAATAATCGCTATCCCAAATATCACACAAGCGTTTATTGAACGCTCGGGATATACACGTGTGATGCACGTGATAATCTAATGCCTATGGTATTTTCATCCCCAAATAATTACCAAATCGCCTCTAAAATATTCTAGTAGCTCAACTATGATTTCTACTACTATCCAAGAATTAATCCATATCCATACGGTTCTCTTTTACAAACCCAAAACCTTATTTTACTAACAACTCACAAATTTCCTAATAATCCGCTAATTTCTCACATCTACAATTTCTAATATCTCAAAATCTCTCTACCCTAACATTCCTACTCAATAAAAATTAACCCAACTAAATTCTACACAATAAAATAGTTAGGGTTTATACCTTCCGAAATCCAATCGAAAATCCGACAACACCACCATGTAGAGAATCCCTCACTTAGTCTACCCCTCATTTTAATTTGGAATTGTCGAAGAATCGGATGGGATTGAGGTGGGGAAAACGATCAGCGATGGGTTCTTTTTGGGTTCGTTTTGATCGGGAAGAAGAAGAAGAACGAAGGAGGAAGAAGGGAACGGGTCGGGGTTTCTTTTCGATTTGGATGGGCGTGGACGAACGGGAGGAAGAAGGGGGGTCGGGGTTCTTCTTTTTGGGTCGGTATCGAACCAGGAAGGGGAAGAAGGGAAGGGGAAGGAAGAAGATGGAAGTGGCGTGGGTTTCCGTCGGTTGGAAGCGAACGGAGAAGGATAAGTGAGGAGGAGGAGGCTGGGGGTGTGGGGTTATTTTGGGTCGGTTTGGGAGAACGAACGGAAGAAGAAGAAGAGAAGAAGAAGGAGAAGGAGGAGAGAGAGAGAAGGGGGATTTTGTAAAAATGGGGAAATAAACAATAATAGATGATAAATATCTAGGAGAATGTTTCATATAAGCCCTCTAACTTCAATACATTTCCAAATAAAGCCCAACTCTCTATTTTAACATTCTACACAATACAAAAATACATTAAACTACTTCGTAGATAATCTGTATAAAAAATATTTTAATCTTGAAAATAATAATAATATAAAATAGACAATATATCTTATATTTCTCAATTAAGATAATTTTTATCAGAAAATCCATGATCGCGCGAAATTCTCAATTGTGCACATATTTCGATGCAAAATAGCCATATGCTATTTTTCGGGTCGTTACATTTTGAGATATGGCCATTGAGCTATCTCGTATTTGGTTGATTAAATCCGAAAGTAGGTAAAACTAATTCTAGGTGTGGAAATTTATTTATGTCTTGAACTAAATAATTTACGCACATAAGTGAAGATGTAGTAAATTTGGGCAAACGTAAGTGGGTTGCCTCTATATAGTCTGACGGTGGACTCCAGGACTATAGACCCAGTCAACGGTGGATTCCGGGATTGTGGTTGCTCCGTGGGAGACGGGCTTTTATTTTTTAAATCCAGGGTTATGATGATTGATCAGTGGTGGATTTCGGGATCATGAGTAGTCAGACGGATAGTTTGCCATACTCCAATGTATATATGTATACCGGGGCTGGAGGGGCACTTGCGGGATTGTTCGCACGATGAGGGATCTATTATAACAGTCAGTGGTGGACTCCGAGGCTGGGATCCATATTCGTGAAATAATCTAAACCTTGTCTTATTACTGGGTAGTTTTCATGGCCAGAGATCGAACCCTTAAATGCGGAGTACGTAGGTAGTTTGCCCTCGGACCTATATAGTATGGGATGCATAGAATCCGAACAAGTATGCATTAGTGTCATCCTAGTATAAAATGTGTGCATTAGGCATTAAGGCATCACATACACTTACATGTTTAGAATAATCACTTTTGACACTTTATTGTTCATTCAATTATTGTGGTTTGTTAAAGTATGAAATCGTTATATGTACGGAATAGAGAGGATGGCCGAGTATAACATTTTCGTCAGTTGTAAGTGACTAACATGTCCACAGCTTAATCTGCAGGTAATGGACTGTTTATGACGAAATAAAGATGTTATGATGCAGTTGATGACTTACATTGATAAAGTGTTATAAGTTGTATTTTATTTTTCAATGTTGAATCTCATTTATTCTTCCGCTGTGTAAACAAAATGTAAAGAACTATGATGTTGTTGAAACGTTTTAATTTCCTTGTAAAATTGTACGAAGTGAAGTAAAGATCCTGTGAAATCTCGAATTCGATCTTATTTGGAATTCGGGGCATTACAGATGGTATCAGAGCAGGCTTCACAAGTAGTACAAATTTATAAGGAACGACACCCAAGAGTGGACATTAGCGTGTGAGTTTCAATTTATAGAGATTTAAACTTATGTTTGTGTTGCTCTATGAGATGACATTTTTCTCCTCCTTTTCCCTATAAGATGGACAATCAGCATGATCCTCAGAATGAGGCGCATTGGTTTGTTCCCTTCGAGGATGAAGAGGAAGAGCCAATGGAAGAAGAAGAACCAGAGGAGGAAGAGGAAGAACCATTTGAGATAGAAGAAGAATTTCCTGAGTCCAGGGAGATCACTCCACCTCCGCCTGACCTTCCCGAAGAATCCTCAGAGGAAGAACTCATTCCAGATAACCCAAATGACATTTTTTCTTCTCTTCGATGGGTGGACGCTCAAAAGTGGAGAGTTAACCACTTGGAATCACAATGGGCATTGGATAAGGAGCGGATTCAGGAGCTGAGCTTTCTTGCAACGTCCAGCACGTGAATGATCGGCACTTTGCCAAGTTGGATCATATCACTCGCTGGGACAAGGAAGAGCGACAGCAGAAATTTGAAGAGATGCCGAAGGAAATCCAAGAACTATGGGAAGAGCTCAGAGAAGTCAAGAGAAACCGTAGAATCTAGGATGTCTTTTATTTAAGGATGTAATGGATATATTGGAACAAAGTTTTTCTTTCTGAATAAAAAGTTTAAAATTTTAGAATGAATAAATTTTGTTGAAGCGGTGTTATTTGTGTTATTTATGATGATTAATGATGAATTTTATGACTCAGAAGTGGCACAAAGGATCATGAACGGCAAAGAGCAAAACGGTGAGAATGGGATAGATCTAGAGACCGAACTAGCTCGGGTCTACCAGACCCTAAATGCTGTCGCCGCAAACATCGCTGGAAACAGGGGGCAGGGCCAGCTGTGCAAATTCCCGAGGCGGTCAGCTTGATTGAATCGTTCAAAAGAATGAAGCCACATGTATTCGAAGGACAGGCAAATCCAGACGCAACTAACGACTAGATCAGACAGATTGAGACAGTTTTTGATGTACTAGAAACCCCGGAGGCCAGTAAGGTGAAATTGGCCACCATCCAACTAGAAAAGGATGCGGGTGTTTTGTGGCAATCGCTAAAAAGGACTTTGGGCAATGTACAACTTACTAGGGAGGAGTTCCTTGATGAATTCAGGAGTCATTACATTCCAATGGATGTTCAGGAAAAGAAGGCTATGGAATTTCTGAGCATACAACACGGCGGTATGTCGGTACGAGAAGACCAAGTTCAACCAGCTCTCCAGGTACGCGCCTGAAATGGTACAAGATGAAGCCAAGAAAGCGCGCAAATTTGAATAAGGGTTGAGGCCAAGTCTGAGATCCCGGATGATACCCCTGGGCATCCATAGATTCGAGAAGCTGGTCAGAAGGGCTACTGCAACTGAGTCAGACATGAACCAGTTCCAGGCTGTGCAAGTCAAGAGGAACAATTGGAACTTAGGCAAAAGGCTTGCAGCGCCAAGCAATTTCAGGAGTCAGCCCCCAGCACAACGCTTCAAACCAACTGGAGCCAATGCTGTTGCAGTGGCAGGAAGGGTACCCACTTGCTACAAATGTGGAGAGTTGGGCCACATATCTACTGGGTACACCAAGCCGCAGCTGATTAAGACTTGTTCTCTGTGTGGCAAGGAGGACCACTTCAAGTCTGTTTGCCCTCTGCTTCAACGGGGAGGACCGAGTCAGAAGCAGTCCCACCCAGAGTAAAGGCAGTTCAGGCAGGGGCGAGTATTCGCTTTGATCGAGGCAGATGCTGATGACGTAGACAACGTCATCACGGGTATGGAAGATGAAGCCTAGTTGTTTTTTTGCTTTTTCCATTTGAGTAATAAATTTTATTTAATGAGAGTACTCTTATGTAACCGGAGACATTCTAATAAATGGAATAAAAGCATCAATTTTATTTGATACGGGATCATCGCACACTTTTGTGTCACCCTCATTTGCAAAACGATAGGGAGTTGAACCTAAAATTTTTGCTGGCAAAGTTCTATCTGTGGCTACTCTGTAAGGAGAAAACTTGACCACCGATCGATACTATGAAGGGTGTGATCTTGAAATCGGAGGCAGGTTCTTTGGCATCGACCTCATTGAATTGGCAGTTTTGGGAGTCGGCATCATTATTGGCATAGAGGATGTCAGTTTATAGTGCCACTATTGAATGCAAGAGCAAAGAAGTTGTGGTGAAGGCTCCAAGAAGACCAGCAGTTACATTTCAAGGTAAGAGGAAGTGTAAGCAGTTGGTAGCAGCTTTGTCAGAGCAGAAAGTTCCAGAAGAAGTGAAGCAGATCCCAGTTATCCGAGATTTTGCCAGCTGTATTTCTTGATGATCTACTAGGGCTTCCCTTTCGTCGAGATGTAGAATTCAGCATCACTATTCAGCCAGGAAGTGCACCTATTTCCAAGGCACCATTCAGAATGGCACCGGTTGAGTAAGATGAGATCAAGATGCAGATCGAAGAATTGTTGAGCAAAGGATTCATCAGGCCAAGTGCATTACCGTGGGGAGCCCCAGTTCTTTTGGTGAAGAAGAAGGATGGATCAATGAGGATGTGTATCGACTATAGAGAGTTGAACAAGGTTACAGTACAGAACAAGTACCCAATTCCTCGAATCGATGATCTATTCGACCGTCTACAAGGAGCAGCAGTTTTCTCCAAGATAGACTTGCGATCAGGATATCACCAAGTCTGAGTGAAAGAAGAAGATGTGCACAAGACGACTTTCCGAACTAGGTATGGTCACTATGAGTTTCTAGTCATGCCATTTGGAGTCACAAATGCACCGGCTATTTTTATGGACATGATGAACAGAGTTCTGAGACCATTCATCGATTCCTTTGTCATTGTATTCATCGACGACATATTGGTCTATTCCAAGTCAGAGAAGGAGCATGCCGAGCACATAGCAGAGGTTCTGAAGAAGCTACAGGTGCATCAGCTGTATGCAAAGTTATCCAAATGTGACTTCTGGAAAACCGAAGTCACCTTCTTGGGTCACATCCCTTCTAAGGAAGGAGTGGTTACTGACCCGCAGAAGATTGAAGTTGTGAAAGATTGGCTAAGACCAACTATAGTGAAAGAGATTAGGAGCTTTCTGGGCCTAACTGGATATTACAGAAGGTTCATTCAAGGCTACGCTCAGATAGCTGTGCCACTCACAGGGCTTACAAAGAAGAATGTGAGTTTCAAATGGTCGGAGCAGTGTGAAGCTAGTTTCCAAGAGTTAAAGGAAAGATTGACTACCGCTCCCATTTTGGCCTTGTCAAGAGCAGGAGTCGAATATGAAGTCTACAGCGATGCTTCCCATTGCAGTTTGGGCTATGTACTGATAAAAGAGAGAAGGGTAATAGCTTATGGGTCTAGACAGCTGAGACCACATGAAAAGAATTACCCAACCCATGATTTGGAGCTGGCAGCAATCATCTTTGCTTTGAAGCAGTGGAGGCATTAAGTGTACGGAGAGAAGGTCAGCATGTACACGGATCACAAGAGTCTAGAATATATCTATCAGCAGAGGGACCTGAATCTGAGGCAGAGGATATGGTTAGAAGTGTTGGAGGACATCCGACCTGAGATCAAATACCATCCAGACAAGGCAAATGTTGTGGCTGATGTGCTCAGCAGGAAGTGTAGTTTGTCTCAGCTGATCACAACTCAGGCAAAGTTGGCAGAGGAGCTTGATCGAGCAGCCATTGAAGTGGTTTTGCAAGGTTTGGGAGCTTCCTTAGCTCAATTAAGGATTCAACCTACTTTGAGAGATAAAATCATTGACAGTCAGAAGTCAGATCCGGAGATCCAGGAGATGATAGAGCAAGTTGGCATTGGCAGGTTAGCTGAGTTTCAGGTGAAGGATGCAGTATTATGGTTTGGAGAGCGGCTGTGTGTGCCCGATCAAGCAGAACTGAAGGAGAGTATTCTTCAGGAAGTGCATGCTACTTTATTATCTGTGCATCCCGGGAGTACCAAGATGTACAAGGACATAAAGCTATATTTCTGGTGGCCAGGGATGAAGCGAGATGTGGCAGAGCTTGTGGTCAAGTGTGCAGTCTGTCAGCAAGTCAAAGCAAAGAATCAGAAGCCTGGAGGTTTGTTGCAGCCATTATCCATCCCGGAGTGGAAATGGGATTGTATCAGCATGGACTTCAGTGCAGGTTTGCCCAAGAGTTCCAGAGGCAATGATACAATATAGGTGATAGTGGATCGACTCACCAAATCGGCTCACTTTTTGGCGATGAAGCTTACTTGGTCTATGGAGAAGCTGGCAGAATTGTATGTTAATAAGATTGTAAGGCTTCATCGAGTTCCACTGTCAATAGTATCCGATTGAGATGCGCGCTTCACTTCGCATTTCTGGAGGAGTCTTCAAGCAGCTTTGGGGACAAAGACTAATTTCAGTACGGCCTTTCATCCTCAAACTGATGGGCAGACTGAGAGAGTCAACAGGGTACTAGAAGATATGTTGAGATGCTGTGTGTTGGACTTTGGTGGCAGCTGGGAGAGGCATTTAGCTCTTGTAGAATTTGCCTACAACAACAGTTTTCAAGCGAGCATTGGGATGGCACCATATGAAGCTCTATATGGTAGAGAGTGCAGAACACCGGTTTGTTGGTATGAAGTGGGAGAGCGGCAGCTGTATGGACCAAAAATTGTGCAGCAAACCTCAGAAAAGATCAAGCTGATCAGGAAGAGGTTGGTCGACGCGCAAAGCAGGCAAAAGAGTTACGCCGACAACCGGAGGAGAGACCTAGAGTTTGATGAAGGTGCTTTGTCTTTGTGAAGGTGTCTCCGACCAAAGGGGTGATTCGGTTTGGAAGGGGAGGAAAATTGGCCCCGAGATATATTGGACCCTATAAGATATTGAAAAAAATTGGAAAGACAGCTTATCAGTTATAACTACCAGAAGAGTTGGCCCTAAGTGCACAATATCTTTCATGTGTCCATGTTACAAGGCTATATCCCAGATCCGAGTCATCATTTGCTAGAAGTGCCTGAAGATTTGCAACTGGATTTGAGCTATGCTGAGCATCCAATTGAGATCGTGGATCGTCCAGAAAAGGTTTTGAGAAACAAGACAATACCTATGGTCAAAGTCATTTAGAGGAACCAATTTGTTGAGGAGGCCACTTGGGAATCAGAGAAAAAGATGATGAAAGATCACTCTGAACACTTTAACTAAAATTTTTGTAAACTTTTTTTTTCTTTCTTTGTATTTTCTCGCTCCTAAGTGTAGTTTCGGGGATGGAACTATTCTAAGGAAGGAGTGTTGTAACACCCCACATTTTTTTAATTTAAATTAAAAATGCATTTTTCAATTTTTGCACGTATGATGCACGTGTTAATTTTTCCATCTCTAATTCCTACTCTCATTTACTAATTTTAAGCATGCATAATCTAATTTACCTTTTTTATTTTAATCCATGGACCTAAAGTTAATTTCTAGCCCATTAGATCAATTAAAAGGAGAGCCCACTAGGATAATTAAGTTAATAAATTAAAAAGAAAGCCCCTGGGACAAGCCCATTAATAAAATTCTAATTTAAGTTGAGCTTGGACTAATACATGACAAGTTACAACTTTTGGTACACATTTAGAACTACAAAAATTGTATTTATTTTGTATGTGCATGTGTGCATTTGCACACATAGGGGGTTGGCCGATTTGGACTATAGGGTAGGCCGGGTTGTAGCATAGTGGGGAGGAGAAAGGTTGGGAGTTTGGGAGTTAGGATATTTGGAGAGTTTGAGGGACGAGTTAGGAAAGTGAAGAGGTAGAGAGTTTAATTGAGGAGTTATTAGGTTGAGAAGTTTGCAAATTAGACCCTAACATTGTCCTATAAATAGCACCCCATTCTCCTTCTCTTTTTACACCAAAAACAAATCAAAATAAGAGAAAGAAAAAGAAAGAGAGTAGAGTGTTCTTGCTTGGAGGAGAAGGACTTGCTAGGAGCTAGGAATTGTTTCCAACTTTCTCATTGATTTCATTCTTCATAGAGGTTTGTGGTTTCTTACTTTCTGGTTGTAGAATATGCATGCTAAAAACTATAAATGAGTTGTATAAGTTAATGTTGATGTGAAAAATATAAATAAAATTCATGCTAGTATAATATGCTATGAATGAGAATAGTCTTATTGTGATAGATACCATGCTAATTAAAAAGAAGAAATTTTTATAATATGAATCATGTAAGTATGCTTGCAATTTTTGTACATGTTAAGTATATAGAAATTTGTTGAAGAATGTCGTATTCAACCCATGCCTTAGAATCTAATGACTAAGAATGAAGAAAGAAAACAAAATGAATAATTTTAGTGCCATGAAAGGTGTTGACATATGTATAATTGCCATGTTATAATTGAAAATATTAACTATTGCATGAAAGAGGCTCTTTTTTGTGAAATTCTCATGATTGAGAGACATGTTGGTATGTTACAAAATTATAATTTGTATAAGTAGGAACATAAACTAGTTTTCATGAACACTATTTTGTAAATTCAAATTTTAAGAAAAATCCAAGCCTATGTGTAAAATGAGAAGAGGAACTGTTTAAAGAAATGGAAATAGGGTTTTAATGAATTTAAAATTGTTATTTACTATTTTTAAAATTCATTCTCAGTCAAGAGAAAGTTTATCTCAAAATCCCAAAAAGATTGGATCTTTGGATAAACAAGTTTGTATGAAAAAGAACCAATTTCTGAATAGTTTAAACAAACATATATTAATACGATTCCTAAGCAGAAAATACACTTGGACTTACTGGTTAGCCAGTGCAACACAGAACACTGTTTGTAAGAGATCTTGGGTTCGAAACTTGATAGTCACATTTATTTTAATTCTTTTAAATAAAATCCCGAAACCGAGGGTCGAAATATGAACACTTCGACATAGAAATTTGACGCCAGAGTCCATTGGGCTCACTGGCTAGCGGGATTGGGTTTGGGCGTTGGCTGTTTGTGTTCAGAGGTCATGGGTTCGAACCCAGAGCACCCTTTTTGATTCTTTTTTGAGTCTTTACTTCATGTGTGGGAACTTTGACATGAAAAGATTTTGAAATAAACTATATTATTGATATAAAATGAAATGTAAAATTCTAAGAGATAATTATAAATTTTTTTGTATATTTTGTAGTATAAAAAGAAATGGAATTTTGTGAATATAACTTTGTAGTGAAGAAAAGCAAAATATTAATTTGTGAAGTGATTTTGAGGAGATTATACGTTTATTTTGTTTAAGAAATATTTGAAGTGAATTTCATGTGATAAAGTTGTGTTCTTGAAAGAAATTGTTTGCTTATACAGATCATGGATGAATAACTAGATCATGATTAGTGTCAAGACTAAGAAATGATTACTTTGTGGATAAGTGTTAAGACAAGATTTGATCATTTGTAAATGAGTTGAAGATAAAAATAATCTAAGTTTAAGACATGTTTATTGAAGAGTATGTGTACCCATGGATTCTTGTACATGAAAAAGTTGTAATTTAGAGTTAGTGAGACCTCGGGTACCGACACTATTGAATTGAAAAGAGTTGAGATATATTTTGAGATATGGCCATGGAGCTATCTTGTATTTTGTTGATTAAGTCCGGAAGGAAGTAAAACTAATTCTAGGTATGAAAATTTATTTATGTCTTGAACTAAATAATTTAGGCACATAAGTGAAGATGTAGTTAACTTGGGCAAACGTAAGTGGGTTGCCTCTATATAGTCTGACGGTGGACTTCAGGACTATAGACCCAGTCAGCGGTGGATTTCGGGATTGGGATTGCTCTGTAGGAGACGGGCTTTTATTTTTTAAAATCCGGGATTATAATGATTAATCAGCGGTGGATTCCGGGATCATGAGTAGTCGGGCGGATAGTTTGCCATACTCCAATATATATACTTATACCGGGGTTAGAGGGGCACTTACAGGATTGTTCGCACTATGAGGGATCTGTTATAACAGTCAGCGGTGGACTCCGGGGCTGGGATCCATATTCGTGGAATAATCTAAACATTGTCGTATTACTGGGTAGTTTTTATGGCGGGGGATCGAACCCTTAAATGTGGAGTACGTAAGTAGCTTGCCCTCGGACCTATGTAGTATGGGATGTATAGAATCCGAACAAGTGTGCATTAGTGTCATCCTAGTATAAAAAATTTGTGCATTAGGAATTAAGGCATCGCATACACTTACATATTTAGAGTAATCACTTTTAACACTTTATTGTTCATTCGATTATTGTGGTTTGTTAAAATATGAAATCGTTATATGTACGGCATAGAGAGGATGGCTGACTATAATATTTTTGTCAGTTGTAAGTGACTGGCGTGCCCACAGCTTAATCTGCAGGTAATGGACTGTTTATGAAGAAATAAAGATGTTATGATGTAGTTGACGACTTACATTAATAAAGTTGTATAAGTTGTATTTTATTTTTCAATGTTGTATCTCTTTTATTCTTCCGGTGTGTAAACAAAATGTAAAGGATTCTGATGTTGTTGAAAGGTTTTAATTTCCTTGTAAAATTGTACAAAGTGAAGTTAAGATCCTGTGAAATCTCGAATTCGAACTTATTTGGAATTCGGGGCATTACAACGTGGACCTTGAGTGGGGCCCGCCCGGTTTGGAGAGAGAGGCAGGTTGCGCTACTGTGCATTCTCTCTCTCCTGGCTGACGTCAGCGGGTATGAAATTTGAATTAATCACATATCGGGGGAATTGCAAAGATTAATTTTATATATATATATATATATATATATATATATATATATATATATATATATATATATATATATATATATATATATAAATAATTGCTTGGGATTAGAGGTCACCAATCAGCTATAACACCTTTTATGAGGTGAGCCTGTGGTAGGCAGTTGTTAGAAAATTCGCTATTTTGGGCTGGGGTGTTACAATTAAGGTGAAACAATAAGTGTTAAATGATAAGATAATATTCCGTGATAATATGATAAGATAAATAACATGGTATGTGCATAATATGCAGTAAAAATGATAAGATAAATAATCCTTAATAATATGATAAGTTAAATAGTCTGGTGTATGCATAATTTGTGATAATTTGTTAAGATAAAAGATGAGATGATATGCAATAATAAAATGGGATAAAAAGATGCGATGAAATTGATTATAAAAGATAAATTTTGTTTGCCAGTGCCTACAAAAATCCTGGGGGTTTGGGCTAGACCTCCTAATATCCAAGAACCGGCTTGGGGTGCGGTGTTTTTATTGCCCAAGCTATCGGCTTGAGGTCCGGTTATTACCCAGTTTACCTGGGGTGCGGTGATTATTACCCAACTTCTACTTGGGGTGCTGTGTATTTCCTCGCTGGCATAAGCTGGGAGGAAGACGTAGCCTCAGACGCGTAAGACCCTTAGTGGGCAGTGGTCCGCGTGTTTATTGGGCTAGTGGCTTTAGTATTTGGGATGCTGTGGGGCACTGGTCGACAAATTAAGAAAATGGGTAAATATGAAAAGAAAATGAAAAAGTAAAGAAAGTATGTATGTGAATGAAAGTGAATAGTGAAGAAATTGTGTAATGAGAATGAATATGAGAAGTAAAGAAAGTGAATAATATGAAATGAGAAGGAAAAAGTAATGAAAGGGCATGATATGAAATGAGAATAATAAAGTAAAGAAAATGGGTTATGTAGATGAGTATGAAAAGTAAAGCAAATGTGTTATGAAATGAGAATGAAAAGTAAAGAAATTGTGTTGTGGGAATGAATATGATAAGTAAAGAAAATGTGTTATAAGTATCTGAAGGAATATGAAAAGTAAAAAAAATGTGTTATAAGAATAAAAAGGTAAAGTAGGATGTATTATGAGAATGAAAAGTAAAATAAGGTGTAATATATGATAAAAAATTTAAGTGATATTATGTGATGAGAATGGATATTAAAGTAAAAACATAATATAACATGAGTTTGGTAAACCTTGGAATTGTGTCGTTGAACTACCCGCCCGCTATTTTGGTTGAAATGGTGGGAACTACCTGCCTAAGCATAACTTCCAGGGTGGATCAGTGGGGTATTGATATGATAGTTGTATTATGGGATGAGAATAAAAACTAAAGTAAAGTGTAAGATGAATATGAGAAAAATAAAGTAATGTAATACCCAAGCTATTGGCTTTGGGGTGCGGTGTTATATTACCCAAGTTCTACTTGGAGTGCGGTGATTATTACCCAAACTATGTTTGGGGTGCGGTGCTCTATTACCCAAGTTATCGGCTAGGGTGCGGTGTATTACCCGATGAGAATGAAAAAATAAAGTAAGTTGTAATATGAGGTGTGAATGAATATTAAAGTACATTATATGATAACATAAGAACGAGAAGTAAAGTAAGTTGTATGATGAAATGATAATGAAAACTAAAATGAGAATTAAAGTGATATGATGTAATAAGAATAAAAAGGAAAGTGAATTGTATTAAGAGAAGATAATGAATGTTAAAGTGTTGTGATATGTCATGAGATGAGAATGAATGTGAATATATTATATGTGATGTGGTGAGATGTGAATCAATGTGAGGTGGTGAGACGTGAATGAATATGAATATAGTATAAGATGGGAAGGGATATTAAAGCAAAAATATGATATGATATGGTAGATAGAATGGATGTTGATATGGTTGATTGGTTGAAGACTAATAAATTTCTTTTGTGTAATATCCAGTTTTCATTTACTATGTTTTCATGTTTAATCTCAGGTTATCTTTAATTATCATCATGTTAGTAAGTTCTTTTAATTAATTTCTTATTATTTATTTCAGTAACAAACCTAGTAGATTATACTCAGACCAGTTATGGCTGACTCTTGTTTTTTTGGGGTGTTAGCGAAGTCCCTCCCTGAGGGAGGACACCCTTGACCCTCTTTGCAGGTTTTGAGTAGCAGTGAGGTGAGATATCTTAGTAGTACTTAGTTTTATAGTTATTCTTTCTCGTAGTAGTGTTGGTGGTGAATGTCTGAGGATATGTGATAGTATTTGTGTAATATTTTGTATTTTAGAAGATTATGTATATAACTGTATGGGATGATGATATATAGTGATATGATGAGGTATGCAAAACCCTTACCCGCCTCGCTGTGGGGTATTGGGTTTTCTGGATTTGTTTTTGAAAGGTTTTTCAAAGGTTTTTCTAAAAACCCTTTTTGTTTTCAAACGATTTCTGGTTTTTAATTTGTATCTTGCATATTATGATGAGATATGCCCCCAAAGCCATATATATATATATTTCATGTGTGTTGTTGCATGAATTGGCCTCGGGAGATTGATATATATTGTCTGTGTTGGGTTACAGGTAATTGTTTGCAGAATTCCGTAAGGAATTTTTGTAAAATGGCTAATATTTCAGGGGAGACTCTGCCGAAATTTTAATAGAAATTTATAAAGATTATTCTGAGTAAGAAATAGTGTAAATAAGAAGTAGTTTAAGTACGAAATGGTTTTATAAAAAAAATTGGGGTGTTACACCTTCTCCATGTTAGTAGCCAAGTACCCCACGGCCTTCTTCTTCGCCTCCTCCTCAGCGGCATGCACTGAAACGTCTCTCTCTCTAGCCGCGCTCTCCCTCTCGTGGGCCGCCAACTCCATCTCCTGAACCACTTGCTCTCTCTCTGGGGCCACTAGCTCCTTCTCCTTGGCCAAGACAGCATCCAGCAATGCGATTCGAGTCTCCTGAGTCTATGTTCGGAGTGCAGCAGCCTCTAACTCCTTTGTGACTTTTGATCGCTCAACCTTCTCCCTATCTTGGATTACCTTCAGCTTTTGCTCCTGCTCCGCCACTTTTTTTAATAAGTGGTTGAAGTGACAGATGTCCTACAAAGAAATAATTCAAAGTTATGAACCAGAAGACAGATGCCAAAGCTCCGCTAAAAGTAATTATAGGAAAAGGATATAACGAATACACACCATCATGCTCGCCTTGGCAATCTCCAAAGCTGATTCCCCCACGGCCCCGTGCTCCATATAAGCCCGATCCTTAGGCGTGGTTATGTGGCGAATCGCATCCATGCAACTCGTTGAATTCCAGAGGAAGCCGTCGTACCTCCCGACCTGCCAGTCGGGGACAAAGATCTTCTTCAGCTCGTCATTCAGGATCACGTCCGTCATCGCTGTAAGAGGGGGAGCCTGAAGAGCTAGTACGGCAAACAATGTGAAGTCACCTGCAGCTGCAAATAGAAGACATGAAATATTAAGAGAAAATATATATATATATATATATATATATATATATATATATATATATATATATGGGAAAGGCTCCGTTGCACACTGGGCTAGTGTGCAAGCCCGTGCGCACTGGCTGTGGGCCGTCCGATTGGATGTGGAGATCTTGATGGGAATCCAACGGTTGATGCTGAATTCCGATTCTCAGCCTAATATGGGGGGGTATAATCGTAAATTCCCCCCCCCCCAACACTGTCTTATCTCTCTCACTCTTTCCCTCTCTCCCGCTCATCTCTTCATCCTCTTCGTTCGAAAAGAAAAGAACCCCAGCCCCTTCTCACCCTTTCTCCGATCGCTCATCTCCGGCCCCCATTCCCTTCCGCTCCAACTCCAGCCCCCTTTCTCAGCCCTCGATCGGAAAATACCCTCTCTCTCTCCCGCTCATCTCAAACCCTAGCTGCGAAACCCTAAAGAAAAAACCCTAGCCCCCTTTCTCCGATCGCTCAGCTGCTCTCCCCCTCGCGTGTCGATCCTCTTCTTGAGGCTCTTATCTTTCTCGAATCGAAGATCTTCACTGAAGGTAACCTTTTTTTTTTTGGTTTTTTTTTTTTTGGTTTTTTTTTGTTGGTTAATTTTTTTTTAGAATAGCTCGAATCGGCACAAATATTTTTTGCACAAATTGCTACTTTCGATCTTGTTGCTACTGTCGAATTTGCTAATATCAATTTTTTTGAGTTAATTGCTACTGTCGAAATAAATTGCTAATGAGATTCACCTTAACATTTCAATTTTGGAGGAACAAATGGCTCAAGTCGATACTTTATCAATGTTTTTGTTTTTTGTGCAGTGACAATCGTGCATTCGACGAAGATGATGTTAATTCATCTACTGTGGGAAGTTCCGAGGAATCAACGATAGTAACAACTGAGGAAAGTATTTCATTCCTATTCATTTTTGGTAACTATTGATACCCTACTTTTATTTTTGAGTACGGGATGAATTGATAGGCAGTGATGAATTTATTTTCTTGTTTACCAACTATATATATATCGGGGTATATTTGTTGTCCGTAAACATCTTTGTGTGCAAACTACTTATGAATGGAATTTGGAAGAAACTTGGCTTTGGACTTGGCTGGTTTTGGACTTGGCTGATACTCACAGTAGTTAATTTATGGTAACCTGGCTTTGGTTTTGGCCTTGGCTTTTTGGTTACCTGGCTTTGGCCTTGGCTTTCTGGAAACCTGGCTTTGGCCTTGGCTTTCTGGTTACATGGCTTTGGCTTTGGGTTCGGGTTGTGTGCACAATCAGATCGCACGGGCTTGCACACTAGCCCAGTGTGCAACAGATCCTTTCCCTTTGCATATATATTTCTAACTGATCTTTGGCTTATCATAGTTGTAAGTTATGCAAACTACTTATGGTTGTTTTATCTTGAACTTATACCTGCTCATTTCAACATTTGTAGTGACCAAATTTTATTTTGTTTTGGTTTCACTGGTTGAAATTTGGCTTATATGAATTACGGATGCATTTAATTGCAAATGTGGTACCACATGATTGGGATTGTTAATGTTAGGCGTCAATTTTGGCGTGGCAGTACAACTGCAGCCAAATTTGATTACAACATCACAGTCTCATGAAAAGCTTTAATTTCTGAGCCTACTTAAATTCATTTCTTGAACACAATCATCCTGTACTGTACAATTACTTGATGGTATCTAATAAATCAGCATTAACACATTTCTTGAAAGCTGATGCTATAGTGCAAGGTAATAGTACAGAATTTTGCTTCCCATCTCAATTAAATTTTAATGCTCAATTTACTTCACTCATACTGATATGTCATTGCAATGCAGGAATTTCTCTCCATCTTTTGATGGCAGATCAGTTAATCGAAGATGGACCACCACTGTGCAAACTTGGATTCACACCACTATTGAGGAAACGGGTGAAAAATATTCGTGGATTGTCCAAAAAACAGCTGAGAAGAAGGGCATAGCCCTTATGTGGGATGTGAAAAAGTCAGTATGGAGTTCAGTCCTGACTAAATTGATATTGTTACTCTTGATGTACTTTGGTTGTATCTCCCTTTTCTAGTTGTTGGAAGATATAAACCTAACAACCACTGTACATTTATTTTAAAAACTCTTGCAGTTTTGATCCGTATGTAATTTGTTTTGTATTATCTTTGTGCCATTTTGTCTGTTCAGTAAACTTTGTACACTACAGATGATGTGTAGTTTGTATTATCTCGAGATTTTGGACTAACTGGGAATTGGTTATAACTTGAACATGGAGATCTATGTATGGTCTCGTTTCTCGCCATCTGAGTCATGGTCCGTTTATAACTTGAAAGGGAATATATATAGCAAATTCAATAAAATTCCTCATTCACTTGTCACTTTTTTTGATTTGTAGATGTTTGTTTTTGTTTTTGTTGTTAATGTTTGTACCCTTCTCCACTCTGATTGCCCAAAAAGGGAATATATGGCTCATTAAAACTCCTAGTCTTTTATTTCTGAGAGGAAGTTTATGTTTCATAATGTTATTTGTAGGAAGGATCAAGTACTATAAGTCTATAAATTGTATCAAATTAGTGAGCTATAGAATTACTGAGCGATTTTGTCCATCCGTCCATCCGGTACTCAATCAAAAATGGAGTCTGTTTACTTGTTTGTGGGAAGTATCGATCCTAAAAATAGGTTCATTTTCTTGTTACTAGATACAGATCGATCATTGAGGATTCGATCCCGGTAACCCAAAATACACACTTATTTATGTTAGTTCATTATATATTAATAAGTTCATGCATATACATTAATTGTGAATCTGAAATCAGGTGGGTTTGAATCCCCAGTGAATGTCACAAAATCTTAGTGGATCCACTGTTAAATTTGAGCAGCGCATGGCCAATTTACAAGTAATTTTTGACTTGATGTGCTTCTTGCACCTGGTAAAGGAAGAATAGAATTACAGCTTAGTTAAAAAATTCTTGGCTGATACTTGGAATTGACCTTGGTTGTTTCTTACTACATCAGAATTTCATGCTCAAAGAAACAACGCTCAAACAGAAACTACATCAAAATTTCTTACTACATAAGAATCAGCCACAGAGCTCAAACAACACAAACAACGCTCAAATAAAAAAGCTCGAACATTAACAGAGCTTAGAATATTTTCTGAAACAGCAAATATAGAGCTGAATTAGCCTGAAAACAACATAACTTAATTAAAAACAACAAAACAACAAAACTCAATCAAACAATACAAATCTAAATTCAACCAAAATACAAATGAAATGTTCTCTCAGTTCCAGCAACATCATCAAGCAGCAGCAGCATCATCTTCTTATCAGTTACAGCAGCAGCATCAGCAACATCATCAAGCAGCAGCATCAGCAACATCATCAAGCAGCAGCAGCATCAGCAGCATCTGCAGCATCTGCAGCATCAGTGGCATCAGCAGCATCAGTGGCACCTAAGTCCATACCTGTACCAAAATTGAAATGTTAAGGTGAATCTCATTACCAATTTATTTTGACAGTAGCAATTAACTCAAAAAAATTGACATTAGCAAATTCGACAGTAGCAACAAGATCGAAAGTAGCAATTTGTGCAAAAAAAATTTGTGCCGATTCGAGCTATTCTAAAAAAAATTAACCAACAGAAAAAAACCAAAAAAAAAACCAAAAAAAAAAAAGGTTACCTTCAGTGAAGATCTTCGATTCGAGAAAGATAAGAGCCGCAAGAAGAGGATCGGCACGCGAGGGGGAGAGCAGCTGAGCGATCGGAGAAAGGGGGCTAGGGTTTTTTCTTTAGGGTTTCGCTGTAACGCCCCGAATCCCAAATCACTGAATTCGAGATGTTCTTCAGGATCTTTTCGCTTTCTTTGAGTACAATTTTACAAGGAAATTCAAACTTTTCTTTTTACATTAGAGTTACAACATCTTACATTTAAATTTACACAGCGGAAGCAAAATATACAACATTTACATAAATGAACAACAACATAATGAGATCTTTATGCATCCATTCCTCTTTACATGTAATTTATCCTGCATACAAAACTGTGGGTACGTCAGTTTATTCAACCGACGATAATTATACATGGCCATCCTCTCTATGCCAGAAACAGTATAATGGATCTCATTTCTTAACAAATCACAACTTGTTCAATATAAACATGTAAAAACTAAAGGAAACTTTTAATGATGTCGTGTCGTGATTGTGCACTTAATCCTTAATGCAATTTATTTAATTAACATGACACTAATGCGCACTTGTTCGAATTATATGCATCCCATACTACATAGGTTCGAGGGCAAGCCTCTTAATCGCTCTTCATTTTTGTAGGGTTCAATCCCCCGCCATGACTTACTCTACTTCTGTAATTCCAGTGAGTATCCTAGATGATTCTATGAGTACAAGCATGTATCCTGGCCCCTGGAGTAGAATTTCGCGCCATGTCTTGACTCGTCAAGCATGCATTCTGCGAAAATTCAGCCTCCTCCCTGAACACAATCCTCTTGCAGTCACCAAAACATCCCACAAGCGTGACTAAAGTCCGATCATTACTGAGTTGTGCCCGCGCCATGTCTTGACTCATCAAGCATGCATTCTGCGGCCCACACACCCGCACCGTACCCTAGCTCTCATACTCATGTTTTTCTCTCACCTTCATCACCTCCACACTATGTATTAAATTGATTAGAATCATGAACAAAAATCAAGCTCTAGAGTTACTCTCTCCATCAACCGGACTTATCATTTCATTTCACATGACCAACCTTGGTCTATTTCTCAACATCATTTCATTTCACTGCCGGGGAGACTTAGCTACTCTTTCGTTCAATTTCAAATTCACAATATCCACTTGAGCATCATCGGCTCATAATTCATTTTAGAGTCTCACAGACTTTCTTATCATGATTTAACATTTCATATTTTCATTTAATTCTCAATTCTCATCTACGATTCATTTCACATAATTCATACAGCCATAAACAAAGTCCATCGACTTAAATCATAAAGTTCACAATTACCAATAGTAAATAACATGAATTCAGATATATCCAAGTCCACTCTGTACAGTCGACTTGGAAGAACACCAGTCGACTCATACAGTCACGTACAGGATCATCATAAATGCTCGGGATAGTCGACTGTTGTACACAACCAGTCGCCTGTCCCGCAACTTTCCATGTTCACAGTGTCCACCACATGACAGTCGACTGTTCATCCATCAATCGTCTGTCCTGAGATTTCCAACAGCACAACCCTGAGTTCAGCTCAGTCGACTTGCTACACGCATTCGGTCGACTGATCAGTTCCATAATTCAAAATAAACATTATTCTTTAACCGTTCTCACATGCATTTTCCTTACAGTATACACACATTCCATATTTTATAAACACCACATTCCTTATTTGTTCAGTAACGACAAAACATGAAAATTCAAGTTATTAATATGCTCTTTTCTTTAGAAACGATACTTAAACATGCATTCACATTGTTCATAACTTCGTACGATGATGAAGATAGAAATCTCAAGTCATTAAACTGGGTCTACATACTAGAATATCTTAATTTATGGAACTTCCAAATAGTCACAGTCAGATTGGAGTACCAGTCGACTTGACACAACATCAGTCGACTGCTCCGACAATTCTAAGTTATTAATCATCACTAGCTCTTCTCATTCATTTACCTTCCCTCCATCATATGTGTCATAGGGAAAAATATCAATTTAGTCATCACACCATCAAGTCCATTCGCACACATGTTTATCAACACATCATAAAAAGTGTCTCGTACCAGTCGGCTGGCTCACATGGCAGTCGACTGTACCGACAGTCCCGTTCTCAATATTAATAGCATGTTCAAGCAATTTCTACTACATTCAATTCACTTTTTATAGCATGGTATTAATCATAATAATTATAGTATCATTCCTACATTAGAAGTCCTGAGAAACACCCACCTTATATGAAGAAAGAAACGAAATCCCGCAAAAAAACTCTTCAATACGGTACTGCACTCCTTGCTCCTTTGTTCCACACCGAGCTCCTCAGAAATGCTGCTTGTCTCCACAGAAAAGCTCCCACACAAACTCACGAATACTCTCACTTAATCTTAGAAAATCTTAGTGTAAAGGAGATAGGGAGATGGGAGGGGTATTTATACTAGGAGATAAAAAGAATGGAGGGCTAAGATCTATTGGGAAGTTACAAGATCAAAGGTTGAGATGCAATAGGGAGTTGAGAAACTACCCACACTCACACAATCCAACAGCCCATGATCCCACTACCCTCAATCCGGCCAAGGAGTGTGCTCAATGCACGTGTATGAAAAATGCACGTTCATGCACAACTCACACTAATAAAATTTGTACAAAAATATAATAAGTTTCATATATAGAAAAAGTGTTACACAAAATATGTTGTAGGAATAAATAAAAGGTTAAATTTATGGGCTTAAGTTCATTTGGGCCAAAATAAATATTTTAAAAGAGAAAATAAATGAATCAACATTGGGCTTTAAGAAAAAATACTTTATAGGAAACAATATACTTTATTCATCATGTGGAGAAAATAATAGTCACATGCTACACAAGCATACCATATGAAAAATAAATAATCTTTATGTATTAAGGAAAATCGGGGTATTACATCACTCCCTCCTTAGAATAGTTCCGTCCCCGGAACTACAGCCAAGAGCGAGAAAACAGAAAACACCACAACAACAAAAGATACAAAGATACAATCAAACAAAAATACAATCAAGCAAAAAGCTCAGGATAGTCCTTCAACATCTTCTCCTCAGATTCCCAAGTAGCCTCTTCAACCAAGTGGTTTCTCCAGACTACCTTGACCATCGGTATCGTCTTATTCCTCAAGACTTTCTCCCTACGGTCAACAATCTCGACAAGAGTCTCGATGTAATTCAGGTCTAACTGCAAACCTTCCGGCACTTCAGGCAAATGATGACTCGGGTCTGGAATATAACCTCTCAGCATAGACACATGAAAGACATTGTGCACCTGAAACAACTCTTCCGGTAATTCAAGCCGGTAAGCAGTTTTTCCGATCCTTTTCAATATCTTATACGGGCCTATAAACCTCGGGGCTAACTTCCCGCCTCTGCCAAAACAAACCACACCTTTACTGGGCGATACCTTCAGAAAGACGAAGTCACCAACCTCAAACTCAAGATCCCTTCTCCGGTTGTCTGCATAGCTTTTCTGCCTGCTCTGAGCTTCCACCAACCTTTTCCTGATCAGATCAATCTTCTCAGAAGTCAGCTGCACAAGCTCAGGACCAAACAACTGACGCTCCCCAACTTCATACCAGCAAACAGGAGTCCTGCACTTCCTGCCATACAAAGCTTCATACGGCGCCATCCCAATGCTAGCCTGAAAACTGTTGTTGTAGGCAAACTCTACCAAAGGTAAATGCCTTTCCCAACTGCCTCCGAAGTCTAGTATACATCACCGAAGCATATCCTCAAGAATACGATTGACTCTCTCGGTCTGCCCATCGGTTTGTGGATGAAAAGCAGTGCTGAAAACTGTTTTGGTACCCAAAGCTGCCTGAAGACTCCTCCAGAAATGCGAAGTAAACCGCGCATCTCGATCAGACACAATAGTTGAGGGAACACCATGAAGTCGGACAATCTCACCAACATACATCTCAGCCAACTTGTCCATCGAAGCAGCGAGTTTCATTGCCAAAAAGTGAGCGGACTTGGTCAGTCGATCGACTATAACCCAAATCGCATCATTGCCTTTAGAACTCTTAGGCAATCCCGTTATGAAATCCATACTGATGTTATCCCACTTCCATTCTGGAATAGGTAACGGCTGTAATAGACCTCCGGGTCTCTGATTTTCGGCTTTGACTTGCTGACAAACCTCACACTTCGCAACAAATTCAGCCACATCCCGCTTCAAACCTGACCACCAGAAATGCTGTTTAATGTCTTTGTACATCTTAGTACTCCCAGGATGTACAGACAGAAGAGTAGCATGCGCCACCTGAAGAATACTCTCTTTCAGGTCTGCCTGATTTGGAACGCACAGCCTATCTCCGAACCACAGCACTCCATCCCTGGTTTGAAATCTGGGCAACCTGCCAGCACCAACCTAGTCCTTCATCTCCAAGATATCAGCATCAACTTCCTGACTTGCAATGATCCTTGCATTCAAAGTAGGCTGAAGCTTCAACTGAGATAAAGACACTCCCAATCCTTGCAAGACAACCTCAATACCTGCTCGATCCAGCTCCTCAATCAAATGCCTTTGAGTTGTAATCAAACTGGCCAAACTGCTCTTGCGACTAAGTGCATCAGCCACAACATTAGCCTTTCCAGGATGATACTTGATCTCAGGTCGCATATCCTCGAGCACTTCCAACCATCTCCGCTGCCTCAGATTGAGATCCCTCTGCTGATATATATACTTCAAGCTCTTGTGATCTGTGTACATATTCAACTTCTCACCGTACACATAGTGCCTCCATTGCTTCAAAGCAAAGATAATCGCAGCCAACTCCAGATCATGAGTCGGGTAATTCTTCTCATGCGGTCGTAGTTGCCTAGACCCATAAGCAATTACTTTACCTTCTTGCATTAAGACACAACCAAGCCCCCGATGTGAAGCATCGCTATAAACATCATACTCAACCCCTGCTCTAGGCAAAGCCAAAATAGGTGCAGTAGTCAGTCTATCTTTCAACTCCTGAAAGCTCGCCTCACATTGCTCAGTCCACTTGAAGCTCACATTCTTCTTGGTCAACTCAGTAAGCGGCACAGCTATCTGAGCATAACCTTGAATGAATCTCCTGTAGTATCCAGTCATCCCAAGGAAACTTCTGACTTCCTTCACTGTAGTAGGCCTAGCCCAATCTCTCACTGCCTCTATCTTCTGAGGGTCAGTTGCCACTCCCTCCTTAGAAAGGATGTGACCTAGGAATGCCACTTCAGATTTCCAGAAATCGCACTTGGATAACTTGGCATACAACTGCTGCTCTTCCAACTTCTGCAAAACTGCTGCCAGGTGCTCAGTGTGCTCCTCCTCAGACTTGGAGTACATGAAGATATCGTCGATAAACACCACGACGAAAGAATCAATGAACGGCCTCAGAACTCTGTTCACTAAATCCATGAAGATTGCGGGTGCATTCGTCACTCCGAATGGCATAACTAAGAATTCGTAATGCCCATGCCGAGTTCTAAATGCAGTTTTGTGCACATCTTCAGCTTTCACTCGTACTTGGTGATAACCTGATCGAAGATCTATTTTGGAGAATACAGCTGCTCCTTGTAGACGATCGAACAAATCATCAATTCGAGGAATCGGATACTTGTTCTGAACAGTGACCTTATTCAGCTCTCGGTAATCGATACACATCCTCATCGATCCATCCTTCTTCTTTACCAAAAGCACTGGTGCTCTCCAAGGTGACGCACTAGGTTGAATAAAGCCTTTTCCCAACAGTTCCTCAATCTGCCGTTTCACCTCATCCTGTTCCACTGGAGCCATCCTATACGGTGCCTTAGAAATGGGTGCACTTCCTGGTTGAACAGTGATGCTGAACTCTACATCACGATGGGGAGGTAACCCAGGAAAATCTTCCAAGAACACAGTCGGATAGTCCCGAACCACAGGAATCCCTTGCACTTCCACAGGAGTCTCTTCCTTGCGGATAGTTGCCACCAGCTTAGAACACTTCTTCTTCCCTTGGAACATGACTTCAGGTCCACCTGGAGCCTTCACTGTTACGGTCTTGGTCTTACACTCGATGCTTGCACTGTACACCGACATCCAATCAATGCCAATGATAACATCGACCCCCAAGATAGTCAGCTCGATCAGATCAATGCCAAAGATTCGATCCCCAATCACTATCTTGCAATCAGCATAATACCGATCAGTGGTCAAAGTTTCCCCTGATGGAGTAGCTACTGCTAAGATCTTGCCTGGAAAAATCTTCGGTTCAGCTCCCAACACTTTAGCAAATCTAGGAGACACAAAAGTATGAGAGGATCCAGTATCGAACAATACAACAGCTTTCTTTCCATTAAGAAAGAGTTCTCCAGAGATGACCTGATCTGCCTCATCGGCATCAGCTTCCGTCAAAGCAAATACTCGCCCTGACTGGTACGACCTCTTCCCAGTCTGCTGTATTGGCACATTGTGATTGCCAGCCCGCGGTTTGAGACATCGAGATTGGTAATGTCCCACTTCACCACAGTTTAAGCAAGTGACTGTAGAAGGTCTCCCTACAACGTTTCTAGGTCTTCCAGCTACACTGACAGCGTTCGCCCCTGTCGGTTTGAACCTCTGTGCAGATGGTTGCTCCTTGAAACTCCCCTGATGGTGCAGGCCTCTTCCCAGACTGCCAGTTGTTCCTCTGGTGCTGAGCAACATGGAACTGCTCCATATCCGCCTCCGTCGCTGCCGCCCTCTTGACCAGTTTATCGAATCGCCTGATACCAAGAGGTATCATACGAGACCTCAAGCTTGGCCTCAGACCATGCTCGAACTTGCGAGCCTTCTTCGCCTCATCCATCACCAGTTCTGGAGCATACCTGGAGAGCTGAGTAAACTTAGTCTCATACTCCCTTACTGACATGCTGCCTTGCTGGAGTGACAGAAACTCCATGGCCTTCTTCTCCTGGACGTCGGAGGGGAAATAGTGGCTGCGGAATTCTTCCAGAAATTCCTCCCAGCCAAGCAACAAGCCACCCATGGTCCTCTTCATCGACTGCCACCAAACAGCCACATCCTTCTCCAACTGCAAAGTCGCCAACTTGACCTTGCTGCCCTCCGGTGTCTCCAACACCTCGAAGATTGTCTCCACTTACCGAATCCAGTTGTCAGCCGCATCTGGGTCTGACTTTCCCTCGATCACTGGTGGTTTCATTCTCTTGAATGATTCCACTAGCTTAATTGCCTCGGGTACTGGGTTCACCGGTCCCCTTCCTTGGTTCGCAGCCACTGCATTCAGCGTCTGGTAAACCCTGGCAAGTTCAGTCTCCAGATCCAAACCTTCGCCATTCCTGGCTCTCCTTCTCGACATATTCTGATGCAAAAGATCCATTAAATTCGAAGTATAAGACAAGAATTTAAACCAACTTGCATTGAATTCCAAAGTTTATACATTCGAATTAAAAATATTTTCGACATCAGAATAGAAGAAAATAGAAACTAGGACAATCTAATCTCTACGGGTCCTCTTCGCTGCTCGAAGTTCATCCCGCAATTCATCCACTTGGTCCTTCAACACATCTGTCAGGTTCTTTCTCTTCTCAAGTTCCCATACTCGGTGACTGAGAACAGAGAAATCGGCCTTCCGCTGCGCCAACTGAGCCTCCAAAACTCCCACTCTATACTTCAGGGTATCCACTTGCCTCTGAAGAGAAGCCACAGTGCCACTCAGAGCTGGTCCCTCTTCTTCATCGGAAGAAGAATCGTCAGATGAATCCGGCGGTGGGGTGATCTCTCTAGATTCAGGGTACTCCTCATCATCGGAATCTGCTTGCCCAGGATGATACTCGTCCTCAGAATCAGCCTGTCCAGGATGGTACTCTTCCTCAATAATATGCCAGTCGTCGCCTCCAGCAGGGTCGAAGTGATCAGCCATCTTAGAAGTAGAGAGGAAGAAGCATAAATCATAGAGCAACACAAATGTAAGTCACTTACATTTAAATCTATAAACTCAAACCCACACTCTAATGTCCACATCTAGGGTGTCGTTCCTTATAAACTTGTACAAGTGTGAAAGCGTAGAAGAGCGTGGCTCTGATACCACTCTGTAACGCCCCGAATCCCAAATCACTGAATTCGAGATGTTCTTCAGGATCTTTTCGCTTTCTTTGAGTACAATTTTACAAGGAAATTCAAACTTTTCTTTTTACATTAGAGTTACAACATCTTACATTTAAATTTACACAGCGGAAGCAAAATATACAACATTTACATAAATGAACAACAACATAATGAGATCTTTATGCATCCATTCCTCTTTACATGTAATTTATCCTGCATACAAAACTGTGGGTACGTCAGTTTATTCAACCGACGATAATTATACATGGCCATCCTCTCTATGCCAGAAACAGTATAATGGATCTCATTTCTTAACAAATCACAACTTGTTCAATATAAACATGTAAAAACTAAAGGGAACTTTTAATGATGTCGTGTCGTGATTGTGCACTTAATCCTTAATGCAATTTATTTAATTAACATGACACTAATGCGCACTTGTTCGAATTATATGCATCCCATACTACATAGGTTCGAGGGCAAGCCTCTTAATCGCTCTTCATTTTTGTAGGGTTCAATCCCCCGCCATGACTTACTCTACTTCTGTAATTCCAGTGAGTATCCTAGATAATTCTATGAGTACAAGCATGTATCCTGGCCCCTGGAGTAGAATTTCGCACCATGTCTTGACTCGTCAAGCATGCATTCTGCGAAAATTCAGCCTCCTCCCTGAACACAATCCTCTTGCAGTCACCAAAACATCCCACAAGCGTGACTAAAGTCCGATCATTACTGAGTTGTGCCCGCGCCATGTCTTGACTCATCAAGCATGCATTCTGCGGCCCACACACCCGCACCGTACCCTAGCTCTCATACTCATGTTTTTCTCTCACCTTCATCACCTCCACACTATGTATTAAATTGATTAGAATCATGAACAAAAATCAAGCTCTAGAGTTAGTCTCTCCATCAACCGGACTTATCATTTCATTTCACATGACCAACCTTGGTCTATTTCTCAACATCATTTCATTTCACTGCCGGGGAGACTTAGCTACTCTTTCGTTCAGTTTCAAATTCACAATATCCACTTGAGCATCATCAGCTCATAATTCATTTTAGAGTCTCACAGACTTTCTTATCATGATTTAACATTTTATATTTTCATTTAATTCTCAATTCTCATCTACGATTCATTTCACATAATTCATACAGCCATAAACAGAGTCCATCGACTTAAATCATAAAGTTCACAATTACCAATAGTAAATAACATGAATTCAGATATATCCAAGTCCACTCTGTACAGTCGACTTGGAAGAACACCAGTCGACTCATACAGTCACGTACAGGATCATCATAAATGCTCGGGATAGTCGACTGTTGTACACAACCAGTCGCCTGTCCCGCAACTTTCCATGTTCACAGTGTCCACCACATGACAGTCGACTGTTCATCCATCAATCGTCTGTCCTGAGATTTCCAACAGCACAACCCTGAGTTCAGCTCAGTCGACTTGCTACACGCATTCGGTCGACTGATCAGTTCCATAATTCAAAATAAACATTATTCTTTAACCGTTCTCACATGCATTTTCCTTACAGTATACACACATTCCATATTTTATAAACACCACATTCCTTATTTGTTCAGTAACGACGAAACATGAAAATTCAAGTTATTAATATGCTCTTTTCTTTAGAAACGATACTTAAACATGCATTCACATTGTTCATAACTTCGTACGATGATGAAGATATAAATCTCAAGTCATTAAACTGGGTCTACATACTGGAATATCTTAATTTATGGAACTTCCAAATAGTCACAGTCAGATTGGAGTACCAGTCAACTTGACACAACATCAGTCGACTGCTCCGACAATTCTAAGTTATTAATCATCACTAGCTCTTCTCATTCATTTACCTTCCCTCCATCATATGTGTCATAGGGAAAAATATCAATTTAGTCATCACACCATCAAGTCCATTCGCACACATGTTTATCAACACATCATAAAAAGTGTCTCGTACGAGTCGGCTGGCTCACATGGCAGTCGACTGTACCGACAGTCCCGTTCTCAATATTAATAGCATGTTCAAGCAATTTCTACTACATTCAATTCACTTTTTATAGCATGGTATCAATCATAATAATTATAGTATCATTCCTACATTAGAAGTCCTGAGAAACACCCACCTTATATGAAGAAATAAACGAAATCCCACAAAAAAACTCTTCAATACGGTACTGCACTCCTTGCTCCTTTGTTCCACACCGAGCTCCTCAGAAATGTTGCTTGTCTCCACAGAAAAGCTCCCACACAAACTCGCGAATACTCTCACTTAATCTTAGAAAATCTTAGTGTAAAGGAGATAGGGAGATGGGAGGGGTATTTATACTAGGAGATAAAAAGAATGGAGGGCTAAGATCTATTGGGAAGTTACAAGATCAAAGGTTGAGATGCAATAGGGAGTTGAGAAACTACCCACACTCACACAATCCAACCGCCCATGATCCCACTACCCTCAATCCGGCCAAGGAGTGTGCTCAATGCACGTGTATGAAAAATGCACGTGCATGCACAACTCACACTAATAAAATTTGTACAAAAATATAATAAGTTTCATATATAGAAAAAGTGTTACACAAAATACGTTGTAGGAATAAATAAAAGGTTAAATTTATGGGCTTAAGTTCATTTGGGCCAAAATAAATATTTTAAAAGAGAAAATAAATGAATCAACATTGGGCTTTAAGAAAAAATACTTTATAGGAAACAATATACTTTATTCATCATGTGGAGAAAATAATAGTCACATGCTACACAAGCATACCATATGAAAATAAATAATCTTTATGTATTAAGGAAAATTGGGGTATTACATTCGCAGCTAGGGTTTGAGATGAGCGGGAGAGAGAGAGAGAGGGTATTTTCCAATCGAGGGCTGAGAAAGGGGCTGGAGTTGGAGCGGAAGGGAATGGCGGCCGGAGATGAGCGATCGGAGAAAGGGTGAGAAGGGGGGCTAGGGTTCTTTTCTTTTCGATCGAAGAGGATGAAGAGATGAGCGGGAGAGAGAGGGAAAGAGTGAGAGAGATAAGACAGTGTTGGGGGGGGAATTTACGATTATACTCCCCCGTATTAGGCTGAGAATCGGAATTCAGCATCAACCGTTGGATTCCCATCAAGATCTCCACATCCAATCGGACGGCCCACAGCCAGTGCGCACGGGCTTGCACACTAGCCTAGTATGCAACGGAGCCTTTCCCTATATATATATATATATATGTGTGTGTGTGTGTGTGTGTGTGTGTGTGTGTGTGTGTGTGTGTGTGTGTGTGTGTGTGTGTGTGTGTGTGTGTGTGTGTGTGTGTGCATAGACGCAAATAAGACAATACAAACATATTAAAGAAGACGTGTACTAGGGTTCATCGGGATAAGACCCCTTTGAAGAGAAATTCCTCTTTTATCTCTCTCTAATGAAAGGTTGGACGGTCAAAAATAATGCCAACCATACCCTCCTCCTCGGGGCTCAAAATCAGGTCCGCCTTCACCCTCTTCGGCACATCCTCCCTCCACATTGTAGGGATTTCCTACGGCTCACGACTACGAATCACAAAGTACTTATCTCTCCATGCCTTGATTGAGTTGGGGTTATTCAGCAGCTTCACACCCGTACAGGCCGTAAGATAGAACCGATAATCCGACCTGTTCCTCTGATGGATCTTGTACACCCTGCGTAGAATGTTGAGTCGAGGCTCGAGCCCCGCCACCTGGCAATGCAGCACAAACCACGTAACATGTCTCCATATTCTTGATATAAGCTGAATGGGAACCAAGCCGTACCACCTCAAAACTTCTCTCATAAAAGGATGGAGAGGAAGGCAAAGCTCTGCATGGAAGGCATCAAAGGGGAAAATGCACAAGTCGGGGGAAAGTGGAGAGCAAGCTCTAACTCTAGGGCCTGGCACAATAAGATCGAACTCTACTAAGATCTTGTACACTTTCTAATAACACCCAAATTGCCTCCGTAAGCATGGAAATGACATCGTTAGCCTCTGAATGCTCACATGGCGCGTTCTGTTCGTACAACCGCTCCATACCATGTTCAACCCGCCTTAACTCCTCGGTAGTATACTCTCGAACGCCACCTAGATGCGACTCGGAGATTGAGTGTCTCCCTAACTCCCCCATTCCCTTCTCTCTATGATTTTCTCCACAACGACCAAAGGCGGATCTGCTACACTTTTCCCCTTATCCACTTTAGTAGAAGAAGTAGGCGGTTGCACTTCGACACGACCAGAGGGAAAGGTCTCATCGCCCGAAGAAACTCTAGAAATCTTAATAAAGAAAAAAATAAATTACCTTCGATTTGACAATTACGGTCGTAATTACTTGCCGAAGACCGAAAAAATTCGTCGGAGTTTCTCTAAAGCTGATTTCCACTGGTGAGAAGAAATTTTGAGGAGAAAAGAGAACGAGAAGAAGTGAGGAAAAAGTAAGAAGGGGGAGGATTTATAGAAGAGCCTAGCATACTTGGGCTTCCATGATATTGAGCTCCGAAGCGATGCGGAAGCCCAAAAGGCAAGCAATTGCAACGGTTGAGTAAAGCTAAGCGACAAAACCCAATCACTGATCGGTCAAAGTGGTCAACGGTCATATATGCCAAGTGTCATGAATGCTAAAACTCCAAAAAACATTCACCGTCGTTTGCTGAATCACCCAAGTCGTTCGCCAAACGCTCGCCGTTCGCCATCGTTCGCTAGAGCCTGTAGAGCAAACGAAGAAATGAACGAAACGATGCCAAAACTAGCGATGACCAATCAACGGTCAAATGCCTCGTCATCATTTGCCAAACGTTCGCAAACGCTCTCCACACCATTCGCCATCGTTCGCCAGAGCCCACCGAGCAGACGAAGAACCAAACGAAACGAGGCCAAAACTAGTGTTAACCAGTCAACATCAAATGCCACATGTCTCCTTGTCATCATTTTCCAAACATTCGCTAATGCTCTCCACACCGTTCGCCATCATTCGCAGAGCCCACCGAGCAGACAAAGAACCGAACAAAATGATGCCAAAACTAGCGTTGGCCAATCAACAATCAATCGCCACACCGTTCGTCAATACTCGCCACATCGTTCGCCACATTGAAGTGTCTAATTTTTATACAAATATTTGTACTCATTTACTCATAAAAATTGCTTGCATTCGTCTATCTTGTTAATAATCTATCATATTTCTATAGATTTCAGTTAATTAATTATTTTTGAAGGAATAAGATTTTTTTATACAAAAGGTGAATATTTTCAGTAAAAGTTAACAAAGAAACCAGAGAGAATGATTTATTATTTTTTATTGATTTGTTAAATTTTAAATTTTACAATTTGCCCATGTGAAAAGAAAAATAAAAAGTTTAATAGCCAATAAAGGGTGAAAATCAAATAAACAAATTTAAAAGGGTTTAATTGAGCTAATGTGATTATTAATTAGTTTAATTTAAACTAATTAATTTTATTTTTATTTTTTAAAATCCTAAATTCTGGTTTTATTTTGTGTGTGCTGCACGTTTTTCAAGAAAAAAGAAAGAGAAGAAAAAGAAGCACCAAATAAAGAGAAAATCAAATAAGGAAAGAAATAAATGAAGATGTGGGGGTTTTTTGCAAAAATAAACCCTAATACCCCACGTTTGTGCGCCTATAAATACAATAGAGGATAGAAGTGAAGAGGACACGCTTAACGAAGAGGAACAACGACGGCTAATTCTAACAAATAAATAAAAAAATCATCAAAGAAAGAGAGAGGACAGCAAAAGGAAGAGGCTACTGTTGTTTGGTGGCTGGAACCAAGGAAAGAGGGCACGCAAAATGAGGTAGAGGAGAAGGAAAGAAGAGAGAGAAAGACGTGAAGGTGCTGACTGTTTTTGTGGCGCGCGCTTCGAGGAAAGGAAGAAAGAGACAGAGGAAAGAGAGAGGACGGGGCTGAGTTGGATTGAGGAAATCGAAGTAAGAGGAGAGAGAAGGAGAAAGACAGGCTCTGTGCAGCGTGAAAATCGAGGAGCTTTCAGTTTGGATTTTTTTTCAACAAGACAGAGTTCTTTCTTCCTCTCTTCTAATTTTATTATGCAATCCAAAATAGTATTTTTTAGGTGCAAATTTATTATGAACTAAATTTATTTTTTAGGGCTTTAATGTAGCCTAGTTTTGTGAACACAATTTTAATTTCATATTATTTTTCTATTTTTTCATGGTTGTGTGTTTGATTTTTGTTCTTAGTGCTTACAATTGTTTGGTCAACTTTTGTATAGACTATTAAATCATGGAGAGACCGCACTGGTAATTTGTGATTTCGAATTAATAAAATTAAACACCATTACAAGAGCGAACCGCTGTTAATGTGACCGTTAAAAAAATCTATTGATCTTAATGAATTTTCAATTAGTAATTTGTGCATGAATTATGACAAATAATTAGTTGAGAATATTTTTGATATTGCTTGCGAGAGAATATTGAATAATTTGTGAATTTTGGTCTACAACTTAGAAAAATAATCTTTTTATTCACATGGAATTATAAATTGTGTGGGATTAATTAGGTGAAATCAAAAGCCCTAGAATTAATTTTGCAATTAATAAACAACAAAATTTTAGAATCTGCTGATTTTAATTAATTTAGTTAGTTCTTTAGATTAATTTAATTTAGTTGCTTTCTTTATTGAATTTCGATTTTCCAAATAGTAGTTGATCTAGTAAATTTCGGTACTCGATAAAATAATTAGTCCTTGTGGGTTTGATACTCTTTTCACTTAACATTACTACTTATTGCGATTTTGTACACTTGCAAATATTCACATCAAGTGTTTGGCGCCATTGCCGGGGACTAGTTATTTTTTTTATTGATATTGAAAATTGCTAGATTATTACTAGTTTGGATTTTTTTTTTTTTTTTACCTCTTTATTTTCTTTTGACTTACTTTTATTTTTATTTTTTTTATTTTTCATTTTTTTCTATTTTTTTAATACTTATATTTCAGGACATATAAGTACATTATCATGGCGAACGATGAAAATAGGGCTTTGAGAGACTATGCTATGCCCTTAATTAACGGAGCAACATCAAGCATAAAGAGGCCGGTTATTGAAGCTAACAATTTTGAGATTAAAATGGTGATCATTCAAATGATTCAACAGACTTTTCAATTTGGAGGACTACCGCACGAGGATCCTTATGTTCACATTGTAAACTTTCTGCAAATTTGTGACACTTTTAAGCACAATGGAGTATCAGATGATGCAATCAGATTGACACTCTTTTCTTTTTTACTAAGAGATAAGGAGAATGCTTGGCTAAAATTTTCTACCACCCAGTAGTATTACTACTTGGGAGGGACTTGCACAAAAATTTCTAGCTAAGTATTTTTCGCCAGCAAAAACAGCGAAGCTAAGAAATGATATTACCACATTCACTCAATTTGAGACTGAGTCTTTAAATGATGCATGGGAGAGGTACAAAGAGTTATTGAGAAAGTGTCCTCATCATGAATTACCGAAATGGCTACAAATTCAAATATTCTATAATGGTTTGGGAGTTACAAATCGATGTATGGTTTTAATAATTACGGGTGGTATTCAGAGAGTACAATGCCAAGAAAAGTGGTTAGAGCTTTTGAACTTGATCCTATTACTACCTTAACTGCAAAAAATGATATTTTATCTAAGCAAATAGGTAGTATGAATGTTAACGCTATTCAATCTAATATGATTTGTGATCTTTGTGCAGAAAATCACTCAATTACAGATTGTAAAGTGGGAAACACTTTTGCTCAATCAAATTTCAATCAAGCAAATTACGTGCCCAATTTTCAATACCAACACAATCTTTATTCGAACACGTATCATCAAGGATGGAGAAACACCCCCAATTTTTCTTGGAACAACAATCAAGGAGCAATTATACCACCTCAAAATTTTTCACAACAAAAAAAGAAGCCGACACTTGAAGAGATGTTCATGCAATACATGCAGAAGACAGATTTGGTGATACAAAATAATATAGCTTCAATTCACAACCTTGAGGCTCAGATTGGTCAACTGTCAAATATTCTTAAAGAGAGTACAACAGGAACCTTACCTAGTAACACAATGACTAATCCCGAGGAGCATGTCAAAGCAATAACACTTACAAGCAGGAGAACAATTGAGTAGCCACAAGAAAAAATTGTCGAACAAAATGGGGTTGAAAAGCAAAGTGAGATCGAGCAAATTGTGGAGGAACAAACGCAGCAGGTGACCAACCACCATTCTAAGAAGGATAAAGGAGGTTCAAGCCAAATAATTTCAGGGAAGTTTAATTCTAACACTTATCCTAATTCTCCTTATGATCCACATATTCCTTTTCCACAAAGACTTAAAAAGAATAAGCTTGATAATCAGTTTTCAAAATTTTTAAATATTTTCAAACAATTTCATATTAATATTCCTCTTATTGAAGCTTTAGAACAAATGCCTAAATATGCTTTAAAAATTAAGGATATTTTATCAAACAAGTGGAAGTTGGAGGAACATGAAACGGTGATGCTAACCGAAGGGAGTAGTGCAATTTTACAAAAGAAGCTGCCTCCTAAACTTAAAGATTCAGGGAGTTTTGCAATTCCTTGCACTATTGGAAATATTTATTTTGATAAAGTTTTATGTGATTTAGGAGCAAGTATCAATCTTATACCTTATTCTGTTTTTAGGAAATTAGGTATTGAGAAGCAAAACCCACCATAATCTCATTGCAGTTGGCGGACAGTTCTATCAAGTACCTAAGAGGAATAATTGAAGATGTTTTATTAAAGATAGACAAGTTCATATTTCCCACTGATTTTATTGTGCTTGACATGGAGGAAGATGAACAAATTACTTTGATTTTAGGGAAACCCTTTCGTGCTACGGGGAGAGCTTTGATTGATGTCCCAAAAGGAAAACTTATTTTGAGGGTTGAGGATGAGCAAGTAATGTTTAATGTTTTTAAATCCATCAAGTTTTCTGCTGAAGAACAGTCGCGTTTTCAAGTAAGTGAAACGGTTTTAATTTTGGGCGAGAAACATGGTGCTGAAGTTGAAAAGTTGCCTGTAAAAGTATGTCTAACAAATTCGGCAACTCTTGAAACTGAGAAAGTAAAGATTTCGGAATATGTTATATATTTGGATGTTGCACCATCTATTCATCCATTTTCTCAGTTGAAATTCAAAGAGGTGGGGATATCAAAGACGTCATCTTCAAGAAAGAAAAGACTGAAATTCGAACCACTGCCATCAAGCTTGGGGTATGCACAAAGAAAACATAATCCAAACATGAAGAAAGTAATTAAAAAAGATATTTTGATGTTGTTGGATCTTGGCGTCACATAATCATCTCTGCTATCAAGTCTGGCTGAATACTTTAAACTTAGCGCTTCTTGGGAGGCAACCCATGTTTTCTTTTACTGCATTTAGGTTTTAATTTAGTTTACTTTAATTTTAATTTTTTATTTTATTTTATAGGATTACATAATTTTGGAAGTCGCTGGGCGGAGCCATTTTCTACACCTGCATTGATGGCTTTTTTGAGCAGGATGGAGTCAGAATCTGGGAAAGTGTTTCAAAGAGCGATTGTAGGCAATTTATTATATTTACATAACAAAAAGAATCATTCCATTTGGACACCTACAGCACCAGATATCGCCGAAATAATGAATGTCGCGCGTGCAGAATTTTAACACGAATCAAGGAGAAATTCTAAACTTTTTGCATTCTTTTTGTTTTTCTTTTTCCTTTCCCATTGAGGAAAATGTGATATTCAATTTTGGGGGAAGGGATACAATTTTATTTTTATTTTATATATATTTGAAAAGAAAAAAAATAAAAAGTGATTTCAATTAGGCTTACCAGTACACTCTTGAGTTCTTTATTGTGCTAAAGCATTGAAATAATTTTTTAGGATAGACAATATCTTATAAAGCAAGATTAAGCATACCTATTTATTTTAGAATTATTGAATTTCAAAATTCCTTACAAATTATGTGAGTCATGTGATTATACATAAAAGAAAAATGTGATGTTTTTTCTTGTGATTATCCCCTTTGATCTAGTCCAAAACAGAGTTTAAGTAAATAGAGTGATAATGGAAAAAAAAAAGTTATATGAATAACATCTATCTACTCCAATGTTTTAAGTTGCTTAGTAACTAGAGGTATTCATCACCAATATTTACTTTTACGTCAAACGGCAACTTGAAATATGAGTATGCAAAGCACTCTAAGTTTGTGACTTGTTGAGTAACTTGGTGAATTCATCAAATGTTTGCATTCGCTTCAAAAGGCAAGTGACAACTTAGAGAAGAGAAAGTGGAAAAAAAAACTCGAGCTTGCTACTCGATTTGTAGTAGTGAGAAGGGGTAATCACAGATGGAGTTGTTACATACTATAATTACGTTAATTGCATGACAAATATGATTGGGTTTGGAATTATGAATGAATAATTGCACTAGAGAAAGTGAGTATGCTTGATTTTACGTCATTTGCTGTTGTTTATGTTTTAAATTAAAATTTTGATGCTTGCATGATAAGACCTTTTAGTGTGATGAGTTGAGCCTATTATTGATTATTATTCCTTTATCTATGATTTTACTTTTTGCTCGAGGACAAGCAAAATCTTAAAATTGGGGGTATTTGATGTGTCTAATTTTTATACAAATATTTGTACTCATTTACTCATAAAAATTGCTGATATTCGTCTATCTTGTTAATAATCTATCTTACTTCCATAGATTTCAGTTAATTAATTATTTTTTGAAGGAATAAGATTTTTTTTGATACAAAAGGTGAATATTTTCAGTAAAAATTAACAAAGAAACCAGGGAGAATGATTAATTAATTTTTATTGATTTGTTAAATTTTAAATTCTACAATTTAGCCATGTGAAAGGCAAAATAGAAATTTTAATTTTCAATAGAGGGTGAAAATGAAATAAACAAATTTAAATGGGTTTAATTGAGCTAATGTGATTATTAGTTAGTTTAATTTAAACTAATTAATTTTATTTTTTTTTTTTAAATCCTAAATTCTGATTTTATTTTGTGTGTGCAGCACGTGTTTCAAGAAAAAAGAAAGAAAAGAAAAAGAAGCAAGAAATAAAGAGCAAATCAAATAAGGAAAGAAATAAATGAAGATGTGGGGGTTTTCTGCAAAAATAAACCTTAATACCCCACGTTCGTGCGCCTATAAATACAATAGAGGACAGAAGTGGAGAGGGCACGCTTAACGAAGAGGAAGAGCGACAGCTACCTCTAACAAATAAAAAAAATCATCAAAGAAAGAGAGAGGACAGCAAGAAGAGGAGGCTACTGTTGTTTGGTGGCTAGAATCAAGGAGAGAGGGCACGCAAAACGATGTAAAGGAGAAGGAAAAAAGATAAGGACGTGAAGGTACTAACTATTTTTGCGGCGTGCATTTCGAAGAAAGGAAGAAGAGACAGAGGAAAGAGAGAGGACAGGGCTGAGTTGGATTGAGGAAATCAAAGTCAGAGGAGAAAGACAAGCTCTGTGCGGCACGGAAATCGAGGAGCTTTCGGTTTGGGGTTTTTTTCAACAAGACAAAGTTCTTTCTTCATCTCTTCTAATTTTATTATGCAATCCAAAACAATATCTGTTAAGTGCAAATTTAATATGAACTAAATTTATTTTTCTAGGATTTTGATGTAGCCTAGTTTTGTTAACACAATTTTAATTTCATATTATTTTTCTATTTTTTCATGATTGTGTGTTTGATTTTTGTTCTTAATGCTTACAATTGTTTAGCCAACTTTTGTATGATCTATTAAATCATGGAGAGACCTAACTGGTAATTTGTGATTTCGAATTAATAAAATAAACATCATTACAAGTGCGTACCGCTGTTAATGTGACCGTTAAAAAAACCATTGATCTTAATGAATTTTCAATTAGTAATTTGTGCATGAACTATGACAAATAATTAGTTGAGAATATTTTTTATATTGCTTGAGAGAGTATTGAATAATTTGGGAATTTTGGTCTATAACTTGGAAAAATAATCTTTTTATTCACATGGAATTATAAATTGTGTGTGATTAATTAGGTGAAATCAAAAGCCCTAGAATTAATTTTCCAATTAATAAACAACAAAGTTTCAAACTCCGCTCATTTTAATTAATTTAGTTAGTTCTTTAGATTAATTTAATTTAGTTGCTTTCTTTATTGAATTTCGATTTTCCAAATAGTAGTTAATCTAGTAAATTTCGGTACTCGATAAAATAATTAGTCCTTTGGGTTCAACACTCTTTTCACTTAACTATACTACTTATTGCAATTTTGTAAACTTGCAAATATTCACATCACACATCATTTGCCACAGCACGCCGAGCAGACGAAGAACCGAAAGAGACGAGGCCAAACTAGCATTGACTACTCAATGGTCAAATGCCACGTGTCTCCTCGTCATCGTTCTCCAAATGTTCACCAACACTCGCCGCAATGTTCGCCAACACTCGCCATCGTTTACCACATTGTTCGCCAGTGCGTGCCGAGCATACGAAGAACCGAACGAAACGTGGTCAAACTAGCGTGGACCAGTCAATGGTCAAACATTAACCAGTCAAATGTCGCGTATCGCCACATCTTCGCCAAATGCTCACTGCAACGTTCACCAACGCTCGCCATCATTCGCCACATCGTTGCCAGTGCGTGACGAGCAGACGAAGGACAAACGAAATAAGGCCAAACGAGCGTTGACTAGTCAATGGTCAAACGCCATGTGTCGCCTCATCATCGTTCGCCAAACGTTTGCCAACGATTGCCATGTCGCTCGCCAATTCTCACCGCATCATTCGCCAACGCTCGCCACAGAGTTACGAATAGACGAGGAACCGAACGCAAAATGGGCGATGAAGCATTGACTGGTCAAACGCCTGGAGGTTGATCGTCTCCTCGATTTTCATACGCGGCGCGATCGACGCTCCAGATCATGCCACGTCCTCAGGTATTTAATTAATTTCGATATTTAATTATTATATCGAATTTATTATTTAAAAATTTCGAAAAATAATTAAAAATTGTAAAAATTAATTATTAATTATTAATTATTAATTATTAATTTAGATAAATATTTTTTATTTCTAAAAAATAATTATTAATTTAGAATAACTAATTAAAAATTTGAAAGTTTAATTATAAAAATTAAGAAATTTAATAAAAATTTTGGAAAATGATTAAAAATAAGGAAAAATTCAGAAAATTTTGGAAAAAACATTAAAAATCTAAAAATAATTTTGGATATTTTACAAGCTCAAAATAACACTGTTACACCTCGAACATGATTCAAACTTCCTCGAGAACTTCAATAAGTTCTGTAAACCATTAAAAATGGGCAAATTACTCATCAAATGCTGTGAAACACAGTCTTCGGGGGTGGAGGACTTGTGATATGGGTAAAAATAGAACTAAATCTGGACCATTCAAGTCGGGCACGAATCTTGAAGTTCTAAGGGGTAAAACGGTAATTTCACCTATAAACAGGTCCATGAGTGTAAATTGAGCATCTTTCAAGCCCGATAATCCAAAAATGGGTCTACCTTACTAGGTCTGGGTGATAGCCCATTGTAAATAAGTGTAACCCCCGTTCCCGTAAATAAATATTTTCTGAATATTTTCTGTATTTTTATTAATTATAATTTACCTTGTGTTAAATTCGTTTTGGATTCTCTATTAAAATATTTTCTAATCAAAAATTTTATTTATTTCGAATAATGGTATATTTTAACCTAGAATTCTATTTCTCTTTGATCTACTATTTATATTATATATTGTTTGGATTATTTTAATAAATTTGTTAAACTCGAATTTGCATTTTGATTTACACTTATTATTATTATTATTATTATTTATTTTTTTTTATCATATTTCTTATTATTTTATTATTATTATTAATTTTGACTGTTTATTAAAAATCCATTTCTATGTACTAACTGTATTTGTAATTATTTCAGATAAATTCTATATTGTACTGCAAATTATATTTTATTATAAATTATATTTTTATTATTCTGCTAGCGGTTCGGTACGAACGAAGATATTTCGAACAAAAGGATCAAAACTCGCTGGTAAGAAAGGAGAGAAAAACAAAGCAATGCCAAGAGCTCCGTCTATCAATGAACAACGGATAGACGGAGTTCTCTCTTTTTCATCTCGTGCCAGATGCAACAAAAGATTAGTCCTTTTTCCTTCTTGCGAACCACGGGAGCGCCCAGCGCCCAGAAGAGCAAGTGAATATTTGAGACAAGAAATGAATCCTAATTTTTGGATGACTGATCCTTCTAATCAAGTACATCTATTTCCTCTATTGGATCTAGAAACCCCAAACCCGCTTACCCAATAACCCTATACCATATAAATACCCTAATCTCTAACCCTAATCTTAATTCCCCTACTTTAACCCTAATCCCTACTGTTATACCCTGCCACTCTACCACTTCATCTTCCTCCCCTGTCATCCCCTACCTCCGAGAGCCCATCGCTGACTCTGAAACCCACCTTCTTCCCCGTTCACTGCCCCTCGTCGATCCATCTGATAGCCTCCAGCCTCATCGCCCTCGTCCCCAACCTCTGCTCATTCCGCTCATCCCCTTCGCCCTCCGACCACCTTCGTTCTCACCCTCTTCCTCAAACCCGTCGAGCCACTGCAGCCTCTCCACCCTCCGAGCATCCCTCGGCTGCTCCATCCTACCACCATCTCCCTCCTCGACTACCCCTGATCACAAGCTGCACCGTCGACCCCTATTACCATCACCCTCCTCATCTCCTCTGTTTCCCTCTCTGAAAATAGAGCAGCCGCACCTCCTCTTCTTCGACCTCCGCAACCAGCCGCCCGTGTTGTCCCTGTCACCGCTCGTCGCCATTGCCTTGGCCTCCTACCTGTTCAGCCCCGCCCCCATGTCTTCTTCTTCCTCTGGGTTCTCGTCGAACCCATCAGCATGCCATGGTCGCCTCCGCTCATCCTCCGAGCGCCCGTCGCTGCACCCCTCACCACAGTCGTGACCACCCATCGCTGCCTCTGCCATCGACCACCGATCCCCAAGCTCTCCTCTGTTTCCTCCCCAAAAGCAGAGTAAGCCACCATCTCCTGCAATCACCCCGAGCTCTGCCTGAGCCATTGCCAGCCATTATCGTGCCGAATCCCTGTGCCGCCCTCCTCTCAAGTGTCGTCGCTAGTCTCGATGTCGTGCCACGCCACTGTCTCTGCCGCTGCCAGAGCCAAGCCATTGGTTGTGTGCTATTTGATCAGAGTTAAACTTTTGAATGTCGGCCGTTCGATTCCATCGTGATTGGGATTGAGTGTTGGCTATGTGTTGTTTGGTATGGAGGTGGATCTTGGTGTTGCTGTGTTTTGCTGTTTTGCACGTAGCTCACAAATGCTTGCGTGTGTACGTGTTATTGTGGGCTCGTGTTTGTTGCTTAGGGATCCTTATCCCATTATTCTTAGTGTTCAATTTGGTCGTCTAACAGGAAAGTATCTTCTTGTACAATTTGTTGTTTTAGTACAAGCTTTTATTTAAAAATACTGCAAGTAGATCGTAGTTATGACTTCCCTTTGGCTTATCCTTTGATGATCTAATTTTACTCCTTATCAATTCCATGATCATAAGAGTCACAAACTTTCGTTGATATACTCATTTCACAACTATTTGGATCCATCTTATCATCTAATTATTTGAACACATGAAATTAAGAATCACCTTGACTTGTAAATGTATGTTGCATGATGTATGTGTTGATTTTACTACTTTTGGGTTGAGAAATAAATGTGACTTGCTGATTTGATATCTATTACACCTTGATTTGTATCACACCCTGATTTGATATCATGCCACTTGTTATATAAAAGAATTCACATATGCTGTTATTCTTGTCTTTACTTGCTGTTTCGACCCTGATAACATCAAAATATGAACTTGAGTTCTAAACATGAAATGTAGCTCCAAATTTCTAGTTTACTACCCTTTTGATGGAATTGAATTCCGAGTTATGGTTTGTGGGTTATTGCATTTCTGTGTCGTAGAATTCCAGATTCATAAATTTGTTGTGTCACTTTATTTTACAATTAAATTAACTATGCTACCTATAAGATAATGACTTGAAATTTTGCATGTTGATACTAGACACACTAGAGAACATTTTCTAATTTTTCTGGAATTAATTGATGAAATTTCAAACCTGTTTCATGCTTATAAACATAATTTTACAAATTCTGACTTAACACGAATTCTGTGTAGTTTGCTGTTTTGACACCAGTTCTACAACTTTCATGTAACTTGTTTATATGTGCTGGATTCAGCAAAGATTCTAGTTTCTAAATTTTCTGACGGATCTAGATTTGCATTTCTGCGGTAGAGAGAATCTCAGTTTTGGTGCAAAAACGTCTTGTTGTCCAGGATTGGTATTTTGTTATGTTTAATTCTTGCATTTTGTGATTTAGAACATGTTCCTTGCATCATATAATCTCTTGATACATCCTTGTCCTGTCCCGATTTTGTTCTCGTTATCTCTTGATCATGTTTATTTTATAATAAAAAGTAACAAGCTGAGGTTAAGGGAAAGATCTTGTAGTGGACAATATAAAAAAGTGTATTCAGAAGGGGGCCCATGTTTCCCTCATTTGGTTACATGATATGATTTGTATTAAATTTGTATAATTTGGAATACTCGATATGATTTGGTTAATATGATTTGGATTACTTGATACCTGAGTACACAGCCCTGTAGAATCCACTACGAAATCTAAACATAACTTGATTGTATGTAGCAACCATGTGGTAAAAATCTAGGACACATGAAGTGCTACCTAGATAGAATGAAACAATAGACTTAAGTTGACTCTAAGCACATGCATGATCATGTCTACCAGTTTTCTGATTTCGTTACAAGTTACATGATTTGGTTACATGATTTTGATTTAGAAGTTACATGATTTTGATTTAGAAGTTACATAATTTTGATTTAGAAGTCACCTGATTTGATTCATAAGTTTGCATGAACCCATTTCCGTTACTTGTTTTCCAGTTGCAAGTTGTTATCCTTCCGTTCATATGTTTATTTCTAGTTGCATCACACTTGACTTCGTTTTATTTCGTGTTCCTTGATTCTTGTCTTTGTTCCTTGTTATACCTTGGTTCTTGTTCTTTATTATATTTCCATTCTTGTACCCTTTCTTGTACTACTTGCGGTCCGAACTTGCACTAAGGGCGTTTGTCTTTGTTTCTTTATGTTTTCTTCTGCATGATATATACAAACTTTAGAGATGAGCTGTCAGAAGGAGTTGGGGAGCTAACGTTCTAGGCTTTGCTTGGGAAAATTTGCTTTGGTTGTTTTGTATTTGAGTTTATTTAATTCCTCTTGCTACTTGAAACTTGTAACGGGCGTGTTGTCCCGAAGTTTTACTTTTTGATCCAGATCTTTTATTTATTTGAGAAGTTTATATTTGTTCAAGTGATTTCTTTTGATTAATAATTTATTCATGCATGCGTGGTTGAGTATATTTTGTTATATTTCTTGTTATGATGTTGAGTCAATCCTACAGCTTATGAATGATAAAAATCGTTCGCTGGGCTTTGTTACGTACTCGTATTCTGTATTTCCTTTGGGAAGCGGGGCGTGACAATAAGCCCAGATCATTTAAAGAGTTATTTAAATTCATGATTATCCCTAAGAGTCGGTTTAAAACTAAATATCTTATCATGAAGGAATTTAAACCCAATTTCTTATAAAAAAACACCGGAAGTAGAGATAAATGATTATCTCGAAATTGTCCCAAGGCGACTCTAAATACTTCCCTAACCCTGCTAGAAAGTGGTAATCAATATTTTTCTCTACAAAGGCTCTCTAATATTCTTCTTAATTTCTGAATTAAGCGTCGAAGGGTCCGTCGTCGGGATCAATCCCAGTGTTTCAGACTTTTTGCAGGTCATCAAAGGTGATCGTCACCACACGAATCAAATTCTACGGCGCAAACGAGTCAGATCGTCAAGTCAATCGCAGTCAAAGGCAGTCAACACCATTGAAAGTCAAAAGGTCAAATTTTTTCTTGTTCCTCAAAAGAATCCACATCATCTGATTGCCCCCACACAAAAAAAGCAACAACATTCATATTAACAATGTAAACTTTAGTTTTATTGGCTACTCTAATTTGTTGAAGTCTTGTAATTAAAATAATTTATTTAAAGTATGTTTAATTTTTTCTATGCAAACGAGAAGAAAAACGATTTTACAGAGAAAAATAGATGTAAAAAATAATCTTTAGATCTAGAATTAAGAGTTCTTGATTTTGAGACTTGGACCTCAAAAAATTGAGCATCTACGCAGCTGTGATCAGCAAGTATAACTGACAACAATTGTCAAAACTATTGTTATGTTTTTTTAAATTTAATTAATTAATTAATTAATTAATTAATTAATTTAATAGTTAATTGAACCATCCACATCTATTAACAGATAAGTAAAACAACATCTCAAGGTAATTACGGAGGGAATTTTTTTTTTTATATGCCACTTTTCGAAACTATTTACAGAAGAAGACAGTTACCAAAGTATTTGCACTCGTGGACTCAACAACTAAACTCGTCGTTGGGAGTTTAGTTGTTTTAGGCTCGCCGTTGGGACACAGCGAGTATAGTTTTTTTTTCTGAGAAACTTGTTGTTCCCAACAACGAGTTTATTCAAAATTTTCAATGTAGACTCGTTGTTCCCAACAGCGAGGTTCTTTGTACTATAGACTCGCTATTGGGAATGACGAGTTAGTTTTAAAAAATTCTATGAAGTTTTTTTTGAAAATTCACTAAGTCCAACAGAGTGTTTCAGTCTCTGTGAAATTTCCTATATCCTCGCCGTTCTCAACAGCGAGTCTAGTATAAAGAACCTTGCTGTTGGGAACGGCGAGTCTTGTTTGATAATTTTGAACTACACTGGCCATTCCCAACAGCAAGTATAGTATGAAGACTGTCGCTGTTGGGAATATCGAGTATTTTTTGAAAATTTTGAATTGAACTCCCCATTGTGAACAACGAGTTTCTCAAAAAATTAGCATTAAACTCGTTGTGTCCCAACGACTTGTGGATTCAACAACTAAACTTTCTATTCTCAACAACTAAACTCGTCGTTGGTTGTTGAGTCCACAAGCACAAATACTTTGACAACTATTCTCTTTCTGTAAATAGTTTTGAAAAGTGGTATATAAAAAAAAATTCTAACAGAGGTAACTACCAACACGGTGCCACTTTAAAGAAGAAACTAGGTTTACCCGTGGACACGTGTCTACAGCACGTCTTCTGAACGATGCAATATTTGAAAAACACTGTAAACAGTAAAATATATGCAATCCTATTTGACTAACAAATCACATAGGTCAACATTTATATGCAATACCATCAGATTAGTGACTACATGATAAGTTATAAAATATAATTAGAATGTCATAAAATAATTACATACTAAAACAATTTGGGGGTGGTTTGGTTGGTTATAAAAAAATTGAAGAGAGGGAAAAACATTGTAGCGAAAGCAATTCTTGGATTTGATTTCATAAAAGTAGCTTCGGCTGAATATAGGTTTACTGTAGAAATAATTAAATGTTTGCTTTGTTTTGGTTGTAGTTATACTTTAGTGAAAGTTGTCACGCCCCGCTTCCCAAAATACGGGAATACGAGCACGTAACAAAAGCTCAGCGAATGATGTAAGCATCATCCATAAGCTGTACCAGTCTAACTCAACAATATGAATATAATCACAACCACACAAGAGGAAATAATCACATAAACGAAGAATGACTTCAATAATCAATGAAATAATCCATAACATAATATCCAACATCTGTGATAAAAACAAACTTCGGGTCAACAAAGCCCAAAAACAAAGTACAATAATAATAGCAATGCTCAAAATGAAATAGCATAAATCGATAATCAATGCAGTCTATTCCTTGAGCTCCAATCTCTAAAAGTGTTGCTCCCTCAGTCCTTCGGGTATTATTCCTTGAGTACCTGCAAACTCATGATCTAAAGTAGAAAAATAATGTCCGTTAAAGCAAGTCACGGACAGCAAGCAGTGAAAAACAAAGAACAAGAAAAGCATGGTATATCAAGAATAAGGGACTACGTCAAAGTCGATGTGCAATAACAAGGTTGGTGATAAAGTCAAGGGTCTATAATTAATTATGCAATAATCACTAGTTACAATTAATAATCAATGTCGATGACAATATTCAGGATCAAGCATGCAAGTGTCAATCTAGGGTTACTACTTATTTTATTAACTTATCTAATGCACGTAATACTGTGTCTCATACCACAGGTTCGGTGCATGCAAATAGTGATCATTTAGACTGTGATGGTGAACTCTACAGATCATGTACACGGCATAATAATAGTACTTTGCAATTAATAATTAACAATCGATACTCTACCTTCTATAACAATAATCAATGTAAGTAATAAGGGACCCTTACCAAGTACAGTCTCCGATTGTTCACTAACAAGTCAACCCTTAATACCCTGACTTGTTAATGTTTTATTACATCCTAATGTAAGCATGCAAGGAGATGTCAAGTTGTGTAATGCAAGGTGTAGCTAATTCTACTCGTTACATGCAAAGCATAAGTGTTTATAACAATCAATAAAACAAAGCATACGTTCTGGACAGCAAGACGTTGTTGTACAAAAATAAGTGTTTCCGTTGCTACAAGCAGCAAATCAGGATTCGTCAGAGGTTCCAGAAACTAGACTCTCCGCCGGTTCCAATGCATATATACATGACATATTACAATGTAAAACCCTGCAAAATAAAATGATTTATTTTGAATTATTAAATAATATTAAATTTGTAAAGTTGACTATTTTGACTATTTTCTTGAAATTGCAATTTTGCACGTGCAACACACGTGCAAAGTTAGGCAATTTTGAATTCTTAAAATTTTATGGTTAATGATTGATTTTTCTCATTTGTTTATGATATTTTAATTTTTAAATTTATTTAAATTAATTTGACTATTTTATGAATTTGTTAATTTTACACGTGCAAATATTTTTTTGGTGCAAATCTCCACTTTTAAATTTCTGAATAAATTATGCTATTTATAATTAAGTATATCCTAAATTTTGGGATTTTTCTGACTAAAGAAACTAATTTTATAAATACTTCGAAAGAGATGGGCTTTTATGTAAAAGGCCAATTTGGATCTCAAACAAATAATAAAAATTTGTTTTTTCTACTTTTTGGACTGACCAATATCATCATTAAAGATAAAACTTATTTAAAATATATTTGGAGACTACTTTGTAAACATTTAAACATATATGGTATTTTTGCAAATATGGAATTTAAGTTGGACCTTGTGCAAATATTTTTCTTGGAAACTAAAATTCATAAATTTTGTTTGGAAAATATAATATTTATTAGTAGATATTATTTATGAATTTTCTGGATTTTTCTGATATTTATTTGGCATATTTGCAAATATTACAAAGAGATGGACTTTTGTGCAAAATTGCCACTTTGAGTACAAATCCAAAATTTTTTAATTTCTGGGCTATGCTTGATGGTTGGATAACTTAGTAGTAAAAGGATTGGGTTTTATTTTAATCTATTTAACTTATTTAACTACTTTATTAAAGAAATGTCTATATATGTAAAGTTATAATTTATTAAGGGATGTTTCCATATAACTTGTAAAACCCTAAAAACTTCATATTTCGGCCTATTAAAGAGCCACTACAGCCGTCCCCCTCCTCTGAAAATATAAAATATTATTTTACTATTGGTTTTCATGGAGTATCGAAACAAGGATCTTGGATGTTTGCGAAAGAAAGGACTTTTCTTATTCTCTTTATTATTTCGGTTGATTCTTCAATAAGGTGAGTGACATATGTTTGATTTCTTGATGTTGTATGTATATTGTATGTGATGATTTTTCTATTAGAAAGCATGTTAGGGGATTGTGTGATGATATAATGAATTATTGAAGGATTGATGAATAAAGATTGAATCTTTTTATGAAAAATATGCTATTGATGATTAAAATTCTATATAGATAATTTAGAATGTTAAAGAACCTATTAGAAATCATGGGTATGTTGCTTGCTTGCTGATTTGATTGGTTTTAATGAGTATCTATGTTTTGTAATGCACAAAATTGATTAAAGATGAATTCCTCACTGTGTGTATGAAGATATAATATGTTCTTGAGGTTTAATGAGAAAAACTTGATGAATGGTTGTTATAATTGCATATATTCATGGGTAAACTATTTTAAGTAGTGGTATGTGTGTTTAATAAATTACAAGAAGGGTTCTTGGATCAAAAAGATCAAGTTTTGAGGGTTGGAGTGTTTCTTGATTTTTCGGGACTAAAGGGTTTCAACCGAAATTAATTTTTTGTACAGTAATTTTGACCCTGTTAACATAATTAAAATAAATAAATTTGTGAAAATGATTTGTAGTTTACGTTTTCTAGTTTTCAGAAATTTCGACGGATCTTAATTCCTATTTTCGATGCATAAGTTATTGTTGTTTTACTGCAGTCATATCGTATATTCCAGATTCTGAACTATGTGATTACTGAATGAAATATTATTTTAAAACTAATATTAAAAGTAGAATTTGCACTCTATATTTTGTTGAGTATGTTTAAACATGACTGGGATCAATCCCTAATTTTTGTGAAATTAATTAGTAACTTTTGTATCTCATTTCATGCTTATGAAACCAATCGATATATCTCCAAACTGCATGTTGTTCAGTAAAGAATTATATTTTTAACCTGATTTTATTCGTTTTTGATGAAAATTTTGTGAATATAAACTGTAGCCTAATTTTTTCTATTTTTCTACCCCTTTGACGGATCTGGATTTCGAATTGTATTTTGTGAATTATCTCTGTTTTAGTACTGCTATGTCTGAACTTACACACACACACACACACACACACACACACACACACACACACACACACACACACACACACACACACACACACACACAGAGAGAGAGAGACTTTCATATATACCCTGTTTTGAAGAAGTTGTCGAAAATTGATGTTTTGTGAAATTTTGATTGAATCTTGATTGTATTAATTCTGAAGTTAAATTGAACATTATACTACTCCTATTTGATGGATCTTGATACTTTAACTGATGCTTAAACACCCTACACACATATATATATACACTACTTTTACTGTTTAAAAGAGTTTTTATGAAAATTTGTTCTTTTATGATCATGATGAGATTTTGATTAGTTTTATAAACTCCAGTTTGTTAAAGAAGTTGTATTTGATCATCTCAGGAATTTTATTTTACAAATTTGTGACTTTACAAAGATTTAACTAAGTATCAGTAAAAAGGGGCACGAAATTCAAGCTATGATTTTCTCGACATGTCTGTCGACTGCCTGGTTTTGAACTAGAAGTGTCGATCGACTGTCAATTATTTTGATTTTTGGATTTTTGCATGTCGGTCGACCGGCCACTTTTGAACTGAGTTCGACGGTCGACTGTCAGTACTTTGGCTGACTGTTTTGGTTGAGTCTTTCCTCGTTTTCTTGAACCATTGTTTCTTCAATATTATGGATTATTGGTCTACTATTTTAGATGATATTTTTGCTACAGATTACAGTATTTTACAGAGAGTTATATTTTGATTATAATAGAATTTAAACTGTATTTCTATTACTTTATAAAGTGAAATATATACGGTTTTCGATGGAATTGATGTTTTGTGATACTCTATGACTTCAAAATATGATTCTCAGTTATTTAGTGGATTTTATATCTTATTTCAATTCTGGAAATTTATGATATATTAAATAAACTTGGATTTTGTTGATTTAAGAAGTTTTCTTGATATAAATATTTTGATGATGAAATTATGAGTTTTAATGAAAGAATTTGTGTTGATATTCAATTTTTGAATCTCTAGGAGTTGAGTGGGAGTTCTGTGAACCGGCAGATGAGATTTTGTGAATTATTACCAGTTGGGTCTTGGGGTTGTTGTTGTGGAATTAAGTCTGGCAGGATACACTAAATCTAAAGAGGGAGAATTTGTGTTTTAATAATTATCAACTTAAGGACAGACACTAATGGAGATGTGATGGAACTTGGAAAACATGAGAATATGCTCTTGGGGTCCAGTCCAATGGATGCGTTACAGGACTGTATGTGTTCTGTCTTCAGAGGACTATTTAGTATGTTCACGTGTCGAGGGTCTGTAGGCATATTCACGGGACATACATGTAAATTCGCATGTCGAGGGTCGACGGGCCTATTCACGGGATGTGCCTGTGTACTTGCACGGCGAGGGGCGGCAGGTGGGGTACACGGTAGGGAGGTGATTTTTCGGTTTTTGAGATATTCTTACATGATGCTTGCACGTTGAGGGTTGTGTGATACCGATTCGCGGAGTATTCTGGATCTTGTTTCCGTCACCGTAGTAGGATTAGTTGCATAACGGGGGATCTAACTCTATAAAGTGGAGAACGATAAGGACTTGCATCGGACCTATGTAGTATTGAATGGATAGAATCCGACAAGTATGCATTAGAGAGTCATCATAGTGCATTTGTGTTTTCTTGACTTGGTTTTATGCATGTTTATTTTCTGTTTTCCTACAATTGACACTTAGTCTAGTTTTACCTGATGTTTTCATGTTTTATTTATTGTTGTTTCATATTCTTTTTGTTACTACTGTCGGTATGTGTTGTTTATGACTTTATTTCCTTATGTTTTATTTATATTGTATTTTTTGATGTCACTCACACCGTTATGGCTGAACCATGTAGTTTTGAGAGTTAGGGTTATCTCTAGCCTCATGTTTTACAGGTAGGTACCATTATCTTGGGATTGGATGTATGTGGTAAAATGATAATGTGGCTTATGTAAATTGTAAAAAAATGTGTTGTAAAAGAAAAGAAAATGTAATTCAAGGTGTTTAATTTTCAGCTGTGCTTTGTAAACAATGGATGTAATAAAAAGTTTTAATTTTTCCTGTATTTGGTTGCTATGTTTATGATTACATTGAAGTTGATTCTGGAATTTGTGCCAAGTATTTCTATTTTTATTTATTGAAAATTCGGGACGCTACATACAATCACAGGAACTGGGTGTAAAATTTTATTCTTTGCTAATTTTATGTTCAGGCAGCAGGTTAAAGGTCATGTTCATATATATATATATATATATATATATATATATATATATATATATATATATATCAGGTCTGAAAATTTAGCAATTAATTTTACAAAAATTTAGGGTGACTCATAGTCATGTCTAGCTACAACCAGATTAATTTTAAATTTTAATTCTCCTTTTAACCTTTTCTTTTAATTAACAATTCATGTTGATACATATATAACGGTGAATCTGAAAACTTAGACCTAGCAGCATTAAAAATCTGATATCTTGCACATTATAACTCGGAATTCAGATCTGTCAAATGTCTGAAAAAGTACTTACAGAGTTACAATTGTTGTTTACAAGGTTCAGTTAAATTCCTACAGCAACAGGTTCAAAACTGTAATGCAATATGAAACAGACCGCAAGTCAGCAAATAGATTAATATGAATTGACAATAATTGAACACGCAAGCTTGCGATTTCATGACAATTAATCAACAGTAAATTCCACTTAATTATCAACATGAAATTTTAACATTTATGAGGCATCTCATGGCAATTAATTCACGAAAATCATATTCAATCAAAACATTCAAATCACCAATCAAACCTATAACATGGTACTAATTTGTATTCATATATTACGTGCATATGCAATTGAATGATAGGGCATGGGTTTGAGTCAAAGATAACGACACGAAAAGAGAATTATCACTTGGTTTCGCGGATGAATCCGTGATAACCTCTTGAACAAATATCAAGCAAAGATTTATACGATGATTGGATTATGAACTACTTGCGGGGATCAATGAAATTCTTGAACGCTAAAGATAAAGGGGTTCAAGAAGACTTGCCTTATATGACGATTAATCCGAATATGATAGAATAACGGGATGAGAATCCCGATGGCAACGATGCACATGCAAACAACGTAACAATAACCACATGCAATCAACGGCAAACGGCAAGAACATCAACCACAGCACGAACACAGTGACAACAACAAGCAGCAATCAGCAAGATCGACGGCGATGGTTGCTGTAGTGGCGGCAGCAAGGCAAGAGGGACTCGGTGGTCAAGTAGGAGGGTGCAGTCAAGGTCGGAGGGCATCAATAGTGGAGGTTCGACGGGGCCACAAGGGGAAGAGGGTGGCGTGGTCGTGGGATGCAGGCGACAAGGGTCGAGGTCACTGGCGGTGGAGGAAGGCGATGGCGACAAGGTTGCTTGGGGTAGTCGAGCAGTGGTGGAGCAGCAACGGGGGTCACGAGGATGAAGGTGGTGGTGTTGGCGTTGGTGTGTGGTCGACGACAGCGGATGCGGGAGAGGTCGAAGATGGGGATGAGGGTGCAGCGTCGTCGACGAAGGGTTGCGGTGATGGTGGTCGAGCTCGGGGTGGAAGACGTGGGGGAACTGTGATGGATGGTCTCAACGGGTGAGAGGCAGTCGGGGGAAAAGGGTGTTGGCGTCGGGGTTTCACAGGGAAGGATAAGAAGGTGGAGGGTTTGCACAGTAGAGGTAGGGGTTGAACAATAGGAGAAGATGAAGAGTTTAGGGTTTGGGCGGTGGATTAAGAAGAAGAGAGAGAGAGAGCAACGGGGGGATTAATCAGGTAGTTAAGAGATACTGGGGATCATAGGGAGGAAATCTGGGGATTGGTTGTTAGTGGGGATTAGGGTATGTGGGTTTGGTTTTGGGTTAGGATTCAATAAGAGATGGGTTGGGTTTGGGATCCAAAATACAATTAAATAAGTTTATTAATTTCATAATTAGGATACGCAAGACACTAGGATAAAATGAGAATAGAGTGCACAGAGACAATCTCAGGGTTCAGCAAGCGAAATAAAGAAAATAGATTGAAGAAATACAATTTGTTGCAGATGAAAAAAAATCCATAATGAAAAAATAAATAAAAGATCAAATTACAAGAATGAGAACAGAAAAGAGTTACAGAAGAAAATTCGAAAAAATCGGAAACATGGGATACAAAAGTAATTTAAAACAGTTTTTTATTTTTTGTTTTACATGAAATTAATCCAAAATTAGGGATTAATTAATTTTATTTAAGCTTAATCTCTAATATTTTGGATGAGTTAATTAAGCTTAATTAGATTGAAACTAATTAACTTTTAATACCTAAATTTTAATTAATTAAGAAAAGACTAATTAAATCACAACAATTAAAGCTTTTCTTAATTAAGATTAGTGTGATTTTAATTAGTCTTTCTTAATTAATTAAAAGTAGGGATTAAATGTTAATTAATTTCAAAACTCAAATAAATATCAACTACTTCACACAACATAAAGTATAAATCTGAATGTGACTACTGTAGCTACAGTAACGGGCGGAAAATATCTTTTGTGAGCATAAATCTGGACCGTTGATTTTCTTCCAATTGAAGGAGAGCCACTTGATAGTTTTTTTTTTTTTTTTTTGAATTACCTTGTGTTTTATTATATAGATAGAAAACAAAGAAAACAGTAAAAGCATAGTATGCCAAATAAAAGCATAGTAATCTGTATCTTTATTGTGTTGAGGCATAGTAATCTGAATCAGCGTGTGGAGGCAATAGGGGAGCTATGAAATGCCTCCGGATGGAAGAAGAGGAATAGGAGGCAAGGTGGGTCAACGATCAATCATGCTATTCAGACCGATGGTACTAGTACAGCAATGGAGACAGTTTGGCTGGCATCAGGGGCAGAGTCTCATTGTATCTAGATCTCAGTAGCGTGCATTGGGGTTTTTAGAACAATTTGTATTTTTCCGCTTTCTAGTTGTCTGCATGTTGTTTTCATAGTTTAGTGGTGGTAGATCGTCGTTATTTTTATTGTGTTGTTTTATCTACTAGATAGACTATGTATGGCAAGAACTATGTAAGTAGTACTACTCTATTTCTTTAATATTACATCAATGAAACAATGATGGGGTCATCTTTTATAAAAAAAAACATAGTAATCTAAGGGCCTGAAAGAATCCAAGATCCACATGGAAGAATCTCACGAGCAAGTAGTATCAACCAGAAGCTCATCTCCATGAATTGTAGCCACAACACGTGACATGATCCCCTCTTTTTCCCCTATCCTCTCCTTCTAGTGGCAGAACCATTATCACGGTCCTCACATCTATGGTCCTATGGTCCATGGATACCAAAGGACCACCACCACTGATCCATTTAATCTTTTGGCCGTCCGCACCATCAATATCGAGTGGCCAAGATTCCACTAATCATGTGGTTTCTGTGTTGACGCAGATGTGGTTGCAGGGTTGTTCTTTACAACCGCTTCAGATGCCAGCCATTTGTCCAAAAAAACTAATTGTAATGAATTGTGTACTTCTGGAATTGAACACATCGTAAGTTGCTTGTTTCCTTGCAATATTGAACGTTGAAAACAAGCGGCACCGTTTGTTTCAGTAGTAAACCGCTTCAAACGGGTCCCACCTTTTCAATGTTACATGTGAAGCACACAAGATTGAAACAAAATGCAACAACTTTTGCAACTATTTCCTCAAAACTTTTGCAACTAGTTAATTTCAAGTAACGCTCATAGTTTTGATGCTAATTTGTTTCTTGTCACTAGATCTCCTTATTGGTTGATTCGGGAGAGGGGGAAATGAAAAAAAAAAAGAAATACTATAGTGATGACAACCTTGTTTTAAAAATAATTATTGTTCGGAACAAGCTAATTGATATACATACAGTAAGAGATGGATGCAGGTAAGTCTTTATTTCAGATCTCTTAGAGCATCCACACTCGTGTGGTATATAGATAAAATTCATATTATAGTAATTAGAGCATTGCAGGTATTTTGCCATTTTTTGACTTTTAAGCTATAGTAGAAAGCTATATTTGAGAGATATAGCAATATGCATGATGTGGTATAGATAACGTGGCCCAATCAGGGCCATCAGATCTCCTCAGATTACGCTCCCCTGTGATCATCATGTCAATAAGTCCAACGGGCTTCTGCCAACTCCAGCCCACAGGCAAACACGGGTCTGACCCGGCTCGTTAGGGCCCCAGACCCGTTTACCCATGCCTATAAATACCAGACCTCCTCCTCACTTTCAAAGATAATCACTTTCCCCACCTGAACCCTAGCTACTGCTACTTTCTCAGTGACTGACTAGATCGTCGGAGGGCCTGTCTCTGGGAACTCTCCCGGAGTCTCCAGGCATTGTGCAAGTCCGAAGATCCGAGCCAAGCTCCCAATATCCGAGCCGAGCTACGAGCCTCAACCTACTCCTTGCAACTCCAGAGCCGGTCCTACGCCACGGGGGATCAGACCAACGTCAGTGTGGTGCCTTCCGCTTCACAAAATACAAGAACTCATACCTATTGCCCCCACACCCAAAAGAAAACAAGCAGGATCAGGTTGGCGCCGTCTGTGGGAACCGCGCGACACCTACATAGGTCTGGTCCTGCCCGAGGACACCCCCTCGAACCCAGGCTCTTCGATGGCTACCAAAGCCAGAAGGGCTGTCACTTCTGGACGCCGTCCAGACCCTCCTCCCCTTCAAAGCCACATGGACGCCCAAGGCTCCAACCAATCGCGGGTCAATGGCACCCCCGGACCCGGACCAGGTGCTTCACACTCTGTTGCAACCGATCTGCGGTGCGTAATCCAGAACCGGCAGGCTAGGCGAACAAGGAGAGGGGCCGCTTCCAACTCGGTCCCGAACCAGGACAGGTTGCCGACCCTAGAATGAGAACCAGGGCACAGCTACTCACCTCGAGGGCTTCCCCCCTCCCGTGGCCCTGTGGATCCGGCCCCCGTCACGAGGGCCGAGTTCCAAAATTTTAGGGACGAGGTCCTTCAGGCAATCCAAGGCGGTGCTAGAACTGAGGCGTGCAACAACTCCTATCCCCAGTCAGAAGCTAGGGGTGGCGAATCCCACGGATCGGCCTGCCCACTAGGATAAGAAGACGCAGTCCTTCAATGCCTCCGGGAAATGGAGAATCGCCTGGCCCATCTTAGCGAGGGCGGGCAGATGCCAGGGCACGGTTACAGACCGAACCGACCCCCATTCTCCACCCATATCTTAGAAACCGAGATCCTCAAAAATTTTAGGCCTCCCCAATTTGAAACATACAAAGGAGAGGGTGATCCTGCTGATCACATGGAAGGGTTCAAAATCCTCATGCTGATTCATAGCGCCTCGGATCCTCTCCTATGCCGTGCCTTCCTTGCCACCCTGTGTGGTCCGGCTCGGGAATGGTTCTCGAAACTTACCCCCGACTCGGTCTTCTCCTTCGACTAGCTGGAAGCGAGTTTCCTAGCCCATTTTGTGACCAGCCGAAAAGTGGAGAAGACAAGCGCGTCACTTCTGGACCTCAAACAGAAAGAAAGGGAACCCCTTCGCGAGTTCGTTTGTAGATTCACTGCCGAGGTGAGGTCGATGTCCTCTCTCGATGCGGGCATGGCCTTCACAGCTTTGCGGCACAATGTTCGCCACTGCCAGCTCAAAGCGTCCCTGGCCAAGAAACCGCCCATTGACTTTCCCGACCTCCTCAACAGTGTTGAGAAGTACATTCGGGCCGAAGAAGCCCTACACCCCGAGGGTGATGTGTCGAATTTATATACAAATATTTGTACTCATTTACCTATTAAAATGATTTGTTTTCGTTGATATTGTCTATAATTCATCTTATTTCTATTTGATTTCATTTAATTAATTATTTTTGAAGAAATAATATTTTTGATGCAAAAAAGTAAAGAATTGTGGAAAAAATCAACAAACAAAGTAAAATAATTGATTTATAAATTTTTATTGTCTTGTTGAGTTAAAATTGTGACGAATAATTTTAAAAGGATTTTTATACGCTAATATGATATAAAGTTAGTTTAATTAATTTTAAACTAATTTAATTTATTTTATTTAAAAAATCCTCACTTCAGATATTATTTTGTGTATGCAGCAGCACGTGGTGGAAATAAAAGGAAGAAAAGAAAGAAAGGGAAGTAAATAAAATTCTGGGTTATAAAAGGAAGGAAATAAAGGAAGAATGTGGACTTTTATGCAAAAAGCGCAACCCTAATTCTCCTTCCCGTTCTCTATAAGAAGAAGAAAAGAAGAGAGAGATGATCAGGAGGTGACGGCTGATATCTTAATAGCAAATTAAAAAAAAAAAAAAAAGTAGAAACGGAAAGAGAGAGAGGCAGAGCTCTCTCTCCTCCGTGGCGTCGACAAGAAGTGAAGCACAAACAGAGAGAGGATAGTGCTCAGAGGGTGACGTGGCATCAAAGAGACAGAAGCAACAGCAGTGACCAGGCGTGTTCGACCTGGCGACTTTGACGTGAGGCCTGCATGTGCGGTCGCTGACAGGCGGGCGAGCTCGAGTTTGCTGACGCGGCGACGCAGACCCGGGTTGACTTCAGCGCTGGGTTCGAGACAGCAGCGACGTAACCTCGGGACTGGGTTTGCATTAATTTTTTATTATTATTTGTTGTATCTCATCTTCTTCTCTCTATTTTTTAGATGCAATCCAAACATTGTTATTAATTGCAATTTAAATATGAACTGAGTTTATTGCTCTAGAGGCTAAGGTGTAGCCAAGTTTTGTAGAACACAATTTTTAATTTCTTATTATTACTGTATTTTTCCTGGTTGTGTTTTAATTTTTATTATTTATGCGTACAACATGGTGGATAGACATTTGTATGATTTTTCAAATCATAAAGAGACCGAACAGGTTATTTGTGATTAATAAAAATTAACACCGTATATTGGAGGACGTGACCGTTAAGAAATCTAATTTCTCAATTAATAATTTGATGGATAGGCGAAGAATTAGTTGAGATAATTTTTAGACTTCGTTGATAGAGTGGTTAATATCTTTAGGATTTTGGTCGACAATTGGGAAAGATAATATTTTTATTTATAAGGAATAATAATTTATGTGTGTGATAAACGAGGTGAACCAAGAGCCCTAGAACTAATTTTACCATTAAACAAAGTACAAGAGCTTCATAGTTTCACAGCCCTCTCTCTCTTCACCAATTTAGTTAGATTTAGTTAGATTAATTTAATTTAGTTATTTTATCCATATAAAATTCGATCTTCCAAATAGTGATTCATCTAGCGATATCGGTACTCAGTAAAATATCTAGTCCCTGTGGGTTCGACACTCTATTCACCTATCTATATTACTTGTGCAATTTTGTACACTTGCAAATATCAACATCAAGTTTTTGGCGTCGTTGCCGGGGATTAGTTATTCTTTTATTGATATTAAAAATTGCTAGATTATTGCTAGTTTGGATTTTTTTGTAATTATTTTTCTTTTATTATTATTTTACATCTTTATTTTCTTTTGACTAACTTTTTCTTTTATTTATTTTTCTTATTTTATTTTTTTAGTTTTTCTTTTTTTTTTTTCGATACTGATATTTCAGGACATACACGTACATTATCATGGGAAACGATGAGAACAGACCTTTGAGAGACTATGCTATGCCCTCAATTTATGAGTCAAGCATAAAGAAGCCGGTTATTGAAGCTAACGATTTTGAAATTAAACCGACAATGATTCTAATGATTCAACAGACTGTTCAATTTTGGGGACTATCACACGAGGATCCTTACGCTCACATTGCAGATTTTTTAGAAATTTGTGACACTTTCAAGCACAACGATGTATCAGACGATGCAATTAGACTGAGACTCTTTTCTTTTTTCCTACGAGATAAGGCGCAGGCTTGGCTACATTATCTACCACCCGGTAGTATTACTACTTGGGAGGGACTTGCACACAAATTTTTAGCCAAGTATTTTCCGCCAGCAAAGACAGCAAAGCTAAGAAATGATATTTGCACATTTATTCAATTTGAGAATGAATCTTTGTATGATGCATGGAAAAGGTTTAAAGGGTTATTAAGAAAGTGTCCTAATCATGAACTACCGAATTGGCTGCAAATGCAAACATTCTATAATGGTTTGGGAGTTACACATAGATCTATGGTTGACGCAGCAGCTGGTGGTGCACTGATGAGCAAAACTTACCAAGCAGCCTATAATCTTTTAGAGGAGATGACATCAAATCATTACCAGTGGTCCTCAGAGAGAACGATGCCAAGAAAAGTGACTGGAATTTTTTAACTTGATCATTTTTCTACTTTAAATGCAAAAAATGATATTTTCTATAAACAGGTAGAAAATATAAATTTTAATGTTATGCAATCTAATATGATTTGTGATCTTTGTGCAGGAAATCATTCAAGTTCATATTGACAAGTGGGGAACCCTTTTGCTCCATCAAATGCCGTAAATGAAAATTTTGTGTCAAACTTTCAAATGCAAAACAATCATTATGCAAACACATACAATTCAGGATAGAGAAACACCCCCAATTTTTCATGGAACAACAATCAAGAAGCAGTTATACACCCTCAAAATTTTTCACAGGAAGAAAAGAAGCCGACACTTGAAGACATGTTTATGCACTACATGCAAAAGACAGATTTGGCAATCCAAAATGTTACAAATTCAACTTCGGCTTCCATTCACAATCTTGAGGTAAAAATCAGTCAAATTTCAAATATTCTTAATGAAAAAACTGCAGGAACATTACCGAGCAACACATTTGTCACCCCAATGGAGGATGTCAAAGCAATAACACTAAGCAGCGGGATGACAAGTGAGCAACCACAAGAAGAAAATGAAGAACATAATGTGGTTGAAAAGCAAAGTGAGATTGAACAAATTGTGGAGGAACAAATTCAGCATGAGCAAGTAACTTTTGATATTTTTAATTCCATAAATTTTCCTCCTGAAGAACAGTCATCTATTCAAGTAAGTGAAACTCATTTAATTGTGGGCGAGAAACATAAGGCTAAATTTGAAAAATCACATATAGAAGTATGTCCAACAAATTCAACAAATTTTGAACCTAAAAAAGAAAATATTTTTGAACATGTTATGTACTTGGATGCTGAACCTTCTATTTATTCATTTTTGCAGCATAAATTCAAAGAGGTGGGGGAATCAAAGACATCATCATCACGAAGGAAACGCCTCAAATTGGAGCTTGAACCTGATCCACATCAGAAGAGAAAAATTAGAAAGGATGTGTTAATATTGTTGGATCTTGGCGTTACTTAACCATCTCACCCCCATGTCTGGCTGATCAACCTACTCCTTGCAACTCCAGAGCCGGTCCTACGCCACGGGGGATCAGACCAACGTCAGTGTGGTGCCTTCCGCTTCACAAAATACAAGAACTCATACCTATTGCCCCCACACCCAAAAGAAAACAAGCAGGATCAGGTTGGCGCCGTCTATGGGAACCGCGCGACACCTACATAGGTCTGGTCCTGCCCGAGGACACCCCCTCGAACCCAGGCTCTTCGATGGCTACCAAAGCCAGAAGGGCTGTCACTTCTGGACGCCGTCCAGACCCTCCTCCCCTTCAAAGCCACATGGACGCCCAAGGCTCCAACCAACCGCGGGTCAATGGCACCCCCGGACCCGGACCAGGTGCTTCACACTCTGTTGCAACCGATCTGCGGTGCGTAATCCAGAACCGGCAGGCTAGCGAACAAGGAGAGGGGCCGCTTCCAACTCGGTCCCGAACCAGGACAGGTTGCCGACCCTAGAATGAGAACCAGGGCACAGCTACTCACCTCGAGGGCTTCCCCCCTCCCGTGGCCCTGTGGATCCGGCCCCCGTCACGAGGGCCGAGTTCCAAAATTTTAGGGACGAGGTCCTTCAGGCAATCCAAGGCGGTGCTAGAACTGAGGCGTGCAACAACTCCTATCCCCAGTCAGAAGCTAGGGGTGGCGAATCCCACGGATCGGCCTGCCCACTAGGATAAGAAGACGCAGTCCTTCAATGCCTCCGGGAAATGGAGAATCGCCTGGCCCATCTTAGCGAGGGCGGGCAGATGCCAGGGCACGGTTACAGACCGAACCGACCCCCATTCTCCACCCATATCTTAGAAACCGAGATCCTCAAAAATTTTAGGCCTCCCCAATTTGAAACATACAAAGGAGAGGGTGATCCTGCTGATCACATGGAAGGGTTCAAAATCCTCATGCTGATTCATAGCGCCTCGGATCCTCTCCTATGCCGTGCCTTCCTTGCCACCCTGTGTGGTCCGGCTCGGGAATGGTTCTCGAAACTTACCCCCGACTCGGTCTTCTCCTTCGACTAGCTGGAAGCGAGTTTCCTAGCCCATTTTGTGACCAGCCGAAAAGTGGAGAAGACAAGCGCGTCACTTCTGGACCTCAAACAGAAAGAAAGGGAACCCCTTTGCGAGTTCGTTTGTAGATTCACTGCCGAGGTGAGGTCGATGTCCTCTCTCGATGTGGGCATGGCCTTCACAGCTTTGCGGCACAATGTTCGCCACTGCCAGCTCAAAGCGTCCCTGGCCAAGAAACCGCCCATTGACTTTCCCGACCTCCTCAACAGTGTTGAGAAGTACATTCGGACCGAAGAAGCCCTACACCCCGAGGGTGATGTGTCGAATTTATATACAAATATTTGTACTCATTTACCTATTAAAATGATTTGTTTTCGTTGATATTGTCTATAATTCATCTTATTTCTATTTGATTTCATTTAATTAATTATTTTTGAAGAAATAATATTTTTGATGCAAAAAAGTAAAGAATTGTGGAAAAAATCAACAAACAAAGTAAAATAATTGATTTATAAATTTTTATTGTTTTGTTGAGTTAAAATTGTGACGAATAATTTTAAAAGGATTTTTATACGCTAATATGATATAAAGTTAGTTTAATTAATTTTAAACTAATTTAATTTATTTTATTTAAAAAATCTTCACTGCAGATATTATTTTGTGTATGCAGCAGCACGTGGTGGAAATAAAAGGAAGAAAAGAAAGAAAGGGAAGTAAATAAAATTCTGGGTTATAAAAGGAAGGAAATAAAGGAAGAATGTGGACTTTTATGCAAAAAGTGCAACCCTAATTCTCCTTCCCGTTCTCTATAAGAAGAAGAAAAGAAGAGAGAGATGATCAGGAGGTGACGGCTGATATCTTAATAGCAAATTAAAAATAAAAAAAAAAGAAGAAACGGAAAGAGAGAGAGGCAGAGCTCTCTCTCCTCCGTGGCGTCGACAAGAAGTGAAGCACAGACAGAGAGAGGATAGTGCTCAGAGGGTGACGTGGCATCAAAGAGACAGAAGCAACAGCAGTGACCAGGCGTGTTCGACCTGGCGACTTTGACGTGAGGCCTGCATGTGCGGTCGCTGATAGGCGGGCGAGCTCGAGTTTGCTGACGCGGCGACGCAGACCCGGGTTGACTTCGGCACTGGGTTCGAGACTGCAGCGACGTAACCTCGGGACTGGGTTTGCATTAATTTTTTATTATTATTTGTTGTATCTCATCTTCTTCTCTCTATTTTTTAGATGCAATCCAAACATTGTTATTAATTGCAATTTAAATATGAACTGAGTTTATTGCTCTAGAGGCTAAGGTGTAGCCAAGTTTTGTAGAACACAATTTTTAATTCCTTATTATTACTCTATTTTTCCTGGTTGTATTTTAATTTTTATTATTTATGCGTACAACGAGGTGGATAGACATTTGTATGATTTTTTAAATCATAAAGAGACCGAACATATTATTTGTGATTAATAAAAATTAACACCGTATATTGGAGGACGTGACCGTTAAGAAATCTAATTTCTCAATTAATAATTTGATGGATAGGCGAAGAATTAGTTGAGAATAATTTTCAGACTACGTTGATAGAGTGGTTAATATCTTTAGGATTTTGGTCGACAATTGGGAAAGATAATATTTTTATTTATAAGGAATAATAATTTGTGTGTGTGATAAACAAGGTGAACCAAGAGCCCTAGAACTAATTTTACCATTAAACAAAGTACAAGAGCTTCATAGTTTCACAGCCCTCTCCCTCTTCACCAATTTAGTTAGATTTAGTTAGATTAATTTAATTTAGTTATTTTATCCATATAAAATTCGATCTTCCAAATAGTGATTCATCTAGCGATATCGGTACTCAGTAAAATATCTAGTCCCTGTGGGTTCGACACTCTATTCACCTATCTATATTACTTGTGCGATTTTGTACACTTGCAAATATCAACATCAGAGGGCATCAAGGAGGCTACGATCAAAGGGAGACGGAAAGAGAAAGACACTGTGTAGTACCCTGTATTTTTAAATACTATTTTTGAGATTTGAAAATGAATTAAAATGATTTTCTGGATATTTATCTTTTACACGTGCAGAACACGTTCAAATATTTTTGGTGTAAATATCTAATTTTATATTTTTAATAAATTTTCCTACTTATAATAGAGTATATTCTAAATTTTGGGATTTTTCTGAGTAAAGAAACTATTTTTATAAATATCTCAAAAGAGAGGGACTTTTATGTAAAAAGCCATTTGGATCTCAAATAAATTATGAAAATTTGTTTTTACTGATTTTTGGGCTTTCCATGGTTATCATTGAAATTAAAATATATTTAAATTTTATTTAGAGTTGATTTGGTAAAGATTTAAACAAATATGGTGTTTTTGCAAATATGGAATTTATGTTGGATCTTGTGCAAATATTTTCCTGGAAAGTAAAAGTCAGATATTTTATTGAAAAAATATAATATGTATTATTATATATTATTTCTGAATTTTCTGGATTTTTACGAATATTTTATGATGTATTTGCAAATATTACAAAAAGAATGACTTTTGTGCAAAATTGCCACCCTGAGTCAAATCCGAATTTTCTTTATTTCTGGGCTGTTTTGGATTGCTGGAAAACTCAGTGGTAAGAGGATTTAATTTGGTTTTGATTTACTTAACTTATTTTAACTAAGAAATGTTTATATATGTAAAGTTATATTTTGAAAGGATTATTTTGCAAATATGTTTCAAACCCTAATTCTTCATTTCCGGCCTGTATAAAAGGTGGAGTGCAGCCGTCTTTTGCTGTACAATATAAGGTTTATTATTTTTATTTTTTCTTGGAGATTGAAAGGGAAGATCTTGGATTTCGCAAAGAATGGTTTTGCTTATTCGATTAGATTTCTTCATTTGAGGTGAGTGATATAATTATTTTGTTGTTTAGTTTGTTTTCTTTGATTTGTGTATGTAGTATGCGAATGATATGAATGTTTTGATTGATCTTGGATGTCGAATTTCATCTATTAGAAAGCATGCTAGGGTTTGGTATGAATATGTATATTGGATGGATGGATGAAAAATTGGATCTTTGAGAAGAACCCTAGATATTTGCATGTGAATGATTTTAGATTTGTCGGAGAACCTAATATAAATTGTGAGTAGACTTTTTCTTTTGGATTATTGATTTGATTGAGTATGATGGATGTTATGCATTAATTAATTAAAGATGAGATTTTTGGGACTATTGGTGAGTTGGATGAAAACAACTTGGCCATGTTGATGATAAATCTGTTTTGTTTATGAATCAACTATTGAGATTAGTTGAGATTGAGTTGAGAAATTTTGAGAATGAATAATGGTTTAGATGACCATGTTTTAAGGATTTGAGTTATGATGACTAAAATTTGATATTTAGTTGAATTTGAGGAAATATATCCAAATTGGTGATTTTTCTTTTGAGATTTAGTTTTGATGTGGTTTGGATCTGAATACGAAACTATTCAGTGATCAACAAATTTTAGAAACTATATTTTGATTATATGCACAATTTATGTTTTATTTGAAAGAAATTTACAAACCACAACTTTTATAAATTCAAGTAGTTTTGATTTAGTTTTATGGACTATTATACGTCTTACAAGTTGTATTTGATCGTATAAGAAATATGCCTTTTGTATAAATCGTTTTTGTAAAGTAAAACAACATATCGGTTGAAATGTGCACAACCAAAGTATGCAGTCTGTAGACCGACAGTCGACTGGCATGACTTCTCGGTCGACTGATACGACCCGACTGCTGTGTTCTTTAGTTTTCTTAAAATATCCTTCTGGACAGTCGACCTATTTCCTTTTCAGTCGACTGCTATACTTAGAATATTTTCTTCAAAGATTATTGGATTTTCTCTAGACAGTCGACTGGTAGTTTTTATAGTCGACTTATGTCACTTAGACTATTTTCTTAAAATCATGTAATTCTCTTTCTAGACAGTCGACTGGTGTCTTTTACAGTCGACCGTCAACACTTAGTATTATTTTCTTAGAAATGTTGGATTTTTGCTCTGGGCAGTCGACCGACTGTGCGTTGCAGTCGACTGTTACTGGTATGTTTTGAGATGTTTTGATGCTATTTTAAAATGATAGATTCTTTAAATATTTTTGGATCTGTAACTTATTATTCTAAATGTTACTGTTACTACTGAACATACGTTTTCAAGATATATTATTGTTGGATTTGGATTCTAGAATTTTATAAAGATTTGGGTTTTGTTGATTGGAAAGGTTTCTCCTTATGATCGTTTTGACGATAGATTGTGGATTGTGGTTTTGTTGAGATCTCTAAGAGTTGAGTGGGAGTCCTGTAAACCGGCAGTTGAGATTTGTTGAGTTAGACCTGGGGGATCTTGGTTTTGTTGTTGTTGAGTATTTAAGTCTGGCAGGATACACTAACTCTAGAGACGGAGATTTTCTTGGGTTTGGATTTGTGAACTTTGGACTTGTTGAGATCTCTAGGAGTTGAGTGGGAGTCCTGTAAACCGCCAATTGAGATTTGTTGAGTTAGACCTGGGAGGTCTTGGTTTAGTTGATGTTGAGTATTTAAGTCCGGCAGGATACACTAACTCTAGAGATGAGGATTTTTGGTGGTTTAATAATAATCAACTTAAGGACAGGCACTAGTGGGGATGTGATGGAACTTGGGAAACGTAAGTATAGGCTCATGGTTTTGTTAGTCAAACAGATGCGTTCCAGGACTGTTTATTGTTCTGTCTCGAGAAGACATTTGTGTGTTCGCGTGTCGAGGGTCTGCAGGCCTATTCACGGAGCATGCAGGGTGCATTCGCGTGTCGAGGGTCGGCAGGCCTATTCACAGAATGTACCTGGTGTATCTGCACGTCGAGGGCCTTACAAGCCTATTCATGGGGTACACGGGTTTGGGAGATGATTCTCCGGTTGTTGTTTTTGAGCTATCTTACATGATGCTTGCGCGTCAAGGGCTGTGGTGCCTATTCGCAGAGTATTCTGGATCTTGTTTCCCATCACCGTAGTAAGATTAGTTGCATAACGAGGGGTTATCCCTATAAAGTGGAGATCGTTAAGGGCTTGCACCGGATCTATGTAGAGTAGGATGCATAGAATCCGACAAGTATGCATTAGAGAGTCAGCATATATAGCTTGGATTTTCTTGACATGGTTTTATGCTTGTGTTTTTCCTATTTCCTACACTTGACACTTAGTCTAGATTCACTTGATTTTTCATGTATTTTCATGCTTTACTTATTTGTTATTTCTCATTCATTTATTCTTGCTGATGATACATGTTGTTGATGACTCAGTGTTTTATGTTTATTTATGTTGTTTTTTTTATGTCTCTCACACCTTTATGGCTGACCCCTTTAGTTTTGGGGGGGTAGGGATCATCTCTAGCCTCATGTGTTACAGGTGGTTGTTGCTTAGAGCTTGGAGGTTTGGATGCTTGAGATGTTTGAGATAAATTGATGTAATAAAGCTTTTGTGTAATATTTGTAAAAGAAAGTGTTGTAAAAAAAAAAAAAAGTTTGTAGTTCAAGGTGTTTTGTATTCCGCTGTGTTTGTGATGATTGTTGTAATAAAAGTTTGGAATAACAGATTATCTGTGTTTTTGGCTATGTGTACTATTACATTGAAGTTGATGCTGGGAATTGTGCCACGTATTTTTTAAGATATTATATTAGAAATTCGGGGCGCTACACACCGAGCCCGCCAAGAAAGCCACAAAAGACACGGCTGATCTGAAAAGGCTTCCCCCGGTTTCCCGTTTTGAAAGATATACCCCGCTGACCCAGAACATGTCATCCATCTTCTTAGAGATCGAGGACAAAGGGATCTTCCGAAATCCTCCCCAACCAAGCAACAACAAAAAAGGGGACCAGAGGTTCTACTGCCGGTTTCACCGGACCATGTCCCCGAGATGGACAACTGTCGCGCCCTTAAAGACGAGATAGAGACCCTTATCTAGCGATGGTACCTATAGGAATTCACCCGACCAAATCCAAGAGACCGAAGGGACCAGAAGAATTCGAGGCCTTCGCCTCCTCCTCGAACGGTCAGCAAGCCACCCAACCGAGAACCCGAGCCTGAAGAAACAGTTGGACAGGCTATCCTACACTGTGTCCACAGCGGACCCATAGGGGGAGAATCCAAAACCTCCTCCAAGGCCTTCTTACGGGAGGTAAGCTTGGTCCACGACTAGCCTCCCTCTAGGTCTCAGCACCAGACCATCTCCTTCTCAGGAGAAGACCTAGTGGGCATCCGACTCCCGAATTGCGATGCTCTGGTTATCAGCCTAGGCATGGCCAACCACGAGGTCCGGCATATCCTCGTAGACAACGGTAGCTCGGTGAACATCCTCATTCTGGCCGCCTTTGAAAGCCTAAAGCTCCCCCGAGAGAGGTTGATACCAGTAGGGTACACGCTCCATGGATTTTCTGGCGTCCCTATCCAGATTGAGGGTATTGTCACACTCGACGTAACGGCAGGCACGGCCCCGACCCTCAGGACCGAAGTTATGGACTTCATAGTGGTCAATGTCAAGGCCGCCTATAACGCCATCCTCGACAAGTTTTTCTGTCCACTTACCACTTGAAGCTCATGTTTCCCACCTCCCACAAGGTGGGTGTGGTTCGGGGCAATCAGGAGTCGGCACGTTCGTGCTACATGACCGCAGAGGGGGGCAGCATCTTTCCCCTCGACACGGTTGAGCTCCATTCCGACCACGGATTGGAACCCATGGATATGCTTGAAAATGTCCCTTTTTCGAGGGAGAAACGTCCAAGTGGTTCCGAGTTAGCCTATCATTGGCCCAAGACCTCAAGCGAACAATCATTGAGTGCATTTGCCGGAACTCCGACCTCTTTGCATGGACGCCATCTGACATGCCGGGAATCTCTAAAGACATCATAATGCACAGGCTGAGCGTCCGACCGGACTCAAAGCCAGTCCAGCATAAGAGGCGTAAGTTCGCCCCCCATCGACAACTGGTGGTCATGGAGGAATTTGAAAAACTCCTCTCGGCGTGATTTATTCAGGAGGTCAGCTATCCAGAGTGGCTGGCTAATGTGTTGATGGTGAAGAAGACGAGCAGCACACGGAGAATCTGTATTGATTTTACGGACCTAAATAAGGCCTGTCCCAAAGACCCATTTCCACTCCCAAACATCGACGCCCTCATAAATGTGACAGCAGGGCACGAACTACTTAGTTTCATGGATGCCTTTTCAGGATATAACCAGATAAGAATGTTCTCCCCAGATATACTGAAAACAACCTTCGTAACCAACCAAGGCCTTTATTGCTACCGGGTCATGCCCTTCGGGCTGAAGAACACCGGCGCCACTTATCAAAGGCTCGTCAACCAAGTCATTAAGGACTAGAACGGCTGGAACATGGAAGTATATGTCGACGATATGCTCGACAAAAGCCGTTCGGATCACGATCATATGACCGACCTTGAAGAAGCTTTCGGGGTCCTGCGATCTCACAATATGAGTCTCAATCCCTCCAAGTGCGCCTTCGGCGTATCCTCGGGGAAGTTCCTCGGATTCGTTGTGAGCCACCGCTGGCATCGAAGCAAATCTTGAAAAGATTCGAGCCATCCTCAACATGGCTCCCACTAGAAACACCAAGGAAGTGCAAAGACTCACGGGACGACTAGCGGCCATCGGCCGTTTTCTCTTCAAATCTGGAGAGAAGTCGCTCACATTCTTCAAAGCCCTCAGAGGGGAAAAAATCTTCGAGTGGGCAACCCCCCAGCAGGAGGCATTTGACCAGCTGAAGGCATACCTCACTAACCCACCGCCCCTCAGCAAGCCAGAGCCGGGCAAGCCCCTGTTCCTCTACTTGGCCGCCACCGAACACGCACTCAGTGTCGTGTTAGTCAGGGAGGAGGGCGGATCGTAGAAGCCCCTCTACTATGTTAGCAAAGTCCTGCATGATACAGAGGTCAGATACCCAAGGACGGAGAAAATGGCCTATGCACTGATTATGGCAGCACGGAAACTCCGCCCCTACTTTCAGGCCCACTCCGTCCGTGTTCTCATAGATCAGCCTCTCAAGACTGTCCTTGACAAGCAAGAAAATTCCGACTGCCTCATCAAATGGTCAATCAAACTCAGTCAGCACGACATTAGCTACCACCCTCGTACAGCAATCAAAGGCCAGGCGCTCGCAGAATTTATTACTGAATGCACCATCCCCGAGTCCCCGGAAATTCAGCAGGACACCCCGACTTGGGACGTCTACAAACAATAAGGCAGCGGGGCGAGCATCATCCTCAGAGGACCCGACGACTTTATCCTTCAGTATTATCTTCGGCTCAATTTTCCAGCCACAAACAATAAGGCATAATATGAAGCTCTGATCGCGTGGCTCACACTGGCCTACCGAGCGGGTGAGAGGCAAATACAAGTCTTCAGTGACTCACAACTCATGGTCAAACAGATCACCAGAGAGTACGAGGCCCGTGACCACCGAATGACCCAATACTTAGCACGAGCAAAGCAGCTGTTACAGCTCTTCGTGAAGACGGATGTCCACCGGATCCCAAGAGAACAAAACTGTCACGCCGACTCCTTGTCTAAATTCACGTCATCTTCTCTCGGAGGATTAGACCGCACAGTCCTAGTCAAGGTCCTTCTTAAGCTTACAATCGAAGAACCGGAAGTCTTCTACCTCGCCAACGACGATTCCACCGAGATGTGGATGAGCCCCATAAACAGGTTCCTAACAACTGGCGAGCTTCCACCAGACCCGGCCACAGCACAAAGCATTCAGGGTGTGGTCCGAAAGATTCACCTTAATTAGGGCGTGCTCTTTAAACGCTCTTACACCAAGTCGGACGAGAGACCCTATCTTCGCTGCCTAACACTAGACAAGGCTAAGTACGCCCTAGAAGAACTACACGAAGGAATCGGGGATGTCATATAGGCGGTAGGTTGCTGGTCGGAAGGCACTAATCCACGGCTAGTACTGGCCAACTATGCTGCAAGATGCTAAAAACCTCGTCTGAAGTTGTGGCCCCTGTCAGAGGTTCTCTCCCGTTAAACACTCGCCCCAAGCCGAGCTGAAGTCCCACGCTACTCCTTTTGCCATGTGGGGAATGGACCTGGTCGGACCCTTTCCGCCGGCGACCGGCCAAAGGCGATTCCTCATCGTGGTCGTTGACTGCTTCACTAAGTGGGTAGAGGCGGAGCCCCTAACTACCATCACCGAGCATCAGGCTCAACAATTCTTCTGGAAGCTTATAGTCTTCGTTGTGCGAGTCAACCTTCAGACTAACTCGCATTGAAGGGGGATTGGCCATAGGGACTTGGCTCTATCTACCATAAGGGAAAGGAGATAGACGGCTTTCGCCTCTGAAAGCAAGCGTCCTTCCGAACGGAATCCCACGCGTGCTAATTACCGATAACGGAACCCAATTCTCCGGCAAAAACTTTCGAAAGTTTTGCGATGACCTTGCCATTCAACAGCGCTTCTCGTCAATCTTTCATTCCCAATCGAACGGCCAGGCCGAAAACACCAACCGTCAAATTCTTGACGGTCTGAAGAAGCAGCTGGATCAGTCGCCCAAGGGTCTGTGGGTCGAGGAGTTGTCAAGCATCCCCTGGTCACATCAGACTACTAAGAGAATTCCGACCGGTGAGTCCCCTTTCAATCTGACATATGGGACCGAGGCGGTCATCCCACTAGAAGTCGGCCTCCCATCGCCGAGGTACATGGGCTTCAATGAAGAATCAAACTCAAGTGGCCTCAGGGCCAACCTGGACCTCATTGTCGAGGTACGGAAAAGATCCAGCATCCGACGGGCCATTTACCAACAACGGGTCGAGAGGCTCTATAACAAGAAAGTTCGCCCAACCAACATCAAGGAATGGGACATCGTGCTCCGAAAGCTAGCAATCTCCCAGCCCACAGCTAGAGGCAAGCTCGCCCCCAACTGGGAGGGCCCGTAAAAAATCTCCAAGGTAGTCCGTTCCAGAACGTACCGCCTCGAAGACTTAGGGGGCAAGATGGTTAAGAGGCCCTGGAACGCAGAGCACCTCATCAAATTTCAAGAGGGAAAGTGAGGAAGAATCAACCATTGTAAGCGCTACATGCCAATTTCCCTGTAAATAAATGGTCATGATATAAAAGTAGCACATTTTTTGTTGACTCAAAGTTCGTACAGAGCAAGGCACCAGCTTCCCCACAAGCATGAACGCCCGATGCTCAGCATGTATCTCGAGCAAGGCACCAGCTTCCGCACAAGGTTGGACACCCAATGCTTGGCATATATCTCGAGAAAGGTACCAGCTTTCCCACAAGCAGGAATGCCCGATGCTTCCTGCCCGATATTCGGCATGTATCTCGAGCAAGGCACCAGCTTCCTCACAAGCTTGGATGCCCGATGCTCAGCATGTACACGGCATATATCTCGAGCAAGGCACCAACTTCCTCACAAACTTGGACTCCCGACGCTCGGCATGTATCGCGAGCAAGGCACCAGATTTTCAACAAGCAGGGACGCTCGATGCTCATCATGTATCGCGAGCAAGGAACCAGCTTTCTCACAAGCTTCGATGCCCGACGCTCGGCATGTATCTCGGAAAGGCACTAGCTTTCTGACAAGCTTGGACGCCCAATGCTCGGCATATATCTCGAGTAAGGCACTAGCTCTCATTAGTATGGAAGCCCGACGCTCGGCCTGCATATCGAGCAATGTACCAACTTCCTCACAAGCTTGGACGCCCGACGCTCGGCATGTATCGCGAGCAAGGCACCAGCTTTCTCACAAGCTTGGACGCCTGACGCTCGGCATGTATCTCGAGCAAGCCACCAACTTTCTCACAAGCTTGGACGCCCGATGCTCGGTATGTATCTCGAGCAAGGCACCAGCTCTCTCACTAGTATGGATGCTCGACGCTCGGCCTGTATAACGAGCAATGTACCATATTAACCGCAAGATAGAAAAAGAGCCAAGACAAGACAATCGTCTTCTCATATTATTTCATCAAAGGAGGTTGCGTCGTTACAAAGAGAAATGAGAATACATTGGTAAAACCTATTCCAAGGCTCCCGTGTCGGAACCACAGGGTCAAAGCAGACGAGCTCTAGTCCGACCGACCGAGTCGGCTCCTTCACTGGGTCTCCCGGCCTCACCAAGGTGGTCATGCTAGCGACGGAGCTCTGCTCATCACATGGCCTCACCGGACCAATCATCGGGGTCGGCGAGGAAGCACCATCAGGAGGATGGGGGCAAGTGAACGAAATGGACCAGGACTCAGACATCCTGAGCATTATCTTGTATCGCTGCACCTCTAATTCCTTCTATACTATAACCTACCGAAGGAATGATTCGGACGAAGGCCGCTGGGCAGAGGTACTAGCCATCGAAAATGGAGCTCCAATGGGGTCTACATCACGGTCGGATAACAACTTCTTGAACCGCGCCAGCTCTACGCTGAGTCCCTTGGACTTGTCCATGAAACACTTAACGGTGGCCTCACGGTCGCGAGCCTCCTTATGGTATCGAGACAAAGCAAACTCCATCACCGAGATCCTACCTTTCAATTGGTTTGCCTCAGAGCCACATAGGTCCCCCACCAGGGTTACTATCATCTGCCAAAAGACAAAGAAATATCACTCCATGCCAAAAATGCTTGGCTAAAAAGTCAAGCCAGAAATTCATCAAGTCAAGAGGTTCGGCCAAAAACGTTTTTCATTGCTCAAAAATGTAATTTTACAAAAGGTGCGGTGGCCAGTCTACTTTCGTTTATTACAAAAAAAACGAAACAAGGAAAGAAACAATGATGAATACTTCTGGCCCCACCTCTTCCTCGGCCTGCTTCTCGGGGTAGGGCTCGTCGTCCGCGATGTCGTCTCCACCCCTGGGGATCAGCAGGAACTCAGGCACGACCAGTTCATAGTGAAAGCTGCTCAGGTCCAGCTCCGGATGAAAGTGCTTGACATGCCGGATTGCCTTGGCATAGACCACATCCTAGGCCTCGATCACTTTGTCCATCCCGGCCATCATTATCTCCTCTACGCATGTGTCGGCCTCCTTCCTCAGGTCGGCCATCCATCTCATATAAGCGTCCTCCTGGTTCGCCAATTCTGCTCGAAGAGCTTAGATTTGGCCTTCGAGGTCCGTCTTCTCCAGCTTGAAGTCTTTCGCTTCCCGCTCTCGAACCTTCTAGTGACTTAGAGTATCCAGCTTATGGTACTTCTCCTTATGGACTCGCCTTCTCCAGCTTGGGTATTCCTTCTAATGAACTCCAGCTGGAGAAGGTGAGGCCATAAGCTGAGGTCTTTCGCTTCTCGCGCCTTCAGCTTGGGTATTCCTCCTCTCGTTCGCCACATCCTTCGTGTGTAGCTTCATCAGCTGGGTGCCATCCACACAAGTCTGCAACCGAGGAAGACAGACTTAGAAGATATGCCAAAGGTGTGAATACAACTAACTACCACGTTACCTACAAGCTGGCCAGGGCCCACTTCATGTACGAGGACTCGACAGTGTCGCACTCCCGAGCCTTCTGGTCTTCGGGCGGAGCGATCTTCTCAACCATCTCAATGTCCACCGGCCCATCCGAGATAGTATCCCCGATCTTAACAGCCCAATCCAGCGCAGAGGGCTGTAGTCCTGCCTCGCCAACGATCTGGTCAGCCGTCGGAGCTAGTGGGGGGAGTCCACCCTTCACAACCACGGCAACCTTCTGGCTGCTAGTGCTGGGGCCCGACTTCGAGCTCTTGTGTTTCTTTGGTGCCGGAAGAGGGGTCTCCTCCGCAACCCCCTCGGTAAGGGTTCTCCCATGTTTCTTGTGACGGGGTCGGTCGGCCTTCTCGGCCACCTGTTTCTTCAGCCGAGCCCTCCTCGCCGCAATCGCATCATCATCCATTTCTACAGAAAAGAAAATTGCATAAGACGAGCGAAAATACTTGAAAGGAAACTAGATAAAAAACATACTGATAGGAGTGGGGCACAGTCCGATTCGAGCCAAGTGCCTTTCTGTCACGTTAGGCCAACCGATGTTATTGCCCGAACATATCTTCTCAACCTTTGCCCACTCCTCGGCCGTCAGGGTCCAAATTACGAGGACCCTTCAGATTGGGCTTGTAGAACTTCCAAGCCATGGGTATCACCCATGGGGTCAGATTCCGAATGATGAAATACTTCTCCTTCCACCCTTTGATGGAGTCCGGGTGCCCGTGCATGACCCTTCTCTTTCGTCTCGGCATAATATAGTAGATCCCCTCATATTCACCGGACGAGCTAAGGCCGAGGATCGCCCGAAAGTACTTCAGTTTCAGGCGGATCCCCCGCTCATCGCAGTGCAATAGGAAGCACACTATCTGCTTCCAGGAATTGGGCTCGTACTGCATAAGGCTAAGGGGCACCCAGTTCAAAACTTTCTTAATAAAGGGATGGAGCGGCAGACGCAAACTGGAGCAGAAGGCATCAATAGGGAACATACAGAAGTGGGGCACCAGTCTGTCAGTGAGACGGATCCTGGGGCTGGGGATCAGCAGCTCATACTCCTCACCGATGAAGTAACTCGAACGTATGACGAGGAGATCGTTCACTGTAAGGATGATCAGCATCCTATCCATAGTGATTTTTTGCCTACTATGCGAGGAAGCCTCTGCGTCCTCGTTGACTCCTCCCCTGTACCGGAGCATCTCCTTGACATCGTCCGGATACATTCGGATAAAGCGTGGTTGGACCTCAAACGGGACCTCAAGGTTAACCGAAGGAGCCTCCCCGTCCAGGTTGTCCGGATAAACCCACTTCGTCTTCTTAGGTCGAACTCGGGAACCTTTCGAGGGGGACGGCGTAGCCAAAGGGCCCAAGTCGTCATCCTCGGACGAGTTCTTTTCCCCGCCATGTTCACCCTCCTTGCCAGGCTCTTCCTCATTCACTCCGACCTCTTCTTCCACCTCTTCCTTGGCCACTATGATCTGTTCTCTGACCACCTCGACCACCTCGACCTCAGACTCACCTTCAGCCAAGGTTCATCGGGTTCCAAGTCACTCGACTCTACCACAAAAGGCCTTCTGCTGTGTATAGGCACGACATCGTAGAACTTTGTCTCTGACTCCCATGACGTAGAGTCGGAGGCAAAGGGACCCTCGTCCTAACCCGACGTAGTGGCGGACGAACTAGAATAAGCCCGCGACATACCAAAAAATAAAATTAACTAACCTGATTCGAAGAACAGTGAAGGATATCGAAAAATTCACCGCCGGTGACTGAACTGCGACGGAGGAAGATTTGGGAACTTGAGAGGAGAAAACAAATACGAGAAGTGAGGGTGGGGTGGAGGATATATAGCTTGAGTAGGGACTCCTCGAAATCCGCAAAAAGCCTGACATCATTATTTCCACTTGTCACCACCCTATTGGACCACGGACCGTCTGAATTCCCATGGCCCTCAAACTCAAAGCTCGGCTAACACCTCGGACACACCAAACGGCGAATCAATCTCCTGGAAGAGGGATGCCCCCCCCCTACGGCCAAGTCTGGGGGCTCGGTGCTCGGCAAATACGGCGAGCACCCACCTAGCTTTTTCCGACAAAGATGACTATTAAAGGCCATGTCTAGGGGGCTCTGCGCTCGGTAAATACGGTGAGCACCCACTGTCATGCCCTGCTTCCCAAAAAAGAATACGGAATATGGATACGTGACTAAGCCCAACGAATGATTTTCATCATCTACAAGCTGTTCAAGAATATTTACAATATTTCATAAGAATTATAAGAGTTGGAAGCAAAAGAATTAACCAATTATGCTCATATGAACCAAAATACCAACAAGAATACTTGAAACCAAAATATATTAATCTCAAATAATCCAGATTTGAATAAGTCAAATATCCTGTGTCACATTGCCCAAATACAAGAATAAATCCAAGTACATGATACAATTGTTCAAAACAAGCAACAAGAAATAATAATAACAAAATCCAGCACTAATACTTCATATCACCAATACCATCTGGAACCTGTTCTCCAAAATCTGCAATTTAACAATTACATGAATAGGAAAGAGAAAATAAACTCCCATCAATGCAAGTTACGGGCCGCTTGTAATGCAGGATACAAGTACATGGGAAAAACTAACAAATAACATGGAATATGCATGATAACAAGTAAACAACTAGCATGGCAAGGTGAACAACTACAAGTAGCATGTAACAAGTGTCAAGTGAATAAGTATCATGAAAACAAGCATCAAGTATCAAGTATCATGTAATCATGTAGCATGTGTCAAGTATCAAGTATCATGTATCATGTAATCAAGTATCAAGTAAGCATGTATCATGTTCAAGTGTCATGTATCAAGTCTTGTAGTTATTACTATCTAGGTAGCACTTCATGCATCCCGATTTTTACTATATGGTTTCTACAACAAACAGTTTCGTTTTAGATTTCATAGTGAACCAAAGAAGGTAATGTACTCAGGGACGAGTATCAAGTAATCGAGTTTCAAGCTCTAAGTATCATGTATCATGTATCATGTATCACGTATCACGTGTCAAGTTGTGCAAGTGGCAAGTACGTGTCTTGCGTGCAAGTGTCAAGTAATCACGTGTCAAGTAATCACGTAGGATCAGTGGATCCCCTTCCGTGTACACGTTTCTGAATTATCCACTACTAGATCTTTCCCTTAAACCCCCGCTTGGTTATTTATTATTATTATCAAAAAAACATGTATGAGTGCAAAACATATCAAGAATAACATGGCATGATCACGTGACAAGTTCAAGTTGCAAGATAAACATGTACGGGTACAAGATAATACATAAAAGAATAAAATAATCAAATTTCTAGTTCAGGACAGCAAGACCATACTTATCAAAAAAACATGTATGTGTGTAAAACATATCAAGAATAACATGGCATGATCACGTGACAGGTTCATGTTGCAAGATAAATATGTACGGGTACAAGATAACACATAAAAGAATAAAATTACCAAATTTCTAGTTCAGGACAGCAAGACCATACTGTAGTAAAACAGAGATTCCCATTATTATAAACATGCAAACTTGAATCCGTCAAAAGGTCTAGAAAATATACTCCCAACCGAATCCGGTGAACATATATAAGTCATATAGTATCTCACAAAATCTAGTCTCAAAATTGATTTGATTCCTGAAAGTATCTTCAGTCAGAAATCAGAAGATTGTATTCAAAGTCAGGAAAACAGTATGAAAACTCATTAATTAAATCCATGAAAAATCTGGGGTATTTCCGTATATGTATAGTAACAGAAAAACAAGTTACATAATTTTTCAATAAAAATAGAGTAGTCAAGAAAAATCAGAAAACATCGAGATACAGTAGTTTTGTAAATCTGGAATTGTAAACACTGCAATACAAAAACAGCAATATCTCACAAACCATAAATCGAATTCCAAATCCACCAAACGGGTAAGAAAATAGATAGAGTAGGCTAACTTTCGTATTCATAAATATTTTATAAATAGCAAGTAGAAATAGGTCGAAAATCAAGTTCTTTACTGAACAGTAATAAAATTCTGCATGTAAAATCTTTATTTGCAAGCATAAACGGTTTGTAAAACTATTCAAATAAATCCATCAAAATTCTGGGTAAACCCCAATCAAGTCAAGAAATACTGAGAAAAATTTCAGATCAAAATAATAATTTTAACACCATAATAAAAATAGATTACTCTTCAGAAATCATAGAAAACACAATATGGAAATCTTTAGACACCATAATAGTAAAATCGACATAACTCACAAATCAAAAATCGAAACTGAGATCCGTCAAAAGGGTTGGAAACTAGACAGAATTCTCTACAAATCATGTTCACAAAATATTTTCAAATACTGATCTTAATAGGGTCTAAAATACTAATCAAAACTAAAAAGCCAGCAAAACTGAAAATATCTCATATGCACAAAATCCACTAGTTCATATAAAACTCATCCAAAACACAACCAAACATGAGATAGATTATACTAGATGTCCAAGCCACATGTTATAGGGTATTTCACAAGTCCACAAAAAGTCTACCACGAATAATACGAACGAGCACAAGATAACACATGAATAACATGCATATGTGCAACAACATGTGGTCAATCCTAGATTATATCATGTCATGTATGTCGTGATGCATCTATGGTCAAATCATCACTATAGAGACAATATCAACAATGAGATACACATACAAATTGTCTCTAGAACCCAACTACACTACAAGCGGTATTTAGTACTTGTATTTGTAAAGAAATTTAATACAAGTTACTTGCCTTAACCGATGACGAAAACAACTCCAAGCAAGAATAACGGAAACGAATTCCCGACCAACGAACTCAACGAACCACGAACGAAAACCACGAACAAAACCCACAAACAAACGACGAAGCACGAACCCAAAAATACAAAGCAAGCACTCACAACCACGACGAACACACAAGCGCACACGAGAGAGCACAAAGGAACGACGGCAGACAGAAGGGCTGTCGCTACCGCTGTTTCGCTGCATTGCACCTACAGAGACCGAAACAGAGCGGGAGGAGGCTTGCTGCCTGCGTCTGGCGCACGACAGAGAAAAAGACAGAGCAGGAGGCAGGGCGAAGAGAGACAGGGCGAGGGAGATGGAGGCGATGAGAGGGAAGCTCAGGATGACTAGGGGAACGAGGGAAACAAGGCGCTAGGGTATTCTAGGATGCACAGGCAGCTAGGTGACGGGATGAAAAAGAGACCAAAAAAATAATAAAAGAATATATATTGAAAGTAAAATCCAATATACGGTCCAAAAGAAATACAAGAGGAATACAAAGAGAGAAAATACACCAAAACGAAAAATACATTCAAAAATTCACAAAAATGAAAAACAGGGGTTACAATCCTACCCACCTAACAAGAAGAATTTCATCCTCGAAATTCAAACAAGAAGATATATAGGGTAACCCCAAAACAACCAAAAAAGAACAAAACAAAAACTAGTCAAACAAATGAGGAAACTTCTGCTGAATCTCCTCCTCCAGCTCCCAAGTCGACTCACCGTGCGAGTGAGGATTCCAAGAAACACGAACCAACTTGATGACCTTGTTCTTAAGCACTTTCTCCCGCCGATCCACAATAGCAACTGGCAGAATCTTACAAGTCAAATCCGGTCGAACGGTCAACTCAGAATAGTCGATCACGTGGCTTTCATCTCGGATATATCTCCTGAGTTATGAGACATGGAAAACAGAGTTCACTCCTGATAAAGCTGGCGGCAATGCAAGACGATAGGCCACCTTGCCTACAAGCTGGCGATCAATTTTAAGTGTGTGTTCCTGCGTTGTTTGTGTTATTATCAACCTTTTTATTTTCGAGTTTTATCTCTTCACTTTTGACTTCTTATTCTATGAGAATAGTCTTACTATTTTTTGCGTTTTGGGATTTATTGTGCATTCTATTGGATTTCCGATCCTTTGCCATGTTAGTTTTTACCTTTTCTCTTTGAGATATAATTATATGTTATTTTTGTTTTTGCTTAGTAATTAAATCCAATTATAAAAATAATGATGGAGTAAGTTTTCGAAACATTCTTATAAGTTTTGTATTTTTGTTTCTTGGCTTAGAGAAGTTCTGAGGACAGAACTTTTCTATGAGGGGAGTGATGTAATACCCCGCAAAATAAAATGATTTATTTTGCATTAGTAATTAATATTAAATTTGTAAAGTTGACTATTTTGACTATTTTCTTGAAATTGCAATTTTTGCACGTCCAACACACGTGCAAAGTTATGAATTTTTAATTCTTAAAATGTTATGGCTAATAATTGATTTTTCCTTATTTATTTATGATATTTTAATTTTTAGATTTTATTTAAATTAATTTGACTATTTTTACAAATTTGTCAATTTTACACGTGCAAATATTTTTGGTGCAAATATCCAATTTTATATTTTTATTAAATTCTCCTAATTATAATTGAGTCTATCCTAAATTTTGGGATTTTTCTGAATAAAGAAACTATTTTTATAAATACCTCGAAAGAGAGGGGCTTTTATGTAAAAAGCCGTTTTGATCTCAAATAAATAATAAAAATTCATTTTTACTAATTTTTGGGCTTTCCATGATCATCATTAAATTAAAGTATATTTAAATTTTATTTGGAGTCTATTGGTAAAGATTTATACAAATATGGTGTTTTTGCAAATATGGAATTTAAGTAGAATCTTGTGCAAATATTTTTATGGAAAGTAAAAGTTAAATATTTTGATTGGAAAATATAATATGTATTATTAGATATTATTTCTGATTTTTTTGGATTTTTATAAATATTTCATAATGTATTTGCAAATATTACAAAAGGGAGGGCTTTTGTGCAAAATCGCCACCCTGAGTTGCAAATCCAAAATTTTCTTATTTACTGGACTGTACTGGATTGTTGGTCAACTCAGTGATAAAAGGATTCGATTTAGTTTTAATTTATTAAACTTATTTTAACTAAGAGAGGGTTATATATGTAAAGTTATATTTTGGAAGGATTCTTTTGCAAATATGTTTCTAAAACCCTAATCTTTCAATCCCGGCCTGTATAAAAGAGGGTGGAGTGCAGCCGTCATTCGCTGCACAACACAAGTTTTATTATATTTCTATTTTTCTTGGTGATTGAAGAGGAGATCTTGGATTCTTTGCAATCTTTGCAAAGAGGGGATTCTTCATTTTGCTTCGTGATATTCGCTTGATCTCTCCAACTATGTGAGTGATGTAAATTGTTTTGTTGTTGTTTATTTTTCTTTGATTTTTGTATGTTTTATGAGAATGATATGAATGTTTAGATTGATTTGGATGTTGAATATGTTGGATGGATGAAAAATTGGATCTTTGAGAAGAACCCTAGATATTTGTATGTGAATGATTTTAGATTTGTTGGAAACCTAATATAAATTGTGAGTAGACTTTTCTTTTGGATTATTGATTTGATTGAGTTTGACAGATGTTATGCATTAATTAAATTAAAGATGAGATTTTTGGACTATTGGTGAGTTGGATAAAAACAACTTGGCCATGTTAAGGATGAATTAAGTTTGTTTATGAATCAACTATAGAGAATAGTTGAGATTTAGTTGAGGAATTTTGTGAATGATTAATGGTTTACAGGACCATGTTTTGAGGATTTGAGTAATGAGGATTTAAATTAGGGATTTGTGATTTTTGTGAAAGATGTTGTTTGAATTTGGATTTCTCAAATGCTAAGTTAAATCTAATTATTTTGGTATTAATAAGATTTGGAAAATAAAACAAAGTTATTTGATATATGACTGATTCTTAAAAATCCTAGTTTTAATATATGCACAATTTATATTTTATTTTGAAGAAATTCATCAAAAAGTTATTTTTATCAATTCAAGTGGTTTTTGATTGGTTTATATGGATCTTTGTATAAGTTGTATTGGATCATAGCAAAAATATACTTTTTATAGATTTCGTTTTGTAAAGTAAATCTTCGTATCGGTTGATATATACACAACCCAAACGATACAGTCTGTAGGCCGACAGTCCACTGGCATGACCTTTCAGTCGACTGATACGACCCGGCTGCTATGTTCTTTAGTTGTATTGAAATTTCTCTCTGGTAAGTCGACTTATGACTTTTACAAGTCGACTTATAACACTTAGAATATTTTCTTAAGAATTTCTGGAATTTCTCTCTGGTAAGTCGACTTATGACTTTTACAAGTCGACTTATAACACTTAGAATATTTTCTTAAAGATTTCTAGAATTTCTCTCCGATAAGTCGACTTATGACTTTACAAGTCGACTTATAACACTTAGAATATTTTCTTAAAGATTTCTGGAATTTCTCTCTGGTAAGTCGACTTATGACTTTTACAAGTCGACTTATAACACTTAGAATATTTTCTTAAAGATTTCTGGAATTTCTCTCTGGTAAGTCGACTTATGACTTTTACAAGTCAACTTATAACACTTAGAATATTTTCTTAAAGATTTTTGGAATTTCTCTGGTAAGTCGACTTATGACTTTTACAAGTCAACTTATAACACTTAGAATATTTTCTTAAAGATTACTGGAATTTCTCTCCGGTAAGTTGACTTATGACTTTTCTAAGTCGACTTATAACACTTAGAATATTTTCTTGAAGATTTCTGGAATTTCTCTCTAGTAAGTCGACTTATGACTTTTATAAGTCGACTTATGACACTTTGGTAAGTCGACTTATGACTTATACAAGTCAACTTATAACACTTAGCTTATTTTCTTAAAATCATGGAATTTTCTTTCTGGACTGTCAACTTATGCTTTCTATAGTCGACTGATACTGATGTATCCTTATATTTTGAATGTTCTTTCAAATGATTTATTCTCTAAATGTTCTAAGCTATAACTTATTATTTTATACTTTATCTTCTATTGAACATATGTATCTTCTATTGAACATATCTAAATAATAAGGACGGGCACTAGTGGTGATATGAGGAACGGTGTGAGATTGATCCCCAGAATTATCCAGGTGTGAGTGAAATAGTCTCCAAAATTACCTGTGGTGTGGGATTGATCTCCGGAATTATCGGGGTCGACGCGATGCACATGTGGTATTCGTGTGATGAGGTCATTGCTTACGGTGTGAGATAATTCCCGAAATTATCCAGGTTTGAGTGAAATAGTCTCCGGAATTACCTGTGGTGTGGGATTTATCTCCGGAATTATCGGGGCATGGGCTAATACTCACCGTTTATCTTTATCTCGTAGTAGTCATCGTGTTAGGATTAGTTGCATAGCAGGGATTGAACCCTATAATGTGGAGACGTTAAGGGCTTGCACCGAACCTATGTAGAGTGGGATACATAGACTTCGACAAGTACGCATTAGAGAGTCCGCATATAGAATTTGTGTTTTCTTGACTTGGTTTTATGCATGTGGTTTTCCTGTTTTCTACACTTGACACTTAGTTTAGTTTCACTTGTTGTTTACATGTTTCCTTGCTACGTCATATTCTATGTATTCTTGTTTATTACATGTTGTTTAAGAATCCATGCTTAATGCTCATTTATGTTGTTTGCTTTTATGTCACTCACACCATTTATGGCTGATCCCTTTAGTTTTGGGGGTTAGGGATCATCGCTAGCCTCATGTGTTACAGGTTGTTGCTTAGAGGCTGGAGGTTTGGATGTTTGGGATAAATTGATGTAATAGAGCTTTTGTGTAATATTTGTAAAAGAAAGTGTTGTAAGGAAAGAAATTTGTAATTCAAGGTGTTTTGTATTCTGCTGTACTTTGTAAACAATTAATGTAAATAAATGTTTTAATTTTCCCTGTATTTGGTTGCTATGTTTACGATTACATTGAAGTTGATGCTGAAAATTGTGCCACGTATTTCTAAGATATTATATTAGAAATTCGAGGCGCTACAGAGATTGGTATCAGAGCATGCTTCAATTAGTAATTTTAAACATAGTACGGGGAATAAACAGGAAATGACATTTGATGTGTGAGAACCTAGTTGAACATTAGAAGTGTGAGTACACAAGTGGACATTAAATACAACCTAGGTGGACATTTGAAGTGTGAGTACCCTGGTGGACATATGATGTGAGTGATTTGAATGTTTGGTCATGAAGACCTGTAATGAGATTTAAGCTGTTTGTATGCTTAGACTTGAATGAAATCTCTTTATCGCAAGTGTAATGATTATTTTTACATAAAGCAAATATTTTCTCACTAGCTATTTTTGACATCTTTTGTTCGCTTTGTGTATTTGAGATTTATTTATGTAAGGTATTACCCTTTCAACTTATATAATTTCTATTTTACTATATGTTTTGCTATCTTACCCACTGTATATAATTTCTGGATTATATGTTTTTCGCCAAAGTTAATTTTCATTTATTTATTTATTCCTAGTTATAAAATTTAATTATCTTCCGCTAGATTCTTTTAATTATTTGCTCTCTTGTATATTTTGTGCACCTCAATTTTTTGATCACTCTTGTATCCTATCACTTTTACTGTTTATATTTGTTTGCTTACTAAATAACTTTTTTGTAATTAACTTATTTTACTTTTATTCGGTTTCTTTTATTGTCAGCAATCGAATTTATTTTTTTTTGTTTCTATATCTCCAACCGAGTTTATATTATTTCTATTCATTAGTGCAAACATTAAACTTTTACTAATCGTCCTGTTTTTCTTTTAAAACTGTTTCTTTGACTTTACTATTGGTTTTTACTTCTTATTCTTTTGCCCAAGTTATTATTTGGCAACTTTTACTGTAATTCAATAGTGCATCCTTTAGCATTTCACAAGCTCATTTTATTTTGCGACTCTTGCCCATTTCTTTCTTGACATCTTATTTATCTTACTTTCATGTGTTTTTTCGTTACTCGTATACTTTGATATTACTTTTACATATTACATTAAAGTTTTGTATTACTACATGTTAAGTTATTATTACTACTTCTATTTCCTTTCATTATTGTTTTGCTATACTATAAATTTTGTTTTGCATATTTACTTTCATTTTATTATATATACTTTGATTTTCCGATACTATATTTTTCATTATTTTGTATTGTCTTATTTATTTTGGAGCATTTAAACTTGATTGCAATATTTTACTCATATAAATATGATATGTTTCTGCACATTTAAATCTTTATTATTAATTATGTTTTTGCACCTTATATTCGATACCCTTATTATTACTTATAGTTGACCGCTTTTGTTATAATTTCTTTCAACTATTTAAAAGCTACTTATTAAATTTGTTGCTTCATACTTTTCGGATGTACTATGTGCACCACTACTTATATTTTACTTAAATTTTATTATCATTACATTCTTGATTTCTACATGTACTTCCTACAAATTTGTATATATGTACCACATATTTCAAAATACTTACTATGCATATCATTTTACATCTGTTTAATTCCTACATTATTATATATTTTATGATGTATTTATTGTGTAAATTTGCTACACTACATATGTATTTTCTTATTCACATTTGTATTTGTGCTTATGCATGTATTTCATTCCGTTTCTTCTTACTTTTATAAATTTCTTTCACTACTATTATTTTGTACTATTGTGATTTATAATCCTTGCTTCTATTTTAATATTCCATCAGATGACTTTCAACTCCATTTCTTACTTTTGCTACTATTTTTTTTACATCACGAATTTCAAACGTATTTTCGTACTCAAATTAAGCAATCAATATCCAAGTGCGTGTGGAAAATTGCATCATCTTGTTCATCGTTTTGTTGCAACTGGATGTCGAGATGGCAAACATGCAACTAGACGTCAATGGAGGCAAATTGCAACTGGATATCGGGGAGGCAAAATGTGCAACTGAATATCCAGACGGCAACCTGCAACCTGATGTCGGGGAGGCAAACATGCAATTTGATGTCAAGAAGGCAAGTCTACAGTTGGACATCAATGAGGCAAACCCACATTAAAGAATTTCTACTATAATAACCCCACTAGTGTTTTATGTGTATATTACTTATCAATGTCTTATTCTTTTGTACTGGTTCATACCATTTTATGAGATTTTCAAACTTAACCCTTTACTGATTTGTTTTACTCAATTTTCTTTAACCATTGTTACTCTATATTTCTTTAAATCCGTTTGATACACTCTTGTATCTTATCTTGCTCACTTGTATTATTTTTGGAATTTGGTCCTTCTGGTTTCTTGGTATAATTTCTGCTCTCCTTCGCATTTCCTCTATTCATAACAATATTTTAATTTTCACTTAATTTTCATTAGATTCTCTAAATCTGCATACTACCCAAATTATTTTGTACGTCTTTATTTTATTCTTTCTTAATATTTTCCTTTTGGGATTTTTACTTCGTTATGTCCATTTTTATTCAAGTATTATGTGTTTAACAAGTTATTTTTTTTCTGATCGATCAATTCTTACTTTTGACTATTTCTTTTACTTATTGCTAATTGATATTTCAAGAATTTTACTTATATAATGAGACTAATGATAAAGAAAATATTTTTATTTTTAAGTATGTGTTCCTGCGTTGTTTGTGTGATTATCAACCTTTTTATATTCGAGTTTTATCTCTTCACTTTTGACTTCTTATTCTATGAGAATAGTCTTACTATTTTTTGCGTTTTGGGATTTATTGTGCATTCTATTGGATTTCCGATCCTTTGCCATGTTAGTTTTTACCTTTTCTCTTTGAGATATAATTATATGTTATTTTTGTTTTTGCTTAGTAATTAAATCCAATTATAAAAATAATGATGGAGTAAGTTTTCGAAACTATCTTATAAGTTTTGTATTTTTGTTTCTTGGCTTAGAGAAGTTCTGAGGACCTAACTTTTCTAAAGGGGGAGTGATGTAATACCCCGCAAAATAAAATGATTTATTTTGCATTAGTAATTAATATTAAATTTGTAAAGTTGACTATTTTCTTGAACTTGCAATTTTGCACGTGCAACACACGTGCAAAGTTATGAATTTTTAATTCTTAAAATGTTATGGTTAATAATTGATTTTTCCTTATTTATTTATGATATTTTAATTTTTAGATTTTGTTTAAATTAATTTGACTATTTTTACAAATTTGTCAATTTTACACGTGCAAAACACGTGCAAATATTTTTGGTGCAAATATCCAATTTTATATTTTTATTAAATTATCCTAATTATAATTGAGTCTATCCTAAATTTTGGGATTTTTCTGAATAAAGAAACTATTTTTATAAATATCTCGAAAGAGATGGGCATTTATGTAAAAAGCCATTTTGATCTCAAATAAATAATGAAAATTCTTTTTTACTAATTTTTGGGCTTTCCATGATCATCATTTAAATTAAAGTATATTTAAATTTTATTTGGAGTCAATTTGGTAAAGATTTATACAAATATGGTGTTTTTACAAATATGGAATTTATGTAGAATCTTGTGCAAATGTTTTTCTGGAAAGTAAAAGTCAAATATTTTGATTGAAAAATATAATATGTATTATTAGATATTATTTCTGATTTTTCTGGATTTTTATGAATATTTTATGATGTATTTGCAAATATTACAAAAGGGAGGGGTTTTGTGCAAAATTGCCACCCTGAGTTGTAAATCTGAATTTTTCTTATTTACTGTACTGTACTGGATTTCTGGTCAACTGAGTGATAAAAGGATTCGATTTAGTCTTGATTTATTAAACTTATTTTAACTAAGAGAGGGTTATATATGTAAAGTTATATTTTGGAAGGATTCTTTTGCAAATATGTTTCTAAAACCCTAATCTTTCAATCTCAGCCTGTATAAAAGAGGGTGGAGTGCAGCCGTTATTCGCTGCACAACACAAGTTTTATTATATTTCTATTTTTCTTGGTGATTGAAGAGGCGATCTTGGATTCTTTGCAAAGAGGGGATTCTTCATTTTGCTTCGTGATATTCGCTTGATCTCTCCAACTATGTGAGTGATGTAAATTGTTTTGTTGTTGTTTGTTTTTCTTTGATTTGTGTATGTTGTATGAGAATGATATGAATGTTTAGATTGATTTGGATGTTGAATATGTTGGATGGATGAAAAATTGGATCTTTGAGAAGAACCCTAGATATTTCTATGTGAATGATTTTAGATTTGTTGGAAACCTAATATAAATTGTGAGTAGACTTTTCTTTTGGATTATTGATTTGATTGAGTTTGACAGATGTTATGCATTAATTAAATTAAAGATGAGATTTTTGGACTATTGGTGAGTTGGATAAAAACAACTTGGCCATGTTGAGGATGAATTTAGTTTGTTTGTGAATCAACTATAGAGAATAGTTGAGATTTAGTTGAGGAATTTTGTGAATGATTAATGGTTTAGAGGACCATGTTTTGAGGATTTGAGTTATGAGGATTTAAATTGGGATTTGTGATTTTTGTGAAAGATGTTGTTTGAATTTAGATTTCTCAAATGCTAAGTTAAATCTAATTATTTTGGTATTAATAAGATTTGAAAAATAAAACAAATTTATTTGATATATGACTGATTCTTAAAAATCTTAGTTTTAATATATGCACAATTTATATTTTATTTTGAAGAAGTTCATCAAAAAGTTATTTTTATCAATTCAAGTGGTTTTTGATTGGTTTATATGGATCTTTGTATAAGTTGTATTGGATCATATCAAAAATATACTTTTTGTAGATTTCGTTTTGTAAAGTAAATCTTCGTATCGGTTGATATATACACAACCCAAACGATACAGTTTGTAGGCCGACAGTCGACTAGCATGACCTTTCAGTCGACTGATACGACCCGGCTACTATGTTCTTTAGTTGTATTGAAATTTCTCTCTGGTAAGTCGACTTATAACTTTTACAAGTCGACTTATAACACTTAGAATATTTTCTTAAAGATTTCTGGAATTTCTCTCTGGTAAGTCGACTTATGACTTTTACAAGTCGACTTATAACACTTAGAATATTTTCTTAAAGATTTCTGGAATTTCTCTCTGGTAAGTCGACTTATGACTTTACAAGTCGACTTATAACACTTAGAATATTTTCTTAAAGATTTCTGGAATTTCTCTCTGGTAAGTCGACTTATGACTTTTACAAGTCGACTTATAACACTTAGAATATTTTCTTAAAGATTTCTGGAATTTCTCTCTGGTAAGTCGACTTATGACTTTTACAAGTCAACTTATAACACTTAGAATATTTTCTTAGATTTTTGGAATTTCTCTGGTAAGTCGACTTATGACTTTTACAAGTCAACTTATAACACTTAGAATATTTTCTTAAAAATTACTGGAATTTCTCTCTGGTAAGTCAACTTATGACTTTTCTAAGTCGACTTATAACACTTAGAATATTTTCTTGAAGATTTCTGGAATTTCTCTCTGGTAAGTCGACTTATGACTTTTATAAGTCAACTTATAACACTTTGGTAAGTCGACTTATGACTTATACAAGTCAACTTATAACACTTAGCTTATTTTCTTAAAATCATGGAATTTTCTTTCTGGACAGTCGACTTATGCTTTCTATAGTCGACTGATACTGATGTATCCTTATATTTTGAAGGTTCTTTCAAATGATTTATTCTCTAAATGTTCTAAGCTATAACTTATTATTTTATACTTTATCTTCTATTGAACATATGTTTTCAAGATGATAAGTTGAGTTGAACAATTTATGTTGGAAGATTGGTTTAGATATTTGAGTTTGAGTCACTAGAGGGTATGTGTGGCCCTAGTATACCGGCAGTTGAGTTGTTTATGTTTGGGCCTATTGAGGCATTTAGTTGATCAGTTGTTGAGTTAAGTCTGGTAGGGTACACCAACTCTAGGAGATTCGTTAAGTAATTGAATAACCTAAATAATAAGGACAGGCACTAGTGGTGATATGATGAACAGGAACATGGGTTATGGACCTCAGTATGGCTTTCGGTTTGAGATTGATCCCCGAAATTATCCAGGTGTGAGTGAAATAGTCTCCGGAATTACCTGTGGTGTGGGATTGATCTCCGGAATTATTGGGGCATGGGCTAATACTCACCATTTATCTTTATCTCGTAGTAGTCATCGTGTTAGGATTAGTTGCATAGCGGGGATTGAACCCTATAATGTGGAGACGTTAAGGGCTTGCACCGAACCTATGTAGAGTGGGATACATAGACTTCGACAAGTACGCATTAGAGAGTCCGCATATAGAATTTGTGTTTTCTTGACTTGGTTTTATGCATGTGGTTTTCCTGTTTTCTACACTTGACACTTAGTTTAGTTTCACTTGTTGTTTACATGTTTCCTTGCTACGTCATATTCTATGTATTCTTGTTTATTAAATGTTGTTTAAGAATCCATGCTTAATGCTCATTTATGTTGTTTGCTTTTATGTCACTCACACCATTTATGGCTGACCCCTTTAGTTTTGGGGGTTAGGGATCATCTCTAGCCTCATATATTACAGGTTGTTGCTTAGAGGTTGGAGGTTTGGATGTGTGGGATAAATTGATGTAATAGAGCTTTTGTGTAATATTTGTAAAAGAAAATGTTGTAAGGAAAGAAATTTGTAATTCAAGGTGTTTTGTATTCCGCTGTACAATTAATGTAAATAAATGTTTTAATTTTCCCTGTATTTGGTTGCTATGTTTACGATTACATTGAAGTTGATGCTGGAAATTGTGCCACGTATTTCTAAGATATTTGATTGGAAATTCGGGGCGCTACATGCTCTGCCTTAACCTACTGGCAGATCAAACACTGAGCAACAAACCGAGCTACAACCCTCTTCATACCATGCCACCAGAAATGAAGCTTCAAATCTCGATACATCTTAGTACCGCCAGGATGGATAGAATAGGATGACTAGTGGGCTTCCTTAAGAAACCTCTGATGAACTTCACCATTCGGGACACATAACCTGGACCCAAAACGAAGCGATCCACCCGCATGAATAACCATGTCCGTTCTGAACCCAGACTTAACCTCAGCTCGAAAATCCTGCAACTGGGCATCACCAGCCTGCACCTTTTTAATCTGATCAACAAGAGACGACTGAAGCTGGAGTACCAAACAACTCCGATCAGAACTCGGCAACAAAACCTCCAACTCCAACCTCCACATCTGCTCAGTCAAATCCCTCTGCTGAGTCAAGAACATAACTGCCGGTCTCCTGCTCAAAGCATCTGGCACCAAGTTTACTTTACCAGAATTGTATTGCAAACTGATGTCATAATCGGCCATAAGTTCCAAAAAACGCCTTTACCTCATGTTTAACTCCTTCTGGGTGAAGATGTACTTGAGACTTTTGTGGTCTGTAAAGATCTCCACTCGGTCCCCAAGTAAATAAAGTCTCCACAGCTTCAAAGCATAGATCACTGCTGCTAACTCCAAGTCATGGGTTGGATAGTTCTTCTCATGCGGCCTCAACTGCCTCAATGCATACGCAACGACTCGGCCCTTCTGCCTCAAAACTGCTCCAAGACCCTTACCAGAAGCATCACAGTGAATTACAAATCTGCGTGAACCATCTGGAATAGTCAACACAGGTGCTAATGTCAGTCTGTTCTTCAACTCAACAAAAGCCACACCACACTCATCAGACCAACCGAACTTCTGATCCTTCCCAGTCAACTTAGTCAACGGTCCTGCTATCTTCGAAAAATCTTGGACGAATTTCCGATAATAGCCAGCCAAACCAAGAAAGCTCCTGACTTCATAAACTGACTTCGGAACAGGCCAATCCCTCACACCCTCAACATTGGCAGGATCCACAGAAATACCATCGCCTGAGATAATGTGCCCTAAGAAAGAAATCCTGTCGAGCCAAAACTTGCACTTGCTGAGTTTCCCATTGAGCTGATTCTCTCTCAAAGTCTGCAAAACCACTCTAAGATGCTCAGCATGATCTTCCCGATTCTGAGAATACACCAAAATATCATCAATAAAGACCACCACAAATCTATCTAAGAACTGAGAAAAGACCCGGTTCATAAGACTAATGAATATAGCAGGTGCGTTCGTAACCCCGAACGGCATCACAAGATACTCAAAGTGGCCATATCTGATCCTGAAAGCATTCTTCTGTACATCAGTCGCCTTCACTTTGACTTGATGATACCCAGAACGAAGATCCAACTTCGAGAAAATAGCAGCCGCACTCACCTGATCAAACAAATCATCGATCCTAGGCAACGGATACCGGTTCTTCACAGTAACACTGTTTAGCTCCCGATAATCCACACACAGTTGACGACTACCATCCTTCTTGTTGACAAAAAGGACTGGAGCCCCAAGGTGAAACACTGGGTTTGATGAAACCCAAATCGAGCAACTCCTGAATCTACACCTTAAGCTCTGCTAACTCAACTGGTGCCATCCTGTAGGGACTCTTCGATATAGGCGCCATACCCGGCTGAACTTCAATACCGAAGTCAACATCCCTGTCAGGGGGTAAGCCAGGAAACTCCTCTAGAAAAACATCCAGGAAATCCCAAACTACTAGAGGCGCAGCCTCACAACCGGAATGCAACTCCATCGCACAAACCTCCTGATCAACTGCAGCTCGGCCAAGGCACATCTCACCGGTATGGAACTCAAACTCTATGCGATCTGAAATTCGGAATGCAACTTTCTTAACACGGCAATCAATAATGGCATGGGTTTCACCCAACCAATCCATACCCAGAATAACGTCGAATCCTGAATTCCCAATTACAATCAGATTTGTAATACCCCGTATTTCTGAAATATATATAATATGTAAATATATATATATATGATTTAAAAAATATATAAATATTGAGGGGTTTCCTATATAGAGTAATTCTATAGGAGGATTCTATAGAAAAATCCGGTTTGAAATAAGATATGGGGCCCACGGTTTGAAATGGCTTGAATGCTGCTTTGGTTAGTTGAGAATTGGTTTCTCTCTCTCACGGTGACGTGGAGGGGGAAGATTTGTGGGGGGGCGGTTTGGAAGGATTTAATAGATTGATTCGGAATATATATGAATATATATTGATTGGGAATTTGAGAAGGAGATTTGTAAATATAGTCCCACATGGGAAATATACAAAAAATAGTTTGAGTATAAATGTAATTGCCTATGATCAAGAGTCACCTAATTGGTTAACCACCTTTTGAGAGGCATCCCGTGGTGGGCAGTTGTACTACATAGTATCTAATTTGTCTTCTAAAAATAATAAAATCGTCTGAGTATTGGGGCGGGGCATTACAAATGGTATCAGAGCCAACTTTCGACACCGGGTGTAGAAGAAGGGCCTGATCCGCGGTGTTGAGAGTCACTTATCTCCGGAATCAGGTAGGATCTGTGGTGTTGAGAGTGATTTATCTCCGGGGTCGAGGACGACACTACATCGGCTAGAAAGGCGGATTCTACACTAGATGTGTGTCCCGTACTCAGCGAGGACGCTGATTTCTAAGGTGGGGTGTATGTAATACCCCGTATTTCTGAAATATATATAATATGTAAATATATATATATATATATATATATATGATTTGAAAAATATATAAATATTGAGGGGTGTCCTATATAGAGTAATTCTATAGGAGGATTCTATAGAAAAATCCGGTTTGAAATAAGATATGGGGCCCACGGTTTGAAATGGCTTGAATGCTTCTTTGGTTAGTTGAGAATTGGTTTCTCTCTCTCACGGTGACGTGGAGGGGGAAGATTTGTGGGGGGCCCCGGTTTGGAAGGATTTAATACATTGATTCGGAATATATATGAATATATATTGATTAGGAATTTGAGAAGGGGATTTGTAAATATAGTCCCACATGGGAAATATACAAAAAATAGTTTGAGTATAAATATAATTGCCTATGATCAAGAGTCACCTAATTGGATAACCACCTTTTGAGAGGCAGCCTGTGGTGGGCAGTTGTACTACATAGTATCTAATTTGTCTTCTAAAAATAATAAAATCGTCTGAGTATTGGGGCGGGGCGTTACAAGATTAGCTTTGAAATCTACGCTACCAATAATCACGGGACATTGCCTGGACTCCCGGAAACAAATGACAGCTCCACCACCTATCACAATGTTCTAAGCCTCTGACATGTTGGTGCACTCCAACTAATGGCGAGCAACAAATTGAGAGGAGACAAAAGAATGGGTTGCCCAGGATTCAAAAAGAACATGAGCAGGGAAAGAACAAACAAGAACAACACCTAAGACAAAAATCAAAAGAGATAAGGAAATGAAAGGTTGAACAGGGGTAAGGAAAAACAAAATCCGGAAGGATAAATAGAAAGAAATAAAGCAAAAAGGAAAAGAAGAAACAGAAGAGGAATAACAAAACAATAAAAGCAAAAGATACCTGCAACCACACCCTCAGCTAACTCAGCATCAGCAGCAGTTAGGTTGAAAGCCTGACTTCTCCTGTGAGCAGCGGTCCTCTGATCAACAATCTGGCGCTACAGAGGAAGAGGTGGTCTGACTGGACCACGAGCTGTGGCAGCTGGCTGAACTGGACCCCTGGCTGGAAGAGCCAACTGCCGGCAGTCCCGTACCGAATGGTCAGTAGCACCACATCCAAAACAGCAACGATTGGCACGTCGGCAATCCTTGCGCTCATGCCCTGGAAGTTGGCAAAAGTCGTAAAAACCAACTCTCGGAGGACCCGTAGAAGAGTAAGGAGCTGCCCTGACCGGAGGGGTTGGGATAGATCTCCGAATAGGCCCACCAGAAGGCCTAACAACTGAGTGCGGAACAGTCCACTGAGAAGGAGCCAACCACCACGAGTCTGCTCCTGAGCTCTAGCTGCCTCAAGAGCCTCAGCATAAGTACGCAAGCGAAGAGAGACAAACTGCACCTTGATGTCTCGCTCAAGCCCCCAAATGAACCTGCGAGCCCTATCCTCTTCGTTCGCCACAAGAACAGCTGCAAAGCGACTAAGTCTCGTAAATTCAATTGCGTACTCATCCACAGACTTGGAGCTCTGTTACAAGAAAGTCTTATGTTACAACATTGCATGGACAATATGTAACAAAATTTCATTACTAGAAATAACGACCAACCTGCTTCAGGGCCAAGAATTTTTGCTCCATCACGACTCTAGTGCTGCTAGGAAAGAACTTCTCCAAGAAACTCCTAGTGAAAGTGGCCCAAGTGATCAGTCGTTCAAGTCTTTCGAACTCGGACCTCCACCAGATATGAGTCATGTCCACCAACTGGATGGCAACCACATCTACCCTATCTGTATCAGCCACTCTAGCTGTCAAAAGAAGTTGCTCTATCCGAATCAACCACTGTTCAGCCTCTAAAGGCATCTCAGTGCCTGAAAACCTGTCGGGATGCAGCCTCATAAAGTCTGTGACTGTTCCCGGACGGGGAGGAAGAGTTGCCTACATAGGCACAGCGGGCGGAGGAACCCGGGCAGCTTCCAAAGCAGCCATCACCAAGTCACTGTGATTCTGCTACATGTTAATCAAGCGCTCAAGCACAGTGGTGACAGCCTCAAGCCCTGGCTGCTCATCCTGGGGACGAGAAGAAACTCTACGAGCCATAGTCTGCACAAAACCAAAAATAATTAGCATTCAAATCAAAGTTGGTAATAATTCATTTATGCATGCATGGTTGGTGAAATGTTGGGCCGATCCCAGTTCGAGCCAAGCTTCTCTAATATATTAGGCAACTAATACATTAGCCAAACCTGGTGCTCTGATACCACTAAAAACCTTGTCACACCCCGCTTTCTAAAAGAGAATACGGAATACGTAAGCCCAGCGAATGCTTTTCATCATCCATAAGCTATTCAAGAATCTTTACAACATTTCACAAGAATAATCAGAGTCGGAAGCAAAAGAATCAACCAAGTATGCACATATGAACCAAAATACCAACAAGAATACTTGAAACCAAATACAAGAATTGCAGCCAAGAGTCAACCAAGTATGCACATATGAACCATAATCTCAAATAATCCATATCTGAATAAGTCAAATATCTTGGGTCACATTGCCCAAATACAAGAATAAATCCAAGTACGAGATACAATTGTTCAAAACAAGCAACAAGAAATAATAATAACAAAATCCAGCACTAATACTTCATATCACCAATACCATCTGGAACCTGTTCTCCAAAATATGCAATTTAACAATTGCAGGAATAGGAAAGAGAAAATAAACTCCCGTCAATGCAAGGTACAGGCTGCTTATAATGCAGGATATAAGTACATGGGGAAAACTAACAAATAATATGGAATATGCATGATAACAAGTAAACAACTAGCATGGTAAGGTGAACAAGTACAAGTATCATGTAATAAGTGTCAAGTGAACAACTATCATGTAAACAAGCATCAAGTATCAAGTATCATGTAATCATGTAGCATGTGTTAAGTATCAAATCTCATGTATCATGTAATCAAGTATCAAGCATGTATCATGTTCAAGTGTCATGTATCAATTATTGTAGTTATTACTATCTAGGTAGCACTTCATGCATCCTAGTTTTTACTACATGGTTGCTACAACAAACAGTTTCGTTTTAGATTTCATAGTGGACAATAGAGTGCAGTGTAGTCAGGGACAAGTATCAACTAATCGAGCTCCAGGCTCCAAGTATCATGTATCATGTATCATGTATCACGTGTCAAGTTGTGAAAGTGGCAAGTACGTGTCTTGCGTGTTAGTGTCAAGTAATCACGTGTCAAGCATCATGTATCAAGTAATCATGTAGGATCAGTGGATCCCCTTCCGAGTACACGTTTCTGAATTATCCACTACTAGATCTTTCCCTTAAACCCCGCCTTGGTTATTTATTATTATTATCAAAAAAACATGTATGTGTGCAAAACATATCAAGAATAATATGGCATGATCACGTGATAAGTTCAAATTGCAAGATAAACATGGGAAAGCCGCTTCCCTTGTAGTTGTCAGCTCGTTCTTGAAAAATCCGATAGGGTCTTCATAATCTGGAGTAAAAGGATTCGAACCTTTGCATGCCGGTACCAAAAACCGATGCCTTGCCACTTGGCTATACTCCATACGGTCGGTCCCTGGGGAGAGGGGGAAGGGAGAAGCAGGGCTCAAAGAAAAAAAACGAGCCGTGACTGAGCTACTTTTTGACCTCGCATATGTATCCAAGAGGTGAAACAGAGGGAGGAAGCCCCTCGGCCGTCGGGGCCGTTCGCACGCGCGTGAGTTAAGGTACCCCCTGCACACATGCAAGCGTGCGTATGCGAGTTCAGGTACCCGCGTGTGTATGCTTGCACGCGTACACGGGTGCAAGATAACACATAAAAGAATAAAATAACCAAATTTCTAGTTCAGGACAGTAAGACCATATTGTAGTAAAACAGAGATTCCCATTGTTACAAACATGCAAACCTAAATCCGTCGAAAATTCTAGAAAATAGACTCCTAACCAAATCCAGAGAACATATATAAGTCATATAGTATTTCCCAAAATCAAGTCTCAAAACTGATTTGAATCCAGAAAGTATGTTCAGTCAAAAATTAGAAGATTGTATTCAATGTCAGGAAAACCGCATGAAAACTAATTAATTAAATCTATGAAAAATTTGGGGTATTCCCCTACATATATAGTAACAGAAAAACAAGTTTCATAATTTTCCAATAAAAATAGTGTAGTCAAGAAAAATCAGAAAATATCGAGATACAGTAGTTTTGTAAATCTGGAATTGTAAACACTGCAATACGAAAACAGCAATATCTCACAAACCATAAATCGAAATCCAAATCCACCAAAAGGGTAAGAAAATAGATAGAGTAGGCTAACTTTCGTATTCATAAATATTTTATAAACAGCAAGTAGAAATAGGTCGAAAATCAAGTTCTTTACTGAACAGTAATAAAATTCTGCATGTAAAATCTTTATTTGCAAGCATGAAACGGTTTGTAAAACTATTCAAATAAATCCATCAAAATTCTGGGTAAACCCCAATCAAGTCAAGAAATACTGAGAAAAATTTCAGATCAAAATAATAATTTTAACACCATAATAAAAATAGATTACTCTTCAAAAATCATAGAAAACACAATATGGAAATCTTTTGACACCATAATAGTAAAATCGACATAACTCACAAACCAAAAATCGAAACTGAGATCCGTCAAAAGGGTTGGAAACTAGACAGAATTCTCTACAAATCATGTTCACAAAATATTTTCAAATACTGATCTTAATAGGGTCTAAAATACTAATCAAAACTGAAAAGCCAGCAAAACTGAAAATATCTCTTATGCACAAAATCCACTAGTTCACATAGAACTCATCCAAAATACAACCAAACATGAGATAGATTATACTAGATCTCCAAGCAACATGTTATAGGGTATTTTACAAGTCCACAATAAGTCTACCACGAATAACACAAACGAGCACAAGATAACACATGAATAACACGCATATATGCAACAAGATGTGGTCAATCCTAGATTATATCACTTCATGTATGTCGTGAGGCATCTGTGGTCAAATCATCACTATAGAGACAATATCAACAAGGAGATACACATACAAATTGTCTCTAGAACCCAACTGCACTACAAGCAGTATTTAGTACTTGTATTTGCAAAGGAATTTAATACAAGTTACTTACCTTAACCGATGACGAAAATGACTCCAAGCAAGAATAACGGGAATGGGTTCCCGGCCAACGAACTCAACGAACCACGAACAAAAACCACGAACAAAACCCATGAACAAACGATGAAGCACGAACCCAAAAACACAAAGTAAGCACTCTCAACCATAACGAACACATAAGCGCACACAAGAGAGCACGAAGGAACGACGGTGGACAGAAGGGCTGCCACTGCCGCTGCTCCGCTGCCTGGCACCGATAGAGACCGAAACAGAGCGGGAGGGGGCTGGATGTCTGTGGCTGGCACGCGACAGAGACAAAGACAGAGCGGGAGGCAGGGCGAAGAGAGACAGGGCAAGGGAGTTGGAGACGATGAGAAGGAAGCTCGAGATGACCATGGGAATAAGGGAAACAGGGCGCTAGAGTTTTCTGGGATGCACAGGCGGCTAGGTGACGGGATGAACTGGGTAGAGGTGATGGGTTTTATAGGGGAGAGAGGGTGACGGGAAATAGGGTTAGGGGTTGGCTTAACGGGTCAGGTAGTGTCTTAGGGTGTGGGTTAAACGAGTTGTATCATAGGGTTTCGGTTATTAATAGGTGGAGTTTGGTTAATCTGGTTGTAGGATGTAGTGTAGTGTTTTAAGTGAATGGGATTAGTGAAATTAGGTATTGGTTTAATACAAACTGAGCATGGTTAAATAAATGGGTGTTTGGTTTAGTGGATTGCTAGGAAATTAAAATGGGTATTAGGGATTCAAGCAAAATATAGATAGGGCAAAAATGAACAGAACAATAGAAAAATATAATTTAGGGTATGAACAATAAAATAGAGAAGATAAAAACATTTTGCTCAAAAGGAACGAAACAAGAGCCAAACAAGAATCAAGAATTCAAATAAAAGAGACCAAAAAAAATAATAAAAGAATATATATATTGAAAATAAAATTCAATATACGGTCCAAAAGAAATACAAGAGGAATACAAAGAGAGAAAATACACCAAAACAAAAAAAATACACTCAAAAATACACAAAAATAAAAAACAGGGGTTACACCCACCTAGCTTTTTCCAACAAAGATGCCTATCAAAGGCCAAGCCTGGGTGGCTCGGCGCTCGGCAAGTACGGCGAGCACCCACCTAGCTTTTTCCAATAAAGCTGCCTATCAAAGGCCAAGTCTGGGGGGCTCGGCGCTCGGCAAATACGGCGAGCACCCACCTAGCTTTTTCCAACAAAGCTGCCAATCAAATGCCAGGTCTAGGGGGCTCGGCGCTCGGCAAATACAGCGAGCACCCACCTAGCTTTTTCCAACAAAGTTGCCTATCAAAGGACAAGCCTGGGTGGCTCGGCACTCGGTAAGTACGAAGAGAACCTACCTAGCTTTTTCCAACAAAGCTGCCTATCAAAGGCCAAGTCTGGGGGGCTCGGTGCTCGGCAAATACGGCGAGCACCTACTTAGCTTTTACCAACAAATCTGTCTATCAAAGGCCTAGCCTAGGTGGCTCGACGCTCGACAAGTACGGTGAGCACCCACCTAGCATTTTCCAACAAAGCTGCCTATCAAAGGCCAAGCCTGGGTGGCTCGATGCTCGGCAAGTATGGCAAAACCCACCTAGCTTTTTCCAACAAAGCTGCCCATCAAAGGCCAAGTCTTGGGGGCTCGGCGCTCTGCAAGTACGGCGAGCACCCACCTAGCTTTTTCCAACAAAGCTACCTATCAAAGGCCAAATCTGGGGGGCTCGGTGCTCAGCAAGTACGGCGAGCACCCACCTAGCTTTTTCAAACAAAGATGCCCCTTGAGGCTCGGAGCTCGGCAGTGACTTCGGGCACCTACTCAGCTTCTCACTGGAGTTGCGTCACTTTGAAGCTCTCTGAGCCGACCCTACAAGCTCGGAGCTCGGCAGTAACCTCGAGCACCCACTCAGCTTCTCCCTGAAGTTGCCTCACCCGAAGCTCACCGAGCCAACCCTACAAGCTCAGAGCTCGACTGTGACCTTCATCACCCACTCAGCTTCTCATTGTAGTTGCTTCACTCGAAGCTCTCAAAGCCGACCTTACAAGCTCTGAGCTCAGAAGTGACCTCGAGCACCCACTCAGCTTCTGATTGAAGTTGCCTCACTCGAAGCTCTCCGAGCTGATCCTACAAGCTCAAAGCTCGGCTGTGACATTGAGCACCCACTCAGCTTCTCATTGAAATTGCCTCACTCGAAGCATTTTGAGCCGAGTCTACAAGCTCTGAGCTCGGCAGTGACCTCGAGCACCACTCAGCTTCTCATTGACATTGCCTCACTCGAAGCTCTCCGAGATGACCCTGCAAGCTCGGAGCTCGGCTGTGACCTCGAGAACCCACTCAGCTTCTCATTGAAGTTGCCTCACTCGAAGCTCTCCGAGCAGACCCTACAAGCTCTGATCTCGACAGTGACCTCGAGCACCCACTCAGCTTCTCCCTGAAGTTGCCTCACTCGAAGCTCGCCGAGCCGACCCTACAAGCTCGGAGCTCAGCTTCTCCTTGAATTTGCCTCACTCTAAGCTCTACGAGCCGACCCTACAAACTCGGAGCTCGGCAGTGACCTCGAGCACCCACTCAGCTTCTCCCTGAAGTTTCCTCACTCGAAGCTCTTCGAGCCAACCCTACAAGCTCGGAACTCGGCAGTGACCTCGAGCACCTACTCAGCTTCTCCCTGAATTTGCCTCACTTAAAACTCTCCGAGCCGACCCTACAAGCGTGGAGCTCGACAGTGACCTCGAGCACCCACTCAGCTTCTCTCTGAAGTTGCCTCACTTGAAGCTCGCCGAGCTGACCCTACAAGCTCGGAGCTCGATAGTGACCTCAAGCACCCACTCAGCTTCTCCCTAAAGTTGCTTCACTCGAAGCTCTCTGAGCCCACCCTACAAGCTCGGAGCTCGGCAGTGACCTCGAGCACCCACTCAGCTTCTCCCTGAATTTGCCTCACTCTAAGCTCTTCGAGCTGACCCTACAAACTCGGAGCTCGGCAGTGACCTCGAGCACCCACTCAGCTTCTCCCTGAATTTGCCTCACTCTAAGCTCTCCGAGCCGACCCTACAAACTCAGAGCTCGACGGTGACCTCGAGCACCCACTCAGCTTCTCCCTGAAGTTGCCTCACTCGAAGCTCTCCGAGCCGACCCTACAAGCTCGGAGCTCGGCAGTGACCTCGAGCACCCATACAACTTCTCCCTGAAGTTGCCTCACTCGAAGCTCGTCGAGCCGAACCTACAAGCTCAGAGCTCGGCAATCGCCTTGATCACCCACTCAGCTTCTCCCTGAAGTTGCCTCACTCAAAGCTCTCCGAGCCGATACAAAAACTCGGGGCTCGGCGGCAATAGCGAGCACCTGCCTGGCTCCTCTCTCTGAGATCCCCTCACGAAGCGTTCAGCACCTGGCGGACGAAGTCGCCCCTCGGACTTTGGCCCTCATCCTCCGTTCCTCGGCCATCGGCCCTCTGTCTCGGCCTTCGGCCTTTGGTCTTCGACCAGAATTGCGGCCAGTTGGAATAAACATCCCCCAGGGATTCAGAGCAACAAATCTTCGCAAAATACTCCCCTCCTTTCTTCCCACAAAGACCGACTACTCCTACAAGGCTGGGGCACACAGCCCTCCAGGAGTGGGGGCTTATGATGTGGTATAGATGATGTGGCCCAATTAGGGCCATAAGATCTCCTCAGATTACGCTCTCCTGTGATCATTAGGTCAACAAGTCCAACGGGCTTCTGCGAACTCCAGCCCACAGGCAAACGGGTCTGACACGGCCCGTTAGGGCCCCAGACCGTTTACCCATGACTATAAATACCAGACCCCCTCCTCACTTTCAAATGTAATCAAGCTTTCCCTACCTGAACCCTAGCTACTGCTACTTTCTCAGTGACTGACTAGATCGTCGGAGGGCCTGTCTCCGGGAACTCTCCCGGGGTCTCTAGGCATTGTGCAGGTCTGAAGATCTGAGCCGAGCTCCTAATATCTGAGCCAAGCTACGAGCCTCAACCTACTCCCTGCAACTCCCGAGCCCATCCTACGCCATGGGGATCAGTCCAACGTCAGTGTCGTGCCTTCCGCTTCACAAAATACAAGAACTCACAACTGTTGCCCCTACACCCAAAAGAAAACAAGCAGCATCAATGCATATTATAGCAGATGAAACATCATGTTTCGTGATGTTTCGTCTGAAATATTTTATAATATTTGTTTGGGATCGAACGAAACATCATGTTTCATCCGATGAAATTATAATTTTTTTTTAATTGAAAAAACCCCAAAAAAGAATAAAAAAGCTCGGACGAAACATCATGTTTCATCCAGAGCCTGAATTGCAAATTTTTTGTTTTTTTTATTCTATGGGTTGGATTGCATATGATTTTCCATGATTTATTGATTGAGACCATTGGATTTTTTATGAATTATTGATTGACTCATATAATTTTCTATGGGTCACTAAACTATAAAAAAATCAAATTAATTTTAAAAAATGATATTTCGTCTGTCGAGTTTTTTTTTCTTTCTCTGATGAAACATCTACACAAAAAAATATTAAAATTACTATTCATACAAATATATATATATATATATATATATATATATATATATATATATATATATATATATATATATATATATATATATATTATCGGACAGATCAATTTTTCATTAACTTTGCTATTTTTTACTATTTTAAGACAGTAACGAAACCACATATTTCTATTTTTATTTATCCATTTTACTATTTTTTACCGGAATATCTTGCACACTAACAAAAAAATTTATCACTAGACCTTAAAGAAACAAGCTTGAAATTCAATTGATTAGTTAAAAAAGGCAAAATTTTAGAATTGAGCCGAATAATTGCCTGCAATCTATATAATAAAACACAAAGAAAGCTATTAAGTGACTCTCCTTCGATCTCCCAAAAAATGAAAGGCCTTGATCTTACCTCACAAAACATATTTTTCCTCCCAAAAGTTTTCCTCCAAAATTCAAGTTCAAATCCCCCACCCAAAACAACTCCTATATTTATCAAATTATTTCTCTCTCTCTCTCTCCCTCCATCTTCTATTCAATAAATTAAGAAAATAAAAATTTTAATTTTTTTTAGAAAATTAAAAAAATTAAAAACTAAAAAAATTAGTAATTTAAAAACTTTAAAAATAATTCAAAAAAAATCATATAATATATTTTTTTCTGGACCCTCAAAAATTTCTCATATAATATGTTTGCTACTTCAATTAATTTGCCGGACCTCCAAAACAATTTTATATGATCAAACATGATGCACCGTTCCGAAGACGTGCCGTAGGCACGTGTCAACGAGCAAACCTAGTCACCATATAAGTCTTCCACACTAGTTATTATCCGTATCAACCGTTATTAGGTACCATCATAACCTCCCGTTATTATTATCGTATTTTTATTGTTCTTCCACTTACAATCAAGGGGTGGCAAAATTCTCCATAACCCAATAACTCAATCCAGATCCAGCCCGAATTTAGGGTATGGATTCTTCATAATAAATCCATTTTCTTTTTTAAATCTTGATATATATATCTTTGTGGATCCAAGTCCAATAACCCAATGGATAATCCGTACTATATATGTTTATATATGTTAATTTAAACACAGATCCTAAATCGATAAAGGTTTTAATGCGCAGATATTGTATTTTATTTTTTTTAGGTCTAATAGGATTGAAATTTGTGAATTAGGCAATGCAAATATTAACATACTACATATTTCATAATAAACACATACCATTAAATTGTTATTTTCTTTAATTACAAAGATGAAAATTTATGCCTGGCTATAAAGATAAGGTTCTTTTTCGTTTCAATAAATTTTATTGCAGATTTTTGCAATTTAGTCCCTCAAGTAATGAGTATTTACAATTTAATCTCCAAATCATTGCAATTGTGTTTTAGTCCCCCAAATCTTTTATCAAATGCAATTTCGTACCCCAATTAGAACTCATTCCTCAAACTTTAATTGAATCTGCTTTCAACTCAATTTATTATCAATTAGAGTAATTTATTAAATGTTGGTTGTATTAATGCAGTTGGAAATTTAGTAAAAATGACTTACTTTAATTGTAGACTAAATTGAGTAGAATTTTCTAGATTTAGCTAAAATAAATTAAATTAAAGAATGTGTTGTAGTTAAGGGACTAAATTGTAATTTTTATACAATTGGTAGGAAAAAATTACATTTGTGATATAATTTTGAGGATTAAATTGCAATTTCTATATGATTTGGGGGACAAATTTGCAATTGCCATAATTTGGAGGACTAAATCGCAAATATCCACTAATTGAGGGACAAATTTGTAAAAAGTCATTTTTATTTATATGTTTATTTTAGTATTTTGATATGCAACAAGTAAATTTGACCAATTAATGGTAGTTTTATATGTGGAGATTTTTTTTCTCAAAAAGTTGATAATTTACTAAAAAATGGATCTTTGATAATCTGTAAGCCATATCCGAATTCAAAAACAATAGTGGGAACCGATCCGAGTAAATTTAGATCAGCATGTAAATCTTATAGGATCTGACCCTAATCTGACCCATTGCATCCCTACTTGCCACCGAAATTACAACTACATATAGATAATTGTATTGAAAATTCGGTTGTGTACAAATAGATAATTCAAAATAGTGATTGTGGGTTTAAATTTTTAAAAAAAATATCAAAAAGAAACAAAAATAAATAAATTGAAGATATATATATATATAAAGTGTAGTGCCCCGAATTTTCAATATGATATCTCAGAAATACGTTGCACAATTCCCAGCATCAACTCCAATGTAATAGTAAACATAGCCAAAACACAGATAAAATTTTCAATTTTTATTACATCATTTCTTTACAAAATACAGTGAAAAATTAAACACCTTGAATTACAATTTCTTACTTTTACAACACATTCTTTTACAATTTACATAAGCCACAATGTCATTCTACCAAATGCATCCAAATTCCAAGCTATATACACTTACCTGTAAAACATGTGGATAGAGGTAACCCTAACCCCCAAAACTATGGGGTCAGCCATAACAGTGTGAGTGACATCAAAATAAATACAACATGAATAAAACATAAAGAATAAAGTCATAAACAACATATATCAACAGTAATAACAATGGAATATGAAATAACAATAAATAAAATATGAAAATATCGAGTGAAACTAGACTAAGTGTCAAGTGTAGGAAAACAGAAAAACATCATTGTAACCCCTGTTTCCCCAAAAATGTATTTTCTGTATTTTTTGTATTTCAAAAAAAAAAAATTAGTTTTCCGCTTTCAAATTCTTTTGTCAAATTGTACTATTGGATCCCCTCTTAAAATCTGTTTTCGATCAATAAATTTATTTGTAACTATTTCCATGATTATTATATTGAACTACAATTCTTATTTTGTTATTATTATTCTTATTATTATTACTGTTATTATTGTTGTTATTATTGTTATTTTCTACTAGTTACTAAAGATCCACTTTTATTTACTAACTGTATTCGTAGTATTCTAAATAAATTATATTTTATAAATTATGTTTTATCGGTAATTTAATTTTCTTATTGGATTTTTATTTTAAACCCATTATCCCAATAACCCATTTCCCAACCTGTTAACCCTATTAAAACCCAAAAACCCAATTACACCAAACCCATTATCCATTTCCCATTATAAATTAACCCGTTTATAACCAGACCCATTACCCTAACTACCCAACCCGTAACCTACTCACACCCTAACCCTATTTTACCCTGTGTATATTTACTAGGTTTGCCCATTGACACGTGCCTACGGCACGTCTTCGGAACGGTACACCTTATTTGACCATATAAAGTAGTTTTGGAGGTCGAGCAAATTAATTGAAGTAGCAAACATATTATATGAGAAACTTTTGGGGTCTAGCAAAAAAACATATTATATGATTTTTTTGAACTATTTTTAAAGCTTTTAAATTTTTAATTTTTTTAGTTTTTAAATTTTTTATTTTAAAAAAATTTAAAAAAATTTTATTTTCTTAATTTTTTGAATAGAAGAGGGAGGGAGAGAGGGAGAGAGAAAAAAAAATTAAATAAATATATGAGTTATTTTGGGTGGGGGATTTGAATTTGAGTTTTGGAGAGAACTTTTGGAGGGAAAATATGTTTTGTGAGATTAGATCTGGACCTTTGATTTTTGAGGGGATTGAAGGAGAACCACTTGATAACTTTCTTTGTGTTTTATTATATAGATACCCCCTTGCAACCTGTTCATCTTCTTTACAAAACCCGCCGCCAACCTCTTCTAAACCCATCGTCTCCTCGTCTCAGCCGCCTTCCTTCCTTCCTCCCCTGTTCGCCCTGCACCTCGTCGTCACCCATCCTCCCTCCCGTTCGTCTCCCTCCCTCTCCCGATCGCTCCCTGCCTCGGCTCTCCCTGCCGACCTCAATGACTCCCCTGGTCTTCCCCCCTGCGCTGCACTCTGCCGCTCTACACCTCAGCGACAGCGCCGCAGCGACCCCACCTCGATGCACCGTAGTTAGCCACCTCGCGATGAACAGTCGCACCGCCTGCTCCAACCCAGTCACAGCACGCCGCCCTGCTCCCCTGCACCGTAGCCCCCACAGCCGACCTCCCTTTCCCCACTCTGTAGCAGCACAATTGTGTGTTGTCCATCCTCCCGCAGTGCGCCGCTCAGCCAAGCAGCAGCTAGAGCTGCCTCCCCGCTCCGACGTCAGCCAGCGCCAGTGGCCAGCCTCGCTAGTGACCACCACCTCGTGCCTGCCAGTGCACCCCATTGGCTTGGAGTGAGTTTTGATCGTGTTGGTTATGAGACGTCGATCACCGTGATCTTGATCCCTTGATCTCGACCGTTGGATCTGTTTCATCATCATCTCATCTTGATCATCTTGATCATCTTGATCATCATGATCATGTCCCCTTGGTTTTGCTTCTGGCCGTCCGATGGATATACTTTGATCATCATCATCCTGATCGTCACCATTGGGGTGATCTTAGCCGTTTGATCGCGATCATCATCACCTTGATCTGGATCATCCGATCTTGTTGATCTTGATCTTGATCTCATCCGTGCCGATCTGCCCAATCGTTGTTTGATCATCTTGATCTTGATCTGTGATCTCAGTCGTCTAATCGTGATCGTGATCGTGATCGTCTCATCCAGATTTGTTGTTCGTGTGTTGTTGTGCAATCTAGTTACCTAAATAAATAGATAAACTAGACACAAATTAAAAACCTCGCAAGTGTACGAATCGTTTATAGAAGCGTAGCAATAGCAAGGGTCGATCCCACAGAGATTGTAGAAATTAACTTACTAATCAATAGAAAATGTGAGAATGATAAAGAGTTGTTCTAAAGGTCTCAAAGAAATGAAAAGATTAAGATATATTGAATCACAAATATTTATTAAGTAGTTGGGTTTAGATCTCCACCGATAGTCAATAATGCTAAGTTACCTTCTGTCCTTCTTCTTATTACTCATGTTTGTTCTCTTCAAGGGCATGGTATCTACTCCTTAAAGTAATGTTTCCCTAAGCCAAGAATTAGGCATGGTATCTACTCTAATTCGTTTCTTTCATTAAGTATTTAGCATGGTATCTACTAAGTTGCACTTAAAGAAAACATAAGAACAGTGGAAACGAACAAACACTCAAGGTTCTAGAAATTGGTATCTGATCTAGATCCCTTAAGTTGATTAAACCAAGAACCCCTAAAGATTCCCTTGTTACAAGTTATGAACACGAGATACGGGTCGTCTCAATATGCTCATATAACAGATTCAGATAGATGGTAATGCAAACTTGATATTCTCAAGTTCTGTATGTCAGTCGACTGGCTGTCACCTCAGTCGACTGCTCTCAGAACTTGAGAACAAGTTTGATTATCATCAATCTATACCAATTCAATCAGATTCAATCAATAAGTAAAGTAGAAGGATTCAGAAGAATATAGCACTACATAACTACGGCTTCAATCTACCCAACTATGAAATTAGTTCCACATAATAATACTTTTATTGATCAACAAGTTCGAATACATGGTTAACATAAAAGAATTAGAAAGAGAATGAATAAACTGATGTAGTTCGGCTAGATGACTCGGCTGGCTGTCACACAGTCGATCGGCCGTTCCTTTCCTTATGCTTGATCTCCTCTCTCCTTCTTCAATGCTGATACCGTACTGCTCTTCACTTGATGATTCAAAAAGTTGTGTGATTTTGTGATTCGGGAACCTCCGCGTATATATCCAGAATAATGCTTCTTGGTTGGTATTTATAGAACACGGCTAGAGAATTAGGGTTTGCACTCTTCTTTTTATAGAAAGGTCCTTTTCTTTTATTTATTTCCTCCCTTGTTGCTCTGCGTGTTATTTCTTTCTCTTTTCTTCTATTCTTCCTTTTCTGTTCTGATTTGGATTAGATTTGGACGAATCTTCAAATATCTTATCTTTCAACTCTGCCGCCTACCAGTCGACTTGTCAGCGAACCAGTCGACTGTGCCGAGACTTCTGAAGATTTCATAATTGATCATACAAGTCGACTGTGCTTTGGAATAAGTCGACTGCAACGAGCGGCTGTGGAAAATCAACTTCTCTGTCCAGTCGACTGCTGTGGGGAACCAGTCGACCGATGATCTGCAGTTTTCTGTGTATCATCCTTAAAATCCTGAATCTGCTTCGTTTCTCCGTTTTAGGCTGTTCCCTATGGAAAAGAGAAAATAAGTGTTAAATACCACATATAGAGCTTTTAAATGTCTAATTGCATTAAGATTATTGCTCCTAAATGTGGATAATATTGTGTTCATTATGTGTTCGTGATTGGTTCGTGATCCGTTCGTTGTGTTCGTTGCCAGGAATCTATTCCCGTTATTCTTGTTCTTGCTCCATTCTCGTCGTCTCTCAGATAATTAACTTGTACTCAAATTCCTTTATATGATACAAGTCAAAAATACCGCTTGTAGTGTAGTTGGGTTCTAGAGACAATTCGTGTGTGAAACCTCTTGTTGATATTGTCTCTATAGTGATTTGACCATAGTTGCTTCACGACACAATATTGACATGAAACAATTTAGGTTTTGTCCGTTCTTAATTTGATCATGTATGAGGTATTTTGTGAGAATTTGGGTATTTGTTGAGATCCATGTGATAGACTTGCCGTGGATATGTTAATTACCCTATTTCATGATGTTTGGACACTTAGCAGAGTCTAATTCATGTTTAGTTATGTGTCGATTAAGTTTCGTGTGATTCATGTTGGTTTTGCTCCTAAAGGAAATTCTGTGTTTTGTCGATGATTTGTCTTGATCAGTAATTTAGACCATATTAAGGTCAAAATCTTAATTTCTGTATAAACATGAGTTTTAGAGGAATTCGTCTTCGTCCCAACCCCTCTGACCTTGCTCAATTTCGTTTTCGTATGTGTGAGATATGACTGTTTTACTACAGAGATGTAGATCATTTCCAGATTTCGTTTCTTGGTAATTTTGATGATTAAATCATTTTGATACTTATGCTACACATATTATTTTGATCGAAAACTTTGGTCAGTATTTCTTTATTTATTTAGGGATTATCCAGAATTTTGGCAAATTTTATTGATGAGTTTTATATGTCGTTTCATGCTTGTTTATAAAGACTGTACTTGCAATTGACGCGTACTTGTTTTTTCTTTTCCTCTTCCCTGCAATTGTTAAATTGCAGATTTTGGAGAACATGTTCCAGATGGTATTGGTGACATGAAGTATTAGTGCTGGATTTTATTATTATTATTTCTTGTTCTTTCTGTGAACAATATTGTATCCTGTACTTGGATTTATTGTATTTGGGCAATGTGACCCAAGATATTTGTCTTATTCAGATCATGACTAGTTGAGATTTATATATTTGGTTTCAAGTATTCTTGTTGGTGTTTTGGTTCATATGTGCATGATTGGTTGATTCTTTTGCTTCCGACTCTCATTAATCTTGTGAATGTTGTAAAGATTCTTGAACAGCTTATGAATGATGAAAATCATTTGCTGGGCTTTTGTCGTGTATTCGTATTCTGTATTCTTTTTGGGAAGCGGGGTGTGACAATCATGCATAAAACCAAGTCAAGAAAACATAAATGCAATATGATGACTCTCTAATGCATACTTGTCGGATTCTATGCATTCCATACTACATAGGTCCGGTGCAAGCCCTTATCATTCTCCACTTTATAGGGTTAAATCCCTCGTTATGCAACTAATCCTACTACGATGACTACTACGAGATTTAGATAAACTGTGAGTATCTAGCCCATGCCCCGATAATTCCGGAGGTCAATCTCTATCCACAGATAATTCCGGAGACTATTTCATTCACACCTGGAAATTTTCGAGAATACCCCACTCCGCAAACTATGGCTCCTCATCACGCGAATACCCCATGAGCGTCACCTCAACCCCGATAATTCTGGAGATCAATCCCATACCGCAAGTAATTCCGGAGACTAGTTCACTCACACCTCGATAATTCCGGGGATTATCTCACACCGCAGATCATACTGAGGTCCATAACCCATGTTGCACTCATTTCATCATATCACCATCTTGTGTCTGTCCTTTTCTTATTAAGTTAATTAATAAATTATGAATCTCTTAGAGTTGGTGTACCCTACCGGACTTAGCTCAACTGATCAACAACAAAGCCACAACTAGTCAAACAACAAAATTTCAACTGCCGGTGTACTAGGATCCCACTTACCCTCTACAAACTCACAACTCAACCATCAACACAAAATCTTTCATTAAAATTCTCAATTTCATTATCAATACTCTCATATTAAGAAAACTTCTTTAAATCAACGAATCCAAATTCATTTAATACACTCACAAAATCCAGAACTGAAATAAAGTATTAAATCTATTCAATAACTGAAAATCATATTTTGAAGTCGTAAAAAATCACAAAACATCAATTTCTTCAAAAACCATATATATTTCATTTATTAAAGTCACAGAAATTCAATTTTAATTCTATTATAATCAAAATGTGACTCTTATAAAATACTGTGATCTGTAGTAAAAATATCGTCTAAAATAGTAGATCAATAATCCATAACATCGAAGAAATAATCGTTCAAGAAACGCAAATAAAACCCAACAAAAACAGTCAGCTAAGCACTGACAGTCGACCGTTAAAAACAGTACAAAAGTGGCCGGTCTACCGACATGCACAAATCCCAAAACCCACTAATTGATAGTCGGCCGTCAATTCATGTGTAAAATCTAGACCATCGACAGACATATTCAAAAACCGACTGCTTTAATATTCGTGCACATTTTTACTGATACTTCATTTAATCTTTGTAAAAACATAAATTTGCAAAACCAAATTCCTAAGATGATCAAATACAACTTGTATAACATACTGGAATTTATAAAACACATCAAATCCTCATGTAACTCCTGTTTCCCCGTATTTGTATTTTTATACTGTATTTTGCCCCATTGTACTCTTTATAAATTTGTGATCCAGTATTTTGTTTCTATTCGAATAAAATCATCAAATTATTTTCGACTCAATTCTTGGTCCTTTTATCGAATTCATTTGTGTGCACTTTGTGTCGTTCTTCATAAAGAATTGACCATTTCTTCTCATTTACCTTTTTAATCCCCATTTTGATACATTTTGACCAATTCTCCTGTTGGGTCCTATTCGAAATGGATACCTTAAAACCCACAAACCCGAAACCGTACTATATAAACCCTATCTCCTTAACCCTAACCTCTAACCCGAATCACTGTTCTACCCTAACTAACCCGCCGCTACCCCATCTCTTCCACATCCGCTTCTTTCTCCTTCAATTTCGAAACCAATCTCCCCACCTCCGATCACCACCAAGACCTTCGCCTTCCTCTCGTCTTCACCACCCACTCCTCGTCAGCACCCAACCACCACCACCGCCATCTCACAACCACCATCATCTTCACCATCGAACCCACTCCGAACCCAAACTTTTGCCATTACCCATACCTCCGTCACCTCACCCTCCGACCGCCTCACCTCCATCGCCTCATCTCCCCCTCATCCTCCTCGACCTCCGTCCATTACCAACACCCCAAACCCACTTCCCCAAACTCACTCCCCTGTTCGAACCCAAGAATAGAGCACGCACCAGCTCCGACGTCGCCACCCCGACGTCGTGCTGCCAACCCCTCCGCCGTCGTCAGCCACCTCGCCTCTCCGCGAACTTCGTTGCCACGATCGCGTCGTACCGTCGCCACCGTTCGCACGCTCTCTCTTTCTCGCTGTTGAAGAAGAAGGAAGAAGACGCTGAATTGGGCGGGATCCAATCTCAGGCGTCTGATCGCTTCAAGATTCGTGCGATCGAGCCACTCTGATCGCTACTTGGTGTTTTGCCACAGCGAATCCCGGGATCACTGTTTCCTGTTCGGCCCCAGATCCGCTGTGAGGAAGCGATCCGATTCACTGCGTTTGCTGCTTTGCTGTTTTGCCGCACCAAATCCCACCTTGCCGTTTGCTGTTCTGGACGATCTGGTGTGGGGAGAAAACTCGATCTACAGTTATTTTTGCACGTGCTTCACACGTGCTTTTGGGAGACTTCGCCCAGGATTTTTCAATCCCATCTTCTTCAACAATCAGATCTATCATCATCAAATTAAGGCAAGTATTTCTTGTACAATTTTATTTTTTCTAGTACAAACATCCCTTGAAAAATACTACAAATAGTTAGAATTGTGACTCCTCCTTGACTATCGTTGTTGATCCAATAATAACCCTCATAAATTTCATAATTCTAAGAGTCACAATAATTTCATTGTATTAAACTATAACTACTTGGACTCATTTCATCCCCCTTGAGCACATGGACACATGAGATTAAGGAGCCCTAGATTTGTAGACACATGTTACATTTTGTGTTTGATGATCTTGCAATCATTTGACTTGAAAAATAATTATTACTTGCTGTTTTGATAACCAATATCATGTATTTAAATCACACAATAACTTAGACGCCTAATAACAAATTTCCATGTAATCTATACTGGTAAGTTATTCCCACATGTTGCTGTCCTGAATCTTCTTTTGCTGTTTCGACCCATTTAACATTAGAATTTAACCCGAGCCCTGAATAGAAAATATAGCCCTGGATATGTAGATGTCGATAGCTTCCAAAATTTTTGAATTCGGATTTACGGTCTAGGAGTTATTGCAGTTTTACTACAGCTGTGTCGGTAGACACAGATTCGCGAAACTGCTGCACACCTTTACTTTGCGAATTAATTTAATTATGTTAACAGTAAGCTATGGACTTGAAATTTTATATGTAGTTGTTGGACACCCTATAGGACATCCTCAATTTTTCTTAGAATTAAATTATATTATTTCATCACTATTTCACATGTATAAATACAAATACACAAATTCTGCCTGAACATTTTAGCTGGATAATTTATTCATGTCGAACCTCGATTATGCCATATAATTACCCTAAACTTGTCCCATGTCCATGACTATGCTTTCTTGACTTGTTTCGCACACTTGTATGCTTGCTTGATAAAAATTAATAAATGTAACAAGCCGGGGTTTAAGAGAAAGACTATAGAGTGGACAATATAGGTAAGTGTACTCGAAAGAGGGCCCGTGTTTCCCAGTACTCGGTTCATGAACCTGTGGCACGTGATGTATTCATGGAGTCAATTACTTGGCTCATGAACCTGTTGCACGTGATGTATTCATGGAGTCAGTTACTTGGCTCATGAACCTGTTGTATTCATGGAACCACTGTGTGGTCCTTGAACCTGTTAGTATTTACGAACTTGCTTCGTGAACCTGTTAGTTAAATTCGTATTCATGAACTGTGCCTGCTTGATACCTGATACTTGAAACCTGAGTACGCCGCCCTATAAAATCCACTACTAGGTCTAAACGTAACTGATTTGACTGTAGCAACCATGTAGTAAAAGTATGGATGCATAAAGTGCTACCTAGATAGTAATAACTATAAGACTTGAACATGAAACTTGAACAGGACACCTGTTACTTGATACTTGATGATACGATACATGAAACTTGATATGTGAAACCTGACACATGAAACATGATACTTGATGTTAGTTACCCCTACAAGTTCACCTGTCATATGTTTTACCATTAGTAGTTGTTAACTAGCCTGTTTACTAGGATGTCCCTCTTGCTAGCTAGTTCTTAGATTCCCACTACTTGTTGTATCCCTGTTACATTCTTGATTCCAATTCCTGTTCCCCATACTTGTACTTGTTTTCACTATTTGTGGCCTTAGCTTGCACTAAGGGCATCTTCTCTTGTTTTTCCATGTTTTCCCTTTTTATATTTATTAAGCAGACATGAGAGACGAGTTACCTGCTGGAATTTGTGAGCAGACATTTCAGGTTTTGCTTGGAGTAAGGACTTGTTTAAATAATTGCTTTCCTTAAGGTATTTATTTCTTCTGCTGTATAAGACTTGTTTCCGAGTTTTACACTTGATCCAGACTTGAAAACAATGTGGACATTATTATTTATTTTCAAACTGTTTTCTGTTGCTTTATAAATTATTCATGCATGCTTGGTTATATATATCTCTCTTGTATATTCTTGTTGTGATGCTGAGTCGATCCTACAGCTTATGGATGATGTTAAAATCATTCGCTGGGCTTCGTCACGTGCTCGTATTCCATGTTTTTGGGAAGTGGGGCGTGACACCTCATCAAGATCATAAAAGAGCAATTTTTATAAAATCCTTCACAACAGCAAATATATAAGTGTATGTGTGTGTATATATGTTTATATAAGTGTTCAAGGATCAGTTAAAGCATCAAAATTCATCAAATAGGAGTAGTGTAATGTTTCAAATCAGTCTCAGCATCAAAACAAATCAGATTCAATCGAAAAACTTCTCAAAACACAAAAAGTCAAGTTTTGGCAGAAACTCATCAGACCCAAAATCAAAGCAGAAACTCATCAGACCCAAAGTCAAATACTCATATAATCCCTGTTTTCCATTTTGTGTATTTTTGAGAGTATTTTCGTTTTGGTGTATTTCTCTCTTTATATTCCTCTTGTATTTCTTTTGGACCATATATTGGATTTTTGTTTCAATATATTTTCATTTTATTAATTTGTCTTCTTTTTATTTGAGTTCTTGATTCGTTGTCCGTCTTTTGTTTCGTTCCATTTGTTCGGGCCATTATTTTGATTTTCTATATATATATATATATATATATATATATATATATATATATATATATATATATATATATATTATCATTGTTCATGTCCGATTCCTTGATCCCTAAAACCCATTAATGGACCAATACCTATTATATTAAATCCTATTCACTAAAATACCCTAACCAAATTAATTACACATATACCCTGTTTTCATGACTACCATTATCCTATTCAGAACCTATTAAAACATACTAATACCCATTATCTTCTAACCTACACCAAATACCATTCACATTAACCATGCTCTGTTTGCCTAACCAGACCCATACATTTAATTAACTACCCAACCCATTCACCTAATGCTCTACCCTACCCGATTTACCAACCTGCTAAGCCCCTGTAGCCGTCACCAGATTTCCCCCCTAACCCTAACTTCATTAAATCACTATATATATATATATATATATATATATATATATATATATATATATATATATATATATATATATATATATATATATCATATTTACCTATTTAGCTGCCTATCAAACCCCAGCCATTTTCCTCCTATCTCCGTGCATCCTCTCCCCGAGCCTCGTCGTCTTCGACCCTCCAACCCCAGTCGCCGACCTAGACCCCGATCACCTCCTTCATCTTCCCCGACCGCTCACACCCCATCACCACCCTGTGCTCCTTCCGCCGTGCTGTCAAACAGTGCAGCGACAGCAGCCTTCTTCCTGTCGCTCTGCTGTGCCTTGTCGTCCCTCTCCGGCAGCAACAGCCATGACAGCAATGCTGAGTGCCGCAATGTGTTGCCGTCTCCCTCGTCCGTTCGCACTCTTGATTAGTACGTGCGTGAGTTGCATGTGTTATTTGGGTTCGTTCGAAGTTCATCGTTCGTGTTGGTTTGTTACTTCGTTCGGGTATTTGTTCGTTGTTGGGTTGTGTTCCGTTCGTGGGTTTCGTTCGTTGCCTGGGATCCGTTCCCGTTATTCTTGGTGTTCTTCGTTTTCATCATTGGTTAAGGCAAGTAACTTGTATTAAATTCCTTTGCATATACAAGTACTAAATACCGCCTATAGTATAGTTGGGTTCTAGAGACAACTCGTGTGTGATGTTATGTTTGATGGGTTTTGTCTCTATTGTGCTATTTGACCATAGTTGCCTCACGACACAAAATCGACATGAAAATACTAGGTTTAACCGTTCTTGATCTATTCATACATGTGAGATAATTAGGTGAAATTATGTGTTTGATGAGATCTATATGATATGATGGTTGTGAATATGTTATATACTCTATTTCATGATGTTTGGACACTTAGTAGACTCTATACCATGTTTGATTGTGATTGGAACAAGTTTCGTATGATTTATGTTGGTTTTGTTTTGAAGAGAAAATCTGTATTTGTCGATGATCAGTTTTGTTTTGTATTTTAGATCATATTAAGATCAGAATTCTTAATTTTTGTATTTGACATGAATTGTAGAGAAATCTGTCTTCTTTCCAAATCCTCTGACCTTGATCGATTTCGTTTTCGTATGAGTTATGGTTATTTTACTACAGAGGTGTATTTCATTTCCAGATTTCGTTTCTTGATGATTTTGATGATTAAACTATTTTGATACTAGTCCTAACTATATTATTTTGATCTGAAACCTTGCACAGTATTTCTATGCCTATTTAGGGATTATCCAGAATTTTGGTGGATTTTATTGATGAGTTTTATACGCCGTTTCATGCATATTTATGAAAGCTATACTTGCTGTATTTTGCTCAATATTCTGTAAAGAATCGTATTTTCACCCTATTTCCTTCTACTGCATGGAAAATATTTATGAAATATGAAAGTTAGATTATTTTTTCTATTTTTATCTCCCTTTTATGGATTTGGATTTTGTTTCACGGTTTGCGAGATATTTTAGTTTTCGTACAGCAGTGTTGGGAATTCCAGATTTGCCAAACTATCATTTTTTGAGGTTTTCCGATTTTTGTTGACTGAACTAATTTTACTGGAACGTTATGAAACTTTATTTTTTGATACTAGACATGTAAGGGCTTACCCCATATTTTTCCTGGATTTATTTGAGGTGTTTTAATGCTATTTTTCTGACTGAGAATTCGTTTTACTGATTTCTGACTGAACGTATTTTCTGGATTCAAATTAGTTTTGAATTATGATTTTGTAAAATACTATATGGCTTATTTATAATCGTTGGATTCGTGTAGAAGTCTATTTTCCAAATTCTTTGATGGATTCAGATTTTGATTTCTTTAGTAACGAGAATCACTGTTTTAGTACTGTACTGTCATGCTGTCCTGAATATGAACATACACTGTTTTGCTCGTTTATGTGACCGTATATCATCTATGGTTATTTATTTGTTTTCCTAAACCTAATGCTAATTATACCGTGTTAGTTCGATATTATTTCATGCACTATCATGTCTTTTGGTAACCATATTAAAAGTAATCAAGCTGCGGTTTAAGGAAAAGATCTAGTAGTGGGAAATTATAGAAATGTGTACTTGGAAGGGGGCCTGTGTTTTCCATACTGAGCATATGTTATACTGTTATACTGATTACCTGACTGCACACTTCTCTATAGGAAGGTTTACTCGGAGGAGGACCAATAGGTTCTGACTGTCTGATTACTGTTACTAATTACCTGACTGCACACTTCCCTATAGGAAGGTGTAATCAGAGGACCACTAGGTTCTGACTGTTACTGCTACTGTTACTGTTACTGATACCTGAGTACACAGACCTATATGATCCCCTACGAAATCTAAAATGAAATTTTTTGAATGTAGCAACCAAGCGATAAAAGGATGGCACATGAAGTGCTACCTAGTTAGTAATAGACATAATACTGTAAGAACATAACACTGATACTGTTACACTAACACTGTTATACTGTTATACTGTTATAATGTTATACTGTTACACTGATACACTGAACATACTGCTATTGATACTGTTATCTGATACTGTTAATGGACACTGTTAGTTGCCATATGACACTGTTACTTGACACATGCATCTGTACTGTTAGTATACCATGTTAGTTGACTCCGCTTTACTGATTCATGATAGATATCACTGTTGATATGTTATACCATGCTACATTTGTTTTCACTGTTATTTATATTTGTTTCCCACGTACTTATATCTTGCACTATAAGCGGCCTGTAACTTGCATTGATGGGTATTTGTTTTCTTTTTCCTTCTCTTGCAATTTATTGATTGCAGATCAGGATAGTCGTTTGCCCGATGATATTGGAGAAATGCAATATTAGTGCTGGAATTCTTTTGCTATTATTATTATATGTTGCTTTTGAACAATTGTATTTGATACTTGGATTTATTTGTATTTGGCCAATGTGACCCAGGATATTATTAACTATTCAGACTTGATTTATTTGAGATTATATTATATTTTAGATTTCAAGTAAATTTATGTTGATCTATTTGATTCAATTATGCATGAGTGGTTGATTCTCTTGCTTCCAACTCTGATTATTTTGTGAGATGTTGTAAAGATTCCTGAAAAGCTTAAGGATGATGAAAATCATTCGTTGGGCCAATGTTATGTGCTCGTATTCCGTATTTTTAGAAAGCGGGGCGTGACAACTCAACTCCAACTCAAAACTTGATTCTTTTATCCAAAAACTCTTCCACAACTGGTTATACGCATGCCCCACTGACTTCATTAGTTTCCCCATGAATATAGGTGAATACAACATGTATTAATCGAGTTCTTTTCATCAAAACTTCTCAAACAGACCATATACATAATATACACAGTAAAGACCCAAATTTTGTTCGCTTTTTGCAATAAACACCATACAACTCATTTTACTCAATCAAATCAGTAAGCATATGAAAGAAAGCAACATACTCATGATTTCTATTAGGTTCTTAACAATCTCAAGTCATCTATATAGTGTTTTAATCATCAATAGCATAGTCTTCATGAAAAGATTCAATTTTTATTCATACATCCATCAAAATTCATTATATCATCATACCATCATCTAACATGGTTCCTAATAGACAAATCATCACATACAACATGCATACAACAACAAGAAATCAAACATATGTCACTCACTTTTTTAAAGAATCAACTGAAGTAATAAAAGAATAAGAAAAGTCTTTCCTTTCGCAAGAAAACCAAGATCCTCGCTCCGAAACTCCAAGAAATCAATAATAAAGAAAACTCTTTGTGTAGTGTAGCAAAGAGACGGTTGCACTCTCTTTTTATTAGGCCGGAAATATGGTTATTAGGGTTTTGAGTAGATTTTGCAAAATATCTTTTTAAATATATCTTTACATATATAAATCTTTATAGTAAAAAATTAGATTAACCAATTCAATTTAGATTTAAAATCAAAATAACTGATCAAATCTTAGCCGACACTATTTCTAAACCGAGAAAAACGAAATTTGTACTGTAACTCCTGTTCCCGCAAATACGTATTTTCTATGTATTTTCGGTATTTTGATTTTTGTAAATTATTTTTCCGCTTTCAAATTCTTTTTGTTAAAATGTATTGTTGGATCTTCTATTAAAGTCTATTTTTAATCAATAATTTTATTTGTAACTATTTCCTATGATTTTTATATTGTAATACAAATCTTATTATTGTTATTATTACTTTGATTTCTATTATTATTATTATTGCTGTTATTATTATTATTATTGTTATTATAATTGTTATTATTATTATTGTTGTTGTTGTTACTATTATTATTGTTATTATAGTTATTGTATTTTTCTTGGTACTATTATTTATATGTGTTTTTCGTCGCCTTTTGAACCCCTGTAATCTGTTATTTTATTAATAGAATTCATTTTTGCCTTAAATTCAATTTTGACTCCTAATTTATCCAATTAAATTCTTCTACTGCAATTTTATTGTTCTCCCTATTCAAATTTTGTTTTTTAATGTCCCAAAAATTTATCTAAGTTTACTTATATTTTTATTGGTTATTTTAATTTTCCTAATGGATTTTAACCCAATACCCTTGCCTATTGGATCCTAAGACTATACCCAATAACCCATAATCCTATAATCCCCTATATATATATATATATATATATATATATATATATATATATATATATATATAGGTGGCCCTTCGGTTGAGAACTAATTTGGTGAGAACTCCGTGAGAACTCAAGGAGTAGACCCCCCATGAAAAATCCGAACCGGCCATCTCGTTCTACACGCCTTAGATAGCATAACATAAAGAATTCACGTAATTTGAAATTCATTTTCCCATGATTTACATTATCGCAAAATTGTATGGCTGAAAATTCTACTCCATTTGATGGATGAGCAAACGAACTTCAAATTATTTGAATTCTTTATGTTATGCTATCTAAGGCATGTAGAACGAGATGGTCGGTTCGAATTTTTCATGTGGGGTCTACTTTGTGAGTTCTCACGGAGTTCTCACCAAAATTAGTTCTCAACCGAAGGGCTCCCTATATATATATATATATATATATATATATATATATATATATATATATATATATATATATATATATATATATATATATATATCTGTATATATCTGTTAACCCCTAACCCTAATCTCAACTTAACCTAATTACCTTTCTAATTACCCCAGCCGCCTAATACCCCTACCCTGTTCATCATCCCTACCCCCGAGCCTTGTACTTCTTCCTTCTCTCGCTCGAGCCCTGAGTGCCATCTCCTTACCTCGTCGACACCCTGTCCCCTCGAGCAACCCACCTCCCCACTCTCGTCCCTCCACCTCATTGTCAGCCACACCGCTTCGAAACCCGTTCCCCTGTTCTGCATCCCGCAACCCAACCGCCCCGTTGTTACCTCTCGATCACCACCTTGCACCCGCCGATCACCCTTGCCGTCCTCTGCAGCACTACCATTGCTGTCATCCTCCTGCCACCCAACACCGACGACTCACCCCTACCACTCCTCCAAGCTCCGCCGACTGCACACCCTTCGAACCTATCGCAGCCATCACCAATGTCCAGTTTCCCATGTGCCGATCGTCGCCCCTGCATCTTCCCTGCGCTCCGCCCTCACCCACTACGACCACAGTCGGCAACCACCTTCACCATCGCAAAGCATTCCCCCTTTGCTCTGTTTTTATGATCAAGCATATCTGGCCGTCCGAACTCCCCTTGATCATCATCAGATCTAAACTTGATCACCTTGATCTAGACCGTCCGATCTGATCTGATCGTGATCATCACCAACTCTTGGATCTCAGTTTTCGATCATCTCGATCTTGATCGAACGTGTGTTTGTGTTCGTTGCCTGGGATTCGTTCCCATTATTCTCATTTGCATCGGATTCGTCGTCTACACCCCAACGCAAGTAACTTGTATAATTTTTGGTGTATATACAAGTACAAAATACCGTATGTAGTCTTGCTCTTATTTTTGTGTTCATTCTCATGATGATCCCTTGTTAGATCTTAATCTCATTCGTTTGATCCATTCGTGTTCTTGATCCATCATCATAGTGTCACACACACGACATGAAAATAAACTAGATCTAGATAGACTCTTGATGCATGTACATATGTTATTCGTGATCTATGATATGTTGTGTAATTATTGCATGCTTGGTGTATTAGTTGTGTTATCTTGCAGTAGACTTGTTAAATACCCAAACCATATTGTTTTGAATATCTAATATATCATGTTTCACCTTATATATTAATTTGGGTTTAGTGCATATAAGTTGTTTGATGAAATGCATGAGAAGAGATTTTGTTTTGCTGATGCCCTATTTTGGTTCAGTATTTTAGACCCTGTTAAGGTCAGTAAAATAAATTATTTTGTTAATATGATTCGTAGGCCTTGATATCTATTTTCTAGAAATTTCGACAGATCTCAATTTTGATTTTTTATGTGTGAGTTATCGCTATTTTACTACAGCTGTATCGAAAATTCCAGTTTTTGTTTTATGAGTTTGCTGTGTGGTTATTTATTTTAAAACGGGTGTTAAAAGAAAATTTTGGGTTCTATGTATGAATAAACTTGACTGAGATCAACCCCTAATTTTTGTAGATTTATTTAATGACTTTTATAATTTATTTCATGCTTGTGAAACTAATCATATAATTATCAAACTGCATGTTGTTCAGTAAAGAACTCTATTTTCAACCTGTTTCCAGTCACTTTCAATTAAAACTTCGTGAATATGAAATGTTGCATGCTATGTCTATTCTACAACCCCTTTTGACGGATTTAGACTTCGAGTTATACTTTGTGATCTATCGTTGTTTTAGTACTACTGTGTCTAAAATTTTAGATTCAGAAACTTGCTGTATCTTTCTGTTTTTCGAATTTATTTGACTATGTTATCTGTAATGGAATATAATGAAATTTTATTTGCTGACACTAGACATACTAGGAAATCTTCCAGAATTTTTTTAGATTTAATTAGTAAGTTTTTATGCTATTTTCATTCTTATAAATAAAACTTGCAATTTCTGGCTGAACATGAATTCTGTGTGAAATGCTATTTTGAACCTTGTTGTTGTACTTATTATATGAGTTGTGTATATGTGCTGGGTTCGACTGAGGGTCTATTTTCTATATTTTCTGATGGATCCAGATTTGCATTTTTGTGGCAACGGGAATCTCAGATTTGGTGCAGTAGTGTCCTGCTATCCAGAATTGAAAGTCTCGTTGTCCTAGCCTATTATGAGTTGTTTGTCACCCGTTCATGTCTCCTATCCAACCTGAGTTATTCCTTGTCTCTTGCAATGATGTTCTTGTACTGTTTGTTCACGTCTATGGCTGCTTTGATAATAATAAGTAATCAAGTCGGGGTTTAAGGGAAAGACCTTAGTACTGGACAATATAGGTATGTGTACTCAGAAGGGGGCTCGTGTTTCCCATTACTTGATGCCATGATTCGTGATTACATGATTCATGCCTGTTTTTGATTACATAATGCCGCGATTTCACGATTACGTGATTCGTGCCTGTTGCCTGTTACATGACGCCTGAGTACACGATCCTATAGAAATCCACCACTAGATCTAAATGTAACTTGCATGTATGTAGAAACTATGTGGTACAATTTGGGACGTATGAAGTGCTACCTAGATAGGATTAAATACAAGACTTGAGAATACCTGATCACTTGCACATTCCTGTTACATGTTTACCTGTACATGCTACCTGACACATGTTACATGTTTATCTGCTTGCATGCTGCGTGATACCTGTTACATGTTACCTGTACCCTGTTATATAACCATGTTACTTGATTCTGTTATTGATTAAGAGTTAGTTGCTCTATTTTGCTGTCACATTCCCTCCATGCTTATTTCAGTACTTGCTTCTTGTTGTTACACTGTATTTTCTTATCTGTTTTCCGTACTTGTTGCGTGCACTACATGTGCCCCGTAACTTGCACTGACGAGCGTGTTGTTCTTTTTCCCTTTTTCTGCAAATTGTCAATTTTGCAGATTTCGGCGAACAGCTGCTTGAATGAGTAAGTGACCAAGTGTTCTAGGCTTGGCTAGAGTTGCTGCTTCAGCTTATTTTTTCTGTTTTGAATAATTTGAGTTTATTGCTACTTGGATTTTGTATTGGGCATTTCTGTCCAAGAACATGTGACTTATTGTTTCCAGATCTGATTATTTGAGAAAATTTGTATTTGTTCCAAGCAATTTTGTTGGCTATAATAATGAGTTTCATGCATGCGTGGATGATTCTTTCTTGATTACTTCTCGTATTTCTTGTGACTTGTTGTAAAGATCCTTACAGCTCATGAATGGTGAAAGCCATTCGCTGAACTTTTTTTGCGTATCCGTATTCCGCATTCCTTTTTGGAAAGCGGGGGGTGACATGTAATTTTGCCTCTAAGAGGCAATTTTGCAAAAATACCATTTTTAAAGAAATTTACGAAATAAATCAAACATGTTAAAAAAAGTAAACTTTTTACCTCTGAGTTGAATATCTATCATGCTCAGCCCCAAAATCCGAAAATCTGGAGTTTTTACTCCAAGTGGTAATTTTGCACAAAAGCCCCTCTTTTAGTAATATTTGCAAATAGGTCAAATAAATATGAAAAAAATCCTAAAAATTAACAAATAATACCTAATAATAAATATTAGGTTTCCCCCAAAATAGTTTCTGACTTTGAACTTCCCAAGAAAATATTTGAACATGTTTTGCACATGTAAAAAGATAATTTCAGAAAATATTTATTAAATCACCAAAAATCATTTTAATCCATTTATTAATCTCAAAAACATTATTTAAAAATCTAGGGTGTTATAAGAAGTGTTTTTTGGAGAAAAGAAAATTTTCCTTCAAAAAGAAAAAGAAAAGAAGAACTTTCAAAACAAAAGGAAGTGTTTTTTCTTACAAAAACTCCTCTCAAAATCATCGACAAGGACCCCCTCCCCCCTTCGTTTTTTTCGTACTAGGTCACTTTTTAAAAATATTTGCGATTATGTGCCAGTTTCGAAACTATTAGCGCTCGTGGGCTACTTGGTGCCACGTCAGCAGCGGCCGCTATTCTCGTTAGCGGCTTTTCACTTTGAAAGTCGTTAATGGGAATTGTAACACCCTACATTTTTATTTTAATTAAAAATTTATTTTTCAATTTTGCACGTATGATGCACTTGCTAATTTATCCATCTCTAATTCTTACTCTCATTTACTAATTTTAGCATGCATAATCTTATTTAGCCTTTTTATTTAACCTATGGACCTAAAGTTAAATTCTAGCCCATTAGATTAATTAAAAGGAGAGCCCAATAGAATCATTAAGTTAATTAATTAAAATGAAAACCCATGGGACAAGCCCATTAATAAAATTCTATTTTAAGTTGTGCATGGACTACTACATGACATGTAACAACTTTTAATACACATTTTTAAACTATAGGAATTGTATTAATTATTGTGCATGTGTGTGCACTAGTGCACAACACGTGCACGTGGAATATGAGAGGGCTTGGGAGGTTGGCCGGATTTAGTAGTGGAGGAGGGAGGTTGAGATTGTGAAGGGTTGGGAGCATGAAAGGTTGGGAGTTTTAGATGTTAGGATTGTGAAGGATTGGAAGAATTAAGAGAACAATTTATTAGGTAGAGATTTATGCAAATTAAACCCTCCCATTATCCTATAAACACCGGTACCTCATTTTCCCCTCTCTTGTCACACCAAAGCTTAACAAATTTAGAGAGAAAAAGAAAGAGAGAAAGAGAGTACCTTGTGCTGGGAGGCTTGCTAGGAGGAGAAGGACAAGGAGGTGCTAGTGGAGCTAGGAGCTAGGAGAGGTCTCTTCATCGTGATATTCTCATTCTTCTTAGAGGTGGGTAATTTCTTACTTTCTAATTGTAGAGAATGCATGCTAAAAACTATAAATGAGTAGTATAAGTTGATGTTGATGTGAAATATGTAGAAAAATCCATGCTAGTGCAATATGCCATGAATAAGAATAATCTTGTTGTGATTAAGTGAATAATAGCCACCATGTTAATTAGAAAGAAGAAATTTGACAAAAGAACTAATACTATGAATTATGTTAGTATGCTTGTAAAATTTTTGTACATGTTGAGTATATGAAAATTTGTTGGAGAATGTCATATTCAAATCATGCCTTAGAATCATGATGACTAAGAAAGAAGAAAGAAAGCCAAACAAATTTAGTTAGTGCCATGAAATATGTTGACTTATGTATATTGTCATGTTGTATTTGAAAATATAAATTCTTGCATAAAAGAAGTTTTGTAAGATTCTCATGTTTGAGAGACATGTTGGTATTGTTATAAATTTTTAATCTGTATAAGCGAGAACATAAACTAGTTTTTAATGAATACAATTCTTAAATTCAAGTTTTGAGAAAAATACAAATCTATGTGTAAAATGGAAAGAGAAACTATTTAAAAATAGAAATATATTTTAAAAATGAATTTGAAATTAGATGGTTGTTGTTTTAAAATTTGTCCCAATCAAAAGAAAATTTTGTTTCAATATCCTAAAAGGATTGGATTATTGGATAAACGAGTTTTGTGAAGAAGAACCAGATTTATGTTCATAAAAGAGAATGAGATAATTCGAATTATAGATACAATGTCTAAAATATAAATTTGGAAATTTGGAAATCATAGTTTTCATGTAAACTCCGTTTGGAAATAATTTACACAAACCCAAACACTGCAGTCTGTAGGTGTGACAGTCGACTGGTAAGTTTCGACAGTCGCCCATCGCGAACCTGACTACAGTGATTTCTAGAATTTGGATTTTTCGTGCGGGACAGTCGACTGACCCTTTGTCACAGTCGACTGCCACTGCTCTGAATTTTGTTGTCTTGAGTTGGATTTCACGCGGGACGGTCGAATGGCTACAGTATGCAGTCGACTGTCGCTACTCTAATTGATGGATTTCTTGAGTTTGGATTTCACGCGGGACAGTCGACCAATCACCCTATGAAGTCGATTGCTACTGCTCTAACTGATATTTTCCGAGTTTTCTGGTACTTCTTTTGAATGAAATACTTGATGTGGGTTGAGATGTGAATTATGTGAGCTTAAAATTGCTAATGAGACTTAAGTGGATGTATCTATCTTCATGGAAAGAAATATCGTTTTAGCTTGGAATTGTAAATGAATAATTGAATCATGAATGATGCTAAAACAAGACATTTGTCAAATTGTGAATAAGTTAAAGATACTTTGAGTTAAGACATGATTATTGAAGGGTATGAATACCCAAGGTTTCTTGTACATGAAAAATTGTGATTTAGGGTTAGTATGACCTCGGGTACCGGCACTATTGAAATAAAAGAGTTGAGATATAATTTTGTGATATTGCCATGGAGCTATCTCGTATTTTTATGACTAAGTCCGGTAGAAGGTAAAGCTAATTCTAGGTATGATAAATTATTCATGTCTTGAACTAAGAATTAGGCACTTAAGAGAAGTGTAGTAAACCTGGGCAAACGTAAATGGGGCACTTTATATAGTCGGGCGGTGTACTCCGGGACTATAGACCCAGTCGAGCGGTGTACTCTGGGACTGAGGTTGCTTTGATAGAGACGAAATTTTATTTGAAATTTGGGACTATGCGTAGTCGGGCGGATAGTTTTATCGTACTCCAGTGTATATACGTATACCGGGGCTAGAGGGACACTTACGGGGTATTCGCACGACGAGGAGTCTGTATAACAGTCGGGCGGTGTACTCCGGGGCTGGGATCCGTACTAGTGGAATATCTGAATCTTGTTCTTACTACTGGGTAGTGTCATGGCGAGGGATCGAACCCTTCAATGTGGAGTACGTAGGTGCTTCCCCTCGGACCTATATAGTATGGGATGCATAGAATCCGAACAAGTATGCATTAGTGTCATCTTAGAATAAAATTGCGTGCATTAGGCATTAAGGCATCGCATATACTTACATGTTTAGAATAATCACTTTTGACACTTTAATGTTCATTCAAAATCGTGATTTGATAAAGTATTGAGATCGTTATATGTATGGATAGAAAGGATGGCCAAGTATAACATTTTCATCAGTTGTAAGTGACTGATGTGCCCCCAGCTTAATATGCAGGTAATGGACTTTTTCATGAAAAAGTAAAGATGTTATGATGCAATTGATGACTTACATTGATAAAGTTGTATAAGTTGTATTTTATTTTCAATGTTGTATTTCTTTTATTCTTCTGCTGTGCAAACAAAATGTAAAGAACTCTGATGTATGTTGAAAAGTTTTATTTTCCTTGTAAAATTGTACGAAGTGAAGTATAAAGATCCTGTGAAATCTCGAATTCAGTCTTATTTGGAATTCGGGGCGTTACAGGAATAGCGGCCTATGTTTTAAAATATTTGGATTTTTTTTGTTGTCGCTATTTCCACTAGCGAGCAAAGTATATATTAGGTCGCTAATGGAATTAACGACCTCAAATGAATGTATTGAGACACTTAGCAATTTTTAGAAAACTTTTGCTCTCTTGGGAAAAAAATTTTAAACTGAGGTCCATAGTCCGTATAGCGACCTCAGTAGAAGACTAAATCTCCATGCTTTCTGTAAGATTTGCAAAATAATCATCAAACTAAGGTCTCTATTGGGAATAACGACCTTATTATACTATGGTCGCTATTTGCTACAGTGACCTCAGTAGGAAACTCAATCCCCTTATTCTTTGTAAAATTTACAAAATAGTCACACAACTAAGGTCTCTATTTGGAATATCGACCTTAGTATAATAAATGCCTCTATTCGGAATAGCGGCCTTAGTACAACTAAGACCTCTATTCCAAATAGCGACTTTTGTACAACTAAGGTCGCTATTCCGAATAATGACCTCAGTTTCAAAAATAAATTAATTGTTAATTTTTTAGAGAGCAAAAACTCTCTAGATTTTATTAAGTGTTGGAATACAGTTTATTGAAGGTCTCTAATCCCCATAGCGACTTCATATATGCTTTGGACGCTAATAGGAATAGGGAAAATAAACAAAAATTAGAATTTTTTTAAAAAATAGAGACTTCTATTTCCATTAGCGACCTCTAAATGGAACATACCGCTAATGAGAATAGCGGCCGCTGCTGACGTGACACAAAGTAGCCCACGAATACTAAGGGTCTGTTTGGTTTGTTGTTTTTTTTCTTTTTTTTGTTTTCCAAAACCCCAAAACCCGTTTGGTTTGGTTGTTTTGTGAAAACAGTTTTCACAAAACTCCACTTCAACTATTTTCTGTTTTTTCACATCCTCTCTCTAAATATATTTATATATTATTATTATTATTATTATTATTATTATTATTATTATTATTATTATTATTATTATTATATTTATAATATATTATTGTTACATATATATTATTATTATTATTATTATTATTATTACTACTATTATTATTATTATTTTAATATATATATATATATACACACACACACACACTATTATTATAATATATATTATTATTTAATATAAACTATTTTATATATACTATTATAATATTCTATTATTATTATAACATATATTATTATTATTATATATTACTACTATATATTATTACATATATTATTACTAGTAATTTGCATGTGCGATGCACGTCTTAATAAATATAGTTTTTTAAAATAAAAATTTAGACATAATCTGGACATGAACTTAGAACCTCCTTTATAATAGTTATGCACGTGTATTGCACGGGTTGGTAGATTAACAAAACATTTACAAATGACACTAAGGTCTTCTCCCATTATAATATTAGAAATAGAAGTATTTCTTAGTTTTTAAAAAAAGTGGAGGTATATGCTAATTTTCACATTTTAAATGGGGGCATTTGCTAAAATATCCCTTTTTTAGGAGCTGCACGTGCATCACACGGGTATGTTTGGTGGATTTAGTTTGCCGTATATTGCACGTGTTTACTCAGTTACAAAATTAGGGTTTGTTTGTTTACAACCCCAACTCTCCCATTAAAATAGTAGAGATATAATTTATTATTATTATAATAAATTATTTAATATATTATTTAATATATTATTATAATTATTATATGTTATTATATATATGTGTATAGTTAAATATGTTTATTATAATAAATTATTTTATATTATTATTTAATATACAGTTATTATAATATATTATTATTTTATATATACTATTTTATATATACTATTATTATAATATTATTATTATTATTATATTATTATATCTATATTATTATTATATATATTATTATTTTATTTATACTATTTTATACAAACTATTATTATATTATATTTTTATTATATATATATTATTATTTTATATATACTATTATTATATTATATTATTATTATATATATATTATTATATATATTATTATTATATATATTGTTATTTTATTTATACTATTTTATATATACTTATTATTATATTATATTTTTATTATATATATATTATTATTTTATATACTATTATTATATTATATTATTATTATTATATATTATTATTATTATTATTATTATTATTATTATATATTACTATTATATATTATTATATATATTAATATATAATATAATACTATTATATATAATATACTATTATTATATAATATACTATTATTATAAAATATATATATATATATATATATATATATATATATATATATATATATATATATATATATATATATATATATATATATATATATATATATATATATATATATATATATATATATATATTATATATATATATATATATATATAGTAATAATATATATTATTACTATATATATATATATATATATATATATATATATATATATATATATATATTATTACTATATATATATATTATTACTATATATATATATATATATATATATATATATATATATATATATATATATATTATTACTATATATATATATATATATATATATATATATATATATATATATATATATATATATATATATATATATATAGTAATAATATATATATATATATATATATAGTAATAATATATATATATATATATATATATATATATATAGTAATAATATATATATATATATATATATATATATATATATATATATATATATATATATATATATATATATATATATATATATATATATATATATATATATATATATATATATATATATATATATATTATTACTATATATATATATATATATATATATATATATATATATATATATATACTATTATTATAATATATATTACTTTTTCATATATACTATTATAATAATCTATTATTATTATGAAAGTTCCTGCCACTATGCTAAAACTTCGAAGTTGTAGAATGGTTAAGGAAAATTGCACTTGTATTCTAACACGCCCCCTCAGGTCGAGGGCCCATTTTTTTTATGGGCCAAAGAAACAAGATAAATACCCAACAAATTGTGGGCCGAGACCTGGACAATACGCAGCGGTATTTTTTTTATCCGCATTTAAATTGCGTAGCCAGTGGGATTCGAACCTGGGTTGCTCTGATACCATGTGAAAGTTCCTGCCAGTATGCTAAAACTTCGAAGTTGTAGAATGGTTAAGGAAAATTGCACTTGTATTCTAACATCTATATATATATATATATATATATTTATAATATATTATTGATACATATATATTATTATTATTATTATTATTATTACTATTATTATTATTATATATATATATATATATACTATTATTATAATATATATTACTTTTTCATATATACTATTATAATAATCTATTATTATTATAATATATTATTATTATAATATATTATTATTATTATTATTATGTATTACTATTATATATTATTATATATATTATTATATAATTTATTATTGTTGTAATAAATTGTTTAATATATAATTATAATAGATTATTATTACATATATATTATTATAATTATTATATGTTATTATATATATGTATATAATTAAATATGTTTATTATAATAAATTATTTCATATTATTATATAATATACAATTATTATAATATATTATTATTTTATATAGACTATTATTATATTATATTATTATTATATATATTATTATTTTTTATATACTATTTTATATATACTATTATTATATTATATTATTATTATATATACTATTATTATATTATATTATATTATTATTTTATATATACTATTTTATGTATACTATTATTTCATATATACTATTTTATATATACTATTGTAATAATCTATTATTATTATAATATATATTATTATTATTATATATTACTATTATATATTATTATATATATCTATATAATAAAATACAAAGAAAGCTATCAAGTGGTTCACCTTCAATTGAAACAAAATCAATGGTTCAGATTCACTCTCCCAAAACATATTTTCCCTCCAAAAAGTTTCCCCCCCAAAACTCAAATTCAAATCTCCCACCAAAACAACTCCTTTATTTATTTAATTATTTCTCTCTCTCTCATTCTCTTTTTATTTACTCATAAATTTAGATTTTCATATTTCAGATTTGTAATTTTTAGATTTTTTAGATTTTTTTTATTGCTCATGTTATATTGAAAATATCAAATATCTCCTCAGTAGTTAAATTTCATCATTTTCCACCCACAAAGTTCTAAGAAGCTGGATTTTATAACCTCATTTATAATTATTTTTCATCACATACTAATGGAAACATGGACTTTTATTTACAATTAATTATTAGTATACTATTCAAACTTGAGCTACATAATTGTTGTTTTACTGTTTACAATGCTTTTTATATGTTGTATCGTTCCGAAGACGTGCCGTAGGCACGTGCCACGGGCAAATCTAGTCTATATGATAAAACACAAAGAAAGCTATCAAGTGGCTCTCCTTCAATCCCCCCAAAAATCAAAGGCCCGGATCTAACCTCACAAAACATATTTTTCCTCCTAAAAGTTTTCCCCTAAAACTCAAATTCAAAACCCCCACCCAAAACAACTCCTATATTTATTTAATTATTTTTTTTATCTCTCCCTCCCTCTTTTATTCAATAAATTAAGAAAATAAAAATAATTTTAAAAAAAATAAAAAAATAAAAAAATAAAAAAATTAGTAATTTACAAACTTTAAAAATAATTCAAAAAAATCAAAAAAAATCATATAATATGTTTTTTTGCTGGACCCCCAAAAGTTTCTCATATAATATATTTGCTACTTCAATTAATTTGCTGGATCTCCAAAACTATTTTATACGATCAAATAAGGTGCACCGTTCCGAAGACGTGCCGTAGGCACGTGTCAACGGGCAAACCTAGTTATTATATAATTTATTATTATTATAATAAATTGTTTAATATATAATTTGAATATATTATTATTACATATATATTATTATAATTATTATATATTATTATATATATGTATATTATTAAATATGTTTATTATAATAAAATATTTTATATTTTTATATATCAGTATGTATGTATAGTATATATATTGTATACAGTATATATATACAACCAAACATATACATACATTATACTCTCATTTTAAAAAACCTGTTTTCATAAAAAATTATTACCAAACAGCTTTTACATTCTCATTTTTAGAAAATTGTTTCATAACAACAAATCAATGCAACCTAATAGTTTCGAAATTGGTTCATAATCGCAAATATTTTTAAAAAGTGGCCTAGTTCCTCCCTCTCGATCTCCTTTCATTTCAGTCCACTTAAATAAATCCCTCCCTTTTGTCTTCTCTCTCAATCTCAGTCATGGCGGCGAAGAAGGCCTCAGAGAACTTCTCGAAGGCCCTCGTCGAAGAAGTTCAAAAATGGGGAGAAAAAAAGCAAACAGGGGTGAGTTTAAGGTACATGACGGAGTTTGGAGCAAAACCCACTGAACGGAACCTCCTGATTTCGTCTCAATTCCTTCACAAAGAACTCCCCGTTAGAATTGCCAGAAGGGCCATTGAGCTTGAGAATCTCCCCTTTGGTTTGTCCCAAAAACCTGCCGTCTTAAAGGTACCGTCCGTCCCCCCCGTCCCCCCCCCCCCCCCCCCCCCCCCCCCCCCCCCCCAAATTTTTTTGATGCGATTTGGGAAGTGGGTTTTGGTTTGGTTGTAGTTCGAATTGGTTAGGTTAGGGTTAATGGGTTTCTTCTGTTTTTCGGATTAATTTTGATTTTTTTTGGGACAACTCAATTTTGTTTTAAAAGTTGAAGGAGGGGCAATAAACATGCATGGATGTTGGATGTGTTAGAGTGCTGAATGTAATTTCTGCATTTCGTATCATAAATTTGTAATTTCGTATAGTGAAAGAGGATTTAGTTCATTTATTTGGGTGATGCTATAACAAACTTCGTGCAGAAGCTTTACTCTTGAAACTGGTATACTGATATGACACAATCTCCAAGAACTAGTGTATTTCTGTGGATTCATGCAATATGTAGGTGCTGTGCCACATCAGTTTGGGCGGAGTAAATTTCTGCCCATGATATGGATCTTAAAAAAATGGCTCATGCAAGTAGTATTTGGATTTTCCTAAATTTACTAGTATTAGTTCAAATGACTTGTGTAAGGATCTTACTAGTTTTGCTAAATTAGTTTTTGAGGTATCAAGTCAATTTATGAACTTTGGTTTAGCATGTTTGCTTTTAAAGATACTACCGAATTCATAAAATTGGGCATTTCCATATGTATGAGAGTGCGAGAGAGTAGTTTAAGATTATGAGTTTAATTGGTTTGATGAACTAGACAGTGACTATTTTTGTTCTGAGATGAATAAAAAAATCTGTTAAAAGGATAGGTGTTGACAAATATTTTTTTTTTTTGTCTTAAAAGAGATTGAAAGGTGAAACTTAACAGTATTACTTGGTCTGAGTTTGATTTCGTAGATTGTTTAGCTTTTGATTCTTATCTCACATGCGAGGAAACGGGTTTTGAATAATAGATAAGTAATTCCTGATTTGGGTGTTATGATTCTGGTGGATTTTTATAAGCTTTTTTGGAGAAGTCAAATATAAGCATCCTCATATTTACTATTATTAAAAAAATGGGTGATGATCATAATTTTAGTTGATTTATGTTTTGATTATTACACTATTTTTTACTCTTAGTGTCATCATAGTGGTGTGGTCTAATATTCTGGTGTGTTTGTTTCAGCAGTCTTATTTCCCTATTCTTTTATCCTGAACATAACCATGGTGAATTTAGTAACTCATATCAACAACCTGAAGTTTGTTGTTAACATTGTGTAACATCAAATATTTTGAGTTTTAATTTATGTATGCAACAAGTAATTTCTGCTGTCCTTTTTTTTCCGAAGACATGTATGATGTACTGATAAGTTATAATTGTGATGTGGGCATCAGTTATGCAGTTATGTAGTGTGTAAGCAGTTATCTGTAGAAGTTGTGTGGTTAGTTAGTGGCAGTCAGTGTGTCGTAGTGTGTGGTAGTAGCAGTTGTGTGGTCAGTTGGTGGCGTCAGTGTGTGTATGTGTAGTAGTAGCCTATATAAAGGCTTGGGTTATTGTAAAAAGATATATTTTGGCGAATGGAAAAAAATCAAACAAAGAGAATGTAATGTCTCTATGTTCATGTCTTGAATGTGTGAAACTTTAAGGCAAGGTGTGAAACCGACTATTACCCTTCTTTCTTCTATTGATTCATCATCCTCAAGGTTACAAGCCTCTTCTACATTCCATTCCTCTTCTCATCCAACATTTCTCTATATCCATAGTTGGTAAGTTTTTTAGGTAATTAAGTTTATCGAATTTCACTTTTATTATCTCTAAATTATTATTTGTTGACTCTGCTACTATATATGACAGTGAGAGTTTCTACATGCCTATAGCTTATAAACTTTTATATCGTCAGTTTTAAATCGCACAACTTTAGTTTTGTTGATAATGTTGTCTAGGGTGTTAAATGAAACTGCTAGTGAATATGTAACTCTTGTAAAATCCATTAACCCGTCAATGTTTTAAACTTCAACCTATAACTATGTTCAAATGTGTTGGTGAACACTACTTTATTTAATTTACTTGGATAAATCACACACTCACAAGTAGTTTCACATTATTTTGGTATCAGAGTCAGGTTATTCGTAATTCGGCTCTTGCATCACTCCGTTTAGGTCATTTAGTTTCAATTTCCGCAAACATTTAGTATTAAAAAAATTCATTTAGGTTGATTTATTTTTTTAGTTTGTGCATTCATTTTAGGTCTTAAAATTCATTTAGTTTTAGGTACATTTAGCCATTTTCTCAGGGAATTTCAGCAGTTAGATACTTTAGGATTTTTCTCTCAGTCCCCCCTTCATCCCTGCCTAGCGTATGAGACTACGAAGTATTGTTAAGGACCTCGAAGAACCTTTCTTAGCTATTCCCAAATACTCAATTAGGAGACGTAGGATTAGGACGATAACACCTCTAGGAAAGTCTAGTTTAAACATTCCTTGTCCCTCCCCTTCTTCCGATACCTCTAGTTCTTTCCATCCAACCTCTCAATGGATGCCCTCCAAGCAACCCTTATTGAAATTATGGATCGGCTTGCCAGCATTGAACAAACTCAAGCCAATTCCCCAACTCCCTACTGTACAGAATTTCGACATGACGGTCAAGATCATCACAGACAAGCTCGAGACCCCGACGAACAATACCTGAAAAGTGTTAGGCCTGATGTTGGCACTTTTGACTGTGGTTTAGAGCCCCAAGCCTTCCTCGATTGGATCCAAGCCATGGACCACTACTTCGAGTGGTTCGATGTGACTGAAGAGCGAAAAGTTAAGATTGCGACAATAAAATTAACTGGACAAACTCTCCAGTATTGGACTAGTGTGAGAAGCACTCGACGAGCACGAGCCCAAAACCCCATTGCCATTTGGAAAGCGATGAAAGACGAACTCAAGGGCAAATATGTGTCTATCTCTTTCTATTCTCGTTTTCTCGACTCGAGGAACCAACTATATCTAGCCAACAAATTAGCGAAAGAATATGTTGCCAAGTTTGACGAGTTCTTGATTCATTGCAATGCTCTAGGCTCCGAGTCTGAAGTCCAAACCCTGTATCGATTTCGAGCTGGACTTCGAGAGGACCTCCACAATGAACTCATCCATCGAGATGTGGAAACTTTAGAGAAAGCTTATGCTCTTGTTCAAGATCTTGATGACACGAAAGCAAATTCATTTTATAGGTCCAATGATTCTAGGAGTCAAAATTCTAGGTTGACCCTAAGTCAAAATTATGGATCCAGATCTTCTTCTCATTACCCTAGTAAGTCTACCCCAAACTCTTCGCAGCCTAGGAGTGATCCCAAAGGAAAGAACCGTGATAGAGATTTTTTCAAGATTAGCCCAGTCACCAAGTGCTACAAATGCCAAGGCTATGGACATGTTGCAGCCAACTGTTCTAGCCCAGTCAAGGTAGTCATCGTGGACGGCAATCCCGTCCTTGACAATGAAGAATCAGACACCGAAGAGTACACCTACGAAGTCAACGATAGTGCTGAATTTGACAATGTTGAGGAAGATAATTACCTCAACTGCATCAATTTTGAGCCTTCTCTCAGTCTATTAGTTGTTAGGCGCGCTTTCTCTCAGCAAAAAGAACAAAATGATTGGAGACGTACTAACATTTTTCACACCTTCACCAAGATAGGCGATAAGAATTGCAAGGTGATCATAGGCAGCGGTAGTTGCGTCAACGCTGTATTTTTTACCGTCATTTCCAAGACTGGCCTTAAAGCTGAATCACATCCCCACCCTTACAAAGTAATTTGGATTAACGCTACCTCGATGCAAGTCAACCAACATTGTTTAGTCCCAATTGATTTTAACGTCTACAAGGTTAAAATCTAGTGCGATGTGTTGACCATGGATGTAGGCCATGTCATTCTTGGTAGACCGTGGTTGTTTGACCACGCCGTAACCATTTTTGGCCGCTCCAATCAGTGTGTCTTTCAGCACAACAACAAAAGGATAAAGCTTAATCCTTCCCAACCACGAACAGGTCCAGTGTCTTCAAAACCCACTAACAGGAAAGGAAAGAACTTTCTTATATTGGCGTTAAAGAACTAAGTCAAAAGTTACAAGAAGGGGCGCCAGTCTTTTTTTCTCGCCACTAGAGAAGTTCCCAAGAAAGCTATGACGCCAATTCCTCCTTAAGTTGTTCCTATCCTTCAGGAATTTTCTGATGTCTTCCCCGAAGACCTCCCCAACCAACTACCCCCATTGTGACATTCAACACGCCATTGACCTGGTACCGGGAGCAAGTCTTCCCAATTTGCCGCATTATCGAATGAACCCAACTGAGCATGCTGAGCTTAAGCGACAAGTTGACGAACTTCTCAAGAAGGACTTCATCCGAGAAAGCCTAAGCCCTTGCGCAAACCCTGCACTTTTGACACCAAAGAAAGACGGAACTTGGCGTATGTGTGTGGACAGTCGCGCCATTAACAAGATAACAGTGAAGTACCGTTTTTCCATTCCACGACTAGATGATATGCTAGACATGATGTCATGTGCCACTATCTTTTCTAAGATTGATCTAAGAGTGGTTACCATCAAATCCGTGTCCGTCCAAGTGACGAATGGAAGACTACATTCAAGACGAAATATGGTTTATATGAATGGATGGTTATGCCTTTTGGGTTGACCAACGCCCCGAGTACATTTATGAGAATTATGACTCAGGTCCTCCGTCTGTTCGTGGGAAAATTTCTCGTTGTATATTTTGATGATATTCTCATCTACAGCTGATCTGTAGTGAGTCATTTGGACCATCTAAGGCAGGTTTGTAGTGTCTTAAAGAAAGAACTCTATGCTAACCTCACCAAATGTACTTTCCTTACAGACCAGGTCATCTTTCTGGGTTTTATAGTGTCTGCTAAAGGTATATCAGTTGATCCAGAGAAGGTGAAAGCCATTGTCAATTGGCCCGAGCTCCGTAATATTAGAGATGCCAGAAGTTTTCATGGACTCGCAACCTTTTACAGAAGGTTTGTACAAGGCTTCTGCAGCATAACAGCTCCTATAACGGACTGTTTGAAGAAAAATGAGTTTGTTTGGACACCAGCTGCCACAAAAGCATTTAATGAGATTAAAAAAGAATGGTTCAAACTCCTGTTATGCGGTTACCTAACTTTTCAAAAGTCATTGAGGTGACTTGCGAAGTTTTTGGTATTGGCATAGGCAGCGTTCTTAGCCAAAAAAATCATCCCATTGCCTATTTCAGTGAAAAAATATATGCAGCAAAAGAGAATGTGATGTCTCTATGTTCATGTCTTGAATGTATAAAACTTTAAGGCAAGGTGTGAAAACAACTATTACCCTTCTTTAATCTATTGATTCATCATCTTCAAGGTTACAAGCTTCCTCTACCATTCCATTCCTCTTCTCATCCAACATTCCTCCATGTTCATAGTTGGTAAGTTTTTTAGGTAATTAAGTCTATCGAATTTCACTTTCATTATCTCTAAATTATTATCTGTTGACTCTGCTACCATATATGAGAGTGAGAGTTTCTACATGCCTGTAGCTTATAAACTTTTATATCGTTAGTTTTAAATTGCACAACTTTAGTTTTGTTGATAATGTTGTCTAGGCTAGTTAAATGGAACTGCTAGTGAATATGTAACTTTTGTGAAATTCATTAAACCGTTAATGTTTTAAACTTCAACCTATAACTATGTTCAAACGTGTTGGTGAACACTACTTGATTTAATTTACTTGGATAAATCATACACTCACAAGTAGTTTCACATCAAATTGTTTCTCTCGTGTAACTGACCTGTTTTTTCGTAAGATGCTCAAATTTAAGTACTTAGAAATAACTTGGGTAATTTCAAAGTTCAGTGGTTGGTTAAGTTCCATCACCATCGTGACCCATTTAGTTCTCTTTATGAGGTCTGAGTGAGCGGTCATCATTCGGGCAATCGGGCCTATCCACTTAAGTTGAAAGTGGTTTAAGGCAAGTTAGGACAAAGTTAATTAAAGGTCAATAGAGTAGGTATCCTTTTTTAGCACTGTTTAATTTCAAGTCTGAAGTTTTGATGAGGATTAAAAGAGAGGGAGAGGAAAAAAATTTCAATTTTAAATGTTCTTATTTTGAGTTTATTTATGCAAGAATTTGCATGCCCAAAGTTTTTCAGAGCTTTTCACTCTGGGTTTTGATCTAATCAAGTCAACTCTTATACTGGCCACCAATTTCTTTTGTTGTTTAAAGATTTTAGTACCTTTGTGGGGGAATCTTCTACTTGTATCTCTTCACTTTTGGATGATAGATTGTGTCTCTCTTGGATGGAGTGTGCACTTTTGTAGATTGTGTTACATCAGATTTTGTGTCATGTCCTCCGATATGCTCAGTGATTTTGACACATGCATTAGCCTTCACAAATTCTATATAGTATTAGGATTCGAGATTTTAATTTCCTTGCTTTCGACCTTAATTATTTTTTTTATCATTTCTTTTTTTAATATAATTTTATTTCCAATTAAGTCTTCAGTTGAGTTGACTGTATGTTGTATATCTTTCTATTTTGAGTTGATTTAGTGCTTTCTTTTATTATATCATTGTCAGTTCCCAGTTTAATGTGGCGTCCATCTTACTTGGAGTATGTAAGAATCTGTTAATGCAGATAGTCATCTAAGTCTTGAACTGCCTTTTGTTGTAAGGTCAGAGATTGGTATTTGGATTCTTTTCGTGATCTTCGATCCTTCCCAGAGATTAAGGATTCTAACGATGAGCAAGCATTCACCCAAATGATCAAGATGATCAAAGTAAGGCACAATAATGTGGTGCCAGCTATGGCTTTAGGTGTGCAGCAGCTAAAGAAGGATTTGGATCCCAAGGTAGTGCCTAAAGATTTACAAGAAATTCATCAATTTCTTGACCGTTTTTACATGTCAAGGATCGGAATTCGTATGCTTATAGGTCAGTGAATATTCCTTAAACTTCTTTGTCAATTTGTTGCTTATAAAGTTCAGGGAAATATTTAGAATATGAATGAGAAGTATGCCAGAAGGTTTAATCCATTGGTGATATGCAGGACAACATGTGGCTTTGCACGATCCTAACCCGGAACCCGGTGTTATAGGTCAAATAAATACTAAAATGTCTCCGATGCATGTGGCTCAAACTGCTAGTGAAGATGCTCGCTGTATTTGCTTACGGGAGTATGGGAGTGCTCCTGAAGTTAACATCTATGGCGATCCAAGTTTCACCTTTCCGTAAGTCTTGCTTGTGTGGTTATTACTTGTTAGACACACATGCTCTATTTGGTACTTTTGTCCACAGAAAAGTGCTGTGGGAGAATGAGAGTTTTAAGTTTTAACTCAAGATTCTTTTGAGCTCACCACGCTTTTACTTAGTTTAACCAGACACTTATTTTTAAGTCTGAAAGTTCCTTTAGAATCTTCAAAATGTTTTAAGGCTCTCCAGAAGTTATATAATCTATAATCTCATTCATCACAGTGATGAGAAATTCCATTGTTTTGACAGAAAGATAAATGACATTGATATAATTATGAGAAACTAGTCAAGATGTGATAAAGGTTTATGCGGCCCATGCGTGTATTCTAACTTCTTTTTTTCTTTTTCGTTGTACATTTTTCTAGGACCTCTATGGTTGAGCTGATTACGACAATATGCAATTCATTTTCTATCAATATATATAGACAAAGGAAAAATGAATAATCTGTATGATGTATTGACAGATTGTAACTTCGGTCTTGCACACAGCTGTACAAATTGTTTCTCTCTTTTACGACATGTTCTTGAGCTCGTCTTTTCTCATAGTTTTTCCGACATTCTGATTTAAATTCTCTTTAGGCCTGAATCTAACCTTGGACCTTCCTTTTGAGAGTGAGAAAGCTTGACATTGCTCTACGTGCATTTGGCATTTTTTCTTCATGTTAGATTTTTGCAATTGTAGAAAAACTCTGATAATTGATAGCCACTTTTTTCATTTGTACAGGTATGTTCCCTCACATTTACATCTTATGGTATTTGAGTTAGTTAAGAACTCCCTTCGTGCTGTTCAAGAACGATTAATGAATTCTGATAAAGATGCACCTCCTATCAGAATAATTGTAGCTGACGGGGTAGAGGATGTTACTATAAAGGTATCTTGATACATTGATCCTTATTGAGGCACAACTTTATGTTGCACCAAACTTGTATTTTTTAGTTTTCTTTTGTGTAAGACTAGAAGAATTATGAGCTCTTGAGTTTGATACATCATCTTATATAACAGATATCTGATGAGGGGGGTGGTATAGCAAGGAGTGGTCTTCCAAAAATTTTCACTTATCTTTATAGTACTGCAAAAAATCCAATAGATGAAAGCTTTGGAGTTACTGATGGGGTAACTATGGCTGGATATGGTTATGGGCTTCCAATAAGTCGACTCTATGCTCGATATTTTGGAGGTGATCTGCAAATTATCTCGATGGAAGGATATGGTATGCCTGATTCTATTTTAATTTTTTAATTCTGAATACTGTGTTAGTTTGTCTTCTTTTGTGGTCATTTATAAATCACTGTGAATGGGACTTCCCCCTGACAAATGGATTTTATCAAAAGAACATTAGTTATTCATAGTTGTGATTCTAAAATTATTGCTCCAAAATAATTAGTAATTAAAGAATTGAAGCTGGTGAGTGTAGGCCTAGGGTAGACCAAAATAACATTGAATGGTTGGCACTAAGAAAAGATATGGCTGTTACAAATTTGGAAGAGGATGTGCATGTTTTTGGGATTAAAGTTTGGGATAGAGAAATTGTTCTTGTTTTGCAGTATCTGTTTAATTTCATCGAGCGGTAATCACTGAAACTCTTAACTGTATTTTCTGAGACCAGAAATATGACAGTTACACATTAACAGATTCATCCCATAGTTATTCACCCAAATCCCCGCTGCTTTATTATTTTTTTACAAAAGCTCTCGCTCGAATCTAATTATTTTCAAAGTTGAGAATGAAGGATTTTTTTTTTGAGCCATTGAGCCATTCTGTCAAATGTATACTGTGCTATTCCTTATTGCTTAACACCCAATCCTTATTGCTTAACACCCAAAGAAATTAAAACTAGTAATTGGTTTAATGAATTTTTAAGAATTGAAATAAGATTAACAAGCCCAATTAAAGATTTACTCCTAATAATCAATAATTATACTTAATCGTTCTTAGCATGTAAGATATGCAATAATGATTCGCTCTAATTAGCAAGTAGAAGCACACACACTCAATATTTGTGGACGACAGTAAATTCAGATAATATTCCAGAGATGATTGGCAGTATCACAAATAATTGAAGAATGGAAAGAAATTACTGGGGTTCGATGAACGTGCCGCTGTTCAGTTGTGAGAGGAATCGGGTGAAGAGGCAGCGACCGACGTTGATGGAGCTTCGGGTTGCTATGTAGTGGTGAGGTGGACTTGCTGTTAAGATGGCCTTCGATGGTGGCTGCAATGGTGAGGGTGTCGTCGGATATGGAGATCGGCAGCACGAGGTGGAGAGGGTTCGGATTTGAAGTGGGTTTGGAGGGATTTGGGGACTTGGAGTATCGGGGAAATTTCAGAGGTGATGGAGGGGCTGCAACAGTGGTCGGAGGTGTCAGGGGAAGCAGGCGGGGCATCAGATGGAGGAGGAAGGGTCGAGGTGGTCGGCTGGTGGCGACGACGTCGTTCGGGGTTGTTCGGAGGGGGTGGGATCTGGCGTCGGTTGTTGGGTTTCAAGAAGAGGAGATGGATGGGTTCAGTTGAGGGAGAAGAGGGAGAGCGGGGTGGGTTGTTTTGTTCGGGAGGAAAAGGAGCAAGAAGAAGAAAATAAGCAAGAAGGTGGCCAAAGATTTAGGGATCGAGATGGAAGTGGGATTTATGATTTCTTACAAACCTTAGATGTCTTAGGATTTCTCACAAACCCTAATATTCTCTTATGGTCTCACACACAAGTGGAGAATGAAGAGCAACAATTCAACACAATAAATTTTTAAAATCAATAATAACATAATATTTTTATTAATCTAGAGGCCTATATATAGGCTCAAAACAAATCTCAATACAATCTCCAAAATATTCTAATGCATAAAATAAAGGGTGTGAATCCCAAAACTACTACATATGGTTAAAATTGCTATAAAACAAAATGAATGTTGAAATTAAAATATTAGGCTAATAGAACAGCTATTCTAGATGATGATGAGGACATCGGTTCCAGACGATTTGGGCGTTTCTATCAGCGCAGGCATCGTCTTCATCAGCTGTTTTATTCAGTTTAGGACTTTTATTTTATTTCCATTTTTATGTAATCTTTTTTGTAATTTTTAGATTTTGAGAATATTTTGGAGATGTGTTTCAAGATGTAATTGAGCCTATTTAAAGGCCCTGAGATGAATGAGAAAGGCATGTCATTATTGATCAAAAAAACTGTGTTGAGTTTTGCTCTTCAATTTTCTCCTTGTGTGATACAATCGAGATACAAATTAGGGTTTGTGATAAATCCTAATCCAGTTTTAGAACTAGTGATTAGTTCTAAAATTTATCCCCAATTAAACAAAAAAATCCCCAATACAAATCTAAATCCCCTAATCCAAACCCTAATCCCCAAATACAAAAACCCTAATCATATACCATCTACAGCCGCCATCAGTCTTCATCTTCTTCTTCCCTCTTCGTTTTTCCCAAACCCATCCGAGCTCCAAAACTCCACACCCCGTCGTCCCTTCCATCGTCAACTCTCCCGACGCCTCCTCTCCTTCATCCTCGCACCCCTTCCCACAACCCAACATCACCGCGACCAAATCCCTCACCTTCACACGCCGTCGCCTCCTTCCTCCTCCACTCCCAACGACGTCCTACTCCCCAAGCCACCTCACTTCCAAACCCTAAGCCCCAAAACCACCAGTCCACTCCCGACCACCCAGTGCCAGCACTTCGCCCTCCCAACGCCAACCCCTTGTCGCATCTCGCCATCGACGCTGCCCTCACTCGCCGTCAGCTCGTCGTCAACCTGACTTGCTAGCTTCCAGGGCTTGTTGCTGCCCCCTGTTCATTGTGGTTGCTGAGTTCTGAGTTGCTGACTGTGCTTGCGGAATTGCCGTGATCTGAGTTGCTGCCCTACTCCGAGATCTGCGTTGGTTTTCTCCACATTCGGTAATATCTTCTCATTATTAAGTATTTGTGCTTTACTGCCTTATCATCTAGTTTATTATCTGATTTATCTGTCGACCACAAAATAATTAAGATTGAGTGATCCACATGCTAGATTAGAGTACAAATCGATATTGGATTTATTACTTGCTAACATATAGGAATTTAATTATTGATTGGGGTTGAATTATTAACTGGAATTGTTAGCATAATTCAGTTCTTGAAAATCCATCAAACCCGTTAACTGTTTTAAATTTCTAACTTAGATCAGAACTTTCATGTTGGTAAAATTAACCCATTAAAATTCTTGGAAAATTCTCTATTTTAGGGTTAGTTTTACATCATTTTGGTATCAGAGCAAAGGTTCTTAAAACCTTAGTTCTTGCATCGTAGGCATCATTTTTGCATTCATTTAGTATCGTGTAGTCTTTTTTTTTATTTTATTTTATTTTTATTTTATTTTAGTTAGTCCAGAATCATTTAAAAAAAAAAAAATAAATAAAAAAAATTTAGGACACACACGGCCCCTAGCTTCCACTTTTGGTGAATGCGTCTTCGCAGCACCATCACAGACCCTGAAGAGCCTTTTCTATCCCTTCCCAATCACCCAATTAGGAACCCTAGACTCCCCAGACCTGAAATGGACAACCCTGATATCTCCACTACCCTAGCTGCCATCCAAGCAACTCTTGCCAATATCAATGAGAGGCTTGAGAAAGTGGAGCTAAATCAAAACATTGTCCGTGAGCTTCATGGCCATCGTCAGATCCCTCAAGGGAATGTTCATGACGATCGACGTCAAGAACGTGACCCTGACGAACAATATAAAAAGAACGTTAAGGCTGACGTTTCCCAATTTGAAGGCCACATGGAACCCCAAGCTTACCTTGATTGGGTCCGTGCCATGGACCACTATTTTGTGTGGTTCGACATGAGCGAAGCCCTTAAAGTTAAATTTGCAACTATGAAATTAACGGGTAAAGCTCAACAGCATTGGACCAATCTTGAACATGCCCGCAGAGGCCGAGGCCTGGCACCCATAGCCACTTGGGAGGCCATGAAAGAGAAGCTCACTGAGAGGTATGTACCGTTGTCGTTTCACACCCGATTGTTAGATTCGTGGAACCAATTGTATCAAGGAAGTAAATCCACACAAGAATACATTGATAAATTCGATGACTTCCTTATTCGGTGCAATGCGCTAGGTAAAGAGAGTGAAGAACAAACTCTCTCTAGGTTCAGAGCTGGACTACGAGCCGACCTTAGGAACGAGCTAATCTATAGAAACGTGGACTCAATAGCGGCAGCCTACGCCCTAGTCCTCGACATAGATTCACTTAAAGCTAGTTCTCATTCTAGGTCCAGCGACTCGAGAGATCATTCCTCTAGAATGACCTCTACTGACCCACCTAGACCTAAGCCTCCCTCTCAGCACCCCAACAAATCTTACCCCAACAAACCTAATTCAAACTTTAATTCACATAGAGATGAACATAAGGGTAAGAACACTGGAAAAGATTACAGTAAGATTGACTCTCTCACTAAGTGCTATAAGTGTAAGGGCTATGGTCATGTTGCTAGCAACTGTCCCAGTCCTAGTAGGATAAACATAGTAGAGGGTACCGCTGTCATTGCTGACGACTCAGACAATGAGTTTTCTTATGAGCCTATCGAAGGCGATGACTTCGGTGAAGAAGAGGATGACCAGTATCTCCACTGTATTCGGTCTATCCAATCACCTCACTTGAATGTAGTTAGATGTGCTTTGTCCCAACCAAAAGAGGAAGATGATTGGAAGCGCACTGCTATATTCCACACCTTTACGACTATAGGTGGCAAAAACTGCAAGGTGATTGTTGACAGTGGGAGCTGCGTCAACGCTGTCTCTTCTGCGGTCTTAGCAAAGACCGGACTTAAGGCTGAACCCCATCCACGCCCATACAAAGTATCTTGGATTGATGCAACAGCACTCCAAGTAACACATCGATGCTTAGTCCCTGTGGACTTCAAAGCTTACAAAGAGGAAATTTGGTGTGATGTGCTTAAAATGGATGTGGGTCAAGTCATTTTAGGGAGACCTTGGTTATACGATCACGATGTGACTATATATGGTCGATCCAACCAATGTGTGTTCCAGCACGATGAACTAAAAATAAAGCTCATTCCCGTGAGGCCACGAACTAGTCCAGCTGAAACAACACCGACTCCCTCGAGAAAGGGCAAGGAGGTAACGTATATGGGTGAAAAGGAACTTACAAATGAAATTGAAAAGGGGGCTACCATTCTTTTACTCACAGCGAGAGAAGTCCCTAAAGATCCTAAGTCACTCATCCCGCCCCAAGTTACTCCTGTCCTTCAGGAATTTGCAGATGTGTTTCCTGCTGACCTCCCCAACCAGTTGCCCCCATTGCGTGACATCCAACACGCTATTGATCTGGTTCTGGGAGCGAGTCTTCCCAACTTGCCACATTATCGGATGAATCTGACAGAGCATGCTGAGTTGAAACGGCAAGTTGATGAGTTATTGGCAAAGGGCTTCATCAGAGAAAGTTTAAGTCCTTGCGCTGTCCCTGCCCTATTGACGCCAAAGAAAGATGGAACTTGGCGTATGTGTGTGGACAGCCGTGCCATAAACAAGATCACGGTGAAATACCGTTTTCCCATTCCTCGTTTGGATGACATGTTGGACATGATGTCTGGTGCCACAATCTTTTCCAAGATTGATCTTAAAAGTGGCTACCACCAAATACGTGTTCGTCCTGGTGATGAGTGGAAGACCGCCTTCAAGACGAAGGATGGCCTGTACGAGTGGATGGTCATGCCATTTGGAATGACAAATGCCCCGAGCACGTTTATGAGAATCATGACGCAAGTACTCCGTCCCTTTATGGGCAAGTTCCTTGTGGTGTACTTTGATGATATTCTCATTTACAGCCGATCCGTTGGGCAACATCTTGACCATTTGAGACAGGTCTGCGGTGTTTTGAGGAAGGAACAGCTTTATGCTAATCCTACCAAATGTACCTTCCTCTCCGATCAGACTATCTTTCTGGGATTTATTGTGTCTGCCAGAGGAGTATATGCTGACCCAGAAAAGATACGAGCTATTACAGAGTGGCCTGAGCCCCGCAATATTCGTGATGTGCGGAGTTTTCACGGCCTTGCCACCTTTTACCGTCGGTTCGTGCGAGGATTTAGCACGATCATGGCTCCGATAACCGACTGTTTGAAGAAAGGTGAGTTTGTCTGGTCGAAAGAAGCCACGATTGCCTTCGAAGAGATCAAGAAGAGAATGACTCAGACACCTGTCATGAGGTTGCCTGATTTCACTAAAGTCTTCGAAGTAACATGTGATGCTTCTGGTATTGGTATAGGTGGAGTCCTCAGTCAAGAGAGTCATCCTGTTGCTTATTTCAGTGAAAAGCTGAATGAAGCAAGACAAAAATACTCCACCTATGACAAGGAGTTCTATGCGGTCATTCAGTCCCTTCGCTATTGGCGACATTATCTCCTACCGCAAGAATTCGTTATCTTCTCAGACCATGAGGCCTTAAGATTCCTTAATTCTCAACAAAAGTTGAATCCGAGACATGCTAGATGGGTAGAGTTCCTACAAGAATATTCATATACCATTAGGCATACAAAAGGGATTGATAATAAGGCCGCGGATGCGCTAAGTCGTTGTTACATGATCTTGTCTGCTCTGCGCACCGAAATTATTGGTTTTGAGAGATTGAGAGATGAGTATGCCTCCTGCCCAGATTTTCACGAGATCTACACCTCTTTGAAGGAAGGCATAACTCGAGTGATAGATGATTATTTCTTGAAAGATGATTATCTCTTCTATCGCTCCAAACTGTGCATTCCTAGTACATCCTTACGAGAGTATCTTGTTTGGGAATTGCACACTGGTGGCCTTGCTGGACATTTTGGGCATAGCAAGACCATTGATGCTGTGGAACATAGGTTTTACTGGCCGAAGCTAAAGAGAGACGTTGTGAGACTTGTTAACAGATGTCACACCTGTCAACTTGCCAAGCAACAAAAACAGAACACAGGCCTGTACACTCCCCTACCTGTTCCCAGTCGCCCTTGGGAAGACGTGAGTATGGATTTCGTGTTAGGCTTACCGAAGACACAAAAGAAACACGATTCCATTCTTGTCGTCGTGGACCGTTTTTCTAAAATGGCCCACTTCCTCCCGTGCTCGAAAACTTTTGATGCATCCCGCGTGGCTCAGATCTTCTTTGATAATATTGTGAAGCTACATGGGTTGCCAAAAACCATTGTGTCTGATAGGGATGTGAAATTCACGAGTTATTTTTGGAAGACCCTATGGCACAAGTTAGGTACAAAATTAAAGTTTTTGTCAGCGTTCCACCCACAGACAGATGGACAGACTGAGGTTGTCAATCGGAGTCTTGGCAATCTCTTACGTACTCTTGTGGGAGAGAACTTGGGAACATGGGATTTGAAATTAACGGTTGCTGAATTTGCATATAACACATCTAGGAATAGAACCACTGGCATGAGTCCACACGAAGTTGTACACGGTTATCGTCCTAGGCAGCCTATAGATCTTGCCCCCATGTTAGAACATCACCGAGTCTCTGAGTCTGCATCAGCATTTGCATCCCGCATTCATGACTTGCATAGAGAAATTTCCAAAAAAATTAATGAAAATAATTTTAACTACAAGTTAAGAGCTGATATTAGAAGGAAATTTAAAACTTTTAATGTGGGTGACGAAGTGATGGTTCGGATTTGTCCGGAACGGTTCCCAGCGGGATCCGTTAAGAAATTGAACGCACGTGATGCAGGTCCATTTAAAATTCTTCATAAAATCAATGATAATGCCTATGTTGTTGACCTCCCCGAGGGCTTTGGCATCAGTAAAACTTTCAATATTGAGGATCTAGTACCCTATGAAGGCCCAGAATTTAACCCTAGAAATCCTCTTATAGATGAGCCTACCCTGCAGCCTACTGGTGAGATTCTCCCATTACCCCCACTACCAGATACTACTTACCCATCGACAGAAGAGTTGGATAATATTTTAGATGATCAGATAATCTCTACTAGAGATGGTGGTATTCATAGATATTTGGTAAGTTGGAAAGACAAGCCGGAGTCGGAGAACACTTGGATAGATCGCGGAGAGCTCCAGCGCTTGGATCCAGACCTCTTGGAGCACTATGACAGGAGGACTGGTTTTGACTCGACTGGGTCGAGCCTTCTCCCACCCGGGGAGAATGATGAGGACATCGGTTCCAGACGATTTGGGCGTTTCTATCAGCGCAGGCATCGTCTTCATCAGCTGTTTTATTCAGTTTAGGACTTTTATTTTATTTCCATTTTTATGTAATCTTTTTTGTAATTTTTAGATTTTGAGAATATTTTGGAGATGTGTTTCAAGATGTAATTGAGCCTATTTAAAGGCCCTGAGATGAATGAGAAAGGCATGCCATTATTGATCAAAAAAACTGTGTTGAGTTTTGCTCTTCAATTTTCTCCTTGTGTGATACAATCGAGATACAAATTAGGGTTTGTGATAAATCCTAATCCAGTTTTAGAACTAGTGATTAGTTCTAAAATTTATCCCCAATTAAACAAAAAAATCCCCAATACAAATCTAAATCCCCTAATCCAAACCCTAATCCCCAAATACAAAAACCCTAATCATATACCATCTACAGCCGCCATCAGTCTTCATCTTCTTCTTCCCTCTTCGTTTTTCCCAAACCCATCCGAGCTCCAAAACTCCACACCCCGTCGTCCCTTCCATCGTCAACTCTCCCGACGCCTCCTCTCCTTCATCCTCGCACCCCTTCCCACAACCCAACATCACCGCGACCAAATCCCTCACCTTCACACGCCGTCGCCTCCTTCCTCCTCCACTCCCAACGACGTCCTACTCCCCAAGCCACCTCACTTCCAAACCCTAAGCCCCAAAACCACCAGTCCACTCCCGACCACCCAGTGCCAGCACTTCGCCCTCCCGACGCCAACCCCTTGTCGCATCTCGCCATCGACGCTGCCCTCACTCGCCGTCAGCTCGTCGTCAACCTGACTTGCTAGCTTCCAGGGCTTGTTGCTGCCCCCTGTTCATTGTGGTTGCTGAGTTCTGAGTTGCTGACTGTGCTTGCGGAATTGCCGTGATCTGAGTTGCTGCCCTACTCCGAGATCTGCGTTGGTTTTCTCCACATTCGGTAATATCTTTTCATTATTAAGTATTTGTGCTTTACTGCCTTATCATCTAGTTTATTATCTGATTTATCTGTCGACCACAAAATAATTGAGATTGAGTGATCCACATGCTAGATTAGAGTACAAATTGATATTGGATTTATTACTTGCTAACATATAGGAATTTAATTATTGATTGGGGTTGAATTATTAACTGGAATTGTTAGCATAATTCAGTTCTTGAAAATCCATCAAACCCGTTAACTGTTTTAAATTTCTAACTTAGATCAGAACTTTCATGTTGGTAAAATTAACCCATTAAAATTCTTGGAAAATTTTCTATTTTAGGGTTAGTTTTACATCAGATGATGTCTGCACTGATAGAAGCACCCGAATCATCTTGAACTGATGTTCTCATCATTCTCTCCGGGTGGGAGAGGGTTTGACCTAGTCGAGTCAAAATCAGTGGTCCTGTTATAGTGATCCAAAAAATCTGGATTCAAGTGTTGGAGGTCCTCACGATCACTCCACGTGTTCTCTAAATCCAACTTGTTCTTCCATCTCACCAAATACCTATGAATACCACCATCTCTTGTAGATATTATCTGATCATCTAAAATATTATCTAAATTTTCTGTCGGTGGGTAAGTAGTATCAAGTAAAGGGGAGAATGTGGGAATCTCATCATTAGACTGCAGGGTAGGCTCATCTATAAGAGAATTTTTAAGGTTAAATTCTGGACCTTCATAGGTTACTAGATCCTCAATATTGAAAGTCTTATTTTAAAACTTTCAGAAAGGTTAACGATATAGGCATTATCATTGATTTTATGTAAAATTTTAAATGGGCCTGCAGCACGTGTGTTCAATTTCTTAACGGATCCAGCTAGAAACCGTTCTGGACGAATCCGAATTATCACTTCGTCACCAACATAAAAATTTTAAATTTCCTTCTAGTATCCGTTATTAACTTGTAGTCAAAATTATTTTTATTAATTTTCTTAAAAATTTTCTATGCAAATCATGAATGCGGGATGCAAATATGGATGCAGACTCTGAGACTCTATGATGTTCTAACACCGGAATAAAATCTATGGGCTGCCAAGTGACTTAGGATGGAATGAGTGATTCAGGTACATTCAATGGAGGTGATTGGATCGACCGAATACAGTTGAGAGACTGGTTATTCTCTTTTTCACCTAAGTCATCACTTACATGAGGTTTATAGGTAAATTCATTGTCGGACTCATCAGCAATGACAACGGTTCCTTCTCGATGTTGATTCTACTGTGGCTGGGACAGTTGCCAGCAACGTTGCCGTATTTCTTGCATTTATAGCACTTAGTGAGCGGATCAATCTTAGAGTAGTCTATTTCAATGTTCTTATCAATATTGTTATTTCTAAGTGGATAGGAATTTGAAGTAGGCTTGCTTTGGGTAAAACTTGCTTGGGTACTGAGAAGAGGGGTGCTATGGTCTAGAAGGGTCAGTGGAGGTCATTCTAGATGAATAATCTCTTGAATCGCTGTAGTGGGAACTTGCTTTAGGAAAATTCATATTGAGGATAAGGCCATAAGCTGCCAAGGAGTCCATAATTCTATGAATTAGCTCGTTTTTTAAATCGGCCCGTAATCCAGCTCTGAACTGGAGAGAGTTTGTTCTTCGCCCTCTTTACCTAAGGCATTGCACCGAATGAGGAAGTCGTCGAACTTATTCACATACTCATGGGTGAATTGGCTTTCTTGACAGAGTTGGTTTCACGAATCTAGCAATCGGGTGTGGAACGACAAGAGCACATATATATCGTTGAGCTTCTTTTTCATGGCTTTCCAAGTGATTATGGGTGTCAAGCCTCGGCCTCTGCGAGCGTGTTCAAGATTGGTCTAGTGTTGTTGAGCTTTACCCCTCAATTTCATCGTGGCAAATTTGACCTTTAGGGTTTTGCTCACGTCAAACCACACGAAGTAGTGGTCCATAACACGAATTCAATCGAGATAAGCTTGGGGTTCCATGTGGCCTTCATAGTGGGGAACGTCAGCCTTAACGTTCTTGTATTGTTCGTCAGGCAGGGGCATATCTGAGTTTAAGGGGGGCCTAAGCAAGTTTTAAAATGAGGTCTTTTGCAAATTTACAAAATAAAAAATGAAAATTATTTAAATACAAACAAACTTTGAGCCTTGGAGGACAAACTACTTAAATGAAATCAAATATATATATATATATATATATATATCCTTCTAAAAAAAATTTAATTGATAACGTACGCATTTTCCATAAATGATTAAGTGATTTCTGGTTCTGGTAGTGGTCTGGATTAAGAAGATTTTAATAATCAAGATGAAGAACAGTAGAATGCAAAAGATGAAAAGAAAAGTTGGGACTTGAGATGGAGAGAAATTATGAGAATGCAAATCGTCCAAATAAGGGAAGATGGAGAGCAATCACATGACGACGGTTGGGTTGCCTCTTTTTTTTTTTAAATAACAGTGAATATATTTTTTTTATATAAAAATGGGGTCCTAAAAGATTTCGGGGCCCAAAGCAGCCGCTTGGGCTGCTTGGGCCCAGATCCGCCAGTGTCGTCAGGGTCACGATCTTGACGTCGACCGTCACGATCATTCCCTTGAGGGATCTGACGATTAACATGAAGCTCAGAGGCAACTTTCTGATTTAATTTCACTTGCTTAAGCCGTTAATTGATATTAGCGAGAGTTGCTTCAATAACAACGAGGGTAGTGGAAATGTTAGTGTTGTTCATTGTTGAAATTTGAAAAAACGTATCCTAAATGCACCTAAAAATGATTTTTTTTAAACTGAAAAGATCTAAAATTGTAACCCTAAAATGATCTTAAATGAATTGCAAAAATTACGACTAAATTATGCAAGAACTAGGGTTTTAAAACCTTCGCTCTGATACCAAAATGATGAACCTTAAACCTAAGTAGAGAATTTTCAAGAATATTAAAAGAATAAGTTTACCAACATGTAATGCCGATTAAGTATTTAAAATTAGTAAATGCTTTGATGGATTTTCAAGAATTGAAATAAGATTAACAAGCCCAATTAAAGATTCACGCCTAATAATCAATCATTATACTTAATCGTTCTTAGCATGTAAGATATGCAATAATGATTCGTACTCTAGTTAGCAAGTAGAAGCGCACACACTCAATATTTGTGGACAACAGTAAATTTAGATAATATTCCAGACATGATTGGCAGTAGCACAAATAATTGAAGAATGTAAAGAAATTCCTGGGGTTCGATGAACGTGCCGCTGTTCAGTTGTGAGAGGAATCGAGTGAAGAGGCAGCAGCTGGCATTGATGGAGCTTCGGGTTGCTATATGGTGGCGAGGTGGACTTGCTGTTAAGATGACCGTCGATGGTGGCTGCAGTGGTGAGGGTGCCGTCGGTTATGGAGATCGGTAGCACGAGGTGGAGAGGGTTCGGATTTGAAGTGGGTTTAGATAATAGGGTTTCGGGTTTGGAGGGATTTGGGTATTGGTGAAGTTTCGGAGGTGGAGGGGCTGCAACGGTGGTCGGAGGTGTTAGGGGAAGCAGGCGGGGCGTCGGGTGGAGGAGGAAGGGTCGAGGTGGTCGGCTGGTGGCGACGGCGTCATTCGGGGTTGTTCGGAGGGGGTGGGATCTAGCGTCGGTTGTTGGGTTTCAAGAAGAGATGGAAGGGTTCAGTAAGGGAGAAGAGGGAGAGCGGGTGGGTTGTTTGGTTCGGGAGGAAAAGGAGGAGGAAGAAGAAGAGAATAAGAGAGAAGGTGGCTGAAGATTTTGGGATGGAGATGGAAGTAGGATCTAGGATTTCTCACAAATCCTAGATATCCTAGGATTTCTCAAACCCTAATATTCTTTTATGGTCTCACACACACAATGGGAGATTGAAGAGCAACAACTCAACACACAATAATTTTTTTAATCAATAATAGCATAATGTTTTCATTAATCTAGAGGCCTATATATAGGCTCAAAACAAATCACAATACAAATCTCCAAAATATCCCAATACATAAAATAAAGGGTGCAAATCGCAAAACTACTACATATGGCTAAAATTGTTAAAAACAAATATGAATGCTGAAATAAAAATACAAGGCTAATAGAATAGCCATCCTAGATGATGTTTGCGCTGATAGAAGCGTTCGAATTGTCTCGAACCGATGTTCTCATAATTTTTTGTGTGAAGGCATCTTAACTTCTTTCATGCTTTCTTTTGGTTACTTTTCTCATTCATTTTGCTCTGTCCTGCTAGAAAACCTAATTGCCACCATAATCTCTTGCTATAAACAACTTCACCGATATAGCATATGAAAATTTTAATAGTCTACTTACGGAAGTTCATGAATATTATTGATATAAACAATTTCAACTCTAATATGTAAATGTGATTGATATTATTGATATTAAACATTTCAACCTCATTTTTGTACTATTTTTTTTTTTTTTGATACATATGATTGATCTTGACTGAAAAATTGTGATTTATACTCGTTCATATTTTAACAGGAACTGATGCATACCTTCATTTATCTCGGCTTGGAGATTCACAAGAACCCTTGCCTTGACTTGATGCTGTTCGTGGCATCCTTGTGAGGAACCTCATAATGTTTGTACATTCCAATATAGTCTAGAATAACTTTCTGCTGCTGCTTCACCCTTACTCAGCTGTTTTGCATGCTCCGTCCCAGCTTAGGCAATTGAGTGTTGTTTCATTCTTCCAGAATCTCCATGTCCTCCTTGGATAATTTGGCTGGATGTCGGTCCGTCCACAGAGAAGATTGGAAACAGAAGGATGGCTTGTACATGCATGTTCTGAAATGTATTTGCTAAATTTTCAATTGCTAGTAATTGCCTGATTCTGGTTCAAGTTTTCTAACTGTAATTATGTGTAATTTTTTGTCAAATTCTCTCCCGATCATTCGATTAATCTATCTATCAACGATGAGATGAGAAGTTGCAAATTATGTTTCGAGCAATACTCCTAGTAGGGCCTTCTATTTATATATATTTAGGAATGATAATGGGCTGGGCTGGACCCTAAATTTTTTAGTGCCTAAAATTTTTACCTGGCCCTGCCCAGCCCTTGGGTTTTCATAGCAAAGTGCTTGTCCTCCCGCCCTTTCCTAGGACCACATCCTGGGCTTTCTTTTGAGCTAGCCCTAAGATTTAATTTTCAATTAATAACATCTCAATGTAGGACCGCTGTTCTTCTCCTTCTAGGGTTTTCAACAGTGGAGAGAAGATTACAAAAAAAATATCTCAATGTAGGGGCTCAGAAACTACCACAAAATTGATTACCTCTATCTCTTCTCTATATTATAATGGGAGAGTTGCAGTTGTAATTTGTTAATAAACAAACCCGTATGTTGCATGTACAACTCTAACTCTTCTATTTCTTACTTAAAATTTTTAATAAAAACGGGCGTTGTACTTGCAATTCCAAATCTCAATTTTTTACTTAAATTTTTTTTAATTGACACGTGCAACAAACATAATGTATATATTTTTTACTTAAATTTTTTAAAATAACACATGCACCGCATCAGAGTTTTTACTTTAAATTTTTTATTAACATGCTGCTTCGCATGTCACGTCCAACTCTCCTATTATACCCTTTATATACATGTTACTAACATGCTATATTATATTATTTTAAAAAAATACCTTTACTTTAAAAAAATTATATTTATTAAGACGTGTTTTGCAGTGTAAATCACATTTTTTCACTTTTATTTTTTTAAACTAACACGTACATTGCACGTGTATATTACTAGTATTTATAAAGAATAGGGAGAAGATAACATAGAACACATTCTTTTAACTTCAATAAAAGTAATTGAGCTTGACCGATCATTAAAAAATAGTTTAGTAAAGCAAGAAGTAATACCATAAAAATATGTCGACGGTATTTATAATGTTTTAGTATGAAATCAGACACGTGCATGATTTTTTTTAGCTAGCTAAACATTTTTTGGGTTCCAGCTCTACTATCATGAAATGAACACATCTAAATTGGTCTTTCAAGCTTAGTAGAAAAAAGAGAGGGTTTTCTTTTTCGTACTTTAATTTATTCATGAGTAAAAATAATCATTTCAATTCTAAGTTATGCAAGTTAGGGTATTGGTCCCTATTAATATTTGATGGGTATTTTGAGGTTATGCAAGTTAGGGTATTGGTCCCTATTAATATTTGATGGGTATTTTGAGTTTATATCATATAGATTTATTAGGTTTACCTGTTGACACGTGCCGTAGGCACGTCTTAGGAACGGTGCACCTTGTTTGATCATAACAAATAATTTTGGAGATCCAGCAAATTAATTGAAGTAGCAAATATAGAGCAAAAAGCATATTATATGTTTTTTTGATTTTTTTGAATTATTTTTAAAGTTTTTAAAATTTTAAATTGTTAAAATTTTTAATTTTTTAATATTTTAAAATTTTAAAAAAAATTATTTTCTTATTTTTTTTAATAGAAGAGGGAGGGAGAGAGAAAAATAATAATAAATAAATAAATATAGAAGTTGTTTTGGGTGGGAGATTTGAATTTGAGTTTTGGGGAGAACTGTTGGGGGGAAAATATGTTTTGTAATGTTAGATTTGGGCCTTTGATTTTTTGGGGGATTGAAGGAGAGCCACTTGATAGCTTTCTTTGTGTTTTATTATATAGATTCAACCTTAGTCGGTATGTAATATATATGTACATGATTTAGAATTACAAGGCCTAAGGTAGGGCAGAGTCCGGCTTATGCAAATCCCTAATCCAGCCCTACTTTTATAAACGAGTCCAGTTTAAAGCTTTACCCTACCCATCTGTTGTAGCTAAAATCAATGTGGGAGCAAGCAGATAGATTTGTGGATTCGAGAGAAGTTGAATAGTCAAACCTGAATACCTCTTTGCCGGAGTTTGACCGTGATCTCCTGCCGTTGACCTGCAAAAAGTGTGAACCACCAGAGTAGATTCCGGCGACGCACCCTCCGACGCTCTTGTCAGTAATCAGAAAGATTATGAAAGAGCTTTGATTGGCAAAAGATTGATTACTTGGTAACAGTGGGGGATGGGGGGTATTTATAGCCACCTTAGGAACCAGTTTCGGGATAAGATCAAATCCCTACTTCCCAGTGGATGGATAGAAGTGATCAAGACCGTTGATTAGGAACAATCAAAACGCTAATTCTCTTATCCAGCCGGGTCGGGTGTCTTGCGGGTTGGAATCCGCACCCAATAAGACGGACCCGTTTATGGGTTATTGGGTCTTCGGAAAAAAGGCCAGTTCCCATTTCAGACCCGTTTGTAGGTGAAATTACCATTTTACCCCCGAGCTTTAAGATTCGTGCCCGATTTGGACGGTTCCAATTTAACCCTATTTTTTAGCCATATTACCATCATTTTTTGCAGGACCAGGGCCGGATCGGATTTTTTCCAGGACCGCTAGGTAACCCATTATCATCCCTAATTCTATGTCCTGCTCATTATTTGAAATGTCATTTTGGGCATTGTCAAGGACAACAATATGCGGGTCTCATACTCTTTTCAGAAAACAGTTTTCTAAAAATTAGAGTATAAAAGCTGTTTGGTAATCATTTTTTATGAAAACAGTTTTTTGAAAATGAGAGTATAATGTATGTATAGGTTTGGTTGTATATATATACTGTATACAGTACATATACTCTGATACATACATGTTGTATACATATACATACATACTAATATATAATAATATAAAATATTTTATTATAATAAACAAATTTAATAATATAAATATATATAATAATTATAATAATATATATGTAATAATAATATATTCAAATTATATATTAAACAATTTATTATAATAATAAAAAATTAAATAATAATAAATATAATAATATATAATAGTAATATATAGTAATAATAATAGATTATTATAATAGTATATATAAAATAGTTTATATGAAATAATAGTATATATAAAATAGTATATATAAAATAATAATATAATATAATATATATATAATATAATAATAGTATATAAAATAGTATATAAAATAGTATATGTAAAATAGTATATATAAAATAATAATATATATAATAATAATAATATATATAAAATAGTATATATAAAATAATAATATATTATAATAATTGTATATTATATAATAATATGGAATAATTTATTATAATAAATATATTTTACTATATACATATATATAATAACATATAATAATTATAATGATATATATGTAATAATAATCAATTATAATTATATATTAAACAATTTATTACAATAATAATAAATTATATAATAATATATATAATAATATATAATAGTAATACATAATAATAATTATATATATTATAATAATAATAGATTATTATAATAGTATATATAAAATAGTATATAAGAAAAAATAATATATATTATAATAATAGTATATATATATATTAAAAAAAATATAATAATAATAATAATAATAATAATAATAATAATAATAATAATAATAATAATAATAATAAAAATAATAATAAAAATAATAATAATATATGTCACAATAATATATTATAAATATATATATAACAATATATTATAATAATAGTATATTATATATTAATATATATAATAATATATGATAATATATGTTACCGCTGATTTCGGTGTGGGGGTAAACAGATAGAATTTGTGGATCCGAGGAAAACCTGAACAGCTGACTCGGCCTTCTTGCTCCCGCCGCAACCTGCAGGGAAGTGCGAGACACCGGGGTTGATTCCGGCGATGCACCCTCCGACGCTCTTGTCAGTAATCAGTAAAAGATTAAGAAAGAGCTTAAGTGGTGAAAAAGTGATTAACCTGGTTACTGTGGTAGAGGGGCTGTATTTATAGTCGCCTTTGGAATGATTTGGGACCTGATTTCCTGCCTAACAGTTAGGAGGAAAATCCTCTTATTCTGTTTTTGGGAAGCTAGCCCCTGATTCCCTGGTGAGAGCCAATCAGGTTTATTGATTTGATTTGATCAAATCAGTGACCTGATTCTCCTCTCTTGGTGGATCGGGCTTGTATCGGGTCGGGACCCATACCTGGTTGAAGCGGATCTGTTTGCGGGTGGTTGGTCCTGTGAGAAGGAGGCCCAATACCCATTTTGGATCCATCTGCATGTGGAATTACTTTCCTACCCCCATGCTTCAGGATTCGTGCTCGATCTGGACGGTCCCGATTTAACCCCATTTTTAGCCATATCACGAGCCCCCCACTCCTAAAGGCTGAGCGTGATCAGACTTTGAGGAGTAGTTTAGCTGTCTCAATGGCTGGTGGAGTTGTATCGGAGTCCAGATGTGGGATTTCGAATCTAGAAAGGGGGCGACGAGGTAATTTTTGATGCGGTGAGCCGCTCTTGAGCTGAGTCGGGTATCTGATAGTCTTTTATCTACTTTTTTCGAAGTACTTGTTTAATTCTGCGATGTGTTTGCTAATTGTTCGGGGACTTTAGCGGTGCATTCGGGGTAATAATTGTTTGCCCCGGGGTTCGAAAGCGTGTCCCCGAATTTTCAATCATTTCCCAGAATTTTTAGCTAATTTTCCCGAATTGTTAGCAATTTTTTTGCAAATTTTAAACAAATAAAACGATAAAAATAAATAAAAAATGATTTAAATACCGATTAATGGCGTGGCTGGATCTGAGCCATTGATCATGGGCGAGCACCAATTTCGGAAGGATCTGATGGCTGTTGTAGCTCGGCAGCGTTTTTCTCCATTTTCGAGCTCGGAAAGGCACTTGCTCGGCTGCCGACCGGAGACTTGGGGGGTTCGGCGTTCCGAGCGACGTGGCACAATCTGAGCCATCGGATGGTGGCGCGTTTTCCAAGAAATCGCTATCTTGTCTTTTAGCGCACGTGGCGCAATCTGGACCATTCATCGTCAGGAGCACGAATTTCTGAGAGATCGAACGGTCGCGATTGATTGGTGGCGTTTTTTCTCCATTTACGAGCTCGGAAAGGCACTTGCTCGGACGCCGACCGAAGGCAGTGGTGTTCGGCAAGTCGAGCGACGTGGCGTTATCTGAGCCGTCAGATGTTGGCACGTATCTCGAGACGGGCGCAGCTCCCAAGAAAACACTATCTTGTCTTTTAGCACGCGTGGCGCAATCTGGGCCGTCTGATTGAGATCAGACGCGAAAGTTGAGGGGAAAGTGGGTTTTCCCCGTTTACGAGCTCGGAAAGGCACTTGCTCGGACGCCGACCGAGGACCTGTGGTTTCTGACAGTCCGGGATGGTTCTGTTCTCAATGGTATTAATTGTGCTCTGGGACTTGCGCGGCGTTCTGCCTTCCCAATGTCATTAAGGATGAGTCCCTTGATTAATACGCGGCGTTTCAACTTCCGAGGGTCATAATGACTGGTTCTTGAAGGTTGGCTATAAGTACTCCACTCTCTTTGCCATTTCTGTCACAATCACCATAGAGTCTCAGACCTCGGGGGCACTTAGCCTTGGGTAGTTTCTCTCTCGAGTTCCGGGGAGGTGGTCGCCCTTCTACCTGGTTTTCCCTTTGTTCTTGACGGCCCCAAAGTGGATGTCAGGAGCAAGGGGGGAACGATGTAGTAGTGGTGACGACCGTAGTTCGGATCCGAGGGAGGATTTACTTCGGAAGGACGGGCAGTCGTCTTGTTGTCTTGTTGTTTCCCCATTCCTCACTGCTCCGAATGGGGGGTGTTAGGAGCGGGGAGCAATAAGACAGTAGGGTCGACGGCAATAGTCCGGACCCGGGGTGTGGGCCTCTTCGGAAGGACGGGTGGTCGTTCTCTCACCAAGATCTTCTGCTTTCTTTGGCGGCTCCGAAGCGAGCGTCGGAGTGAGCGGAAGCCTTGGTGAGAGAGTGACGATCCATGTCCAATGCCGATCTCCGGGCCATCCGAGCCCGCTTGTTGTAGCTCGGGCTTTTGGACCGTCTGAGCCTGTTGTTAGCAACTGTGAAGGCGCTGCGGTTAGGGCCCTCCTGGCAAGCCGCGTCTTCCAGTTGCAAACAACTGGCTCGGAATGGTGCGTGTCTCCCGATCCCTGAGTGTGGATGGGTCCCCTCCCATCTCTGTCTTCCTTCCGGGCTGATGGCTTCTGATGGGGGTCAGCCCGGGGGAGTTAGAGACGAGAGGAGCGCCGATCTGTTTCTGACCGGGGCCCGTGGGTCGGTAGGATACCGGCCGAGCCACGGGACCTGGGGGGGCGCTTGCCGAAGGCGGCGCCTCAAAACTGAATCAAAATTTTACTGCCTTCCTTGGACGTAGGCGAGGCATCCGAAGGTTCGATCGTCCGAGCGGCGTGGCGTAATCAGAGTCGTTCGACGCTGGCGCGTATCTTGAGACGGGCGCGTTTCTCGAGATAACACTATCTTGTCGTGTAGTGTTCTCGACGAGATCTAGGCCGTCTGATTGGGATCACGCACGAGTATTGAGGAGAAAGTAAGTTTTCTCCGTTTACGCGCTCGGAAAGGCACTTGCACGGATTCCGACCAAACCCTGTAGCCGCAATGTAGGTTTCGCTTGCAGCTCGGATTCAGACCTCCTGGTGCCGAGCTAGCTGACTTGGTGATGGGACAGCGGTTGTGGGCCTTCGCGATGTTTCGAGAGCGGCCCAAAAGTCACTTTGGGAGTCCAAGGGACGTCCCGTTTTTACTATAAATCTTCACCCCCCCTAGACCAAGTCTCACTTTTCATTTTTACTCTCTCTCCTCAGTTTTCACTTTGGTGCGAAGTTTTCTGCTCTCTGGCGGTGTTGCTGGCTGTCGCGGTAGCGTTTGTAGACTCCGGTGAACTCTCCGACCGTACACGTCACTTCAAGGTCAGTTTCTATCCCTTCTCTCTTTGAAATGGTTAAGATCACTGAGACCCCCGCCTCGGAACAAACCGTTGGCCGAGGGGATAAAGGGAAGGGTGTGGCTGAGCCGAGTGAGCAGGAGGTCGTTCGCCCGGATAGAGAAGGTGATGTGGCCGAGCGGCCTAGGGAGGTTGAGGCCCCGTCCGGGATAGGCAAGGCTGTGGTCACCATTGTGGAGATGCCGAAGAGGGCAGGGGCGTTCGGTCGGCAGCCCATCGTCTTGTCGAGTGTGGGCGGCGTCCGGGACTACGCTGATGACGTCCTGGAGAAAGTGACTCAGGGTACAGCCCCACTGGTGGAGGAGAATGAGCCGAGGGAAGTTTTCGAGGTGGACCATGCTATCTCGTCGCTCACCGAAGATGACCTTCGGATGATCCGAGAGGGATTCCGGATCCCGCAAGAGTATGTCCTGCTTCTCCCTGGGCCGGGTTTTTGAGCAAACACGAGCTGTTCGCCAGACGTGTGTGTCTTCCCGGTCGATTCCCTTATCGTCGGACTCCGCTTTCCCCTCCATCCGTTCGTGGTCGAGGTCTTGGTCTTCTACGGTTTGAGTCCTGCTCAGCTGGCGCCGAACACATGGAGGCACGTTACAGCCTTCGTCCTTCGATGCCAAGTGGTTGGCGCTAAGCCGAGCATGTTCCTCTTCTGTAATCTTTACCGACCCTGCCAGCCGAGGAAGGAAGAACAGAGGTTTTACCTGTCGCCCCGACCGGGCGTGAAACTGATCGAGAATCCGGACTCGATCAAACACTGGAAGACAAAGTACTTCCTCGTCCGATCCCTGACGCCGTGGGTGATACCGGCGGTTTGGGAGACGGAGGGCCTGCCCAAGCGCACCAAGAAGGAGGTGCCACTGAACGAGGGAGAGGCCGAGGTCCGGAGGAGGCTCCTCGCTTTGCCAACCATGAGTTGGAAAGATATTACAGAGGAGGATCTGTTCCGTGGGGGTCTCAGTCCGATCGACCCTCGTATGCTTCTGGTATTTATACTTATCGTTTAAAGCTCATGAAAATTTATCTAAGTTTTTTCGTTCGGCTTTTGCAGAGACGATGAAGATGGACTACAGAGCCCTGATGGCGAAGGGTCGTTCGGAGCAGGAGAAGAAGAAGAGGTCAGCGGGCGGAGACTCAGGAGAGCCGGCCAGCGAAGAAGCCTTCGGTTGCGAAGACCGCCGAGCAGCCGAAGGTCGTGGTCCCTGACCCTGCGGAGGTCCAGGTCCTCGACCCGCCCGCCCCGGATGCACCGATACCGACCCCGAAGGGGGACGCTCCTGGTCCGTCGATCGGCACGTTCGGCGTGACGGAGGTGTTGTCCCTCCAAGTTCCGCCCCTGACTGCCGAGGCGGAGAAGATCCTGACCGAGCGTCACAAACAGATCTTCGTCCCCGACTGGCAAGTCATGCAGGTCGACGACTTCTTGGGCGATGGCAACATCTGTATGGAGGCCGTGAAGCACCTGCCGACCCCGAAGGACCGAGCGACCCTGAAGGCCGAGCAAGCAGGGGACGCCGTGATGCAGATCGCTCGGAACACTATGTCGGTAAGTTGACCGGGTTCTTTCTCTTTGGCTTTTCTCCCCTTGAGTTCTTCTCCCCCTTTTTCCTTTTTATTTTTGGCACCAAGTGTTTGGGTTCGGATTTTAATCCGTCGCTCTTTTCCAGACCCTCTGCCACTTCAACTTCTTGGTCGAGGAGATGGCGAGCAAGGAGCAGGAGAAGGAACGGGAGAGGGCGGAGCGCGTCAAGGTTACGCAGCGGCTTGATGCCGAGCAGCTTCTCTCGACGAAGAGGTCTGCCGAGGTGAAGGGGTTGGAGGGGCAGCTGGCCCAGTCCATTCAGCTGTCGAAGGACACGGCGGCGAAACTTGAGGCCGCGGAGAAGGAGGTCGTCGAACTGAAGGAGGCCTTGGCCACCGCTCGGTCGGAGGCGGAGAAGGCCCAGAAGAGGGCCGAGAGGACCCAGGCCAAGCACCAGAAGAAGGTGAAGCGGGTGAAGAAGGCCGTGCAGGAGGAGGCCGCTCAGCATATGCTCCAAAACATGGAGGAAGCCTACGGTCGAGCGCTCACCCACATAGCCGCCAGGAACCCGGGCTTCGACATCTCCTCCTACCACTTTTACGACCCCGTGGAAGGGGAGGAGGGCGTGCCCGAGGGGATGCTCGGGCCTGTGGGAGAGACGGAAGTCGTCGAGGGTCCTGCGGGGTCCGAGGTCGAGGGGGAGAAGGTGGACGGCTCCGAGGAGGAGAGCTGGAGCGAAGGCGAAGGGGAGGACGGTGGCGAGGACAAGACCGAGGGGTCGACGGACCCGAGCGGCAAAAAGGTCGACCCCTGACTTGGTTGTCTTCTTTTTTTGTCTTTTTTGTTTTGTAAGCCTAACCGCGGACTGGCCACCGCTAGTGTAAAGCTTTCACTATGATTTTGAAATGAAAATATTTTGTTTGGCCAAAATTTGTCCAAGTGTTGAGCTTCGGATTTGTGTGTTTCCGAGTGTTGGGTATCGGATTTATCTCTACTTTTCAGGTGAAGTTTGGTCCGGTCACGGAGCTCATCTGCCTCCGGAAGGAGTTGGCCAAAATGAAACGTGAGCTCAAGGACAGCCGATAGAGGCGGTTTCTTCTGCTCGGCCAGGCGGAGGAGGTGAAGGCAGTTCTACGGAGGCAGTGCCGCGAGCTGTATCAGCTGCGGAAGCACTACCCAGCCCCTTGTCCCGAAGGGGAAGTCGAGCGGCTCCGCGGGGAACTAATCGCCGCCGAGCAGAGGAATGCCGATCTTCTGGCAGAGGTCCGACACTTGGAATTGGCGGAGAGGGAACGCTCGGCGGAAGCAGTGAAGCTGGCCTCCGAGCTGGAGAAGGCGTTGGCCGAGCGCAAGAGGCTAGTGGCCGACGTCGACAAGCTCAGAAGGATCACGATAGATAGGGGAATTGAGGTCACCCACTTCCGTCGGCTCGCTGCCGAAGGTGCTAATGCCTCCGGCTCGTCAAGGCCTTCTCGCCCGATGAGGTCGGCGAGGGACGACGTTCTTAGAGACAGGATTGTCGAATTGGAGGAGGAGGTCGCGTCGCTCAAGCCTGCGCCGGAGAGGGCTAACGTTCGCAGTACTTCGTGCACCCGCGAAGAAAGTGAGAAGGGGATTTCGTTTTATGAGCTTGCGACACGCTCGCCTATGACCAGGCGGAGTCCGGCTGACGCGCAGAGCAGCGCGGCTGTCTCGTCGAGCGGGGCCTCGGCAGGTGCCGTGGTCAGGGCTAGCAGCGAAGGGGGGACGCGTTTCGTTGGTTTAGGATCGAGCTCGGAGGGCAGACCTCGTCGTTCTCGCGTATCCCTAAACCGAAGCATTCCCCTTCCGAGGAGATCTTGACCTCGTTGTTTTTTACTTCCGTTGATTGTTGTAAAGTTTAATTGTAGGGTCGGTTCGGCCATTTGTAATACCATTACATCTGAATGTGAATTTTGAAAGTTTCCTTAGAACGTTTTGAAAGTGTGTTGGACTTCGGCGGAGTATTGAACTTGCGTTATTCTCTTTCCCTTCTTTTCAGCTCATCGTGACGATCCACAGCTCGGACTCCAACCGTTCGAAAGGTGACGCCGAATCCGGGGGGACCTCTGGAACGGTGGTTCTGAGCCCCAGGAGCGCCGATCTGAAGTTACGCCGAGCCGAGAGTGAGTGAGACCACCTTTCGTTGGTTCTCAGTCTCCGGGAAGCCGAGGTCCAACGCTTGGAGAACAAGATCGTCAAGCTGAGCCCCGCAGGAGAGGATGACGACTCGCAGACCGCATTCAGCAACGCTCTTCGGGTCAAAAGCATTCGGCACATCCAGTCGAAGATTATTGCCGAGCGGGATGACTTGCTCTCGGAGATGCAGTACTTGCGGGCTGTAATGGCGAAGCTCCGGGGGGATGCAGAGGAGCTGTCAGCCGAGGAGAACGAGCGGTCGGCCGAAGAATTGAGTGAAGATATTTCTTTTTGAACACCAAGTGTTGTTGGTCGGAAGTGTATCTTGCTTGTGAACACTTTGTAACCATGGGACAGATGTGCTTTGTATTTCGGCCTGGCTGTTTAATAAAATATTTTTTATTGCTCTGTGCTTTTGTCTTGCTTATGACTGTGTTTTCTACGCCGAGGTCTTTGAACCGAGCATGTCGGTCCCGTCGGCGAGGTCGTTGGACTGAACTGGCCACTATACGTATGTCATTCTGTCGTTTAGCGACTGACGTGGCGCGGTACGAACTCCCAGGCGGCTCTGTTTCTAAGAAAGTGCTATATTGTCGTTTAGCGGAGGTGGCAAAATCTGAGCCGCTAATTGTAAGCACGGATCTCGAGGCGGCTCAGATCCCGAGAAAACGCCATCTTGTCGTTTTGCGCAGGTGGCGAGATCCGGGCCGTCTGATTGAGATCAAGCACGAAAGTTGAGGAGAAGGGGAATTTTCTCCGTTTACGAGCTCGGAATGGCACTTGCTCGGCTGCCGACCGAAGGCAGGGAACTTTAATGAGTCGAGCGACGTGGCGCAATGCGGACCGCTGGATGAATACGCGCATCTCGAGACGGGCGTAGCTCCCAAGAAAACACTATCTTGTCTTTTAGTGATCTGGGCGAGATCTGGGCCGTCTGATTGAGATCAGGCACGGAAGTTGAGGAGAAGGTGGATTTTCTCCGTTTATGGGCTCGGAATGGCACTTGCTCGGACTCCGATCGAAGGGTAGGTCCATCCTCCTTGTTTTCCCCCGTTTCCGTGATGAGGATCGGACTGAATAGGAGCCGAGCGCTCGCCACAACGTAGGGGATTTCCGGAAGGCAATCTTTAGGGCAGGAATTTAACCAAGTGTTTGCCCTCGGGGTTGTCACGGAGTTCGACGGCTGTGGGAGCAATTCCGAACGGCGATCTGCCCCTGGTTCGTCCGGAGACGAGCCGAGGAGGTAAAGTCAAGCCGAGTGTTGGACTCCGCACCATCGGTATAGTTCAACGGCTGTGGGAGCAATTCCGAACGGCGATCTACCCCTGGTTCGTCCGGAGACGAGCCGAGGAGGTAAAGTCGAGCCGAGTGTTGGACTCCGAACCATCGGTATAGTTCAACGGCTGTGGGAGCAATTCTGAACGGCGATCTACCCCTGGTTCGTCCGGAGACAAGCCGAGGAGGTAAAGTCGAGCCGAGTGTTGGACTCCGAACCATCGGTATAGTTCAACGGCTGTGGGAGCAATTCCGAACGGCGATCTACCCCTGGTTCGTCCGGAGACGAGCCGAGGAGGTAAAGTCGAGCCGAGTGTTGGACTCCGAACCATCGGTATAGTTCAACGGCTGTGGGAGCAGTTCGGAACGGCGGTCCGCCTCTAGTCCGTCCGGGGACAAACTGAGGGAAAGGGGCCGAGCCGAACGTGGACTCCGAACCATTGGTTGAGATCGCAACATAAAACGTAGGTGATAAGAGGGAAGAGTGACATGCATATTCATAAACATAACAGAGCTTTCTTTATTGATATTTGACGGCGAACCGTTTTACATAATACAATTTGAGAAAAAATGGGTTACAAGTTGGAGGAGAGGAATGGTTCGACACCTCGGATTACTTAGAGAGGCGCCGGAGCGCTCTCTTGGTATTTCAGGAGGTGGTCGGCATTCCAGGTCCTCGGAAGCTCTCTGCCATCCATGTCTTCGAGCCGGTATGCCCCAGGCCGGACAACCTTTGTGATTCGGTACGGCCCTTCCCAATTCGGAGCTAGCTTGCTCCTCTGACTGGGGAGGGATATGGCTAGCTTTCTCAACACCAAATCTCCTTGCTCAAGGTTGGCGGGTCGGACCTTCTTATTGTACGCTAGCTCCACTCTCCTTCTGTAATTCTGTTGCCGAATCGATGCCCTTTCCCTCAGTTCATCTATCAGGTCCAAGTTTCCTCTGAGGTCCCTAGCATTCTGCGCTTCGTCATAGGCTATGAGCCGAGGGGAAGGAATTCCGACCTCGAGGGGTATCACGGCCTCGGCCCCATAGGTAAGGCTGAAAGGGGACTCTCCGGTGGGCGTCCGCTTGCTTGTGCGGTAGTTCCACAACACATTAGGGAGTTGGTCGACCCACAATCCTTTGGAGCACTTGTCCAACCTCTTCTTGATTCCTGCGAGGATCTGCTTATTAGCGTTCTCGGCCTGCCCGTTCGACTGAGGGTGTGAGACGGACGAGAAGCGCTGTTGAATGACGAGGTCGTCGCATAGGGCTCGGAATGCTGTGCCAGTGAACTGAGTCCCATTGTCCGTCACGAGGACGCGGGGGACGCCGAATCTGCATATGATGCTCTTCCAGAAGAACTGCACCACTTTGTTCTCAGTTATAGTGGCGAGGGGCTCGGCCTCGACCCACTTCGAGAAGTAGTCGATGGCTACGACTAAAAACTTGAGCTGACCCGGAGCCGGTGGGAAAGGTCCTAGTAAGTCCATTCCCCACATCGCGAAGGGGATAGGGCGCGATAGGGAGGTGAGGTTGGCCTGAGGGAGGCGTCGGATGCTGGAGTGTCTCTGGCAGGAGCTGCACTGCCGAACATGTCGCTCTGCCTCCCGAAGAAGGGTCGGCCAGAAGTACCCATAGTTCAAAGCTTTCCGGGCCAAAGACCTGAATCCGGAGTGTGCCCCTCCGATGCCTTCATGAAGCTCCTGTAGGGCATATTCGGCCTGATCCGGGGAGAGGCACCTTAGGTAAGGTCGGCCATCTATTTGAGAGAAGGAGCGCTTGTATAAAATGCCCTCGATCAAGACATATCGCTCAGCCCGGGTTCTGACTCGGCGTGCTTCTTTGGGATCTGAGGGCAGAACTCCATCCCTTAAGAATTCTACCAGTGGCTTCATCCAATTGTCCTGCAGCATGACCGGCAATGACTCCACCGAGCGAGGTGTCTCGTCTTCGATGCTCGGTTTAGAGAGGACTTCGATCAGTACGGTCTGTTCGAGACCTTGCAGAGAAGACGAGGCCAACTTGGAAAGAGCGTCAGCTTGTGAGTTCTCCTCCCGGGGGACCCGTTGGATGATGGCTTCTTCGAACCGGCCCACGAGGTCCCGGACCTTGGCGAGGTACTTCGCCATTCGCTCGTCCCTGGCCTCATATTCGCCCAAGACCTGGTTCACGACTAGTTGGGAGTCACTGTGAATCTGAAGGCGCTGCGCCCCAACACTTCGTGCGAGTCCGAGGCCAGCTATGAGAGCCTCATACTCCGCCTCGTTGTTCGAGGCCTTGAAGTTCATGCGGATCGCGTACTGCAGGACGAAGCTGTCAGGGCCGTTCAGGATAATGCCGGTGCCACTTCCTTCACTGCAAGAGGATCCGTCTACAAAGACTGTCCAAATGGGGGGCCCATTCGGAACGTGGCCGACCTCAGGGATGGTGGACTCTACAATGAAGTCGGCGAGAGCTTGTGCCTTAATTGCCGTCCGAGGCTGATAGGAGATGTCGTGCTGACTCAGCTCTATGGACCACTTCGTCAGCCGGCCCGAGGTTTCGGGCTTGTGGAGGACTTGCTTGAGGGGTTGATCGGTGAGGACGACGACCGAGTGAGACTGGAAGTAGGGCCGAAGTTTTCTTGCTGCCATGACCAGGGCGTAGGCTATCTTCTCTATCCTCGGATAGCGGAGCTCGGCGTCCCGAAGCACCTTGCTCACGTAGTAAATGGGCCTTTGGGTCCGGTCCTCTTCTCTTACCAAGACAGCGCTCAGGGTCTGCTCGGAAGCGGCCAAGTAGATGAAGAGAGGCTCGCTCGGGATTGGCTTACTGAGCAGAGGGGGGTTCACCAGATAGGCTTTCAGCTGGTCGAACGATTCTTGCTGTGCCGGGCCCCATTCAAATCCTTTAGCGCCCCGGAGTGCTTTGAAGAAGGGGAGGTACTTTTCCCCTGACTTGGAGAGGAACCGACCGATGGCTGCGAGCCGACCGGTGAGCTTCTGCACCTCTTTGACGTTCCGAGGCGGGGCCATGTCTAATATGGCTTTAATCTTTTCGGGGTTGGCTTCAATTCCCCGCTGGCTCACCATGAAACCGAGGAACTTGCCAGAGGAGACTCCGAACGCACACTTGTTCGGGTTTAGCCGCATGTTGTACTTCCTCAACACACCGAAAGCCTCCTGGAGGTCGGCTACATGGTCGGTGCCGCGGATGCTCTTGACGAGCATGTCATCAACGTACACCTCCATGTTTCGGCCGATCTGATGCTGAAAGACCTTGTTGACGAGGCGCTGGTAGGTGGCGCCTGCGTTCTTCAACCCGAACGGCATTACTCGGTAGCAGTAGAGGCCTTGGTCGGTGACGAAGGAGGTCTTCGGGATGTCCGGAGGAAACATCCGGATTTGATTGTACCCCGAGAAGGCGTCCATGAAGCTGAGGAGCTCATGGCCCGAGGTGGCGTCGATAAGTGTGTCGATGTTTGGAAGAGGGAATGGGTCCTTCGGACACGCCTTGTTGAGGTCGGTGAAGTCGATGCATATTCTCCACGAGCCATTGGACTTCTTGACCATCACGACATTCGATAGCCACTCAGGATAATTTACCTCCTGGATGAACTTGGCCTTCAGCAGCTTATCCACTTCCTCCTTGATTGCCTGCTGTCGCTCGGGAGCGAACTTTCGCCTCTTCTGCTGAACCGGTTTGCACCCCGGTTCGACGCTTAGGCGATGGACGAGCAAGTCTTCGGAGATGCCGGGCATATCCGCGGCCGACCAAGCAAACAGGTCGCGGTTATCCCGGATGCACCTCACCAAGTCGGAGAACAGCACGGTCGGCAAGGACTTGCTGACGAGGAATTTTCGGCTCGGATCCTCGTCGGAGAAGAGCACTTCTTCTAATTCGTCCGCTGGTTCAGACGTTGGGCGAGCCTTCGGCTCGGGGATCTCGAGTGTCTCGAGCGAGAGCACTGGTCCCCCGGTGGAAGTCATGTAGCACTTCCGAGCTGTTTCCTGGCTTCCCCTGACTTCCCCTACCCCCGAACGAGTGGGGAACTTCAGCTTCAAGTGGTATGCCGAGGGGACAGCCTCCAGAGCGGCTAGACCGGGACGGCCTAGAATGACATTGTATGCTGCCGGGACGTCGACGACCATGAAGTCCATCGGCTCGGTCCGGGTAGTAGGGGTGCTTCCCGCAGTAACGTCTAGGGTTATCACTCCTTCGACGGTTACCGGGACCCCCGTGAACCCGTGGAGAGTATAGCCGGCCGGCTTAAGACGGTCCCGGGACAGCTGCAGGCCTTGAAAGGCCGAGAGGAATAGGATGTTGACCGAGCTCCCATTGTCCACCAAAATCCTCTGCACCTTGAAATTGGCCATGCGGAGGTCGATGACGAGGGCATCGCAATGGGGGGTTCGGACTCCTTCAAGGTCGGCATCGGAGAAAGACACAGGGACGCCGAGACCCTTCGGGGGAGGGGCACTGTGGACCGAGTTGACTTCCCGGACGAAGGCCTTTCGGGAGGAATTAGAGGAGCCCCCCATCGGGCCTCCGTGGATCAGGTGCAAAACCCGTTCTTCTTCGAACTCGGGTGTCTCCTCGCACCGCTCGGAGCGCTTGTTAGCCCCCCGAGGGGGAGGTGAGTTCCGATCTGTTCGATCGTTACCTTTTACGAACTTGGCCAACTGCCCCCTCCGAAAGAGCGCTTCGATCTCATCTCTCAGAGCTCGGCAGTCATTTGTGTCGTGCCCATGGTCTCGGTGGTAACGACACCACTTATCTTTGTTCCTCCTCTTCGCCTGAGTGTGCATCCTCGGGGCCGGAGGGATGATTCCCTCCTTCTCTACCTCCATGAGGATAGTAGAGACATTAGTGGTGAGGGGAGTGAACTTCTCGAACCTGGGGGGAGGGCGGCGCTGACCGCCCATGTCCTTCTGAGCTTTCTTGGACCCTTCTTCTCCCGTCGCCTTCCTCTTTGACCCCGCGGTGGTGCCCCCGAAGCTCGGGAGGGCTTCGGCCTCCTCCGCCCGGATGTACTTCTCGCACCTCAGGAGGAGGTCGGCGAAGTCATGCGGGGGCTTCTTGGCCAGGGATGATCGGAGGTTGGCGTTAAGGACGTTCGACTGGAACGCCACGGTAGCCACGGACTGGTCCAAGGAAGCGATTGACCTGACTTCCGCGGTAAATCTTTTCACATAGTCCCGTAACTTTTCTTGCTTCTCCTGCCGCAGGTTCAGCAAGGAAAGACTCGTCTTCTCGGCTCATCGGCTACTCACGAAGTGAGTAATGAATAGTGTCTCAAACTGTTCGAATGAGAAGATGGACGAGGGGGCGAGCCTAGAATACCATTCCCGAGCCGACCCCCGGAGGGTGGCAGGGAAGGTCCTGCAGAGCACTGCGTCGGAAGCTTGATGGATCAGCATCAGGGTCTTGAAGCTCTCGACGTGGTCGACTGGGTCGAACTCCCCAGAGTATGTTTCAAACTGTGGCGGTTTGAAGTTCCTCGGTATGTGGGCCTCCATGATCGACCGCGAGAAGGGGGGTCAGCTAGGACGGAAGGTTCCGGCTCGGGACTCTTCCTCCCTGTCCATGCGGCCGATGCGCCTCTCCACCTCATGGATACGGCGGATGAGGGCGTCGTCCCTCCGCTGGTAGTCGTACGACCCTCCGGACTCCTCTTCGTAGGAAGGGGAGTGTGGACTGCGGCGCCAGTACTCCTGGGAGCGCCGAGGACTCTGTTGCCGTTGCTGTCGGCTGGGAGCCGGGGAAGGACTCCGGGTTCAGCGCCGGGGACTGGGATCCCTGGGGGGCGTCGGAACCCTCTGAGCATTCTGGGCGTTCTGTCGGAGATTGAGGGCTTGCAGAACGGTCTCTTGAAACTGGAGGAACTCGGCTCGGCTGATGGGCATATCTCGGTCCCTCGGATGGCGCCGATCCCTGGGGGACCGGGACCTCCTCCTTCGGCGCTCAGGGGACGCCGCTCGGCCTCTGCGTTCCGGGGACCTTCTGCCGTCCCGACGACGTGGCGACCGCTCACCTTGACGCTGGCGGGAGGCTCCCTCTCGGGCCCGCCTCTCGTCAAGATGGGTACGGAGGTCGTCGTCCTTATGGCGGTTTTGGAGTGTAATGCGGAGGTCGGGGTGATGGGAAGCCATCGAGTCCGAGGACCCATTGTGGACCGAGACGTGGCCCGGATTGACTGGCTGCTTCTCCTTCCGACCGTTATGACCGGACGGACCGTTGTTGGGCTGCTGCTGAGGAGGAGGAGGAGGTGGGACCTGCTGGGTCAGCGGAGGGAGGTTGGACTGAAGGATAGGGTTGACCGGAGCTTCATTCGCCGGGTCGGTGGGGTTGCCCCCACGGTTCGACCCTCTGGATCTGTTCTTCTTCGGCGGCATGGCTGCAGAGGAAGGCGGAGAATGGACTGAGACTGTTCGTGTGGTTTTCCCACAGGCGGCGCCAATCTGTTACCGCTGATTTCGATGTGGGGGTAAACAGATAGAATTTGTGGATCCGAGGAAAACCTGAATAGCTGACTCGGCCTTCTTGCTCCCGCCGCAACCTGCAGGGAAGTGCGAGACACCGGGGTTGATTCCGGCGACGCACCCTCCGACGCTCTTGTCAGTAATCAGTAAAAGATTAAGAAAGAGCTTAAGTGGTGAAAAAGTGATTAACCTGGTTACTGTGGTAGAGGGGCTGTATTTATAGTCGCCTTTGGAATGATTTGGGGCCTGATTTCCTGCCTAACAGTTAAGAGGAAAATCCTCTTATTCTGTTTTTGGGAAGCTAGCCCCTGATTCCCTGGTGAGAGCCAATCAGGTTTATTGATTTGATTTGATCAAATCAGTGACCTGATTCTCCTCTCTTGGTGGATCGGGCTTGTATCGGGTCGGGACCCATACCTGGTTGAAGCGGATCTGTTTGCGGGTGGTTGGTCCTGTGAGAAGGAGGCCCAATATCCGTTTTGGATCCATCTGCATGTGGAATTACTTTCCTACCCCCATGCTTCAGGATTCGTGCTCGATCTGGACGGTCCCGATTTAACCCCATTTTTAGCCATATCAATATATAATAGTAATATATAATAATAATAACATATATAATATATATATATATAATAAAAATATAATTTAATAATAGTATATATAAAATAGTATAAATAAAATATAATAATAATAAATATAATAATAATAAATATAATAATAATATAATAATAATAATAATATAATAATAATAGTATATATAAAATAATAATTTATTATAATAATTGTATATTATATAATAATATAAAATAATTTATTATAATAAACATATTTAATTATATAGATATATATAATAACATATAATAATTATTATAATATATATGTAATAATAATATATAACAATAATATATAATAGTAATATATAATAATAATAATATATAATAGTAATATATAATAATAATAATAATATATTATAATAATAATAGAATATTATAGTAGTATATATAAAATAGTATATATGAAATAATAATATATATTATAATAATAGTACGTATGTATATATATATTATAATAATATATATAATAGTACGTATGTATATATAATAGTACGTATGTATATATAATAATAATATATATATAATAGTACGTATGTATAATAATAATAATAATAATAATAATAATAATAATAATAATAATAATAATAATAATATAAATATATTTACAGAGAGGATGTGAAAAAACAAAAAATAGTTGAAGTGAAGTTTTGTGAAAACTGTTTTCATAAAACAACCAAACCAAACGGGTTTTGGGGTTTTGGAAAAAAAAAAAACACAACAAACCAAACAGATTAACTAGGATGCCACTGACCTTTGTGACTCAAGGGTCATTTTTATATTATTTGACCATATTGATTGTTTTTTTTTTGAAGGAAAATGTGGAATAAGGCTACCCTGTTTCATTAATGAGAATTAACCAAACAAACCCAGAATACTGAGACAAATTATAACCTACAGACAACAAAATAAAACATGAAGCAATATAACCAATACATACAATTAGGGCTCACTCTCTTAGAGGGTGGGCCACAAAAAAACTACAACTAGGACGAACCGACTACAGCTTGTCCCCGACCTCCACCAATCCTGTATTGGACCCCAGCTTGGGCCCAGTCACATAGTGAGTACCGACTAATTGTATGTACGTCACATAAGCTTCGCGCACCGCCTCCACGGCGCGCGCACACCCACCTGAAGCGAATCACGCGGGATTTGGGTATTCGCTGGTCCCAACCTTCTCCCCCTTTCCCACACCGTCTCCAACAAACTCACTTTTTGCCCAGTCGAAGTCACAACCAAAGTAGAGCTGTGGAGATGATACCTTCACCTCTCTCACGCTTTAGCTTTTACAAGCGATTTCCCACTAAGCAAAACTCTCACTCACCCTAACCATGAACACAGTCCAAGACACAAACAGACACCTGCATAGAGTAGTGAGAAGCAACATATTCACTCTCTCACTCTCTCACACTCTCTCTCACGTAAAATCCGAAAGAAATCACAACCAATCTGAAGAATCACCTTCACCTCTCGCCCCTGAGGGCGGTGGACGTTGTAGATCTCAGGGTCAATGATGAGGGCGTAGTGGCGGTGCTGCTGCAAAGTCTTGTAGTGAATTAAAGGAGGTCGAGTTCAGGGTGTGACTTACATACTGCCGACCAAAAACACAAACATCTCCCCTCTGTGCACCTCGTGGGGGGACCCCTTCTGCGGGCCCAAGCCCCACCCTGTACAGTAACCAGTGAGCACCTCTCATGGGGGGACCCCGTCTTCAGGCCCTAGCCCCACAACCGTACTACACCTCATTCTTCACACTAAATCAAACCCAACTCAGACAACTCCTCCACCCCCCTAATAATACCTCACTACTACCGTACTTACTCTCTCTTCATAGTAAGAGAGGCAAATCCTGGCTTCTTCGCACACACTACCAACCCTCAAAATCCCAATCAAAGCCACAGATCGTCGTGATTGGCCCCGAGAGCATGGACATGGTGGCAGCATCGAAGAACATCCGGGCCCCAAGAACAAGTTGGAATGCCGGCGCCGACTAGGGGACGGTGAAGCATTGGTAACAGTGAGCGCACACCACGGAGGGACCCCATCTTCAGGCCCAAACTCCACAATCGTGCAAAACATCATAATCTGCACGCCCGGCTTCTTCACACGCACTACCAACCCTTGCAAAAACTAAATCATAGCCACAGATCGCCGTGATTGACCCCAAGAGTGTGGACATGGTGGCAAGTGCTAAGAACATCCGGACAAACATCTAGCAAGGCCAACCAACCCCAATCCAACCCCAACCCCAGTCAAACCACCCCCAAACCCCCAACTCCAAAAGCAACCCAGATTTCAGATCTGGAATCAAAGAGCCCACAGAACTGGAGCGGAAACCCCAACCCACCAACCACCTTACCTGACGGTGTCGGTGACTGGGCGTTTGAGGCCGCGCACTCCTCGACGACTACCGGAGGCTTTTGCGATGGAGGCGTCGATGCTGGCGCTCGACAGCTATGGCGCGAGCACACACAGACCATGGGTTCCGCTGTGCGGCGTCTGCGATGGGAAGAAGAAGGGGTTTTTGAAGGCGTGTGACGAGGGAACTGCTCTGGAAGAAGAGGCGCACACAGATAGGCGCATCGATGGGGGCTCTGCTCTGGCGGAGGAGGTGCGTCGACGGCGGCTCGCTATGAGGCGCGACGTCCTCCTCGATCTGGGTCGGCGACGGAAAGAAGATGCACGAACCTAAGGCACCGCACGAGCCCTAGGCAGTGACTTCTCGCTCTTGAGACTCGACGGGAAGAAGAAGGGAAGGTGCTTCGGCGGGAGAGGAGCACCGGGGCGGCGGCGATGAACCCTAGCCGCCGCCCCCACGGCCAGATCTAGGGTTTGCTCTCTTATTATTTTTTTTATTTTTTTTATTTTTTATTATTTTTTTTTGGACCATATTGATTGTTATATGCATGACACATGCTTTTGTTTTTATTTAATGGTGATTAGAAAGGAGAAAATTATGTGAAAATTAATTTAGTCACTTTTGCATTTTTTTAAAAAAAAGTTGCAAGAGTAAAGACATGAAACAAAGGAAATCTCATTTCGTTTTCCCTTTACTATTTCATGGATGAAAGTAAAGACATGAAATAGTAAATTTTATATTACTATTTGAGGATAATTAGGAAAATAAAAAAAACTACAAGCGAACAAACTCTAACTATTTCCTTCGCATCGTCACTAATAACATTGCGGAGAGTTACAACTGTAATGACTATCTAAAGGAAACCCCGAGTAGTCTCTCTACCAACCTTCATCTTATGATCAACACACATAATTTCTTCGCGAGACACCGGACAAGGCTGAAAAGACATGAGCAAAGCTAGCATACCTTGATTATCAAGATGAATCAGGTCAACAAACCCACCCCCACATATCTGATCAATAATTCACTTCGAGTCCCCTTCAATCACAAAGTGACCCAAGTGAGAGAGAAGATGAGCTGCTCTTAAAGTTGTCCATAAATCTCTATTTTCAACAATATTAATGGATGTCGTTATAACCTGACTACCCCCTACCATCAATGCTTTATTATTGTAATCTTTAAAAATGAAGCCATAATCAGCTTTCTCACCATTAAACGAGCCATCGAAGTTCAGTATAACAGCTCCAAAAGGCGGAGATTCAATTTCACCGACCTTTCGAAAATTCAATGCAATTTAAGAAATTGGGGCCAATCCAATGGACCCCTTCAATATTACCCGAGAGGGAAGTTGTTGGGCCCGGATCACCAGGACGGTGGATGCAGTGAGTTAGATCAGGAAGCATCTTCAAGCTGCGCAAGACAGATAGAAGAGATGGGCTGATGTTCATCGGAGAGCCTTGGAGTTTGAGGTGGAAGACCATGTTTTCCTTAAGGTATCACCGTGGTGTGGTGTCATTCGTTTTGGTGGTGGAGGCAAGTTGAGCCCTAGATTCATCGGACCGTTTGACATCGTAGAATGAGTAGGCAAGGTGGCCTATCGTCTAGCATTGCCACCGGCTTCATCTGGAGTGAACGAAGTCTTCCACGTCTCGCAACTGAGGAAGTATATCCGTAAGAGCCATGTAATTGACTACTCGGAGTTATCTGTAAGGCCAGATTTGTCTTGTGAAATTTCGCCAGTTGCTATTTTTGATCGGCGGAGAAGGTTTTGAAGAACAAGGTGATCAAGCTTGTTCGTGTTTCTTGGAATCCTCACTCGCCGGGTGAGTCGACTTGGGAGCTGGAGGAGGATATACAGCGGATGTTTCCTGATTTGTTTGTGTAGCTCTTGTTTGTTGTTTTGTTTTGTTGTTATTTTCTTTTCATTTGGGGTTACCCTATATACTTCTTATGAATTTTGAGGACGAAATTTTTCTTGTTAGCTGGGTAGTATTTGTAACTCCTGTGACTCATTATTGTATTTTTATTTGTATTTAATTAAATTTCTGGTTATTTCGTTTTATTTCTGATTGTATCTTTTTTCGTCCCTTTTGAATTGTATGTTGTTGTTCTCCTTGTGATTCATTTATGTTTGATCCAGCCTTTATATTCTCATTTGTTTGATCTACAAATTTGTTCTTGATCTTATTTATTGTTTAAACCTATTTCATGGCCTATTTGTCTCTTATTGTACTCTTTTCTTCCTATTGGATACTACCCAGTTCACCCAAACCCGTTTTGACTCTATATAAACCTCCAAAACACCCTAACCCTAATTACCAAAACTCTAATATTCTCTTTCTCCCTAGTCGTCCCCTACCCCGACCCCTACTCCCGATCTCCCTCTCTCTCCTCTGCTGCACCCAACACCCCCGTTTCCCCCAGCTGCCGGCAGCCCTCCTCGTCATCATCTCGGCGTCGTTGTACTCCTCACCTCGACTAGCCATCACCCCCGATGCACTAGCCTGTCGCTGTCGTCGTCTTGATCCCCATGTCCCCCTTTCCTCTTCCCCTAGTCGTTGTGCCTTGCCCTTGTCCTTGCTCGAGCCGTGCCACCCTAGCACCGCTCACCACTATCAACGTCGTCTCTTCGCCCTAGTGTCGAACCCCATTACCTTGCCTATTGCTGTCGCCACCCTGTGTGCTGTCGTTGCCCTAGCATCGAGCTCCCTTCACTGTGCTAGCCGTTGTCGCCGCCTTGTTGTGGTTGCCGCTATTGCCGCTGTCTTGTGTGCGTGTGAGAACACGTGCACCGCCGTGTGGTGTTAGTGTTGGATCTTGCTCTTGTTCGTGTATTGTGTTCATCATTCGGGATCCGTTCCCATTATTCTTTTCTTCATTTTCGTCGTCATTATCAGGCAAGTAGATTATATGTAATTTTTGTCATACAAGTTAAATACCGTAAGTAATCTCGCATGAAATTGTTTAGTACCCTCATCATGACCATATTTGTTAGTTCATCTGTCCCTACATCTCTTGATCATGAGTAGTTCACCATAAGTTGTTACCCGTTGCATGAAAACAATTAGGTTAGATGGACATCTTGATGTTTATGCTTGTTGTGACATATCGTATGTTGTAGATAATTGCTTTGTGAATTGTATGATGTACTTATTATAGGGTGTTTATTCACATACCATGCTGATTTAAGTAGCCTATATACCATGCTTTGTATGCCATCTTAGATTGGAACGTTTGCAATTAAACTGTTTGATAATATGCATAAAAAAAACTTCTGTTTCACTGCTGCCCTATTTTTGTACAGTAATTTCGACCCTGTTAACATCAGTAAAATAAATAAATTTGTGAATATGATTTATAGGCTTTGTTTTCTAGTTTTCACAACTTTCGACGGATATGAATTCCGATTTACGATGCATGATTTATTACTGTTTTACTGCAGTCATATCGTATATTCCAGATTCTGAACTATATGTATTCTGTATGAAATATTATTTTAAAACTAATATTAAAAGTAGAATTTGAACTCTATATTTTGTTGAGTATGTTTAGACATGACTGGGATAAATCCCTAAATTTTATGGAATTAATTAATGACATTTGTATCTCATTTCATACTTATAAAACCAATCGATACATTTCCAAACTGCACGCTAAAAGAAAGTCTACCTAGAGTGCGTGGGGTAAGGTTTATCGAGGTTGCTAATGTTTTCTGCTATCAGCTTTCATGAATCAGAACAACAATAACTAGTGTTTTAAATAAAATTAGAAACTGGTTAAGTCATACAAAGTGTGCACCAAAATAGTAATTAATATGATAAAAATGACGAAGTACCACTACCAAGTTGTTTCATAGGAGTACAATATGCAGGAGAGCTTGAAATATTATTGGGTTTTTAACACGTATACCCCTAACAAATATGCTAATAACATATATACTCTTCAAAAATGTATATTTTCATATATGCCCCTAACAATATGAGCTAGTTTCTTATTTACACCTAAAAATTGCTTCAAACTACGTGTATTTGAAATTTATATGATTAGTGGCGAATTTGGCTAGAAAACATGATGAAGAAAATGAAATTAAAGATATAATGTAAATTTGTTCATTTATTAAGAAAACTAAAGAAAATTTGAGAAAGGTTGATGTGTTTCAGTTGATTTTATATTCGATTGAGTTTATAAAAAGTAAGAAGAAGAAACTTGACTTGTGGAGAAAGGATATTTCTGTCATTTTACATAAAATATATTAAATAGAATTGTATATTTCATACATTTTTATGTTTTAAAGTAGTTTTAACTTAATGGGTAACTAAAAGGTTGGGCACACATTATTAGGGATAAATGTGAAAATACACATTTGTGAGGGATATATGTGATATTCACATATTTCTTAGGGACATATATATTAAAAACCCAATATTATTATAGTAGTAACAGATTGACAGATGTCAATTAATGACATGTTCACAAAGAACAAAGAGAGAATTGTTTTCCGTACTGAGCCACTTTTTAAAAATATTAACCAAACTGACCCACTTTCGAAAATATTTACCCAAATAAGTCAGTTTTGGACACATCAGCATAAAATGCTATTGACAATAACGCCATATATTATTTTGATGTCGTTGTTGCCAATAGCGGCACCTATATATATATATTTTTTCCGTTATGCTATTAGAAGTAACGCCATCAATATATATCGCATTCACTTATGAGCTCTCTGACTTGAGAAAAAATTAAAAGTGAAAACCGCTTACAACTGATGTCACTATTCCCAATAACGACATGATTATTACTGATGCCGCTATTGGTAATAGCGGCATCAGTATAATCCAGTGTACTCTAAATTTCGTACAGGTATATCAACTTCAAGCCCGATTTTGACCTTGATGCAGCCTGTATCTCTCAAAACTCAAAACATGAAAGTTGTAGAGATTTTTCTCGATGTTCCATAATATTTTGAATCATCTCAATCGGAGTTTAGATGAAAAAGGCATGCCCAAAATACGTAGCGATGTCGAAACTATCAAGACGATGTGAAGTACACCATAGATTATACTGATGCCGTTATTGCCAATAGTGGCATCAGTTATAATGATACCGTTATTGGAAATAACGGCATCAGTTATAAATGATTTTCACTTCCAATTTTTTTCTCAAGTTAGAGAACTCCTAAGTGAATGCGAGATATATTGATGTCATTACTCCCAATATCAACGATTTGTTTTAATTTACAGATGCCACTATTGGCAACAACGACATTAAAATAACAGATGTTGTTATTGCCATTAGCGACATCTGTTATATACGCGCAAATGTTAGGGCATTCCCTGGAAGCGATGCTTTGTGCCTGCCTCTAGGTGCTTCGAAAAATGTGCAAGGGGCGTCGCATCGGTGCCCGGGTGCGGTAAAAAATGGGCTAGAGTTCCTGCACCAATCTGGACGTATGCGGGTAAAGAGGCTAGTTCAGAAAAATAGGCTTAGGTTAGCGACTTGGAATATATGAACATTGACAGGAAAATGCATAGAACTAATAGATATCTTGATTAGAAGGAATATTAATATAGCTTGTTTACAGAAAAAAAGGGGGTAGGATGAAAGCTAAAGAGGTAGATTGGTTTTAAATTATATTATATCGGTAAAATTATAAATAGAAATGGAGTAGAAATTTTAGTGGATAAGAAATTAAAAAGAGATGTAGTAGGTGTTAATAGGAATTGTGATAGAATAATACAAATTAAACTTGTATGAGGGGAAAATATAATTAATATCATTAATGCTTTGTATCTGATTATTGTTCATCGGAGATGGCTTGAATTAAATTAATTTTCTCAGAAGTCTCCCAAATCATATTAGGTCAAAGTAACGGTGCATCACCTACCTCTGTCCAACATGACGGAGATCTGCAAGGTCGCCCATATAATGCCTCAAAAGGTTCCATGCCAATACTCGCCTGACAAATATTATTGTAACTCCTGTGACTCATTATTGTATTTTTATTTGTATTTAATTAAATTTCTGGTTATTTCATTTTATTTCTGATTGTATCTATTTTCGTCCCTTTTGAATTGTATGTTGTTGTTCTCTTTGTGATTCATTTCTGTTTGATCCAGCCTTTATATTCTCACTTGTTTGATCTACATATTTGTTCTTGATCTTGTTTATTGTTTAAACCTATTTCATGGCCTATTGGTCTCTTATTGGACTCTTTTCTTTCTATTGGATACTACCCAGTTCAACCAAACTCATTTTGACTCTATATAAACTAACTAAACACCCTAACCCTAATTACCAAAACCTTAATATTCTCTCTCTCCCTAGCCGTCCCCAACCCCGACCCCTACTCCCGATCTCCCTCTCTCTCCTCTACTGCACCCAACACCCCCGTTTCCCCCAGTCACCGGCAGCCCTCCTCGTCGTCATTCCGGCGTCGTTGTACCCCTCATAGCGACCAGCCATCACCCCCGATCCACTATTCCATTACTGTCGTCTTGATCCCCGTGTCCCCCTCTCCTCTTCCTCTAGCCGTTATGCCTTACCCTTGTCCTCGCTCGAGCCGCGTCGCCCTAGCGTCGCTCACCGCTATCACATCGTCTCCTCACCCTAGCGCCGACCCCCATTTCCTTAGCTGTTTCTGTCACCGCCCTATATGCTGTCATCACCCTAGTATCGAGCTCCCCTCGCTATGCTAGCCGCTATCGCCGCCTTGCTGTGGTTGCCGCTGTTGTCGCTGCTGTGTGCGTGTGTGAGAACACGTGCACCGCCGTGTTGTGTTAGTGTTGGATCTTGCTCTTGTTCGTGCCGTCTCTTGTTCGTGTATTGTGTTCGTCGTTCGGGATCCGTTCCCGTTATTCTTTTCTTCATCTTCGTCATCGTTATCAGGAAAGTAGCTTGTATGTAATTTTTGTCATACAAGTTAAATACCGTAAGTAGTCTCGCATGAAACTGTTTAGTACCCTCATGATGACCATATTTGTTAGTTGATCCGTCGCTTCATCTCTTAATTATGAGTAGTTCACCAAAAGTTGTTACCCGTTGCATGAAAACAATTAGGTTAGATGGACATCTTCATGTTTATGCTTGTTGTGACATATCATATGTTGTAGATGATTGCTTCGTGAATGTTTGTATGATGTACTATCTTATTATAGAGTGTTTATTCACATACCATGCTGATTTGAGTAGCCTATATACCATGCTTTGTATGCCATCTTAGATTGGATCGTTCGTAATTAAACTATTTTATAATATGCATAAAAGAACTTTTGTTTCACTGTTGTCGTATTTTTGTACAGTATTTTGGACCATGTTAACATCAGTAAAATAAAAAAAATTTGTGAATATGATTTGTAGGCTTTATTTTCTAGTTTTCAGAACTTTCGACAGATATGAATTTCGACTTTCGATGCATGAGTTATTGCTGTTTTACTATAGTCATATCATATATTCCAGATTCTGAACTATATGTATTCTGTATGAAATATTGTTTTGAAACTAATATTAAAAGCAGAATTTGAACTCTATATTTTACTGAGTATGTTTAGACATGACTGAGATCAATTCCTAAATTTTGTGGAATTAATTAATGACTTTTGTATCTCATTTCATACTTATAAAACCAATCGATACATTTCCATAGTGCATGTTGTTCAGTAAAGACTTATGTTTTCAACCTGCTTCTGTTCATTTTGATGAAAACTTTGTGAATTTGAATTTTAGTCTAATTTGTCTATTTTATCACCCTTTTGACGGAGCTGAATTTCGAATTGTATTTTGTGAAATATCTCGGTTTTGGTACTGATGTGTCTGAACTTTCAGAATTAAAATTTCGTTGCATTACTCTGTTTTCGCAATTTTATTGACTATACTATCTGTAATATAATTTCATAATATTTTATATATTGAGACTAGATATACTAGGGAATCTTCCAGATTTTTCTCAGAATTAATTAGGATGATTTTAAATCCTTTTCATGCTTATAAACAAGATTTTGCATTTTCTGGCTGAACATAACTTATGTATTAAACATTGTTCTCAACCCTATTTCTGTGGCTGATGTATGACTTGTATATATGCGCTAGATTCGGTAGAGAGTCTAGTTTCCAGATTTTCTGACGTATCTAAATTTAGAGTTCTGTAGCAACGAGAATTTCTGATTTGGTACAGTAGTGTTTTGCTGTCCAGAACTGAAAGTTTCGTTGTTTTGACTCTTATAGGTTGTTTTTGTCATTCGTTTGTTTTCCTATTTCATCTTAGACTTATCCTTTGTTTTTTCCATGTCTTTAGCCCTGTTGTGTTCGTTCACATCTGTGTAATGATAATGAAAACTAATCAAGCCGGGGTTTTAAGGGAAAGATCTAGAATTCAGAAGGGAACTCGTTCCCCCCTGTTTACTGTGGCACCCACTGTTTATCTCTGGATGCATGAGAGCATGATCCATGACACTGTTTGTTGTTACCATTATTGTTACTGTAACTGTCTGTCTGAATATACTGCCTTATAAGTTCCACTATGAAATCTTAAAACAAAACTATTTGATGTAGCAACCATGTGGTATAATTTGGGATGCATGAAGTGCTACCTAGATAATAATGAACATTAGACATAAGAATAACTGTTTCACTATCACATCCTGTTACTGTTACTATTGATTTCATTGTTACTATTGACTTCACTGTTACTGTTATTACTACACTTTTTACTGTTATCCTGCTATCTCTGTTATCCGTAGACTGTCATCCTTTGTTGCTTATCTCCATGTTAGTACTTCCTGTTTTGTTTTGGTTTTTTCCCTTTCCATTTTCTTGCTTGTACTACTTGCGGCCCGGAACTTGCATCTAATGGGCATTATGTTTTCATGTCTTTCTATTTTCCTGTCTTTCTATTTTCCTGTAATTGCTATATGAGTAGGTTTTGGTGATCGCTTGCCTACAGGAGTTGGTGAGCCAAAGTTTTGAGCTGCGCTTTGGAAAATTGCTTAATGTTTTGTTGAACTATTTTATTCATGTACTGTGTTGAGACTTGTATTTGGGCTTGTAGTCCGACGATATTGTTTTGCTTCAGATCTCGTATTTGTTTGGAATATTCATTATTATTGTGAATAAATACTGTTGGTTTATAATTGTTTATGCATGCCTAGTTGAGTATATTGTTATATTTACTGTTTGAAGAGTCAAGTAGATTCATACAACTTATGGATGGTAAAAACTATCCGCTGGGCTTAGTCACGATCCGTATTCCGTATTCCTTTTGGGAAGCGGGGCGTGACAAGGTTTTGTGTGGTATCAGAGCTTCAGGTTTGGCTAATGTATTTGTTTGACTAATACATTAGACAGTCTTGACTCGATCAGGATTTACTTAACTGCCAATAGGCCATGCATTGCACAAAACATTAATAATCAACTTGATCTGAATGCTAATTGTTTTGGGTTGTGTGCAGACTATGGCTCGTGGGAATGCATCGACTTATCGCTCGCAAGAAGACCATCCTGAGTTGGCAGCTGTTACTCAGGTGCTCCAGCAGATTGCTCAGATGCAACGGAGCACAGCAAATTGGTTAAGGCCGCATTAGAGGCTGCTAACCGGAATGCTGTTCCGACCCCCGTTGTGCCTGCCCCAGTAGTTCTGCCCCCCTCGTCCGAGTATCGTTGCGGATTTCATGAGGTTGCACCCTGATAAGTTTGCTGGTACTGAGAGCCACTTGAGGCTGACCAGTGGCTGATACGGACGGAGAGCCTGCTACAGGGAGCTACGGTAGCCGATGCCGATCGTGTGGATGTTGTGTGCATCCAGTTGGTGGATTTGGCATACATCTAGTGGAGGGTAGAATCCGAGAGGCTATAGCGGCCTATTGCTTGGGCCACTTTCGCTCAAAGCTTCCTGGAGAAATTCTTCCCCTGCATCACCCGGGTAGAAATGGAGCATCAGTTTCTTGCACTGAAGCAGGTTGGTTGGTTGGTTGGTTGGTTGTCTGGTCGATTTATTAGTGCCATGTTTTGAGATTTAGTTACATATTATATATATAGTATTGTAACACCAAGTTTTTCTTGGAATGAGTTACTAGGTCCGTGGACGAGTATGTCGCGGAGTTCACCAGGCTTAGCCGCTTTGCTACCATCTTGGTGGCGAATGAGGAGGATCGTGCTCGGAGGTTCCTTTTGGGTCTTGATCAGGGTATTCAGGTGCACTTGGCTGCCCATCATCTCCGTACCTATGCTGATGCCTTGGAAGCGCCTCGAGCGACAGAGTAGACTCGAGCTCGGGAGACCCCTTCTCAGTGGGTTGTGCAGTACCCCCCTACTATTGCTGCCAGGCCTACTGGAGGCCCGATAAGGAGGCCAGCTCCGGTCCTTGCCTTCAGGATAGCTCCCTACCATCTTGCTCCTCTACAGAGGGATGTTGTTTGCGACTTTTTCCAGGCCCCTGGGCATTTGCGCAAGGATTTCTAGAAGGCCAACCGCCGGTGTCTCGGTTGTGGTGCTGCCGACCACTTGGTTCGAGGTTGTCCTCGGAGGAGGCACGACCAGGCCGCAATCGTGCCAGTCCGTGGTCAGGTCAGACCGCCACTTCCCCCTCAGCATCAGATCGTCGATCAAAGGATCGCTACTCCAGGGAGAGGTCAGACTTTTAACTTGACAGCGGAGGAAGCTGAGATCGCGAAAGAAGTCGTTGCAGGTATTCTTTTGTGTTTTCTTTTGTTGTTATTTTATTTGTTCCTTGTTTTATTTCTTTTGCATCTTTCTTTCATGTTGTCTTTCCTGCACCATTTTCCATATTCCTTGGTTATCCTTCATCTATTCATCTGTTCATCTTTTCCCTTGTGTGACTCTATCTTAGGTGTTATTCTTGTTCATTCTATTCCTGCTCGCATTCTTTTTTATTCTGGGGCTTCCCATTCCTTCGTCTCCTCCCGCTTTGTGGATCAGCATCGGTTGGAGTGCAGTGTGATGCCAGTAACTTGGAACATCACCACAGGTGGCGGTGTTATCGTTTATTTTTGGGAGTGCAAGCAGAGTCCCGTGGTGATTGAAAGTGCTTATTTCATAGCAGATCTGATTGTGATCGGAAGTTCAGGGTTTTATGTGAATCTCAGTATGGATTGCTGGGTGAGACCCACATGATCATTGATTGACGAGCGAAGAAGGTTGTTTTCAGGATGCTAGGCCGTGCAGAGTTTGAGTTCCATGCTGGGGAGTTACCCCTTGGGCGTGGTTAGGAAGTAGTTGTCGATGCAGGTTGTGCAATGGAGTTGCACTCAGGCTGTGAGGCTTCGCCTCGTGTAGTGCGGGAATTTCTGGATGTGTTTCCAGAGGAGTTTTCTGGACTACTCCCGGATAGGGAAGTGGAATTCGGTATTGAGGTTCAGCCAAGTACTGCACCGATATCGAAGAGTCCCTACTGGATGGCACTAGTTGAGCTAGCAGAGCTGAAGGTGTAGGTCCAAGGATTGCTAGATTTGGGTTTCATCAGGCCCAATGTGTCCCTGTAGGGTGCTCCGATCTTGTTTGTCAGCAAGAAGGATGGGATTCGTTGTCTGTGGGTGGATTATCGTGAGCTGAACAGTGTTACAGTGAAGAATTGGTATCCGCTACCCAGGATCGATGATTTGTTTGATTGGCTGGGTGGAGCTGCTGTCTTTTCGAAGTTGGAACTTTGCTCTGGTTATCATCAAGTGAAGGTGAAGGTAGTTGATGTGCAGAAGACTGCGTTCAGGACCAGATACGAGCACTACGAATTCCTAGTGATGCCTTTCGGAGTCACAAATGCGCTAGTAGTGTTCATGAGTCTGATGAATAGGGTTTTCTCTCCATTTCTGGACAGATTTGTGGTGGTCTTCATAGATGACATTCTGGTGTATTCTCAGAACCGAAAGGATCATGCTGATCATTTGAGGTTGGTTCTACAGACCTTAAGGGAGAATCAGCTCTATGGGAAACTCAGCAAGTGTGAGTTCTGGCTTAATCAAGTTACCTTTTTGGGGCACATTATCTTAGGCGATGGTATCTCTGTTGATCCGACCAAGATTTCTGCGGTCAAGGATTGGCTGTCCCTAAGTCAGTTTCGGAAGTGAGAAGTTTCTGTGGTTTGGCCGGGTATTATCGGAAGTTCGTCCAAGACTTTTCAAAGATATCTGGTCCGTTGACTAAGCTGACAGGAAAAGATCAAAAGTTCGTCTGGGATGGAGCTTGTAGTGGAGCTTTTGCAGAGTTGAAGAGTCGGTTGACGTCAACACCTACTGTTGACTATTCTGGATGGTTCGAGTGGTTTTGTGGTTCACTATGACGCTTCTGGCAATGGCCTAGGTGCAGTGTTGATGCAGAAGGGCCGAGTTGTTGCTTATGCATCCAAACAGTTGAGGCCGCACGAGAATAACTACCCTACCCATGATCTGGAGTTGGCTGCAGTAATCTTTTCTTTGAAGTTATGGAGACACTATCTGCTTAGTGACCGAGTGGAAATCGTTACTGACCACAAAAGTCTCAAGTATTTCATCACTCAGAAGGAACTGAACATGAGGCAGAGGCGCTGGTTGGAGTTGATGGATGACTATGACATCAGTTTGCAATACCATCCTGGTAGAGTGAACTTGGTGGCAGATGCTTTGAGTAGGAGACCAGTCGTCATGTTCCTAACTCAGCAGAGAGAGATTGTTAAGAAAATGAGGAGGTTGGATTTGGATGTGATCTTGCCAAGTTCTGATCGAAGTTGCATGATGCTTCAGTTGCAGTCGTCTCTTGTGGAGCAAATTAACGAGGCTCAGGCAGGTGATGAGCAATTTCAAGGGTTCAGAGCCGAAGTTGAAGCGGGTACGAGGACCGATATGGTTGTTCACTCAGATGGATCACTTCATTTTGGGTCCAAGTTGTGTGTTCTGAATGGTGAGGTTTGTCAGAAGTTGCTTGAGGAAGCCCACCAATCGTCGTACTCTATTCATCCTGGTGGTACGAAGATGTACTGGGACTTGAAGCTTCACTTTTGGTGGCATGGTATGAAGAGGGTCGTGGCGAGATTTGTATCGCGGTGCTTGATCTGCCAGCAGGTGAAGGCAGAGCATCAGAGGACCACCGAACTTCTTCTGCCTCTTCCCACTCCGGAGTGGAAGGGGGAGCATATCACCATGGATTTTGTGACCGCTTTGCTGAGGAGTCCTAAGGGTCACAACGCCATTTGGGTGATTGTAGACAGGTTGACGAAGAGTGCTCACTTCGTTCTCTTCAGAGTTGGACAGTCTACTGAGAGCCTAGCTGAGAAGGACATGCAAGAGATCGTCAGACTTCATGGGGTTCCAGTCAGTATTGTATCCGACAAGGATACGAGGTTCAGGTTGCAGTTTTGGGAGTCTTCAGAGTAATCTAGGGAGTAAGTTGAAGTACAACACAGCTTTTCACCCTCAGACAGATGGACAGTCAGAGAGGACTATCCAGACTCTAGAGGACATGTTGAGGTCCTGTGTACTGCAATTTGGAGGTTTTTGGGAGGACCACTTGCATCTTGTAGAGTTCTCATACAATAATAGCTTTCAGGCCAGTCTTAAGGTTGCTCCGTTCGAGGCACTATATGGTCGTAAGTGTCGGTCGCCAGTGTGCAAGGATGACATTGGCGAGAGGAAGTTGTTGGGCCCGGATCACCATAATCAGATACAAAGTGTAAAATCTGATTCACCCTCTCCGTCTGACCATCTATCTCAGGGTGATAAGCCATGCTTAAACCTAATTGTGTCTCCATTTCTCTCTGAAAAGATCTCCAAAATTCTGATACAAACAAGGAATCCCGATCTGATACAATAGAGCTGGGTATTCCATGCAACCGAACTAAAAGAGGCTTACGCATCTTCTTCCCTTATCAGAATGCTTTGACCATTTGACATAGTTATAGAGATTCCATATCTGCTGAATATACAATCTGGCCAAACTATCCGCTGTCCTGGTGACCCGCACGGAATAAAGTGAGCCGACTACGTCAACCAGTCTACAATTACCCAAGTGCTCTCATTTCCCCTATGAGAACGTGGAAGTCCATCAAAAAAATCCATACTAGTCATATCCCACTTCCACAGAGGAATCTCCAAAGGCTGTAGCAATCCTAGAGGTCTCTGATGTTCGGCTTTTACTTTCTGGAAAGTGAAGCACTTAGTAACACCAATATTCTTCTTCATTCCAGGCCACCAAAAGTCCTCCTGAAATCTTGATACATCTTCGTGCCACCTGGATGAACAATATACCTAATAGGATGAGCCATCCCATCACCTGCTGCAGTAATCCATCCACATCAGGAACACAAAGTCTACGATGATAGAAGACCTCCCTCACTATTTACTGACCAATCTGTAGGACATTCATCAATCTCATCCAGAATTAACTCATGCATCTTCTACAACAAATAAAAATCTCGAATCCGAGTTCGAATGATCAGCTGTAGAATAGACGGCTGTACTAATAAGCTACCCAAATATGAAATCATACCACCATCTGCTACTAAAGTAAAATCAAACTGACCCAGTGTTTCTAATACCTTCCACTCTGGGGACATCATAACTGCTAACATTTTTCTTCTACTTAGAGCATCTGCCACCACCTTTGCTTTCCCAGGGCGATATTTTATTTCAACATCAAAACTAATAAGGAATTCGAGCCACCTTTGTTGTCTCATGTTAAGCTCCTATTTGTGAGAACAAGTATTTCAAACTCTTATGATCAGTGAAAAGCTGAAACTGCTCCCCAAATAAATAATGTCTCCACATCTTCAATGCATACACTACTGCCTCCAATTCCAAATCGTGTGTAGGATAACGCACTTCATGAGACCGCAACTGTCTGGATACATAAGTCACTGGCTGGCCTTCCTACATCAGGACTGCACCTAAACCAATACTGCATGCATATGTATACACTTGGAGAGGTACTCCCCTCGCAGGGGTAATCAAAATAGGAGCCGTAGTCAATCTTTCTTTTAACTCTTGAAATACTCTTTCACACCTTTCAGACCATACAAATGGCACATTCTTCTTGGTAAGCCGAGTCATCGGTGTAGTAATAATAGAAAATCAAGGAATAAACTGCCGGTGATAGCCTTCCAAACCTAAGAAACTTCGAATCTTTGTAATATTTGTGGGTTGCTTCTAGCCTTTCACTGCTGCAACTTTCTCTGCATCCACTGGTATACCTTCAGGAGACACCATGTGCCCCAAAAATCGAACTTCTCGCTCCCAGAAATGGCACCTTGAGAACATAGCGTATAACTTCGAGTCCCGAAGTGTCTGCAACACAATTCTGAGGTGTTGTCTGTGCTCTTCCAAGCTGCGAGAATACACCAAAATATCATCAATAAACACAATCACGAACCTATCGATATAAGGACAGAAGGTCTGATTCAACAAGTCTATGAAAAATGCAAGCGCATTCGTCAGCCCAAAAGGCATCACCGAATATTCATACAGTCCATGTCGAGTGCAAAAATCAGTCTACGGGATACTTCCCTCTTCTATACTCATCTGATGGTACCTTGTCTGCAAATCTAACTATGAAAACATTGTAGCTCCCCACAACTGGTCAAGAAAATCATCTATTCTCAGCAATGGTTACTTATTCTTAATGGTCACCTTGTTCAACTCCCAATAATCAATACACATTCTCAGTGAACCATTTGTCTTCGTTACAAAGACTTCAGGACCCGAACTTAGCGTATAACTTTGGGTCCCGAAGTGTCTACAACACAATTCTGAGGTGTTGTCTGTGCTCTTCCATGCTGCGAGAATACACCAAAATATCATCAATAAACACATTCACAAACCTGTCGATATAAGGACGGAAGGTCTGATTCAATAAGTGCATAAAAAATGCAGGGGTATTCGTCAGCCCAAAAGGCATCACCGAATATTCATACAGTCCATATCGAGTGCGAAAAGCAGTCTTCGGGATACTTCCCTCTTCTTTACTCATCCGATGGTACCCTGTCTGCAAATCTAACTGTGAAAACACTGTAGCTCCCCACAATTGGTCAAGCAAATCATCTATTCTCGACAACGGTTACTTATTCTTAATGGTCAACTTGTTCAACTCCTGATAATCAACACACATTCTCAGTGAACCATCTATCTTTGTTACAATGATTGTCGGTGCTTCCCACAGAGAATTACTTGGACAAATAAACCCTTTACTCGAGTGGAATCGAATTGGGTCAAAATTCCAACACTTTCCATTCCCGACACAACAAAGAAACTACTATCTAAATCCTAGTTAGGGCATGCACACCTCAAAATTAGAACTTTTCTAATTTAGAATTCAAGCAATATACATATGACTCATACCTGAAGAAACATCCAGCTGCAACCTTTATGATCAACCCTAAGTAGAATACCCTTAAATCATAAAACAAAACTCTACATTCGCTACTAAGAGGTAATGAACCCATACACACACAATAAGATCACTAGAATTTGCAAGAAATTCCTAGTTAACCTAGGCTCTGATACCAACTGTAACAACCACCAAATTTTTTTTAAAAACTATTTCTTACCAAAAAATAATCTTAGTGGATTTCAATTAAAATTTGGACCGAGTCTCCCCTAAAATATTAGCCCTTTTTCAGAAATTCCTTATGAAATTATGCAAACAATTATAAATATCACAACACAGGCAATATATATATATATATATATATATATATATATATATATATATATATATATATATATATATATATCCTCCCCAGGCCAAAACAAGCAACAACACACAGACATCATAAATATAGGGCTCTGGGGGTAAATATCATCATATAACACAAGATATACAATAAAAAAACAAATTTTGTCTTGAAATCATAATAGATTTTTAGAAAAATTTTAGGAAACTACACACAGAGCCCAATACTCCACAACAAGGCGGGTACGGGTTTTTCTCATACTTTATCTTATTATTATATATCATCATCCCATACTGATACATACATAATCTTCCAAAATACAAAATATTACATAGATTTTATCATCTACTCTCATTATACATAACTTAAGATAATAAAAAGTATATAACTGATACATAATCCACCAACCCTACTACTGAATAAAGTAAAACTACAAAACTTAGGAATCCATGGTATCTCACCTTACAGCTACTCAATTCCTGCAAAGGAAGTCTAGGGACGTCCACCCTCAGGGAGGGACTCCACTAATCCCCGAAACAACAGGGGTCAGCCAATACTGGTATGAGTATAATCCCAAAAAGAATGAAAACATAAATTTAAAGTACAATGAATTATTACCAAGTTAAAAATAACATATACGAATTTGATTAAAGAAGTAAAAGCATAAATAAAGGACAATTCATTTAAAAATAAAAATAACTATCACACATTACTCCGGAACAGGTCATGGCCTCCGATATATGTCCAAGGCAGGTAGTTCCCCTCATTTTTATCAAAATGGGGGTAGTAGTTTCTAGGCACACTACCGAAAGCTTCTCTCGTCAATTGCATTTTATTTCACCAATCAGAATAATATCACCACTATAATTTAACTCATCTCGCCTATAAACCTCCTATATATGTAAACTCCTATAATTCACCAAGCTTGCTCGAGTCACTCGTATTCTTATACACAAGCTCAACAATATACATACATACATACACACACACACATATATATATATATATATATATATATATATATATATATATATATATATATATATATATATATATATATATATATGGTAGCGATCTGGTGAGAACTGTTCTCACGATAAGCTTCGTGAGAACTCCACGCCTATCCATCCTATGAATAATCTGAACCGTTCACATTGTTTAACATAACTAAATTAGTATAGAAATATAAAACCAAGTCATTTGATATTCATTTGTCCATGCATCATGTCACTATAAAAAATAGCGATTTTACAGCCACACAATTTGTAACACTTCAATGCATGGGGAAACGAATCTCAAATGACTTGATTTCTCATCCATAGACTAATTTAATCGTGTAGATCAAAATGAACGGTTCAGATCTTTCAACTAATATCCCAAACAAAAGTTCTCACGTGGTTCTCACCAAAAGAGTTCTCACTAGATCATTTCCCTATATATATATATATATATATATATATATATATATATATATATATATATATATATATATCAAGCATCAATCTATTATCGCGTAAGAAGACATTACATCACCCTGCTTGGATCCTATGTATAACATCTCTGCAAATCTCCCCATCTCTTTGTATAATCGAGGCTAAATATCGGAAACAGACTCTCTTAGGTATTTCTTGGCCATCAAGTTTTACTACTTCCTCAGTTGTGTTCCGAATATCACTAAAATTACACTCCGTATACTATGTTTTCTGCTTATCCTAAAGCCTCTAGCTTCCAAAGTTCTCTCCACAATTCTAATTTAGCATTGACTCCTGCTCTAGTCTCGTCCGCTAAGACGATGTCATCGGCAAAAAGCATACACCAATGCACCTCATCTTGTATTCCTCGCGTTAATTCCTTCATAACCAAAGTAAAGAGGTAGGGGCTTAAAGCCAAACCTTTGTGTAAACCTACTGTAATAGAAAATTGCTAGTCTCTCCTTTGGTTGTTCTAATTGTGGTCATTGCCCCCTTTATACATATCCTTAATTACCTCAATATACCAAATAGTTACTCTTTTATTATTTAACACCCACCATACTATGTCTTTAGGGACTTATCATATGCTTTTTCTATGTTTATAAAAACTATATATAGTTCTTTCTTATTCTCTCTATATTTTTTCATAAGTTTTCTCAGTACATAAATTGCTTTCATTGTTGACCTCCCCCAGGCATAAACCCAAACTGATTCTTAGACACTGTAATTTCTTGTCTCAGTCTATGTTCGATCACTCTCTCCCAAATTTTCATCGTATTAATCATTAATTTAATTCCTCGGTAGTTTGAACAACTTTGTATATCTTCTTTATTTTTATATATAGATACTAAAATACTCTTTCTCCATTCATCGGGCATCTTTTTAGTTCTCAAAATTTCATTAAATAATTTTGTTAGCCAATCCACTCCTACATCCCTAAGACACTTCCAAACTTCAATGGGTATATCATCCGGTCCTAAAGCTTTTCCTATTTTCATCCTTCCTAGGGTATTTCGAACCTCCGAGATCCTAATTCTACGGAAAAATATATGCTCTCGACTCTCCCTCGAGTCCTCTATATTTAAGTTGCCCAAAATCTTTTTATTTAATAACTTCTCAAAGTAATTTCGTCATCTTTCCTTAATTTCCTCATCTTTTGCTAAGATTCTTGAATCATCGCTCTTAATACACCTAATTGTATCCAAGTCTTTTGTTTTTCTATCCCTTTGTTTAGCAAGCTTATAATTGTTATTTTCTCCTTCTTTTGTTTCTTATTTTGTGTATAAATCATCATAAGTTTTTTCTTTTGTATCTTTTACCGCTTTCTTAACTTCTTTTCTAATGGTCTTATATCTCTTTAAATCCTCTTTAATTCTATTCTTTGGCCATATTTTGAAGGTTGATCATTTTTCTCTCACAATATTTTGGAGTTCTTCTTGCCACCACCATATTTCTTTATTTAGCAACCCTCTACCTTTAGAATTCCAAGTACCTCCTTTAAAATTTCTTTTATATATGTAGCTATTTTAGTTCACATCATATTTGTCTCCTCTTCCCAATTCCATGATGCACTTTTAAGACTTTATCTCTAAAAACTTCTAGTTTATCTCCCTTTAAGTTCCACCACCTAATTCTTGGATTTCTAGTCTTCTTCCTTGCACATATGTGTTTCCCAATTTTAAGATCTAATACCATTAATCAATGTTGTGAGGTTAAACACTCTCCTGATATAACTTTACAATGTTTACATGCCAAGCGATCTACCTTTCTATTGATGAAAAAATCAATCTGACTCATATTTGCCCCATTTTTAAAGGTTATCAAATATTTTCCCCCTCTTCCTAAAATAAGTATTTGCTAGTATAAGATCACACGAAGCTGCAAAAACTAATAGAGCCTCTCCACCATCGTTCTTATTTTTAAATCAATGTTCTCCATGCACCATCTCATATCTCATGTTATCTTCTCCTACATTACCTCACGCCATCTCATCCTATAAATAGTTTCTCACCTAAGGGTACTCCTTGAATTATCTCATCCATATCTTTCCAATATTTATTTTTAGCTTGTGCATCTAATCCTACTTTCGGTGCATAAGTATTAATGATATTAATTATATTTTTCCCCTCATACAAGTTTAATTTGTATTATTCTATCACAATTCCGATTAACACCTACTACATATCTTTTTAATTTTTTATCCACTAAAATTGCTACTCCATTTCTATTTCTAATTTTACTGATATAATATAATTTAAAACCAGTCTAACGTTAAACAATAAACAAGATCAAGAACAAATTTGTAGATCAAACAAGTGAGAATATAAAGACTGGATCAAACAGAAATGAATCACAAGGAGAACAACAACATACAATTCAAAAGGGGCAAAAATAGATACAATCAAAAAATAAAATAAAATAACCAGAAATTTAATTAAATACAAATAAAAATACAATAATGAGTCACAGGAGTTACAATAATATTTGTCAGGCGAGTATTGGCATGGCACCTTTTGAGGCATTATATGGGCGACCTTGCAGATCTTCGTCATGTTGGACAGAGGTAGGTGATGCACCGTTACTTCGACCTAATATGATTTAGGAGACTTCCGAGAAAATTAATTTAATTCGGTGTAGATTGCTTACTGCTCAAAGCTGACAAAAGAGTTATGCAGATCAGCTGCGGAGGCCCCTTGAATTTGAAGTTGGAGATTTGGTATTCCTAAAGGTTTCCTCTATGCATGGAGTACGCCATTTGGGAACCATGAGAAATTTGACCCGAGGTTTGTTGGGCCTTTCAAGGTTGTGGAAAGAATTGGAGCATTGGCATATCGTTTAGAGCTTAGTGTGTTTCATGTTGGGGCATTAGAAAGAATTGGAGAATTGGGGCACCCACGATGTGTTTCATGTTTCTTTGTTGAGGAAGTGTGTTAAAGATCCATCTCAAATTGTGGAGCGACCACAGATTGAAGTCCAGACTGATGTGACATATCATATAATGCCAGTGGCTATTGTAGACCTATCAGTGCGGCGGACAAGACGTCAAGCCATTCAGTTGCTGAAGATACAATGGAGTTGTGATTCTAATGATTGTACCTGGGAATCTGATGAAATGGTAAGGAGAAAGTATCCTGAATTGTTTGAGGAGTTTTCCTTACACTCGTAGCTCGAGGACGGGCTTCTTTTGAGGTGTGTATAATGTAACACCTATCTTTTAAAAATCCTTAAATATTTGATTTTATATTTTTCTTCTTTTTTATCTATGATTTTGAGTATATTTTCTTATATTAATTGGTTTTATTCTATTTTATAATGATTAATTTGGACGTTTGGGGTTAAAGGAGAAAATCTAAGACATATGAGTTTTGGGGTGAGTTTTCTCGGAGGAGACGATTCCGATTTAACATGATATTTTTCCTAGGCATACGTATGTAATAGAAGGTTGGATAATTGATAATTTGAAGGAGTTTCTTGGTCATAGCAAGAAGTAGGAATTTTTGGAGTTCGGGGTTGAAAATAACACTTGAATTGTTAATTTTATTGGATTTTGGGCTTAAGCACATAATCCTAAACCCCTCATTATTAAAAACCCTTCTTATTTACAATAATGCCACTCTCTATTTCTTTTCTCTTTCTTTCTTTCCTTCCTTCTTGGCCGAAACTCACCCATGACCCAAACCTAGGGTTTGGTCAATCAACCCTCCATTCCACTTCAAGCTTTGATTTTTTTAGGGGATTGTAGTAAAGTTTTGGGTGCTCTTCTGCGTACTGGTGTTAATTTGTGGAGAGAACTCTATTAAGGTATACTTAATTGTATATTTGTATGTTGAATTGTATGCTTTTTATTTCTTTCCATAAAAACTATGATAGGATGATGCTTAGAGTATTTGTAACATGCTTAGGGAGAATAACTGCAATTTTAATGGTGATAATATAGAAATTTTATAAAAACTAGGGTTTGAGTTTAGGGAATCAAAAGAGAATTGTATATCTATTATTCTTGTAATTGTTTTAAACTGTGTGGGATATTATGGGATTGTTTAGTAGCATTTTTGACAAATTTTAATAATTATGTCATTTTAGGGAATTTCCGGTATCGGAAAGTTATAATAATGGAGTTTATTGGTATAATAATACGATAAATTGCGGTAAATATTTACAAATAAAAGACATTCCCGAGATGTATATTTAAGTTAATTTAGGATATAGAAATTTATTTGTAGTATTTTACCCTTAAATTATAAAATATCGACTAGAACTCTCCGATCGAGGGGTAAAATTTTGATTCGGTTGTGGAATTAGAGATTTTTCATTTTTGTATGCTTATGTGGGTTGTTTATGACATGTAAATAGTTTCTGATGTGAATTCGGGGGTGGATAAAGTGTGTTTTGAGTTAATGGCTAATGGTATCTATAATTTCATTAATAGGTGAAAGAAAGCAAATTTTGATTGGCGACTGGGCGAGCGTGGGGTGTATTCCTGTCGGTTTGCCAGGTGAGTATGATTATACTGGATATATACTAAAGGTGATGGGTGATATTGAGTATAGTTGGGTGCGTATTGCACGTGATAAATTGAGTGTATAATTAATGTGCTTCATAACCGTGTTTTATCGAATGATAGACTTTAATTGGTGATATGAATGGAATGTATGTTTTATTTACATTCATATGGGTGTGTTCGAATGAAAAGAGATAGTCATGTGATTAACATATGGTCAAAAGTAAAGTTTTGATTTATCAGTGCCTATAGAATCCATGGGGTTTGGGCTAGACCTCATAATACCAAGTTATCGGCTTGGGGTGCAGTGTATATTATCCAGTTTATCTGTGGTATGGTGTATATTACCCAGTTTATCTGGGGTGCGGTGTATATTACCCAAGTTATCAGCTTGGGGTGCGGATATACTACCCAAATTATGTTTGGGGTGCGGTGTATATTGCCCAAGTTTCACTTGGGGTGCGGTGTATATTGCCCAAGTTTCACTTGGGGTGCGGTGTATTCCCTCACTGGTATAGGGTCAGGAGGAAGACATAGTCTCAAACGTGTAAGACTCTGTGTGAGCATCGATCCGCGTGTTTATTTTACTGGGCTATCGGCTTCAGTTTGGTGATGTTGTGGGCACTGATTGATCAGTTAATAAAATGAGTATTTAATTGAGGAAAGTGGAAATTTTTAATGGTAAGTTGTATTATGAGATGATAATAAATATTAAAGTAAAAACAAGATATAATATGAGATTGATAAAAAAAGAAAGGAAATGATAATAGTGTTAGAAAAAGGGGAATTGGTGATGCTTAGGTATATATCAACTTCGTGAAGATAAAGTAAATGAAAATATGTGGGGTGTGGTAATTATTACCCTCTTTATCTAGGGTGCGGTGTTATATATATTACCTAAGTTATCAGCTCGGGGTGTGGTGCTTTGTTACGCAAATTATGTTTGTGGTGCGGTTTTATATTATCCAAACTATGTTTGGGGTGCAGTGTTATATATTACCCTGAAGTAGTGGTTAGTATATGGTAAATATATGATGAGAGTAAGTGTAGGAATGTAATGTGAGTATCTTTACATTGGTATCGTGTCAAGGAACTTCCGCCCGCTATTTTTATGGAAATGGTGGGAACTACCACTACAAACCGCAAGGCCTGTAGCGGCATACTTCTCCCAGCGTTTCCGCTACACGCCGCGATAGATGTGGAAGAATTTTTTCTAAAGAAAATACACACTCTATAGCGGCGTTTAGCAGAAACACCACCATAGGTGCAAACAGTAGCGGTGTGTTACATATAAACATCGGGACAACCCCTCTCTATCATGCGAACACTAATTTAATTTAGTTTTTTAAATAAATAAAATATCTATAACTGCGTGGACGCTAAATATGCAGGGATAGAATTATTTAAAAAATAAAATAAATACCTATCCCGGCATTTGACAAACACCGGGATAGATTTTGTAAAATAATTGTTCTAACTTTCTTATATATATTTTAATATTTTAATATATATATTTAAATAATATTTTACATGTAGATAGCACGAAATTTGATTATCGAATATTATTATGAAGAATGCATGAAAGAATTTTGATTCTATATTTATGAAGTAGTTAACATTAATGAATAAGATTATCATTACTATACACAATATTACTCTATAATATATAATTTATCAAATATATATAATTCCTTTTTTATTAAATATTTTATACCTAATCTCATTACTAATAAAATATTTTTCATGCATACATATATCAAAAATCTCATTATGTAATTGTAATTTTTTACAATCAGTTACAGTACGTACGTAGTAGTCATCATGTTAGTATTATCTACCAAATAGAGAATAAGCTTGATATATATTGCGATATGATAGGATTTTTCATACATTTGCTAACATAACTTGAAGAAGTAAGTTTTGACTCATGATTTGAAATATACGATCATGTATCACTTGTAACTTGATCAATATTTTAAACAGTATAACTAAAAGAAAGTGACACAATTGAAAAGTGCACGATCGAACAATATCGTAAAATTACATAACTTTCCGCTAGACTAGAATTCACCACACACAACCTATCTCAACTCGTATAAGAAAGTTTCAATTCACGACTTGCAAGATTCATACAGTTTTGTATCGCAAGAAATAAATTTGAGAATTAGTTAATTTTCGAATTTGAAAAGAGTAATTAAAGATTATAGAATTTTATAGTTTTTTTGACAATATTGAGCTTTGTTTGTTTGTAGATTTATAATTATAAATGAGTAGAACCAATAGAACGCATATATATATAACTTGCCTTTAAAATATAATACACCTAGCACGGCATGTTACATATAAACCGCCGTTATATATTCGACATATAGCGGCGGTTTATAAGTAAAATGCCTTGATAGGCCAATTAATTTTTTTTTCATTAAACCTGCTCTAAAACCCTGCAGTATTTTCGTTTCCCCCAAATTTCCCAAATCTGTTAACCTAGTTCTCTCCTCCTTGCCGCTTTCTCATCGAAACCGCTATAGCCCTTTTCTCCCCCTCATCACTAAACGCCGCACGACCCTCGCGCCGCACCTCCCTCGCGCCAACCCTCGCCGTCGCTCCTACTTCACATCCTCTTATCCATCGCACCATACCTCCCTCGCTGCCGCTCATCACTCACCGCCACTCCTCTTCGTACCCCCCGCCGCTCCTCCTCACTTTTGCAGACCCCTCATCGTCAAGCTCTTCATCCCTCAGCCACCGATCTCTGCCCTAATCGTCCAATTTCGATAAAGATTATCATTTTAATTGTTTAGTAATATTGATAGGGTTTAGTTATATTACACTTGTGAGATTAATTAATAATAGAATTGAGATTGGGTAGAGCAAATGTATGTTCTCATCTCTCTCATGCTTGTCTCCTTTTCTGAGTTTTTGGAAATTGGTTAGTATGCCAAACTATCTTAGTGTGATATATTTTATGCACTATTTGATATGACATAATCCATTTTCTTATGTAGAAGATTCATGTAGTGCAATGAAAATAAGCCGCATAAATAAGTGTACAAGATGTAGTGCACATAAGTAATAACCATAGGATTTTTGTATGGGATATTAGGTTTAAGATGAGGCAGACTTGCCTGCAAGCCCTATTATGAAACCCCATTTACTTCAGCCTTGTGAATATACTTTTTGTTTTTTCTGAACTCGTACGGCGTTATAAACTTATAATCCAATGCAGCTATATATAAAAGTACGACCTTTTGTAAAACAGAAATTCCATGTGTAGGTTATATTTCACAATTGTACTTATTCTTAGTGCTATATTAAACTTAAATTTGTGAATATTTTAACGGATAGGCGAATAAAACTATATGAAATTAGAAAAAGAAGGCATCCACTAGATTAACTCTGGAAAAGAAAATAGTTTCTCGAATATAGGTAAGAAGCATTTTTCTCTTAACTTATACATCACTGCCATTGTTTAGCAGTGAACAGGTAAAGGATAAATGACGAGGAATGAGGGGAGCAATCCATAGACATGTACGTAATACAAAAGGAATATAATGGAATGCAAAGACTACAAATAAATGAACAACATCACCAAAACGGCTGTCATACTGAACTACTGTGTCATTTTATATTGCTACATGTATGACTAAAATCATTCAAATTAGATTTATGAACTCAGAAATTTATAATGCTGCATCAGACATATTAAAATGCTCTTGTGGCTACAGATATCATTGACTGTCTTCCAAAAAAAATATACTTTTTATCTTTGTTCCAACAAAAGTATACTTTTTTAGCTTTTTATATCAAGATTTGTTTCTATTGAGAAAGGTATTTTGATAACTAAAAATATTTGGGTAATTGATTGGTTTTAGTTATAGCACCGGTTTTGAGTTTTGGTTACACCAAAAGTTTTGAGTTTTAAGTTCTGATAAAGCATGTTTGAAAAACAACAGACATAACTAAGTCCCAAATACTCATGTAGATTTCAGACATGCTAAAAGTGCAAAACCTTACGTCTCTGGTTTATATATATATATATATATATATATATATATATATATATATATATATATATATATAGGGAAAGCTTCGGTTGTGCACTCCTCTAGTGCACGCGGCGTGTGCACTAGGCCAGGCCATCAGGCGTTCATATCGACGATCCGAACCGTTCACATTGATTTACACATCTAAATTAGTCTAAATATGTAAAATCAAATCATTTGGAATTCATTTACCCATCGATTGAAGTGTTACAAAATTGTGTGGCTGAAAATTATTATTTTTATAGTCACATGATGGATGGGCAAATGAATTTCAAATAATTTGATTTTACATATTTAGACTAATTTAGATGTGTAGATCAATGTGAACAGTTCGGATCGTCGATGTGAACGTCCGAAGGCCTAGTGCACACGCCGTGTGCACTAGAGGTAGTGCACAACCAAAGCTTTCCATATATATATATATATATATATATATATATATATATATATCACCTTCAAGAATAACTTGACACTACATAAATAGGATCCAACAAATACTTAATGGAGACACAAATGGGTCTCATAAACTACGCTAATAAACAGAGGCCAGAATTTTATAAACTACACAAATGGCACTAATCCAGTTCTCCGTCTCAAAGACTGCATCAGAGGTGAGAAATGCCTTGGTCGGAAGGAGTATTCCAAAGTGCGCTCTTTCATTTCACATATTAATTATAAGTACAATGATTGAGTTGTATGGTTTTTTTTTTCTAGAGACACTGACTGGATGTTTTATCTCAGATACCTACTTCCGGAACATGTTGCCTCATGTCATTTGCGAATCTCGTATTCTGGTCATACAGATCTGAACATAAAGTTTCAGTCACATCGCAACAGGTATGAAAATGTGCACAAAATAGTTATCCTAATATATGACTGAAGTCATGGTTCCCTTTTGATTTGCGTTTGTTTTATTCCTTTTGATTTGCATTAGTTTCAACAGTTCCGAACTTACGATTGAAGATTATTGATTGAATCAATAATTTTGGACTTTATCATTTAAGAATTTGAGATCAAGCTAAGGTTATAAATGTCTTTTATTATGTAGATTTCGTCTCACAAACATTTAGGGGGCATTTGGCAATCTTATTTGCATTGCAACTGCAGTTGTCAGTTGTAGTTACAGTTACAATTGCAATTTCTATGATGTGGTAAAAATATTGCAAGTGCAAATTAGACAAACTTAATTCCACTTGCAACTTATTTGCACCCAAAATGGGTACCAGTTGAAAGTTGCAATGACTTTTAAGTTGCAAATTTAAAGTGCCTGGCCAAACTTTGCAACTAAATTGCAACTTAAGCTACCAAATGAGGTATAATTGCAAAGCAATTGGGTGTTTCAGAACACCCTATTACTGTTTGTACACTCTAGATAATTAGCTTTATGCTTCTTTTTAGTTATAAGTTCATAGTATTCATCATCTAATGCCTTTTATTATAGCCAGTTGGGTTAAAGAGCACAAAGTTTCATAAAAGATTTGACCAGAGTTGCAGATCAACCATCAGAGTTAAAAATAACATGTCCCCTTGTTTTTGATGGCAAAATCTTTGTCATGGAAACCAACATTTATAGACAGGGCACACATGTCCCCATCTTCTTTAGTTGCTTATAAATGTACAAACTTTATTCAACTAGGAAAAAGATTATCATATCTTTATGCAGAAATTTCACCCTAGATTGGTCATTTGGCGGCTACCTCATGAGTAAACTAGACTCCGATGCGTGCATTGATCTAATTGTTAAAGAACTGTGAACAATTGGTTTATAGCTACTTAACAAATTGATAGAACCACTTCACCTTTTTTATCATCTTATTATATGGACAATCATTCTATGGTTATCTATGGAAAAATGAAGTGTTTTGGAAACCCCCTACTCGTACATCAGTACATTCAGTATGATTTAATTGTTAACGAAATGGTAACAATCAGTTTACAGTTTGCATCCGGGAGTACTCAAGGAGTATCGGCATCCGATACACTCCCGACACGAGTACGTCGGGTCGGGCATTTGAAAGTACCCTGCTTCCTAGGTCTCAAGTGGCATTTGCCAGCGATGCATACATATGATGTTGACATTGTTATGAGATTTTATATAATTTCTTCGGTACAATAGGTAGTGATATATAAGGAAACATAGATGATTTGAGGATTGAGGTTACACCTTAGTTGTTGTTCAAGTTCTTTTTCTATAAACAATCTAGTGAAGGTTGTTTTATATTTGAAATTGGCTTGAACCAAAGTTTGAAAAGCCAATAGCCTTTGTAACACAGCAGAACAACTGTTGTTGGGAAGTCATTGTAAGCAACAAGACTGGCCATAAATTGAAGGCATGATTTTGGTACGTTTTGTCATATACAAATTGGCTATGCATATTACATGCAATTGTATTTAATCTTCATGTCAACCAACATTTGAGAACCCACTTTAGGTTTTTACAATTAAAAAATTATAAATTTAGTATATAAATACCCACCTCATTGGTTATGCAATAGCGAAGAAATTTTTGTTCACTAGTAACCATTTGGTAAGTAATTATTGTCTGTTCACTATTTTAATTGTAATTATTTCAAAAAACTTGTGTTCAGAATGCCGCTGGATGAATAGCTCTCTTATTTAGTTATTTTATCTGCTCTTCCTGTGTACTAAGTTGTAGTTAGAGTAGTAATTACTTTCCTTTGGTGGCGGTGTCTCCATTTAAGAACAATAAATTGTCGCTTTATTGTGCAGGAACTACATTAATCCTTATCTGCCTGTGAACCCATCTGCAATTGAAGGAACCTTACAGGTGGGTTTGTGGGTTTGGGTTTTCAGGACATCAAATTATCTTCTTGTTCTTCATTATTGTTTTTTCTCACAAATTATTTATTATCCAGCCTACGCTAGGCCCCGATGGAAAGAAAAAGGAGCCTGAAAGTAATGTGCTTCTTGCTTCAGTGGAGAATATGCAATATGCTATAACAGTTAATGTCATTCACACCGTAAGTGTTTGTTCTTGTTCGCCTTGTTTTTGTTTCATTCTTCTAAGTGTAGGTGAATAATTATCTTTGCAATTTACATGTCTTTTCAGCATTTAGAGTTGTCCAAAAAATTGCAATGTTTGAGAAGAATAGTGGGATGCAGGCACTGAGGTACTAATCCAGTATCCTGGTAAGCAGGAAGCTTTATTTTGTATTTTAGAATCTGGAGATGCTTTGCACTAGGTTTGAAATATGTAATGCTTAATTTCTATGGGGGTTACCATCTACTCCCTATTTATGTTTGATGAAACATTTGTGTTTTTCTACAGGGCCAGCGTATTCCATCGGGTTCCAGTCACGCACATACACTAGGGCAAAATAACGTTGGAATTGGATGCAACACCGGGCCACACAAGGAGACTCCCCCACTGTAGTTTTTCGGATTTGGACTTTTTCAAAATGTTTTGTAGGAATTATATCTATGTTTTGTAATAACTAAGTGTTGTACAACTTATACATTTGACACTCGTTGTATGATAGTTTATATGTGTTATATATTTTATTTTCTATTGAGTTGTTTTTTTTTTGTGATGTGTGGCTTTTGGTTGTTGATTATGATGTTATTATTGATTTTAAGATTTAAGCATTTAAATTTAATATGATTACAGATATTTGTAATATGGGATTAATTACAGGTTTTTCAATTCAAAATTTTATAATGAAATGCTCAATAAAAAAAATGACCTACCCCGGTGTTTATCAGGAAACGCCGCAATAGATACAGGATTTCTAAAAAGTAGTTCCCTCTATTGCGGTGCTTGATAAGCGCCACTATAGGGTACTAATTTAAACACCTAAACGCTAGCTAATATTCAGTAAAGGCTACTCCGCTGCTTTGGCAACGCCTTTATAGCCCAACTATTTTTTAAAACAATGAAACGAAAACACTCTTATGACGGCGGTTTGGCAATGCCTTTATAGATGGACCCCTATAGCGGTGGCTTGGGTAAACGCCGCGATAGCCCATATAGCTATAACGAGGCATGTTGTAACGGCATTTTTGGCGGCGATTTCAAAATTGCCGTTATGGGCTATAACGGCGCCAAAAAATGCCGCGACAGCCTTGAAAAAGTGCCGCGAAAGTCCGTATGTTTTGTAGTGTACCTGCCTAGGCACGACTCCACGGTAGATCGGTGTGGTGTTATATATATTACCCAAGTTATCGTCTTGGGGGTGCGGTGTATATTACCCAAACTATGTTTGGGTGCGGTATATATTACCCAAGTTTCACTTGAGGTGCAGTGTATTCCCTCGCTGGTATATGGGCCAGGAGGAAGATGTAGCCTTGGTCGCATAGGACCCTTGGTGGGTGGCGATCTGTATAATCATATAACGTTGGAAAGATATCTATATACATATGATGTTAATATATGTTGGTGATATTTATGATTGGTGACATTCTTGTTAATAATATATTAATATATTGGTGATATTTATTATTGGTGACATTCTTGTTAATGTTGTATTAATGATAATGGTGATAGGATATCAGTGATGATGTTGAGATAGTTTTATATATATTGTTGGTAATACTATTTTATCGTTCGTTTTATGTATCTGTATAACATTACGGAGAATTGGAAATTTGAGTGTGTGTGTGTGTGTGTGTGTGTGTGTTTATATATATATATATATATAGGTGAGACTGGTGATGATAATATGGTATTTTTATCCGCTGATATCATAGTGGTAATTTGATTAATGTGCGGGTGATGTAATGTGTAACCCCTGTTTTCCGTTTCCTATATTTTGGGTGTATTTTCTTTTTTCATGTATTATTTGAATTTGGGTTCTTATAAAACTTTTCGTTTCTTAAATTCGTTTTATTTCAAATTATTTTGTATCTTTTGTTAAAATCTATCTCTTTTCATTAATTGTATTTATTATTATTTTCACACGATTTTTATATTTCAATACAAACCCTATTAATGTTGTTATTATTATTTTGTATCAGTATTATTATTATTATTACTGTTAATTTTATTTTATTATTATTATTATGATCATTGGTATTATTGTTATTGTTTTTATTATTATTATTAGTGTTTTTATAAAATCCTAAATTATATGTTTCATTGGCTATTTAATTTTCTTAGGATTTTTTTTAAAATTTAAACCCACACCTGTTTACCCTATTTTCTATTAATAAAACCCAATTACCCAAATTCAGTTAACCTACTCAGCCTTATGCACTATTACCCAAACCAATACCCTATAATTCTTTTTCCCAGACCGGTTAGTGGCACCCGTACCCGAAACCCTTCCTCTGTGTGCCGCCTCTCATCTCCAAGCCGACCCTACCTTTCAAAACCCTAGGTTATTTAAACCCATGCATTGTGCTTCCCCGTTCTCATCCCTAGCCGCCGCCCTTCATCTCTTGCCCTCTCCCGTTCACTTCTTTCTCCCCATCTCCCGGTGCTGTCCTTATTCGCTGCCAGTCAGCAGCAACATAGCGTGCAGCCCCGCCGTCAGCCGCCGCTCTTTCTTCCCTTCCCTGTCACCGTTTGGTGTTCGGGTGAAGGATCAACTAGGGCGGATTTTAAGGTGTTTAGTGTTCGGGTTGGGATCTACTGGTTTAACTAAGTTGCTGTGTGTTGTTGGTAGAGTTGTTGTTGGAGTTGTTTTGCTGTTTGGTGTGCACGTAGAGAGCACGTGCTTCGGTTCGTTGTTCATTGGAGTTCGTTGCCTGGGAATCTGTTCCCGTTATTCTTGCTTTTGCTCGTTTTCGTTTTCGTCTTCGGTTAAGGCAAGTAACTTGTACTCAAATTTCTTTGTATGATACAAGTCAAAAATACCGCTTGTAGTGTAGTTGGGTTCTAGAGACAATTCGTGTGTGAAACATCTTGTTGATATTTTCTCTATAATTTTTTGACCATAGTTGATCCACGACACAAAATTTTACATGAAACAATCTAGGTTTTGCCCGTTCTTGATATGATGTATATGTGAAACAATTATGAAAACTCGTGTGCTTGTAAGACCCATGTGAGATACTTGTTGTGGACATGTTGTATACCTTATTTCATGTTGTTTGGACACTTGGTAGACTCGATTTCATGTTTGGTTGTGTTTGGGTCAAGTTTCGTTGAATCTATGTTGATTTTGGTTTTTGAGGAAATTCTGTATTTTGCCGATGATCTGTCTTGATCATTAATTTAGACCATATTAAGGTCAGAATCTTAATTTCAGTATAAAACATGATTTGTAGATAAATTCGTCTTCTTTCCAATCCCTCTGACCTTGGTCAATTTCATTTTCGTATGTGTGAGATATGACTGTTTTACTACAGAGGTATAATTCGTTTCCAGATTTCGTTTCTTGATGATTCTGATGATTAAATTATTCTGATACTAGTGTTAAACATATTATTTTGATCCGAAACTTTGGTCAGTTTTTCTATATCTATCTAGGAATTACCCAGAATTTTGGCAGATTTTATTGATGAGTTTTATATACCGTTTTACGCTTGTTTATAAAAACTATACTTGCTGTATTTTGCTCGCTGTTCTGTAAAGAATCGTATTTTCACCCTGATTTCTTTTACTGTATGGAAAATATTTGTGAAATATAAAAGTTACCTTATTCTATCTATTTTTATCTCCCTTTGGCGGATTTGGATTTCGTTTCACTGGTTGCGAGATATTATAGTTTTCGTACAGCAGTGTTGGGAATTTCAGATTTGCCAAACTCTCGTTTATTGATGTTTTCTTATTTTTGATGACTGATCTAATTTTACTGAAAAATTATAAAACTTTATATTCTGATACTAGACATATAGGATACCTCAGATTTTTCGTGGATTTATTTAATGTGTTTTCATGCTGTTTTCCTGCTATTTAACTCGATTTCCTGATTTCTAGCTGAACGTGTTTCTGCATTCAAATCAGTTTTGAACTATGTTTTTGTAAATTACTATATAACTTATTTCTATTCGCTGGATTCGGTTGGGAGTCTATTTTCTAGACATTTCGACAGATTCAGATTTGCATGTTTTTAGCACTGAAAATCACTGTTTTGCTACAGTGTGGTCTTGCTGTCCTGAACTTGAGATTTGATTATTTTATTCTTTTGTGAGTTATCTTGCACTCGTACATGTTTATCTTGCAACTTGCACTTGTCACATGATCATGCCATATTATTCTTGATATATTTTGTACACCTACATGCTTGTTTGACATTAATAATAATTAATCAAGCCGGAATTTAAGGGAAAGATCGAATAGTGGATAATTCAGAAATGTGTACTCAGAAGGGGGCCCGTGTTTCCCATTACTTGTTGCCATGTCACATGATTACATGATTCATGCTTGATATTACTTGCTGCTACGTGTTCATGATTACGTGACTCGTGCTTGATACTACTTGTTGCCACGTGATCATGACTACATGACTCGTGCTTGATACTACTTGTTGCCACGTGATTATGACTACATGACTCGTGCTTGATAATTGCTGCCACTTATTCACGATTACGTGACTCGTGTTTGATACTTGTTACTTGACTTGTCCCTGAGTACACTGCCCTCTGTGGTCCACTATGAAATCTAAAGCGAAACTGTTTGTTGTAGCAACCATGTAAGGTGGGCTGCATGAAGTGCTACCTAGATAGTAATCACTACAAGACTTGATACATGACACTTGAACATGATACTTGAACATGATACATGCTTACTTGATACTTGAACATGATACATGCTTGCTTGATACTTGACTACATGACACATGAGACTTGAAACTTGACACTTGATACATTATTACATGACACTTGACACTTCTTGCTTGCTTACATGATACTTGTTTACTTGACTCTTGATATATGCTACATGATACTTGTTCACCTTACCATGCTAATTGTTTATTTTGATATCATGCTATACCATGCCATTAGTTAGTTTTCCCCATGTACTTGTATCCTGCATTACAAGCGGCTTGTAACTTGCAATTGATAGGTACTTATTTTCTCTTTTCCTCTTTTCTGCAATTGTTAAATTGCAGATTTCGGAGAACAGGTTCCAGATGGTATCGGTGATATGAAGTATTAGTGCTGGATCTTATTATTATTAATTTTTATAGCTTGCTTGAACAATATTGTATTTGATTACTTGGATTTATTCTTGTATTTGGGCAATGTGACCCAAGATAATTGTCTTATTCAGATCATGACTATTTGAGATTTATATATTTGGTTTCAAGTATTCTTGTTGGTATTTTTGGTTCATATGTGCATGTTGGTTGACTCCTTCGCTTCCGACTCTGATTTTTTGTGAGATGTTGTAAAGATTCTTGAACAGCTTTTGGATAATGAAAACCCTTCGCTGGGCCAATATTATATGCTCGTATTCCGTATTTTTGGATAGCGGGGCGTGACATAATGTCTTCTTACGCGATAATAGATTGATGCTTGATATATATATGTATATTGTTGAGCTTGTGTATAAGAATACGAGTGACTCGAGCAAGGTTGGTGAATTATAGGTGTTTACATATATAGGAGGTTTATGGGCGAGATGAGTTAAATTATAGTGGTGATATTATTCTGATTGGTGAAATAAAATGCAATTGACGAGAGATGTTTTCAGTGGTGTGCCTAAGAACTACTGCCCCAATTTTGATTCAAATGAGATGAGTTAAATTATAGTGGTGATATATAGATGTATATTATTCTGTTTTGGGGGTTAGTGGAGTCCCTCCCTGAGGGTGGATGTCCCTAGACTTCCTTTTTGCAGGAATTGAGTAGTTGCGAGGTGAGATACCCTGGATCCTAAGTTTTGTAGTTTTACTTTCTTCAGTGGTAGGGTTGGTGGATTATGTATCAGTTATATACTTTTTGTTATCTTAAGTTATGTATAATGAGAGTAGATGATAAAATTTGTGTAATATTCTGTATTTTCAAAGATTTTGTATGTGTCCGTATGGGATGATGATATATATATAGTATGAGAAAAACCCATACACGCTCATTTTGTGGAATATTGGGCTCTGTGTGTGGTTTCCTATAGTTATTCTAAAAATCTATTACGTTTTTAAGACAAATTTTGTTTTTTATTGTATATCTTGTGTTATATGATGATATTTACCCCCAGAGCCCTATATTTATGATGTCTGTGTGTTGTTGCTTGTTTTGGCCTAGGGATATATATATATATATATATATATATATGTTACCTGTGTTTTGATATTTTTAATTGTTTGCAGAATTCCATAAGGAATTTCTGAAAAATGGCTAATATTTTAGGGGAGACTGCCAAAATTTTAGTTGAAATCCAGTAAGATTATTTTAGTAAGAAATAGTTAAAAAAACTACCCAAACCCTAGAGTTGTTCAATCAACCCTCCTTCTCCACTTCAAGCTTTGATTTGTTTTGGGATTTTGGTAGAGTTTTGCGTGCTCTTCGCCATGGTGGTGTTAATTTGTGGAGAGAACTTCGTGAAGGTATACCAAATTGTATATTTTGACATGGAATTGTATGCTTTCCATTTCTTTTCATGAAAATCGTAGTAGGATGATGTTTAGAGTATGTGTAATATGCTTAGGGTGAAAATTTTCGATTTTTATGGTGATAATATGGAAATTTCATTAAACATAGGGTTTGAGTTTAGGAAGGAAAAAGAAAGTTGCATCTATAGTATGCTAGTCATTGTTTTGGACTATGTGGAATATCATGGGATTATTTAGAAGAATTTTTGATAAATTTTAATAATTATTTGACAATTGTAAGAAATTTTTGCTGGTATCGGAAAATTGAGAAAATAAGGTCTATTGGTATAAAGGTAAGATAAATTGCAGGAAATATGTACAAAAATAGACAATGTTCCCGAAATGTATATTTGGGTTAGTCTTGGATATAGAAAGTTATTTGGGGTGTTTTTACCCTTAAAATATAAAATATCGATTAGAACTCCTCCGATCAAGGGGTAAATTTTGGATTTGAGTATAGAATTAAAGAATTGTTGATTTGACATGCTTACGTAGGGTTTTTATAATGTATGAGTGCATCTGATGTGAATTCAGGGGTAGATAACGTGTGTTTTGAGTTAATAGCTTATGGGGTTCGATAATTTTTTTTAATAGGTTTGAAAAAGTGAAGTTTGGTTAGCGACTGGACGAGCGAGGAGCGTATTCCTATCGGTTCGTCAGGTGAGTATGATCATACATGATATATTTTATGTTGTTGTAAAATTTTAGACTAATTCAATGTGAATTGTGATAGTTATGACCGGATGATGAATTAATGAAAAATACGGAATTCTAATTGTTGAAATTGTGCTTATATGGTGTTTTGCATAACTGTGAATGTGTTGTGCCTTTAGCGAAAAATTGGGTATATATATGATAGTATGGTGTGATTTATGGCCATGATGTATATGTGATATGTGATATTATGATGTAATAATATAATGAGATAATTGGCATGGCACATGTATGATATGTGAGTAAAAGTGATGAGTGATGAATTAGATTTAAATATGATATTATGATGTGGTAAATGGTATGGAGTATGTATGATATGTGATAACACGATGTAATAATGTAATAAGATAAATAGCAGAGTCTGTGTATGATGTGTGATAATGTGATGTGATAATATGATATGATAAATGACATGGTGTATGCATGACATGTGGGTGATAAATGAGAACTTGATATGGATAAAGATGAAATAAATGAATTGGTATATGTATGATATGCAGGTGATTAAGATGAAATAATATGTGATGAAATAATATGATAAGATAAATAACATGGTATATACATAATATGTGATAATATGACAAGTTAAATAACATGGTGTATGCTGAATATGTGTTAATATGTTGAGATAAAAGATGAGATGGTATGTGATAATGAAATGGGATAAAAAGGTGAGATGAAAATGATCATAAAAGTTAAATTTTGTTTACCAGTATTTACAGAAATCTTGGGGGTTTGGGCTAGACCTCCTAATACCCAAGAACCTGCTTGGGGTGCAGTATTTATTACCCAAATTATGTTTGGGGTGTGGTGTTATATTGCCTAAGCCATCGGAGGTCCAGTATATTACCAAGTTTATCTGGGGTGCGGTGTGATATTACCCAAGCTATCGTCTTTGGGGTGCGGTGATTATTACCCAAACTATATTTGGGGTGTGGTGTATATTACCCAAGTTTTACTTGGGGAGCGGTGTATTCCCTTGCTGGCATAGGCTGGGAGGAAGACGTAGTCTTGGATGCGTAAGACCCTTGGTGGGCAGTGGTCCGCGTGTTTATTGGACTAGCGGCTTCAGTATTTGGGATGATGTGGGGCACTGGTCGACAAATTAATAAAATGGGTAAATATGAAATGAGAATGAGAAAGTAAAGAAAGTGAATGATACGAAATGAGAATAAAATGTAAAGAAAGTGTATAATATGAAATGAGAATGAGAAAGAAAAGAAAGTGAATGATATGAAATGAGAATGAAAAAGTAAAGAAAGTATATAATATGAAATGAGAATGAGAAAGTAAAGAAAGTGAATGATACAAAATGAGAATGAAAAAGTAAAAAAAGTGAATAATATGAAATGAGAATGAGAAAGTAAAGAATGTGAATGTTACAAAATGTGAATGAAAAAGTAAAGAAAGTGTATAATATGAAATGAGAATGAGAAAGTAAAGAAAGTGAATGATACGAAATGAGAATGAAAAAGTAAAGAAAGTGAATGATATGAAATGAGAATGATAAGGTAAAGAAAATGGGTTATGTGGATGAGCATGAAAAGTAAAGTAAATGTGTTATGAAATGAGAATGAAAAGTAAAGAAACTCTGTTGTGGGGATGAATATGATAAGTAAAGAAAATGTGTTATGAGTATGTAAATGAATATGAAAAGTAAAAAATTGTGTTATAAGAATAAAAAGGTAAAGTAAGATATACTTAGAGAATGAACAGTAAAATAAGGTGTAATATGTTATGAAAAATTTAAGTAAGTGATATTATGTGATGAAAAAGGATATTAAAGTAAAAGCATGATATAACATGAGTTTGGTACACCTTAGAATTGTGTCGAGGAACTACCCGTCCGCTACTTCGGTGGAAATGGTGGGAACTACCTGCCTAGGCACAACTCCTAGGGTGGATCGGTGGGGCATTGATATGATAGTACTATTGTGAGATGAGAATGAAAGTAAAGTAAGCTGTAATATGAAGATGAGAAAAAGAAGTAAAGTATTACCCAAGCTATCAGCATTGGGGTGCAGTGTTGTATTACCCAAACTATATTTGGGGTGCGGTGTATTAACTTATGAGAATGAAAGCTAAAGTAAGTTGTAACACGAGATGTGAATGATATGAAAGCAAGATATATTATCAAATAAGAAGGAGAAGTAAAGTAAGTATGATGAGATGAGAACAAAATATAAAGCAAAGTATATGATAAAATGAACATGAGAATTAAAGTAAGCGGTATGATGAAATAAGAATAAAAAGGAAAATAAACTGTAATATAAAAGGAGAATGAATACTAATGTGTTATGAGATGTTATGAGAATGAGAATGAATGTGAATATAGTGTAAGATTGAATGAAAGTGATGTTATGAGATGAGAATGGATGTTAATATAGTGTAAGATTGAATGAATGTGATGTTATAAAATTGAATGAATGTTAATGTATTATGAGGTGTCATGAGATGTGAATGGATGTGATGTTATAAGATTGAATGAATGTTAATGTATTATGGGATATTATGAGACGAAAAATGAAAATGAATATAGTATAAGATGAGAAGGAATATTAAAGTAAAAACAAAATATAATATTAGTTTGGTATGCCTTGGAATTGTGTCGAGAAACTACTCGCCCGCTATTTCTAAGAAAATGGTGGGAACTATCTGCCTAGGCACAACTTTAAGGTAGAGTGAGTGGATGCTAATATGTAGATTGGTTGAAGGTTAGAAAAATTACTTTTGTGCAATATCACTTTTACTATGTTTATATGTTTAATTTCAGGTTAAATTTAATTATCATCATGTTCGCAAGTTTCTTTTAATTTCTTTCATATTATTTATTTTACTAACTAACCTAGTAAATTATACTCACACCAGTTTTGGCTGACCCCTGTAATTTTTGGGGGTTAGAAGAGTCCCTCCTGAGGATGGACGTCCTCGATTCTTTTTGCAGGTTTGGTTATCAGTGAGGTGAGATACTCTAGTATTACCTAGTTTGGTAGTTATACTTTCCTTGTACTGGAGTTGGTGGTGTATGCATCTATTATATACTTTTATTAACCTCAGTCATGTAGAATGAGTGTGATAATATTTGTGTAACATTCTGTATTTTGGGAAACTATGTAAAGTACTGTATGTGATGATGATATATAGTGATGTGATGAAGTATACTAAAACCCGTACCCGTCTCATTGTAGAGTATTGGGTTCTTTGGGTTTGTTTTTGAAAGGTTTTTCAAAGGTTTTTCTAAAAATCCTTTATATTTTGAAATGAATTTTTGGTTTTTATTTTATATCTTGCATATTATGATGAGATATACCCCCAGAGCCCTATATAAATATTGCCTGTGTGTTGTTGCTTGGATTGGCTTGGGAAGGATTGATATTTATTGCCTGTGTTGTGATATTTGTAATTGTTTGCAGAATTCTGTAAGGAATTTCTGTAGAAGGGCTAATATTTCAGGGAAGTCTCTGTCGAAATTTTAATTGAAATTTATGAAGATTTATTTTAAGTAAGAAATAGATTAAGTAAGAAATATTTTAAGAAAGAAATAGTTTTTAAAAAAAAATTTGGGGTGTTACACACATGACAGTCAATCTCAATATGATTGGTTTGCTAATGAAACACAACATTACTAGCTATGTGAATTGCAGACTAATTGTCACAATACATTCATATTAAGTCATGTTGGGTGACCCTTAACTTAGTAAGCAACCATTTGATCCAAGTCCCTCACCTGTGAGATCAACCATAGCAAAATACTTGGATTCTGAACTGGAACGAGATACAACACTTTGTTTCTTACTTTCCATGAAACTATGTTTTCTTCAACAAACACACAATACTCAGTGGTGGATCTCCTAGTGGTTGGACAACCAGCCCAGTCAGCATCTGAGAACCCAGCAATTCGAGAATGTCCATAATCAGTATAAATAAATTCTCAACCTAAAGAACTTTTTAATTGCAAAAAACTTTCATAATTGCATCACAATGGCTTGTACATGGGGAACCATAAAATGCTCACTATACTCACAGAATATGAAATATCTGGAAGAGTGACCGTGAGATAGTTTAAATTTCCCAAGCCTCCTATATCTTCCTAGATCCTCCAACAAGTCACCATGATCTGACACTAAGTTGGAGTTTGGGTCCATCGAAGTGTGTGATGGCTTGCACCCCAACATATCGCTTTATGTAAGTATGTCCAACATATACTAACGCTGTAATAGGTTGATTCCATTCTTAGATGAGCTACCTCAATCCCCAAGAAATACTTCAATTGCCCGAGATCATTAGTCTGAAACTTCTGCTGGATATAAGACTTCAGATCCAGAATATCAGTCTAATCATCTCCTGTAATCACAATGTCTTCAACATACACAATTAAAAGGATCATCTTCCTTTGATATTGCTGATAGAACACGAAGTGATCACCATCACTCCTTCTGAATACAATCCTCGTGAAAATCTCAGTGAAATTGTAACGCCCCGAATTCTAAACACATGTAGTTTTTAGCAAATACAAGAACTTTTACTTCAACTTCGTATAAATTTACAAAAAATTTAAAACTTTTATTTACAATATGTTCTTTACAACAACACATCAGAATTAAATAAATACAATATAATCTACAATAAAATCCTTCAATCTTGTAATCATCGCGACTTCAAGCGCATTCCAAGTCCAATCATGCATGTGGAAAGCCGTAGGCACGTCAGTTGCATACAACTGACGCAATTCTATAATACAACGATTCTTCTAATTTAGCAAACACAAACTTGAATGCAAACAGGAAAAGTGACTATCCTAGTCGTGTCAGTGTATGATATGACTTAATGCCTAATGTAGACATTTACACTACAATGACACTAATGCGTACTTATTTGGATTCTATGCATCCCATACTACATAGGTCCGAGGGCAAGCCCTTAACGTTCTCCTCATTATAGGGTTAAATCCCACATCATGCAACATAACCCAATGAATATACTCAAATGCGTAGTCACCAAGGAGTCGCACCCCCAGGATATTGGACCTTACCGGCCTACCCCTAGCCCACATATAGTGGATTTACCGGGCGTACCCTCAGCCACAAATCCTAGCAAGTCGATCTCCCGCAACTGCAAACCTTATCGGCATACCCCTAGCCCACACACCATGGATTTACCGGGCGTATCCTCGGTCTCGACCAATCCTAGAAACTGCATACTCTTTACCGGCCTTTTCAATGATAGACAAACATACCCCTCTCCTACAACGTAGATTTATCGGGTGTATCCTCAGTCATGAACATTCCTAGGGACCGCAGTCCTTTACCGGCTATTTCATCGATCTCACCGACCTACCCCTAATCCACACATGTAGATTTACCAGGCGTACTCCTCGATCTCGAACCCTTAGGAGCTGCACATTCTTTACCGGACATGTTCGCCATTGTTTCTATCATATCTTCTAGTGTCTATCCTTAAGTTCAAACATGAATAATATTATCACCTAGAGCTAGCTTACCCTTCTACCGGTCTTAAACAATATACCGAGAATGATAGCCCATATTGGCCTCTACTCAAATTTCAATAATCTTTTTCATCACTTTGCTAGTACTTTGGGTCTACCTAGCCTCTAGAATCAACACCTTTCATGTTCAACATCATGGGTTATTCATGCCCTCATTATTCACATTTTGAAATTTCATTCATTCACATTCCCAATTATTCCCTTGTTCACACAACTCAATTATTTGTATAACTAGTTTCATAGTCTTATCCAATATTTTCAATCAACAATTTCTATAAAAAAATAGATGGTTTATTCACCCTCTTCTAATAGAATTCTCAATGAAGTTGTAACTACATTCAATAGATTCTTTTTCTAAACAATATGATATTCACTTCCAATCTTATTCTTTGACAAACTCAAATTAACTCTAGATCGAGTTTAATCCAAATGATAAAACCTTTAAAATACTTATAGTCAAAATAATCTAAGTTTTCTTCTTAATAAAAAGTAAATTAGTATTTATTTAGTTCCAAACTCCATTTTTAAATTCAACTCAATCCCCACATTTTCTCCTTAATTCACATATTAAACCTCATAATACAACCCTTGACAAGTTAATTAAATGCCTCTTATTTTTTCATATGATACATCTTACTAACATTCCAATTTTAAATCCAATTTTATACGTTGTAAAGGTTGTAGGACAACTAGATAAAGGACATCAACCCAATGGTATTAAAAGATCATATAAATTCCAATACTATGCAAAAATAGATTTATTAGTTTCATAGGAATCATAAATGAGTCTACTACAACTTTGTAATTAAGATCATCTAAAATCTTCCTCAATTACTTCACCTAAATTCATTTGCAAAATAGTAGGTTCAAAATACGAAAACTGCAGCTCATTTTACTTGTAAAAATCATAGAAAATTCTATACCTCATGAAACTTTGTGTTCTTTACATTAAATTAAAGGTGTACAAGTCTACTATAACTTTTTATTAATACGTTTCCCCATAATATTGTGTGTATAACTGTGAATTCTTCGAAATCTACAGTAGGGTCGAAATGTCATACAGGCTACCAATGTTCAATCTTGTAAAATTCATTCAAATTTTCATGAAAGTTTGATTTCTTAGATTCTAAAGTAGGGTTAACGAGTCTACATCAAGTTCTTAGTTTTGAACTTTTGCAAAATACGGCATCTAAGATGCCTAAATGATCAAAATCCGAAATGTATAAAAATTTCCAGCAACTAGCCAACTGCCAACCAGTCCTAAGTTTGGATTTTAGTAAAATAGTAAACGACATCCAAATATTATGAAATTTTAAGGAGATGTTCTTGACATATACGAGATACTCTTATACAAATTTTAGCTCTAGATTCCAACTAGTCTAATAGTTATGATTTTTTTAAGTGCAACTATAACTCAAAATAGAACCTTATGAAAATACCCCCAAATCAAACATATCATAATATCACACATTGAATCAACAAGAAATAATCTAAACATGAATGTTTAATTTATATAAGTTATCATGCATCTAACAATTCACACATATCTAGCATTCTACTAATAAAATTATAATAGAAAGTTGGAGAAACACCCACCTCAAATGTAGAATTCCTAGTAGTAGAACTTTAAGAAAATAAAGCTCCAAAGCTCCAAGCTCCCAAAAAAATGGCCGGGCTCTTCCTAGCGCAACCCGCAAGCTCTTCTCCCTCTTTCTCTCTTTTGTTTTTTCTTTGTTTTGAGTTGTATTGTTCATGACAAGTAGGGACTATTTATAGGAAAATTGTGTGGTAAAAATAGCTCCCCACTTTCCTAAAATGACTCCCACTTTCATCACATTCTCTCCCACTCTCCCTCACTCTTCTAATTGGCCGGTCAACCCTCTAGTCATGTTTTTTTTGTGTGTGCAAAGCACGTGTGCACGTGTGCACGTGTTTTGTACAATTTTCAATTTACTCATTTTCTTTACTTTATTTCATCTTAAACCCTTATCATGAATAAATAATTATATAAAAATTCTTTAACATAAATTTTAATTTAGTTTGTTTATATTAATCCTAACAAAATTTTCAATGCATAACTCTTAATGAAAACAATGAAATTAACATGTGTGCAAAGAAGAAAAAACACGTGTAAAGCATGTGCATGCAAAAAATCTAAAAATCTATCATTCCATATATTAAATTTAAGAAAAAAGGAACATAAATATACTCACATCATAAATTTTGTTTTTAAAGAGAATATAACCAATACGTGCACTGCAAACACGTACTTCGCACGTATCAATAAATATTCAAATACGAAATAGATTTGATCAATGGAGAAATGTTTATAAATAATCGAAATACAACATATGAAAAATTCATTTCATTAATTAAATATATATACAACAATGTAATCAACACGCACATAGAAAATACGTGCATCACACGTATAAATATACTTGAGTCAAAATATGAGAAAAATGAATTTCAATTTATAAAACGAATTCGAACAAGTTACAAAAATAAATAATCGAATACGTAGAAATATTACACGTAATGGTGGAATATACGTAATCTGTACGTGTATTGAAGGCACATGCAATGCACATAAAAACACAAAGATACAATTTAATATTTGAGTTGGCTCAATAGGATAAAATGAATTTTGAGAAGACAAAAAAATGTATAAATAGTCGAAATACAAAATATATATGATATGTATATTAAAATACGTTACAGATATTACCGGTAACAGTACAAAATACATATGCGTAATACTCGTGGGCAAAATTGTCATAACTCAATTTTGTGGGGTGTTATAAAAATGACCAAATCAAGCGGGGAGAGAGTGTTTAAGTCTATGCAAAGATATTTTCAAGTAGCAAACCCTTGTAGACGTCACTAACAAAACCATGTGGCTGCTCCATATAAACCTCCTCCTCAGAAATTTCATTGAGAAAGACATTCTTGACATCAAGCTGGTAGAGCGGCCAATGAAATTTAGTAGCCAAGGCCACAAACATCCAAACAAAAGTCATCTTATCGTAATTAATTCCATAGGTATGAGAATAACCCTTAGCAACTAACCGAGCTTTCAAATGGGCCAAAGAATCATCTGGGTGTACCTTAACTTTGTACACCCACTTACAACCAATACAACATTTGTCATATAAGAGGGGAACAAGATCCTAAGTACCATTTATTTTCAAGAGCGTCCACCTCATCACGCATAGCATGGCTCCAACCAAGGTGTGATAGTGCTTCTAGTAATGACTTGGGATATGGTAAGTGTCTAAAGCAGATGTGAAAGCAGAATGGGCAGAAGAAAAGTGAGCATATGAAAGACGACTATATAAGGGTGTAGCAGATCGATGCCGTTTGTGCACGAGAATGGAAAGGTCAATATCAGAATGCTTACCCCTAGAGGAAACATATGGTGGAGGAATGGTGGATGGAAGTGCAGGCTCGACAACAGGCTCCAAAATAGAATCAGAGGATGGTATTTCAGTGGTCTGAGGCAAGGGAAAAATAGGCACAATAGCATTGTTTATAATGCACATGTTGTCCATATGTTGTTTGTACATTAGAGTGATTGCAGGATTTGTGCATATCAGTATGGAGCAGGGTGTCACGGAATCAAAAGTTGAGATCTGGGGTCTCGATTTGAAGTAGGGTGTCACAAATTTAGAATTAGTGATCAAGGGTCTAGGGTTGAGAAAAAATTCAGAATCACTCATTAGATGGAGGGGGAGCCACAATAGACTAAGTGACAGAAAAATAAGATTGAAACCTGGGAAAGGTGACATCAGTCAAAATAAAATAATGACACAATTCAGGACTGTAACACCTATAACCATTATGGAAATGAGAGTACCCAAGGAAAATACCACATACACAATGGGAAGCTTGTTTGGAGCGACCAGGATAGTGCTCATGAACGAACCTAACACACCCGAAAACTTTGGAAGGAAGTGGGAACGAGTTCGAAGTTGGAAATAAATTAGAGAATGGTTTCTGACAACCTAACCCAGATGAAGACACACAACTGATAAGATGACAAGCAGTAAGAACCGCACCCCCGATAAGTGCTGAGTCGCCTATCTATGAAAAAGCATGGTTCTGGCAACCTCAACAAGTGCCGATTTTTATGCTCAACAACACCGTTTTGTTGAGGGGTATAAGGATATCAAGACTCATGAAGAATACCAGAGGATGACACAAATTTTGTGAACTCACAAGTAAAATATGCATTTGCACTATCACCACGTAGATTTTCATAGTAACATTAAGGTTCTAATCTAAGCACAGAAAAGATTGGAAAATAGGAAAAATTTCAGAACAAAATTTCATTAAATATAACCAAGTTGCACGGGAATAGTCATCAACAAAAGTAACAAAATAGATGATGTTACTAAACTGAGACTGAATCAGACAAGGCCCCCATATATCAGAGGGAACCAAACTAAAAATTTGACTCGACCGTTATTGACTCTAGGAGGGTAAGACACATGCCGATGTTTACCTAACTGACATGACTCACAAGATAACTTATCATGAGAAGAAAATGCAAGTCCCAAATTTTTAGATTCTGTAAAGATGGATGTCCTAACAGACAATTTAAATCCAAAGGCGTGTAAACACTGAAGCAGGAAAAATAGGTAGGAATATTGTCAAGCTGATGGAGATGCTCAAATACAAGCCATGTGCTAAATCCAAAGGCGTGTAAACATTGAAGAGGAAAAAGAGGTAGGAACACCGTCAAGCTGATAGAGATGCTCAGATACAGGCCATGTGCTAATTGTCCATCTCGTCCCAATCTCCTGAATCACATAGTGATTAGGATATAAGGTAACCAAACAGTTTACTATTTTAGTAATTTGACTAACATATATTAGGTTAAAGGAAAATTTAGGCATATAAATAACTGAATTCAGTGGTAAAGTGAAAGTAAGGTCAATATGTCCGACCCCTCCTCCCCCCAATTGGAGAGGTAGAAACATCAGCTAGTCTAACAGGTTAATGACAAGAGCTACTAATAGAGGATAATATACCTGAATTACCAATCATGATGAAAAAGTAACTGACTTAGCTAAAGTAGCATAAGAGGGTGACTGCTGATGAGAATCACGGACACACTAAAAAGCCTGAAGCTCATCCTCATCTAACTGGACAGTGGTTAAAGTGGATGCTACATGCGCATTGCGCTATGGTTGAGAGTTCTGAGAATGCTTGTTAGGGTAGTCCCACTTCAAATGCCCAAGCTTCTTGCAATAATTGTAATTGGTATTAGCTAGTGAGGTGCTCAAACCACTCTCTGAACAATCATTAGTGATATTCTGACCACTAGAACCACTTGTGCGAACACCACCACCACCATGTCATCCTCCTCCTCGACTAAACCGAAGTTGAGAAGCAACCAATGCAAACCTCTTTTTTATGGTGTCACCACTTGTCACTGGAGGAAGGTAGGTGTCACGCCCCGCTTCCCAAAAAGGAGATACGGAATACGGATACGTGACTAAGTCCAGCGAATGATTTTCATCATCCATAAGCTGTCAGGATCTTTACAACATTTCACAGGAATAATTAGAGTAGAAAGCAAGAGAAGTCAACCACGCATGCATAAACGAATCAATACCAATAGAATTTACTTGAAAGAAATCTCAATAAATTTTAAATAAACCAGATCTGAACAAGTCAATAATTTCGAGTCATACTACCCAATACAAAATAATCCAAGTAACAGATACAATTATTCAAATAAACAACAGGAAATAATGATAATAGCAAAAACTCCAGCATCTAAAATCTCAGATCACCTACTCCATCAGGCAATTGGTCACCATGATCTGCAATTTGACAAATTGCAGAAAAAGGGAAAAAAGAAAATAAAACGCCCGTCAATGCAAGTTACAGGCCGCTTGTAGTGCAGGCACAAGTACAGGAAAAGATAAATAGATATAAAATAACACCAGAAACAAACATAGCATGGAATAGATATGACAAAGCAGAACAGGATGTCTAACATGACTCAGAAAACAGAATCAAGTAACATGGTGTACTAACAGGTACAGGTGATATGTAACAAATGTCAAGTGTCATACGGTATGCAGACAGATATACAGATAACAGATATCAGGAAATAGATACAGGTAACAGATACAGGTAACAGATGTCATGTTATTACATGTTTTCTGTTTTAGTTCTATCTAGGTAGAACTTCATGGGTCCTAGGTGTTTACCACATGGTTTCTACATTCAAACAGTTTCGTTTAGATTTCGTAGGGGATTCTATAGGGCTGTGTACTCTGGTATCAGATAGACAGATAGCATATACAGATCCAGACAGAATGATAGAACCTACGGGTTCTCTTCTGAGTACACCTTTCTATAGGGAAGTGTGCATTCAGGTAATCAGACAGACAGAGTCATGTATCATGTAGTCATGAACACATAACAGATAACAGATAACTGTGGGAAACACGGGCCCCCTTCCAAGCATACATTTCTATATTATCCACTACTAGATCTTTCTCTTAACCCAGCTTGGTTATTTTGTTATTATTATCAGACAGACATGTATGTGTTACAAATAGGGCAGGAATAACATGGTATAAATAGGTAATAGGTTCAGGTTGAAAGATAAACATGCAAAGGTGATAGTTAACACAAAAGGATAGAACAACGAAAAATTCAAATTCAGGACAGCAAGATAGTACTGCACTAAATCTGGAATTCCCATTGCTACAGATATGCAAACCTGGATCCGTCAGATAATCTGGAAAATAGACTATCGGCCGAATCTAGCAAATATATATAAGTCATACAGTATTTCACAAAAACGTGACTCAAAACATAATTGTATCCAGAAAATATGTTCAGCCAGAAATCAGGAGTTTGTCTTCAAGAATAGAAAAACGGAACAAAAACTTGTTGATTAAATCCAAGAAAATATGGGGTATTCCTTAGTATGTTTAGTATCAGAAAAAAAGTTTCATAATTTTTCAACATATATAGAATACTTAATTAAAATCAGAAAGCAGTAAGGTACAACAGTTTTGTAAATCTGAAATCATAAACACTGCAGTACTAAAAAATCAATAAATTACAAAATATTAAATCGAAATCCAGATCCGTCAAAAGGGTGATAAAATAGGTACAAAAGGCTACAATTAATATTCACAAAGTTTTTATAGAAAGCAAATAGAATCAGGTCGTAATTATGTTTTTTTACAGAATAGTATGAAAATTCTGTAAGTAAAGTAGTTGTTTGCAAGCATAAAATAGTTTATAAAAGTTATCAATTAAATCCAAAAAAATTAGGGGTTAATCCCAATCAAGACTAGTTGTAATCAGCATAATATTGGATCAAAATATTATCTTTAACATTAGTAGAGAAATAAATAACCATACAGAATTCATATTAAACAGGATCTGGAATTTTAAACATATCTGTAGTAAAACAGCAATAACTTGCAACTCATAAATCAAAACTAAGACCTGTCAGAAATTCTAAAAAGTAGACAGAATTCTCTATAATTCATGTTCACAAATAATTTTCATATATTGACATTAATAATGTCTAAAATACTGAACAAAAACAGGGTACAACAAAAACTGAAATCTTCTTTATGCATAAAATCCACATAGATCATATGAAACTCATCCAAATCATAAAAAACGTGAAATATGGTGTACTAGATGTCCAAGTAATATGGTATAGGGTATTTGACAAGTCTACAACAAGTCGTACTATAACGAACCCATCAAACATACAAATCATACAACACTTCATAATTCATGAACACATGTATATATACAAGAATTGATTATCTTTAAGTCTAAATTCATGTCGTGTGTGTAATGAGTTAATTACGGCCAAATCAACTTATAGAGACAAGATATAACATGGGTTTTGCACAAGAATTGTCTTTAGAACACAACTACACTATAGGTGGTATTTAGTACTTGTATTATACAAAAAAAGAATATAAGTTACTTGCTTTATAGTCGACGATAGAAACAGAACAAGAACGAAAATAACGGGAACGGATTCCCGGGCACGAACATGAGCGAACGAATCACGAACTAATCATGAAAACACGATCACAATCACAATCACGAACACAAAGCACGTATCTTGATGATCAAGATCAGATCAAACGGACACCTGAGATCAAGACATCAAGATCGAGATGTGATGAAGATGATTGGATGGTCCAGATCTAATCCATCAGATCCTAAATTTGATGAGATCAAGATGATCGACGATCAGACGGTCGGATCAAGACGTGATCATCATGATCAAAATTAGATCAACGGATAACTAAGAATGCTCCCGATCATGCACAACAGCAAGGGCAACAGTGTTATTGGCGACGACTGACGGTCATCAATTGTGAGGCAGTCGACGGGACGGTAAGGCAGCACAAGTCGGTCGTCGAGGGCTGGCTGGCGGCGGGACGCACAGGGAGAAGATGCTGCAGAGCTGGCGGATGGCAGCAGCTGCTGCTAGCTGACTGCTGTCGAAGGGAAACAGCAACCAGGGGTTTGCTGCTACTTCGGGAGGAGGTAGGGGCTGGCATCTGGTGCTAAGGTGGTGCGCTGAAGGCGGCGCGACGCAAGTGGAGCGCTGCTGGAGGTTGACAGTCGAGTAGGGCGATGTAGCGGGGTAGGGGATGGGTTCAGGCGACTGCAGCGGCTGTGGGGGCAAGCGGGAGGCGCACAGGGTTGCTGGCTGCCGTTGGTTGTGTCGGGAAGAGCACGCAGCACAAGGGGACACGGGGACATCGACACTGCTGGCTGCATCGGGGTTCGGCAGGGACACCGGGGCTGAGGGGCGAGGAGCAGGAGAGCAGGAGGGTGAACGGGGGAGTAGGCGGCTAGGGTTAGAGGTGATAGGTTTAGGGGTTTAGGGTGATATATATATATATATATATATAGGGTAAGTGAATTAGGCTTAGGTGGGGTGACAGGTAGGGTTATTGAGTTGGGTATTAATGGGTTTAATAAAAGGGATCCAATAAGAGATAGGATTGGGTTTTAAAATCCAATAGAGAAAAATAAATAGGATTTATAAAATACAATTTCACAATTTCTCATAGGTTGCAAAACAATATTTTACAGGGTTCAATAAAATTAATTTGAAGAATACAATTAGATTAATATTTTTCACAAACAATTAGGATTGTCATATACAAATAATATACTTGGTTTGTACTTCAAAATAATAATACTGATAATAATAATAATAACAATAATAATAGGATTTGTATTATAATATAAATTCATTGGAAAATAATTACAAATAAAATCATTGATTAAAAATAGACTTTAATAGAAGATTCAACAATACATTTTAACAAAAATAATTTGAAAGTGGAAAACTAATTTACAAAAATTTGAAATACCGAAAATACACAGAAAATACGTATTTACGAAAACAAGGGTTTCAGTAGGGAAACATGTCCTTAACGAGTTTTTAGGCCTCTAACATGCTCTTGGAGGCAGGGACATTACTAAAGGTCATGCAATCTCATGAGATTTTGGAAGCCTTCCAAGGAAGGTGAAAGAACATGAAGCCGCTGTTGACGCTTTGCATTGTTTTTAAATAAGTGCTCAGTGGAAAGAGTTTCTGCAACTCATCACATGTCTTCTTGAAGATGGCATAGTGCTCATCGATACTTTGACTACCTATCTTACAACGATACTAGGCATGTTGAACAGTATAGGCATGTGCCATACTAGTCTACCCAGAGTAGGTGCTCTCTAAGTTCCTTAGCTGTATTACATTGCATCCTAGTTTCAAGTATATCGGGCTCCATAACTTCCCACATAGAGCCCAATATTGAGTTATCATCTTTATCCCAATCGTCTATCATGGGATCGGGTGGCTTATCAGTCAAGTGAGAGTATCTGCGAGTACCTTATAGTTTGAATACCACCATCGTTCTTAGTTTCTTAGTTAACAACTTGGTTGAGTAGGGAGGAAGAGTAGTTTCCTTCATTTCAAGTCCTCTTTTTCACTCATCTTGGCAAACACTAGTCACCTCACAAACTAAACTAAAAGGAATTTGGGCCAGGTTCATATTGGATTAGAGTTAGATTCATACTGGTATTAGGTCCAATTTGCAGTGAAGTCGGGTTGGATTAGTGCGGATCTGAAGGCGAGCAATGACGTGGGATGTTCTAGTGGATAGATTAGTCGAATTTTTGTGAATCAGAGTTGTTAGGGTTAGTATCAAGATAACGAGGTCGAGCATGAACGGATCTTAGGCCGACGACTTCTGGTATAGTTGGATTTGAGCCATTGCCCCTTTCTTCAGTTGGGATCTACAACATCTGAGAGGAACGAGGGTTGAGAGCTTGCTGATGGCAATGTTGGTGAGGGAGGTACGGTGGTGAGGTGATTGAGAAGGAGGCCGGGAAAACTAGGTTTGTTCGAGTTAGGAATGAGGGCTTTAATACCATGAAAGAAGAGAGAGACTGTGATCGGATAAATCATATTTATTTCTTGCTTTATTGAATACATAACTTACATATATATATAGAAAACAAAAGTACGGGCTTAACTCGGTCTATAACTAGCTACAATATATTTCTAACAGGGTGCAAAATGAACTAAAGGAGGGTGAAAATTAGAGTCCTGTGAGATTCTGCTGTATTATATTCTGCTATATTATACATACCATGTGCATGATTTGGAAGTAGCAAAAAGAAAATGTGTTTTATGGGGGAGTGTAGTATGGAGCAAGTAATCAAATCTGTAGAAGTGCAAGTTGACGAGAGGACAACGATGAGGAATGGGGATCAAAGGATGTTCATTACCCCCCATCTCAATGGCTTGGTTGAGGCATGAACCACAAGAGCTGAAATTAAACTTGATGGAGCTTTTAATTCCTATGGCTTGCAAAGCTGGGAGTGAATTCATTGTTCATGATCACCATTGCTCTGCTGTGCTAGCTGGTGGGAGTGTTTTTGGAGAGAGTTTTGCAATGGATGCATTCGGACACTGTGGGACAGCTAAAATGGTTGATGGCTTGCTCGCTAATGTTCATGTATGCATTGAAGGAGATTCACCCATAGCTGTTGAGAGATTGATACATTATCAGTTGCTAGATGGGGCTTCAATTTTGTTAGCTGATGTGAAACCCATGACTAAGAAACTTTTTGTCACGCCCCTCTTCCCAAAAGAGAATACAGAATACGGATACGTGACTAAGCCCAGCAAATGATTTTCATCATCCATAAGCTGTTCAGAATGTTTACAACATCTCACAGAAATAATCAGAGTCAGAAGCAAAAGAATCAACCAAGTATGCACATATGAATCAAAATACCAACAAGAATACTTAAAACTAAAATATATTAATCTCAAATAATCCAGATCTGAATAAGTTAATATCCTAGGTCACATTGCCCAAATAGAAATAAATCCAAGTACAAGATACAATTGTTCAAAGCAAGCAACAAGAAATAATAACAGCAAAATCCAGCACTAATATTTCATATCACCAACACCAACACCAACACCATCTGGTACCTGTTCTCCAAAATCTGCTATTTAACAATTACAGGGATAGAAAAAAGAAAACAAACTCCCGTCAATGCAAGTTACGGGCCACTTGTAGTGCAGGATACAAGTACATGGGGAAAAACAACAAATATAAAATAACAGCAGGAATAAATAAGCATGGTATAAGCATGTCAATAGAAAGAATAGCTAACATGAATCAGGCAAACAGAATCAAGTAGCATAGTATACTAACAGGTACAGGTAACATGTATCAAGTGCCAACAGTATGCAGACAGGTATACGGATAACAGTATCAGGTAACAGTCAGTTAGTAACAGATAGCAATGTTAGGTAACAGTCAGATGATAGCAGGTAATAGTGTTCATTAGCAGGTAACAGATAACAGTGTAACAGATGTCAGTTCTTACAGTCTTAATGTTTTATTACTATCTAGGTAGCACTTCATGCAGCCCACACTACATGGTTGCTACATTCAAACAGTTTCATTTTAGATTTCGGAGGGGATCATATAAGACAGTGTACTCAGCTATCAGTAACAGTAACAGTAACAGTAATAGTAACAATAGCCGTAACAGTAACAGTAGCAGTAACAGTAACAGTAACAGTAACAGTCAGAACCTAGTGATCCTCCTCTGAGTACACCTTCCTATAGGGAAGTGTGCAGTCAGGTAATCAGTAACAGTATAACAAATGCTCAGTATGGGAAACACGGGTCCTCTTCCAAGTACACATTTCTATAATTTTCCACCACTAGATCTTTCCCTTAACCCAGGCTTGGTTATTTATTATTATAATTATCAACAGGCATGAATGTGTATGAAACAGTGCAAAACTAGCATGGTATAACAAACAACAGATTCAGGATAACAGATAAACATGCATAAATGGTAGACAGTCATATAAAAGAGTGAAATAGTGTAAGTTCTAATTCAGGACAGCAAGACAATACAGTATTAAAACAGGGATTCCCGTTGCTACAAAAATGCAAATTTGAATCCGTCAAAGAATCTTTAAAATAGACTCCCTTCCGAATCCAACAAATATATATAATTTATATGGTATTTCACAACATCATAACTCAAAACTGAATTGAAACTAGAAAACACGTTCTGTCAAAAATTAGAAGATTGTATTCAAAATCAGGAAAACAGCATGAAAACTCATTAAATAAATCCGCAAAAAATCTAGGGTATTCCCCTATATGTATTGCAATAGAAAACCAAGTTTCATAATTTTCCAATTTGAATAGAGTAGTCAAGTAAAATCAGAAAATAGCAAGACACGACAGTTTTGTAAATCTGAAATCACAAACACTGCAGTACGAAAACAGAAATATCTTGCAAACCATAAATTGAAATCCAAATTCTCCAAAAGGATAATAAAATAGATACATTAGACTAACTTTCATATTCAGAAATATTTTAGAAACAGCAAGTAGAAATAGGTCGAAAATCAAGTTCTTTACTGAACAGTAGTAAAATTCTGCATGTATACTCTTTATTTGCGAGCATGAAAAGATTTGTAAAACATCTAAAATAAATCTACCAAAATTCTGGGTAAACTCCAATCAAGTCTAGAAGTACTGAGCAAAATTTCAGATCAAAATAATAATTTTAATTCTAGGAGAAAAATAGATTACTCTTCAGAATTCATAGAAATTAAAATCCGGAAATCTTTCGACACCACTGTAGTAAAATTGACATAACTCACAACTCGTAAATCGAAACTGAGATCCATTGAAAGGGTTGGAAAATAGACAGAATTCTCCACAAATTATGTTCACAAAATATTTTCAAATACTGACCTTAATAGGGTCTAAAATACTGATCAAAACGAGAAAACCAGCAAAACTGAAAATATCCTTCATGCACAAAATCCACTAGTTCACATAGAACTCATCCAATTCATAACCAAACACGGAATATGGTCTACAAGATGTCCAACCAACATAGTATAGGGTATTTTACAAATATTCGACAAGTATATCACGAATAACACATCAAGCACAGATATCTCAAAGTAGCATGAACATATACATCAAAAGTGGTCAACCATAGGTTATTTCATGTCATATATGTCGTGAGGCAACTATGGTCGAATCAACACAATAGAGACAATATCAGCAAGGGGATTCACACACAAATTGTCTCTAGAACCCAACTACACTACAAGCGGTATTTAGTACTTGTATTTGAAAAGGAATTTAATACAAGTTACTTGCCTGAAAGACGACAATGAAAACGATGCAAGGAACAAGAATAACGGGAACGAATCCCAGACCACGAACACAAACACAATGAACGGATCACGAACCAATCACGAACACACGATCACGAACAAGATGAAGACGATCGAGATCACGAACACAATCGGACGACTGAGATCGAAGATCAAGATCAAGATGATCAGATCAGATCAGATGGTCAGATTTCCCTGATGATGAAGATAATGATGAAGATCAGGATTGATCGATCGAACGACTGCGATTAAAGGAAGTTGATGATCATCATGATGGTGAAGATCAAGAAGAGATCGGACGACTAGGATCTAATCGGATGATCAAGAGGAGATCGAAGGTCCACATCCAATCAAGCATGACGATCAAGATCCAATGGATGGCCAAGATCACCCCGATGGTGATGATTAAGATGATGATGATCAAAGTAGATTCGATAGCCAAGAATCAATCAATCAAGATCAAGATTAAGAGATCATGATCACAATCAAACGGACGGACCACAACCAACATGATCAAACCAAACAGAGCATGGGGAAAAATTGCTCTGCGACTGTTGGCTGCTGACGGCGGACGGGCAGTGCACTGTGGGGACGGCAATGGAGGCACTGTCGTGCTGCAGTGGCATCGGGAGGGAACGGCACAGGGAAGTTCGTCGGGGCTGGCGCTGCATCGCCCTGGCTGTCTTGTCTTGACAGGAGGGTGGCGTGACCGGGCGTCCGGGGATCGCTATAGGTGAGGAGGTGGCGGCAGAGATAGGTCGGCGACTGGCTGTGATGTGGGGTTTCGTCGCCGCTGGCCTGCAGTCGTGTGGCGCTCGGGAGGAGCACAGCACACAGGGGCGGCAGGGAGAGGTGCTACGATGCAGGAGGAGGCGCTGTAGGAGGAGACAAGGCGAGGAAAAGGTCGAAAAAGAGAGGGAGCAGGGACACAGCGGGAGGCCAGTGCAGGAAACGGGGAGAGGAGAACGGGAGGGTGAGCGGGGATGGGTTCGAGGATGAGGAAGGCGGAAGGTCGAGGAGGCGAGCGGGAGGGTGAGCGGGGAAGGAGACGAGGGGGGTCTGCACAGGTAAAGGAGGTGGCTAGGGTGCATGGGTTTGGAGAAAGGGAAGGTGAACAGGGTTTATAAAGGAAGTGAAATATTAGGGTTGGGGAGATAGGGATGATGGCTGAATAGGAGTAGGGGGTAACCGGGTTTGGGTAATTGTGACTAAACGGGTATGGGTAGAAGAAAGATGGGTTGAGGACTCAAGATCCAATAGGTTTATAGAATATATATTTAGGGATAGGAGGAATAGGGTTTAGGCTGAGTAGGGTTTCAGGTGTGGGGGTAACGGTATAGGTATATGCAGATGGGGTATTAACGAGTCTGGGTGGTTTTAAATGGGTTTTTAAAAAAATGGGTTTTGGGTTTAATAGGTTTAAGAAAAATCCAATAAGGAAAAATGGGCATTGGGTAAAATCCAATGGGGAAAATATGGTTTATAAACAACATATATAATTTGCATTAAAATATAGAATTTATTTGAAATAAGTACAAATATAATTAATACATAGAATTAGGTTTTTAATAATCAATCAAAGTAATAATAATAATAATAATAATCATAATAAAAATGATAATAAAAATAACAGTTATTATAATAATAATAATATTTTCCTTAATAATCAAAGCAATAATAATAATAATAATAATAAGATTTGTAATACAATATAATAATCATTGGAAACTAGTTACAATTATTGATTAAAAAATAGACTTGAAAAAAAGATCTAAGAATACATTTTATCAAAAAAAGAATTTGAAAACAGAAAAATAATACATAAATTTTAAATACATAAAATACACACAAATACGGATTTGGGGAAACAGGGGTTACACTTTTAGCTTGTAGGATATTTCATACATGATTTTGTGTCAGAAAAGGGAGGAAATTTCTGTTTGTAAATAGTTTTCTTATATAACTTCAACAATTACCACTCGAAAATGCCTCTGATACTTGGTTTTTGAGATTGTAATTGCTCTTCGAAGGAGATACATTAGAAAGGATAAACAAAAGATCAAGGAGTAAATACATATTAAATGAGAGACCTAATTGCAAAATCTCTAAATTCCTTCTCATAAACATTGCTCTTTCTACTCTATTTTACTCAGAGCATCTCCAAACACGCTAGTTACTCAGAGCATCTCCAAATAGCTAAAATCAAGAATAATTGGATAAATGGCTAGCGAAAAAAGTCCCCACACCAATTATGCTAACTATTTTGGCTAGCCAGTGATATTTTAAAACCCAAAATTAAATTAAAATAAAATACAAAACTCAAGCCCAAAAGAAAAGCCCAAGTTGATTAAAAGATTACCAAGCCCAACCCAAAATAAAAACCCAACCTAAAAGAACGGATCCATCCTCTCGATCACAGATCGCTCTCACGATGTCGTGCAATTCCTTTCGCGGTCGTGATAACGATTTCGCGAGCACGCGACACGTGCGCGAAGTTCATGATGATCGTGAAGTTTGTGATGCAGATTTGGACTTGATTTGGATTTTTTTGTGGGTATTTATTTTATTTTTTCGATTTTGAGAGGCGGAAATAACGGAAGGGAAGTTTGGCGAGCAATACAACTTCACCAGATCTGGCTAGTAAATCTGAGATGTCTATTTTAGTGAGTGGTTTGGTGAGTCTCATTGGATCATATTTTTCTCTCTAAATCTGCTATTTTAGCTAAAATTGTGATATGGATAGCGTGGTTGGAGATGGGCTCATAATCTCAAAGTTTGACGGCAACAACAATCAATCAATACAAAAGCCCTCCACACTTCCACATGATGTGGAATCGTCCCGAACAAGGCCATGTGACATCTTGTACTTACGAGTATATATATAATATTTTATTGGGAAAATATAATATATATATATATATATAAAATACTGGGTGAGTTGTAGTTGGGCTTATAAATCTATGGGCATGGTTGTTTGGGAATTTGGCCATGAGATGGTGATGGAGGTTGGCTGCTTTGTGTGGTGGTGTAGAGGTGGTGAAGTGGCAGTGGGTTGGGGGGGGGGGGGCTGTGTTATTGGCGCGCGAGAGGAAGGAGCGCAGGATGTGTGGGATTCTTTTATCCCACATCGGTGAGATTAAGTGATCAATTCTAATTTTAATAGAATAACCAAGGATCAAAGGTCACCTAAAAGCTATAGAACCTTTTGTGAGGCACGACTATGGTGGGCAGTTGTTAGGACTCATTTTGTTCGCGTGCGCACACATGTAGTCACATGCGCAGCTGAGCGGGGCCCGGGGCATTACATATGGTATCAGAGCCGACTTTCGACACCAATCGTGGATAAGAGTTGGTTAGATGTACGCCTGAGATGGAGCTAACAGATGTACATGTCCCAGGTAGGGCTATACAACTAGCAGAATCAGGGTACTCTACTCCATATTGGCTAGAAAGGCGATCCTGTGCTAGATTGCAAGTCCCAAGCTCAGCGAGGATGTTAAGTTCTTAAGGGGGTGTGTGTAACATCCCGTACTTAAGAGTATATATATAATATTATATTGAAAAAATATAATAATTATATATAATAATAATAATAATAATAATAATAATAATAATAATAATAATAATAATAATAATAATAATAATAATAATAATAATACTGGGTGAGTGGTAGTTGAGCCTATAAAGAGTTTAATGGGCATGGTTGCTTAGGAATTTGGCCATGAGATGGTGATGGAGGTTGGCTGCTTTGTGTGCTGACGTGGATGTGGTGAGGTGGCAGTGGGCCCGGCCGGGGGGGGGGGGGGGGGGGGGGGCTGTGTTGTTGGCGCGCGAGAGGAAGAAGCCCGGGATGTGTGGGTTTCTTTAATCCCACATCAGTGAGATTAAGTGATCAATTAGAGTTTAAATAGAATAGCCAAGGATCAAATGTCACCTATAAGCTATAGCACTTTTTTTGAGGCACACCTATGGTAGGCAGTTTTTAGGACTTGTTTTGTTCGTGTGCACGCACGTGTAGTCACGTGCACAGCTAAGTGGGACCCGATGCGTTACAATAACTCACCGGAGTTCTAGTTAACACCCTAAATTACTCCGACTCCTCAAAACCCACAAAATCCATCCATCCATCAATTCTATAATCCGAATCTCAAAGAAGAAGGACTATCAGTGGGTAGCGGTGGTGGTGGAGATGATGATGGAAGTAAGGGTGGAGGAGCAGTGCCAGTACGTAAATGCGAAAACATTTAGAACTGTCACGTTCGGAGAACGTGCAATCCTGTTACGATTTCTGCTAGTGTAGATTCAACCAGCAACATCAACCTTGATGCTCAGAAAGTGCTTTCCAGTACCGGAATTGCTTTTGCTAGTATATGTTGGGTTTATTTTAGGTTGGGGCTAAATTTCCCTCACACCCCAAGTTGTAACCACCCTGATCTTGATTAAATGATTCCTAATCTACCCTCTGCATCATAATTAACATTAGGTTTTAGTACTGATTTGACTTATTATTGTCAAGATTGTATGTCTTACATGTAGGATCCTGTAGGCTAAGCAACAAACACTAGAGGGGGGGGGGTGAATAGTGTTTGTCAAAAATAAATTGCGGAATAAATAATTTCTCTCGGCACAGTCGACTTAGTGGTGAACCAGTCGACTGATATAGCCAAAATAAAGAAATTTAAACTCTCGAAGCAGTCGACTTATAGATAAGCCAGGCGACTGATGAGACAAAGAGAATAACTAATACGAGACTGATCAGTCGACTGATACGAAGCTGAGTCGACTGGCCAGACAAGTTTTGCAGAGTTTAATTAAACAAAAGTAAATGCAACCACAAGATAACCAATCACAGAGTACACAAGATATATCCTGGTTCGGTCCTCCCGACCTACATCCAGTCCCCAAGCAACCCACTTGAGATTTCCACTATTCTTGAAAAAAATTACAAGAATACCCTACGGCGTTATGACAACAACCTTGTCTAACCCGTAGTCCTTCCTCTCAACCAGAGAAAGCAGACCCACTCTACAACCAAGAGTGAAACGACACCGACTCTTCAACCAAGAGTCAACAACCACTCTCCAACCGAGAGCAAAAGTACAAGAAGAATTTTTACAATCAACCTATAGCCTTGTTGGTGTATGTGTTGATGCACGAGGCTAAATCACAAGGTTGACTTCTATACTCAGTCCAGAGCGAATTCAATGCTATACTGGACTGAATGTAGAGAACCAAAGTGTATGAATTTTGAAAGCTTTGTTTCTCACAGAAAATCTCTTGAAAAGTTTCTCACAAGAATGCTCGGGTGTATTAAAAAACAAGTTGAGTTAAGTTAAGTTAAGTTCTATTCTTTTCAGAGAGATGTGAAACTCTATATAAGGAGTTTTGATCTTCTGAACGTTGGAGAACGGTTACATAACTGTCAACCAACGGATCAGAACTTTTGAATTTGAAAAAACTTGATTTTGAAAATCAGAAAACGGTCAAAAGCTCTCGAACAGTCGACTGGGTTGCCATATGAGTCGACTGATCAGAGTTTGAATAATTTTAAACAGTTTCGTACTTATCAGTCGACTGGCAGAAGCTTAAGTCGACTGGTACTTAAAAGTTAAAATTCTTCAAACTGTTTTGACTTATTTTTGGGGGTTTTAAAGAGACACACATTATGAAATTCTGAGTATGTGTGTGTGTGTGTGTTGACAAGGCTTTACATCATACTAAGACTCAAACAAGAAAATAAAATACAATGTTTATAAAATATTTGAGCTTGCAGTCTTGAGTCTTGAGTTGAAACTTGATCCTTGTCTTCTTCATCTGAATCTGTTTGAGCTTGTTTGTTTGTTCAGCTAAGAATTGTCTTTAGTCTCTGCACTGCAATGTCAGCTGTATAATATAGACACATAATGCACTGTGTTGTGATCATCAAAATCAAGAACCAACATTCTCCCCCTTTTTGATGATGACAACACAATAGCTGATAACAGTTTATAAACAGACATACAAGCATAGATTTTAAAAACTCCCCCTGTTAAAAACACAATATGCATACATAAAGAAAATTCTGATATACAGAATGTATCAGTCGTCTGAAAAATAGATCAGGCGACTGACCAGAACATGAACATGAAAGCATTATATCAAATATCACAGATGCAGAAGCAGTCGACTGTATTTTTGTAAGTCGACTGACCAGAGAATGTAACAAATACAGCACATAACTCATACAGATAGAACATTACACAGAGAAACATAGATAAAATATAAATAATAAAGCTTGCTTTCTCTCCCCCTTTGGAATCATCAAAAAGCATAAAATAACCAGAGTTTGCATTAAAAGGAAAGTTTAATACATAGAAAGAAAATCCATTTTTAAAAAAGAGCAAATACATAAAAAGTAAAAAAAATCTTCAATCATCATCTTCGTCAGAGTCGTCATCTTCATCTTGAGAAGGAGGAGAAAACTGAGAAGTGAAGAGATGAGAGAGATGGGCTACCTCAGAATCAACATGGTCTATTTTGGAACCAAGAGAAGAAAGATATCTATCGACTGTGACTGAATGATTAATTAGATAAGACACACAGTCGTACATGGTTCGGGGATCATCATAATTGGCTTGAGGGAAAGGTGGATCATCAGAAGTAGAGGGTTGAGGGGCTCTAGGTCTAGATGATGAACCTAAGGGAGCTTGGGACAGTGGAGGAGATCGAGGGGGTGATTGAGGAGGTGTATCAAGAAGTTTCATTCGTGCCAAACTAGCACGATCGAAACACTCATATCTAGAGACAACATGTGTCTCAGACTCAAGATCAATTTTATAAGCGATAAAGACTCTAGTTAGAAGTCCTCCAAAGGGTAAAAAGTGAGTATGATCTTGATTGAGTCTGGAAAAGATAACATGACCCCAATTAACAGCTATTCTACCAAAAATTGCATATATAGCTTTTTGTAGTTCAATAGAATATTGGTCATAACTTCCCTTTTTAGGAAGGATGTTATAAGCTAATATTCTACCGACAAGCTTAGCAATTGGTTGTAGATTTCTGCTTGTCATTGGAAGTCGAGAATTTGGTAAAAGAATTCTAGACAAAATAGAGGGATTATCTAACACAATGTCATCAAGAGGTGATCCGACATCATCAATACCCAAAATTTCATTAATCCTAGTCGGTGTGAGTTGCATTCTAACATTCTTCACTGATGACTAGATTAGGACTTCCCCATTAGGTCTTTGCACAATTTTCATATTTGTATAAAACAAATATATTAGTTGGGGATAGTAATTGGGTTGGTTAGATAATGATAAAAAGTCATAAAGACTACAGTTTTGGAAAAGGGGAATGAGGTTAAAACGATCTAAGTCATTAAAATTTACAAATCTTCCGGGGAAGATTTGAATGGTGCAAAATAGATACCATTGATCAAGCAGATCGGGACTCAAGAGGTATTGGGTGTACTCTTGTGAAGAGGATGTACCCTCGTGAGTGCGTTTTGATCTTTTGGGTGCCATTAGGGGTTTGGAAGGAGACAAGAGATCGAGTTTTACCAAGATGAAAGAGAGACAGACAACACCAGCAGTCGACTTGAGGTCTGATCGAAGGAGCTTCTTCTTCTCTTGCTCTAGGGTTTTGAAAATTTGGGGGTGAAAGTGAGATCGGTAAAGGTGAGAAAGAGGGGCTGGTAAAGAGTTTTTATCAAAGAATGGACGGCTCAGATGCAAGGAAAAGATCTCAACGGCTGAGAGGAGAAGTCACGGGTGAGAATTTGAGCAGTTTTTATCTCAAAATCTGTGATGAAGACTCGCTGAAGACAATTTATCTCGCGACAGTCGACTGGTAGGGGTTATCAGTCGACTGAGTCGAGAAGAAAATAAAGAAGTTATATCTACTAGTCAGTCGACTGGTATATGAACCAGGCGACTGGCCTGATAAAAAAATATATGTTTAAGAAACACAGTTCAGTCGACTTATATATCAAGACAGTCGACTTATCAGAAGCCATTTTCAACAAGTATCAATAAAATCACAAATTCCAAGTTCTCTTCTTAACTTAATGAAAGTATCTTCTTTAAGGGGCTTGGTAAATATGTCTGCTACTTGTTTATCAGTAGAGATAAAGTCTAAAGATATATCTCCTTTTAAAACATGATCACGTAGAAAATGATGTCGAATATCAATATGTTTCGTACGTGAGTGTTGAATCGGATTTTTAGATAGATTAATTGCACTGGTATTATCACACATAATTGAGGGTTTCTCAAAAGAAATACCATAATCTAATAAGGTTTGTTTCATCCATAAAATTTGTGCACATGCCAAACTTGCAGCGATATATTCAGCTTCTGTGGTTGATAGGGATACGGAGTTTTGCTTTTTACTGCACCAAGATACTAGGGAGTGTCCCAAAAAGTGACATGTACCACTAGTACTCTTGCGATCAGTTTTGCTTCCAGCAAAATCGGCATCGCTATAAGACAAAAGTTGAAAGTTATCGGTGCGTGGATAAAATAAACCGTATTCAGATGTGCCTTTAATATATCTTAAAATTCGTTTCACTGCTTTTAAATGAGACTCTTTAGGACTAGATTGATATCTAGCACATAAACATACGCTGAACATAATATCTGGTCTACTGGCAGTAATATATAAGAGTGAACCAATCATGCCTCGATAGAGTTTTTGATCAACACTCTTACCCAACAAATCTTTGTCAAGAGTAGTAGTAGTAGCCATAGGAGTGGATTTACTACTAGTACCATCCATGTTAAAACGTTTGAGTAATTCCTTTGCATATTTGCCTTGATTGATAAATATGCCATTTGAGGACTGTTTAATTTGCAATCCAAGGAAATAATTGAGTTCACCCATGTGACTCATCTCAAATTCATTTTTCATGGTATTAGCAAATTCTTGACATAGATTATTATTTGTAGAACCAAAGATTATATCATCAACATATATTTGTATGATTAAGATATCATTCTCAACTCTTTTGATAAACAAAGTAGTGTCTACTTTACCTATTTCAAATCCTGTTTCTAAAAGAAAAGTTTTTAGACGATCATACCAGGCACGAGGTGCTTGTTTAAGACCGTATAAAGCCTTTTTCAATTTATAAACATGATCTGGAAATTGTTCATGTTCAAAACCTGGTGGTTGTTTAACATAAACATTTTCCTTAATAAACCCATTAAGAAAGGCACTTTTCACATCCATTTGATAAAGTATAAAATTCATAAAGCAAGCAAAAGATAATAAAATACGAATAGATTCTAGTCTAGCAATAGGAGCATATGTTTCATCAAAATCTATACCTTCTTCTTGATTATATCATTGGGCAACTAATCTAGCCTTGTTCCTTACAACTTGTCCTGATTCATCTAACTTATTCTTGAATACCCATTTGGTACCAATGATAGTCTGATCAGGAGGTCTAGGAACTAAATCCCATACATCATTCCTTATAAATTGGTTTAATTCATCTTGCATGGCATTCATCCAATATTCATTCTCACAAGCTTCTTGTATATTTTTCGGTTCAAAATCTGACAAGAATGCTGTATGAGAGATCATATTAATATGTGAACGTGTCTGAATACCATGGGAGATGTCACCAATTATTAAGTCATGAGTATGATCTTTAACTTTAACAAATGACTTTGGTAAAGTTGAAGATATCTCAATCGGATCAGTCGACTTGACTTGTTCTTCAGTCGACTGCTTTACGTCAGTTGACTGGGAGACCTTATCAGTCGACTTATCAGACAGATTAGTTTGCTCTAAGGATTTAATCACATTATCTAAAGGTGATAAATCAGTTTCATCATCTTTATTTAATGTTGATGAAGGTAAGGATTCATCGAATGTAACATGCATCGATTCTTCAATAGTCATTGTAGACTTATTGAAAATTCTATATGCTTTACTCCTATTTGAGTATCCCAAAAAGATACCTTCATTAGATCTAGGATCAAATTTGTCTAAATTATCTTTTGTGTTTAGAATAAAACACTTGCAACCAAATGTCTTAAAGTAAGAGACTTTAGGAATTTTATTAAAGAATAACTCGTAACAAGTCTTCTTTAGTTTAGGTCTTAGAAGAATTCTATTCAAAACATAACAAGCTGTAGCAACAGCTTCAGCCCAAAAATGCTTTGGTAGATTGCTTTCAACAAGCATAGTACGTGCGCATTCTTGCAAAGTCCTATTTTTCCTTTCAACCACTCTATTTTGTGGTGAAGCTCTAGGAAATGCAAATGAATGTGTTATACCATTCTTGTTGCAATATTCTGTAAACGTTTCATTTTCAAATTCTCCACCATGATCACTTCTAATAGTGACTATGGTTAGAGATCTTTGATTTTGAATACGTTTACAAAAATGTGCAAATTCTTCAAAAGCATCATTTTTATGTTGTAAAAAGAATGTCCAAGTGAATCTTGAAAAATCATCTACTAAAACAAACACATATCTACTTTTATTTAAAGAAGCAACTCTAGTAGGGCCAAATAAATCCATATGAATTAATTCAAGTGGCCTACTAGTAGAGATTACGTATTTTGTTTTAAAAGTGGATTTGATTTGTTTTCCTAGTTGACATGCATTACATAACTTATCCTTTTTAAAGGATAGTTTTGGCAGTCCTTTAACTAGGTTATATTTAGATAATTTAGAGAGATTTTTCATGTTCACATGTCCAAATCTTCTATGCCATAACCAAGATTCATTGTTAGAGGCTATTAAACAAAAATCATTTGAAAAATCAATTGCATTCAAACATAATTCATAAATATTATTTTTACGAAAGCCTTGAAAAACAATATTTTGCATAGTAGAATCATAAATTAAGCATGCATCTTTTTCAAAAACTATTTTATATCCTTCATCACACAATTGACTAATACTTAAGAGATTATGCTTTAAACCATTAACTAATAGCACATTTTCTATAATCGGGTTAGATATTTTACCGACCATGCCAATACCAATGACTTTGCCTTTGTTGTTATCTCCAAAGGTGACGGATCCTCCATCTATATTTTGAATGGTGGATAGTAGGTTGGCATGCCCTGTCATGTGTTTTGAACATCCGCTGTCTAATATCCAGCGTTCTTTCTTGGGTACCTATAAAAAATTTAAGGTAAATATGGTACCCTTTTTTTTTGGGTCCAAAACACATTAGTTTGGGGGAAAACCAAACCCATGAAGAGTTTGATCTTCCTCCATAAGCAGGAATATAATAGGTAGAATTACACACATTCAGCATATAAGAATTGATATAAGTAATTCTATCATTCTGATTAAGGTTGACTGGAACCCATACTAGTTTGTTCTGTCCAGTCGACTTACCAGTGTTGCTCAGTCGACTGTTGGTGTACATCAGTCGACTAGTAGATGCGCTGGGTCGACTTAGAAGAGGTTTTGATCTCGTGGAATAAGATCCACTTTCTCTGGACAGACAACTGGTGGTATGGTTCAGTCGACTTAACCGAATGTTAGTATTACTTTTATCACTGAATTGAACAACCTTTGGTTTTGCAAAGAAATCATATAACTTGTGTGTAACACTAGAAATAGATGCTGTCTTATTCTTACTAGTATTTAAAGCAGGAGATTCTTTTATAGAAGATTTCTTAAAACCAAGTCCAAATTTTTGACTAGATGTAACTTGATAATGAAGCATATCATTTAAATTCTCTTTGCCTCTGTTAAACTTAGACACATTCTTTGAAATCTCTTCATAATTCTTTTTGAGAATTTCAAGATTAGTATCTAAACTTGCAATGCGAGAATTTAAGGATTTTACTTCCTTATCAAGGTTAAGATTTTCTTGATTAAGTGTTTGATTCACTTTCTCAAGATTCTTAACTCTAATCTTTTCTTTCTTTAACTCCTGGAATATTTCATTAAACGCATCAAGAAGATCTTCGGAATCATAATCATTACTTACATGTTCATGTTGTGCAGCCATAAAATATACATTTGCCACTTCGTTATTTTCATCCGTTTCTTCTTCGGAAGATGAGTCACTATCATCCCATGTGGCTTGATAGGCCTTTTTGTTCTTGGCAAATTTGTTCTTTGGATATTTGTCCTTCTTGAAGTTGGATGATTTTCCCTTGTTCTTTGCATTTTCTAAGGGACAATCCTTCTTCATGTGACCTATTTTATTGCACCTGAAACATGTAGGAGGGTCATTAGAATCTTTAATCTTAGAATGAAACTTACCCTTCTTTAAGAACTTCTTGAATTTCCGAGTGAACATTGCTATTTCTTCTTCATCTTCTTCCTCATCTTCTGAGTCAGTCATGGCTTTAAAAGCCAATGATTTCTTCTTTGCTTGGTGTGATTCAGTATCTTTCTTTCGATCTTCAAGTTGGACCTCATATGCCATGAGATTACCAACAAGATTCTCGAGAGTAAGTGTTGACAAATCATTCGCCTCTTCTATTGCTGTGGTTTTCTTCTCCCATTCTGGAGTGAGTTCTCGTAGGACTTTTCTGACCATCTCTGCTTGGGTATAAGTTTTTCCAAGTGCCACAAGAGAGTTTGTGATGTCTGTGAATCTTGTAATCATCTCAGACACAGTCTCATTGTCCTTCATTCTGAACATCTCAAACCTGTGGACAAGAACAGAAATTTTAGACTCCTTTACTTTATTTGTTCCTTCATGTGTTACCTCGAGTGTATGCCAAATTTGATATGCTGTTGTAGCATTGGATACACGGTTGAATTCTTCCTTCGTCGGTGCACAGAATAAAGCATTCATTGCTTTGGCATTGTTCATAGTCTGACTCTTTTGATCATCATTCCATTGTGCATATGGAATGGTAGGGGCAGTATATTCCGTCTCTGTCATTTGCCATATCTCATAGTTGATTGATTGGAGATAGATTCGCATTCGGCACTTCCAATAATTGTAGTTCGTTCCATCAAATAGTGGTGGTCGTTGTGTAGATTGGCCTTCATGGTACTGATTTGTATTTGAAGTAGTTGCCATAGCCTGTAACCTTGCTCTGATACCAATTGTAGGATCCTGTAGGCTAAGCAACAAACACTAGAGGGGGGGGTGAATAGTGTTTGTCAAAAATAAATTGCGGAATAAATAATTTCTCTCGGCACAGTCGACTTAGTGGTGAACCAGTCGACTGATATAGCCAAAATAAAGAAATTTAAACTCTCGAAGCAGTCGACTTATAGATAAGCCAGGCGACTGATGAGACAAAGAGAATAACTAATACGAGACTGATCAGTCGACTGATACGAAGCTGAGTCGACTGGCTAGACAAGTTTTGCAGAGTTTAATTAAACAAAAGTAAATGCAACCACAAGATAACCAATCACAGAGTACACAAGATATATCCTGGTTCGGTCCTCCCGACCTACATCCAGTCCCCAAGCAACCCACTTGAGATTTCCACTATTCTTGAAAAAAATTACAAGAATACCCTACGGCGTTATGACAACAACCTTGTCTAACCCGTAGTCCTTCCTCTCAACCAGAGAAAGCAGACCCACTCTACAACCAAGAGTGAAACGACACCGACTCTTCAACCAAGAGTCAACAACCACTCTCCAACCGAGAGCAAAAGTACAAGAAGAATTTTTACAATCAACCTATAGCCTTGTTGGTGTATGTGTTGATGCACGAGGCTAAATCACAAGGTTGACTTCTATACTCAGTCCAGAGCGAATTCAATGCTATACTGGACTGAATGTAGAGAACCAAAGTGTATGAATTTTGAAAGCTTTGTTTCTCACAGAAAATCTCTTGAAAAGTTTCTCACAAGAATGCTCGGGTGTATTAAAAAACAAGTTGAGTTAAGTTAAGTTAAGTTCTATTCTTTTCAGAGAGATGTGAAACTCTATATAAGGAGTTTTGATCTTCTGAACGTTGGAGAACGGTTACATAACTGTCAACCAATGGATCAGAACTTTTGAATTTGAAAAAACTTGATTTTGAAAATCAGAAAACGGTCAAAAGCTCTCGAACAGTCGACTGGGTTGCCATATGAGTCGACTGATCAGAGTTTGAATAATTTTAAACAGTTTCGTACTTATCAGTCGACTGGCAGAAGCTTAAGTCGACTGGTACTTAAAAGTTAAAATTCTTCAAACTGTTTTGACTTATTTTTGGGGGTTTTAAAGAGACACACATTATGAAATTCTGAGTATGTGTGTGTGTGTGTGTTGACAAGGCTTTACATCATACTAAGACTCAAACAAGAAAATAAAATACAATGTTTATAAAATATTTGAGCTTGCAGTCTTGAGTCTTGAGTTGAAACTTGATCCTTGTCTTCTTCATCTGAATCTGTTTGAGCTTGTTTGTTTGTTCAGCTAAGAATTGTCTTTAGTCTCTGCACTGCAATGTCAGCTGTATAATATAGACACATAATGCACTGTGTTGTGATCATCAAAATCAAGAACCAACATTACATACGCATTTGATTGGTAGAAGAGACGTCGAAGCATCGAGTGGACAGAAACATAAAATAGGGCAGCAAGCAGTTAGCACTGTATAGTCGACTGTCATAGCCTCAGGTTTGGAAGACCTAAAGGACAATCGACTGACAGCGGCACGCATGCACTGTTTGGGCTTTTATCTTGGTGATATTTTGGGTCCAATCTTCAACTCTAGCTTAGATCGTGCGTATCATGTGGCTTCTTCTACAAGATATATTGGACAACTTATGTATCAAGAATATAACCAGGGTTTCTCTAGATTTTTCTACATATTGTAATAGCCTCCATGAGAGGTGTAATACTTCATTGATATTCTGATATTCTTCTCCATTATAAGTGAGGTTTGAGAGATAGTTCTTGGTGAGTGAGTTTGTAATCTAACTCCTTATAATCTCCTCTAGTTGAATAAAATCTCCCTATATTTCCACCCGGATTAGGTTCACCCGAACCGGGACAAATCTTTGTGTATTTGGTAGATCTATTTGCTTGGTGTTCAAGATCTATTTGTGTTCCTTTGCTATGATTTCTTAACAAACTCCACTGTGCCACATCAATTTCCCTAACAACTGGTATCAGAGCTTCGGTTGACGAGTCCCTTGGTGAAGATGATAGGTTATAGCTACGGGAAGATCAAGGCATTTCGACAGTAAAATCATCTTTAATCTCTGGAAGGTGGACATGTATGATGTACTAATTCACGAACATCCATAGCTTGTCATAAAGGAGAAAGGTCATCTGACATGAAGCAAAAAAATTAGGATGAGATTTGTGAAAGAACTCTAAGTTTAATCCGATTGTCGTTGGCAAACAATGTCAAGTGCAACTTTGCTGAGGAGAAAAGTGCGGCGAGTCTGTGGGTAAGACTCATATTTGACTATTTGGGATCGTCATTATTGGAACAGATTAATTAGAAGAGGAAACTATTTCATTTTCAAAGAAGGAAGATACAGTTCTTTAAGATCATGTTGTGGAGTTCAATTAGGTATTATCTGAACTAAGGGAGACAATCACAGATTATCTAAGCAAAGAATATAAAGCTTTCAACTTGATATATTCATTGCCATATTCGTACGAGAATTTGATAACTACCATGCTACATAGAAAGTCTGCAAAGGAGAAGATTCTGGGGGATGAGGTGATCAAAGGCTTGACGGAAGATCAACTTAGAAAGGAAACTCATAAATCAGAGATTACCTCCAAAAGTTGCTTAGTGGTGGAAGATCCCTCAATTGAAAATCAAAATGCGCACCAAGGGTGTGATCTGTTGCTGATATTGCAAGAAGAAATGGCATTACCAGAAGGACTATTGAAAATTGCTGAATCAGAGGAGCACCAAGTTTAGCAGTGCTAACGCCAATGTGGTCAGTGCTACTAAATTAGGTGTTTTATGTCTTCTTATTTCAATTTCTTTAGAAGTGGATTTTGGTTGTTTTTGGACTCAGATAGTTCTTCTCATATTTGCTTCAAAAGAAAGTTGTTTTCTACTTATAAGTTTACTATAGAGCATTGTGTGAGAACTGGAACTGGGGAGATGTGAAGTAGTGTGTGTGGGGATAGTTAAGTTGAAGATGTCAGGTGGGAACCTGTACACTCTAAGGGAAGTCATGCATATTCCACCACTGAAATGGAATATGATATCTTTGGGAACTTTAGAAGCACGCGACTGTAGGTACACAGCTCGAGGTGGAGTTCTATCTGTTTCAAGGTCATCGTAAGGTGATTAGATGTATGAGAGTTGTTGGACTAGGCCAATACAATCTACAAGCTTTGGGGATCCGAAATACCTGCTGTTGCCGCTGATTTCGGTGTGGGGGCAAACAGATAGTATTTGTGGATTCTTAGGGAAACTGAATAGTAAACCTGTATACCTGTTCCGTCGGGGTCTGATCATCGCTCCCGCCGTACACCTGCAAAAAGTGCGAGACACCGGGGTTGTTCCCGGCGATGCACCCTCCGACGCTCAAGTCAGTAATCAGAGAGATTATGAAACAGCGCAAAAACTGGAGAAAGATTGATTACCTTTTAATGGAGATGGATGGGGGGTATTTATAGGCATCTTAGGGAACATATTAGGCATGTAATTCCTGTGTATAGATAAGGAATGTAATCCCTAATCCCCAGTGAAAGGATAGATATGAATCAGGGCCATTGATTAATGTTAATCAGAAACCCTAATTCTATCCTGCTGGACCGGGTTTGTTGCGGGTTGAAGCCCGCACCTAGTTGAGGTGGATCCGTTCGCGGGTTATTGGATCTGTGAGAAGGAGACCCAGTACCCGCTTCAGACCCGTTTGTAGGTGAAATTACTATTTTACCCCTGGGCTTCAGGATTCGTGTCCAATTTGGACGGTCTCGATTAAACCCCTATTTTTAGCCACATCACGAGCCCCCCACTCCTAAAGGCTGAGGGCGGTCAGTCTTTGAGGAGTAGTTTGACTGTTTTAGTGGCTAGTGGAGTCGTATCGGAGTCCGAACGGGTGATTTTGAATCCTGAAGTGGGTGGTAAGGTAACTTCTTCTTTTTTAAAGCCATACGATGTTCCGAGGCCGTATCGAGTTTTTATCTATTTTTTCGGGCTATTTATTTAATTTTGCGATGTGTTAACTAATCGTTCGGGGGGCTTAACAGTACATTCTAGGCAATAATTGTTTGTTCAGGGGCTCAAAAATATCCCCCGAATTTTTAATTATTGTCTAGAATTTTTAGGTAATTTTCCCGAATTTTTAGCAATTTTTCGCAATTTTTAAATAAATAAAACAATGAAAATAAATGAAAATCGATTTTTAAATACTAATTTATGACGTGGCGTAATCTGGACCTTCGATCAGTGCGGAGCGTGAATTTCTGAGTAATCAGACGGTCCCCGTTCCTCGGCAGGCTTTTTTGCCGTATACAAGGGTCGGCTCCTCGGCTCGGAGGGTCAGCGCCTCGGCTCGGAGGATCCGAGGTACGTGGCATCATCTGGGCCGTCCATCTCAGCGTGGATCCCCATAAAATGCTATCTTGTCGTTTTGTGGGCGTGGCAAGATCTGGGCCGTCCATCATGACGAGCGTGCTTTTTTACAAGATCCAACGGCTGATATGGGTCGGCGAGTTTTTTTGCCATATACGAGGGTCGGTTCCTCGTCATCTCAGCTCGGCCTGACCCTTTACGAGGTATGAGGGTCGGTTCCTCGTCTCCTCGGTTCGGAGGATTGGTCCTTCAGCTCGGTAGATTGGCTCCTCGGCTCGAACCCTCCGAGGTACGTGGCATCATCTGGGCCGTCCATCTCAGCGTGGATCCCCATAAAATGCTATCTTGTCGTTTAGTGGACATGGCAGGATCTGGGCCGTCCATCATGACGAGCGCGGTTTTTTTACAAGATCTAACGGCTAATATGGGTCGGCGAGTTTTTTCGCCATATACGAGGGTCGGTTCCTCGTCATCTCGGCTCGGAGTCTATGTGGCGTTCGCCGAGGTGCTGAGTTGGATACTCTGAAGGTTGCATCTCTTATTGGTGTCACTTTTCCGAGCCCTATAGCTCGACTGCTCGACTAAGCTGTTCGGTAGCTCGATTGAGCAGGCCGATGGCAGGCAGTTCGGAAGGTACACGTGGCCAGATCTGGTCCGTCCATCATGGCGCGAATCACGAGGGTGGGGTTCAGATCACGAGAAAACGTTATCTTGTCGTTTTGTGGGCGTGGCGCAATCTGAACCGTCCATCGAATTCTGACGCGAATTTTGGAGAGATCCGACGGTGACTTCGCCTCGGAAGGATTTTTCTCCATATACGAGGGTCGGTTCCTCGTCATCTCGGCTCGGAGCCTCAGTGCTGTTGGCCGAGGCGCTGAGTTGGATATTTTGAAGGAAGCGTCTCTTAATGGTTCCATTTTTCCGAGCCCTGTAGCTCGGCTGCTCGACTAAGCTGTTCGGTAGCTCGGTTGAGCAGGCCGATGGCCGGCAGTTCGGAAGGTACACGTGGCCAGATCTGGTCCATCCATCATGGTGCGAATCACGAGGATGGGGTTCAGATCACGAGAAAACGTTATCTTGTCGTTTTGTGGGCGTGGCGCAATCTGAACCGTCCATCGAATTCTGACGCGAATTTTGGAGAGATCCGACGGTGACTTCGCCTCGGAAGGATTTTTCTCCATATACGAGGGTCGGTTCCTCGTCATCTCGGCTCGGAGCCTCAGTGCTGTTGGCCGAGGCACTGAGTTGGATATTTTGAAGGAAGCGTCTCTTGATGGTTCCATTTTTCCGAGCCCTGTAGCTCGGCTACTCGACTAAGTTGTTCGGTAGCTCGGTTGAGCAGGCCGATGGCCGGCAGTTCGGAAGGTACACGTGGCCAGATCTGGTCCGTCCATCATGGCACGAATCACGAGGATGGGGTTCAGATCACGAGAAAATGTTATCTTGTCGTTTTGTGGCCGTGGCGCAATCTGAACCGTCCATCGAATTCTGACGCGAATTTTGGAGAGATCTGACGGTGACTTCGCCTCGGAAGGATTTTTCTCCATATACGAGGGTCGGTTCCTCGTCATCTCGGCTCGGAGCCTCAGTGCTGTTGGCCAAGGTGCCGAGTTGGATATTTTGAAGGAACTCAGTAGCTCGGTTGCTTAGCCGGGCTGTTCGATAGCTCGGCTTGGCAGACCGGTGGCCGAGTCGTTGACTTGAGTGATTTGAAGAGTTTTTCGCTTTTCGTAACGTCGCCACTTTCCGCTTGGCGCTTTGGCTTCTTAGTGGGCCTTTGAGGTTCCCAAGGAGGCCCACTATCCCTTGGGGTTATAAGTTCACTCCCCCACCCCCAAGCTCATTTCTTACTTTTCACTCCAAGATTTCACTTTTGTTCTCTAAGTTCTCTGCTAGCGGCGACTCTTGCTCCAAGGTGGTGACGTTAGCTGTCGCGTGGGCTAGGCGATTTCCGGCGAGCACATTCCAACCGTGAACATCACTTCAAAGGTCAGTCTACTTAGCCTTAGCTTTTTTCTAGAGATGTCAAGAGTGAACTCGGGGAGTGGGGCCTCGTCTTCGGGCGATGATGGCGCCGAGGAGAGGAGAAGGGCGGAGGTCCGAAGGAAGGGAAAGCAGGTCGCCGAACTGTCGGCTACCGAGGCGAGGCAGGAGAAGAAGAAGAGGAGGGTGGCGACCCAATCTCCTGTGGTTGAGGTGATTGTGGAAAACCCGAAGCAAGCCCCCGAGATGGGACGATATCCCTCCGTTCTGTCCGGGCATTCGGGGGTCAGGCAGTACGAGGGCAACCTTTTGGAGAAAGCGGTCTACGGAAAGTCGAAAGTCCTCGAAGAACCCAACCCGGCCCTTCCCACCGAAGCCGACGAGCTCACTTCGGTGCTATCCGAGAGGGATCTCCTTCAGATCAGAAAGGGATTCGCCATCCCTCCGGAGTACAAGTTGATGATCCCCGGCCCTGGGATGTGAGCGAATTCCAAGCTGTCATCGTCGGATATGTGCATGTTCGACTTCGACTCCTTGAATGCCGGACTACGTTTTCCGCTGCATCCTTTCATCCTCCAGATCCTCGGCTGGTTCTGCCTCGTGCCGACCCAATTCATGCCGAACACATGGCATCACGTGAATGCTTTCTTGCTTCAGTGCTACAAAGCTGAAGTAGAGCCGGACCTAACAGTCTTCCGAGGTCTGTATCGGATAAACCGGATGCACAAGACGGAGCATCGGTACTACTTGGGGCCGAGGAAGGGTGTTAGGATCATAGAAAACTCGGACTCAATTAAGAGTTGGAAAGAGAAGTATTTTATATTAAGGGGTGAGGCGATACGGCACATTCCGACCCGGTGGAAAGTGGAGGTGCCGAAATTTGTGAGAGCCGACCCTGCTCTGTCTGCGGCCGAGGAGGAGGCGGCGAGGAAGATCATGGCCCTTCCCTTGCTGAGTTGGAGGGAGTTGACGGAGGAGGTGCTGTTCGGGTCCGGCCTTAGCCCCATCGACCCGAGTATGCCACTGACATCTCATTTATTTTCATTTTTCTTTCAAGTTTTTAGTTCGTCTTGCTGACTCGTTCTTTGTTGTCCGGCACAGAAGCGATGAAGATTGATTTCAACGCCATGATGGCCGATAGGTCCAAGTTGGCCGGGGGCAGAAAGAGGAAGAGGGCGACCGCGGCTGCCTCGTCGACTCCGCAGCCCACGGTCGCATCTACCACCACCCCGCCTCCTCCGGCTACTGAGGTGCCTTCGGAGGTGGTTGTTGCCGAGGAGCCCTCGGTCCCTGTGGCCTCGACCATGGTTGAGGGGGCCTTTGATGTTAATGCGGCGCTGGCACTTGAGGCTCCACCGTTGACCAAGGCGGCCGAGGAAATCCTGACCGAGCAGCACAAGCAGTTGTTTGTGCCGAACTGGCGGGTGAAGAATCACGACGGATTCCTCGGCAACTCGCAGATGTCGGTGCAGGTCGTCAAGCACTTGGCGATGCCGAAGGACAGAGCTGCACTGAAAGCGGGGACGGTCGGCGACGACACCTATGAAGTAGCTCGATCGCTCGTGTCGGTAAGTTTCTCTTTGCGAATTTCTTCAAGTTTTCTGCTCGGCTTGCACATTGCTCTGATCGTTGTCTTTGCAGGCCACCTGCCACTTCGGCCACCTTCTCGAGACATTCGCCGAGCAGGAGATGGAACTGAAGGCCGCCAGCGACAAAGACAGGGCGGAGAAGGTCAAGGCGGTTCGGCAGCTCGAGGCTGAGCAGCGGCGGGTCGAGGCCTTGGAAGTCCGGGTAGCCGATCTTGTGGCGGACTTGGAGAGAGTCAAGGGGCGACTTGATGCGGAGTCTGCCAAGGCCACGAGGGCTGCCGAGGAGCTGGCCACGTCGGCGAAGTCTCTGGCCGACCTGAAGGCGGAGAAGGAGGCACTGGCCGTGAAGATTAGGGCCGAGGTAGAGGCCGAGGTCGAGGCTGAGGCGAAGAAACACATGGCCGAGAATATGGAGAGGTCCTATCAGAGGGCACTCGACCATGTTCAGGATCGTGTCCCCGGCTTCGAGCGGGTCGGCTACAGACTGTGGCCCGGGTCGCCCTCAGGCGGTGAGGAGGAGGGAGGCGAAGGCGACGAGGTCGAAGGCGATGACGAGGAGGAGGAGGCCAACCCACCTGTGGCGAATGCCCAGGTTGAGGGGAGGATCGAGGGGCCATCTGGCGACGCGCCCGTGGTCAAAGCGGCGACGCAGGTGGACCCCTGATCCCCTCGTAAATTTTTTGTAGTTTTTGTTTTGTTTTTTCTTTCAAACAGTGTAATGCCTTTTTCGGACTGGCCACCGCTTTTGATGAATGAAAAGTGTTGCGTTTTGAATTTGGACTTCTGTCTAAGTGTTTGGTTCGGCCATATAGTACTTCAATGTTGTCCCTTTTTCATTTCAGATTGCCGAGCATACTCTTATCACCGCGGCGGCTCGGCGCCGCACTGAGCTATTTCAGCAGTCCCGGGAGGATCGTCTCGAGGGCGAGGTTCATCTGACGAGGAGAATACTTTATAATGTAGAGAAGAGGAACAGTGAGCTGTTGGTCGAGCTGCACCATCTACGGATAGTCGAGGCCGAACTATCTGCGAAGGAGGAAGAGTTGGTTCGGGTTTCGGCCGAACGAGATGACTTCGCAAGGAAGGTAGAACAGTTGCAAAGGGTGACGGTCGACAAGAGCATCGAGGTGACCCACTTGCGCCGTGTTATATTCGACAGCGCCGAGTATCCTGGTTCGGCGAAACTTCCTCGATTCAAAGTGATTGTGAAGGACGACACGCTGAAGGACCGGATTGTCGAACTGGAGGAAGAGGTTGCTCGGCTCAAGCCTCAGCCGGTGAGGGCTAACGTCCGGAGCACCTCGTGCACTCGCGAAGAGATTGAGCGAGGGATTACGTTCTATCAAGCAGCGAGCCGAACTCCCATCATAGGTAGGACAGCAGCCGACGCCCAAAGCGGGGTAGCGGTGTCTTCAAGTGGTGCTTCGGTTGGAGCGACTGTCAGGGTCAGCGGCGAGGGGGCGTCTCGATTCGTTGGTCTAGAGACGAGCTCGGAGGTCAAGAAGCGCCGACCCAGGGTATCGCTGAACCGGAGCGTCCCTCTTCCTCGGAGGCAGTAAACGGGTCGTGTCTTATCTTCGGACTTCCGAACTGTGTTTTGTTGTAATCTTTTTGTAAATTTATCCAAGTTATATTAATAAAATTGGAGTTGATTTATCCGAACTGTCCCTTGCTGGCTTCTTGTTGTGCTGTAATTGCGCTAGCTAGGGTAGGCTCGAAATGAACCGCGAGGCGAGTGTTTGCTTCGTCGAGCATCTTGGCCTCGAAACTCACGCTTTTGCCGCGGCTCTGAATCTTGCTCAGCGCCTTCAGGTGCGGCTTGGTGCGGCGGCTAAGGTACAGCTGTTTCGAAGCTGCGGCCACGCGGCCTGATTAGGAATGCGGGTCCTTGGCCGTCCGAGCGTCGTTCTGAAAAGATGGGACCAGTTCCCTAACAGCATTAATGGTGCTCCGAGATCCGTGGGGGCGTTCCACCTTCCCAAGGGCGTTGAGAGTGGTGCCCTTTAATTAACACGCGGCACTTCAGTTCCCTAGGCGTGACTGTTGGACTCACGAGGGTTATAATGACAAGTCTCTTGGGGGAAGGTTATAAGTACCACACCCCCTTGCAGTTTTAGTCATTGCAGTCTTGAACTTTAGTGGCATCGATGGTGTCTGCCCTTGGGCGGATGCCAACCTTGAAAAATTCTGACCTCGAGAGGTTCGGAGGGGTGGTCACCCTTCTGTCTTGTTCTTCTCCCGTTCCTGACGGTAACGATGTGGGCGTCAGGGGTGGGGGAGGACAAGGCAGAAGGGTTGGCGACCGTAGTCCGGACCCGAGGGAAAGGCTTTTCGAGAGGATGGGTCGCCGTTCTTCAACCGTGATCTTCTCCCGATTCTGACGACTCTGATGTGGGGGTCAGGATCGGGGGAGATCGCGGTAGAAGAGGTGGTGACCGAAGTCCGAAACCTTGGGGGGAGGTCGCCTCGGGAGGACGGGTGGTCGCTCTTCCACCATGATCTTCTCCTGACTCTGACGGCTCCGATGTGGGTGTCAGGGTCAGGGGAGATCATGGTGGATGAGGTGATGACCAAAGTCCGGAACCGAGGGGGAAGTCCCCTAAACCTTAACTCAAACTTTCTTTCGAGGCTCGGCTGGATACTTGCTCGGCACGGGTCGGCTGCGCTTTCGTAGCTCGGTAACCAGAGTGACTTTTGCCGAAGGTTGGTTCTGGTTGCCTGTCGCTCGGCATTTGGGGCCGAGCAAAGTGAGGTGATCAGAGCCGTTGGATGGTGGCACGAATCTTGGGGCGGGTCCAGTTCCCAAGAAAATGTTATCTTGTCGTTTTGTGGACACGTGGCTGAATCAGATCCGTTCATCACACTCTAGCACACATTTTGAGACGATCTGACGGTGGTTTTGCCTCGGAAGGTTTTTTTGCCATATACGAGGGTCGGTACCTCGTCCGCTCGGCTCGATGGTCGTGGGGGCAGTTCGGAATGGCCATCTACCTCCGGCCCGCTTAAGGACGAGCCGGTGAAGTAAAGTTGAGCCATAGGACCCCGACCATCGTTAGACTAGTTCAACAGTTGTAGGAGCAATTCCGAATGGCGAACTACTTCTAGCTCGCTTAGGAGCGAACTTGCGAAGTAGAATCGAGCCAAGTGTTGGACTCCGAACCATTCGACGGCTGTGGGAGCAATTCCGAACGGCGATCTACTTCTGGCTCGCCTATGGGCGAGCCGGGGAAGTAAAGTTGAGCTGAGTGTTGGACTCCGAACCATCGTTAGATTAGTTCAACGGTTGTGGGAGCATTTCCGAATGGCGAACTACTTCTAGCTCGCTTAGGAGCGAACTCGCGAAGTAGAATCGAGCCAGTGTTGGACTCCGAACCATTCGACGGCTGTGGGAGCAATTCCGAACGGCGATCTACTTCTGGCTCGCCTATGGGCGAGCTGGGGAAGTAAAGTCGAGCCGAGTGTTGGACTCCGAACCATCGTTAAATTAGTTCAACGGTTGTGGGAGCATTTCCGAATGGCGAACTACTTCTAGCTCGCTTAGGAGCGAACTTGCGAAGTAGAATCGAGCCAAGTGTTGGACTCCGAACCATTCAACGGCTGTGGAGCAATTCCAAACGGCGATCTACTTCTGGCTCACCTATAGGCGAGCCAGGGAAGTAAAGTTGAGCCGAGTGTTGGACTCCGAACCATCGTTAGATTGAAGAGTTAAAAGCAGAGAGATGTAACAGTAGCAAAAATATGAAAAAACTTTATTTATTAATATCCAATGATCGGCTGCTTCTAAAGTTGCTAGCCGTTATTACAATGAAAAATAGAAGAAAATTACTACAAGTAACAGGAAAGGAACGGTTCGACATCTCGAATTACTTAGAGAGGCATTGTTGTTCTCTCTTGGTATTTTAAGAGATGGTCGGCATTCAAAGTCCTGGGAATCTCCCTGCCTTCGAGATCTTCTAGTCTGTATGTGCCGGGGCGCATTTCTTTAGAAATCTTGTAAGGTCCCTCCCAGTTCGGGGCCAATTTGCTTTTCTGACTAGGGAACGAGATGGCCAACTTTCGGAGGACCAGGTCCCCTTCTTTGAGGTCCGTTGGGCAGACTCTTTTGTTGTATGCTAGCTCGATCCTTCTTCGGTAAGTTTGCTGGCGTATGGCAGCTCTCTCTCGGATTTCGTCTATCAGATCTAGACTTGCTCTGAGCTCCTTAGTGTTCTGTTCTTCTTCATAAGCTATCAGGCGAGGAGAGGGTAACCCGACTTCTAGGGGGATGATGGCCTCGGACCCGTAGGTGAGATTGAATGGGCTCTCGCCTGTTGGGGTCCGCTTCGTGGTGCGGTAATTCCAGAGCACGTTGGGCAGTTGATCGACCCACAAGCCTTTGGAACACTTGTCTAACCTCTTCTTAATGCCTGAAAGGATCTGTCGGTTGGCATTCTCGGCCTGGCCATTCGACTGAGGATGGGAGACGGAGGAGAACCGGTGTTGTATGGCGAGGTCTTCAGATAAAGCTCGGAAGGCAGCCCCCGTGAATTGCGTTCCGTTGTCCGTAATTAGGACCCTGGGGACGCCGAATTGGCAGATCACGCTCTTCCAAAAGAATTGAACAACCTTGTTTTCGGTAATCGTGGCCAGGGGCTCGGCCTCTATCCATTTCGAGAAATAGTCGATTGCCACGACTAGGAACTTGAGCTGTCCGGGGGCTGGCGGAAATGGCCCTAGTAAATCCATCCCCCACATTGCGAAGGGGATCGGACTTGATAGGGAAGTGAGTGGTGCTTGTGGAAGGCGTCGGATGTCGGAGTGCTTCTGACAGGAGCTGCATTGCCGGACGTGTCGTTCGGCGTCCCGTAGGAGAGTGGGCCAGAAATACCCGTAGTTTAACACTTTGCGCGCCAGGGCTCTGGAGCCAGAATGGGCACCGCCGATGCCCTCATGAAGTTCTTGAAGGGCGTAGTCGGCTTGCCCGGGGGAGAGGCACCTCAGGTAGGGCCGTCCGTCCACCTGGGTGAAAGAACGTTTATATAGGATGCCTCCGATTAGTGTGTAACGCTCGGCTCGGGTTCTTACTCTTCGTGCTTCCTTCGGATCCTCGGGAAGGAGTCCGTCCCTTAAAAATTCGACGAGGGGTTTCATCCAATTGTCTTCGAGGAGGACAGACAATGTTTCAACGGAGTCGAGTGTATCGTCCTCTATGCTCGGCTTCAGGAGGACTTCTATCAAAACAGTCTGTTCGAGGCCTTGAAGGGAAGAGGAGGCTAATTTGGATACGGCATCAGCCTGAGCATTTTCTTCTCTGGGGATCCTTTGGATGAGGGCCTCTTCAAACAGTGCCATGAGGCTTTTGACTTTAGCCAAGTATTTAACCATCCTGCCATCGCGGGCTTCATACTCGCCGATGACCTGATTGACGACCAACTGAGAGTCGCTGAAGATCCGCAGGCGTTGTGCCCCTGCATTTCGGGCCATTCTAAGACCGACTATTAGCGCTTCGTATTCAACTTCGTTGTTCGAGGCTTTGAAGTTTATACGGAGGGAGTATTGAAGGATGAAGTCATCTGGGCCTGCCAGAATGACCCCTGCCCCGCTTCCCTCACTGCAAGAGGATCCGTCAACATAAACCGACCAGACGGGTGGTCCCTTCACTGTTTGGCTGGACTCGGGGATAGTACTCTCAACTATGAATTCGGCTAGCGCCTGAGCCTTGATCGCGGTCCGAGGCTAATAAGTTATATCGTGCTGGCTCAGCTCGATAGACCATTTCATTAGGCGACCCGAAGTCTCGGGCTTGTGGAGGATCTGCTTCAGCGGCTGGTCGGTAAGAACGACCACCGAATGGGACTGAAAGTACGGGCGAAGCTTTCTCGCAGTCATTACCAGGGCATAAGCCATCTTTTCTATCTTCGGGTATCGGAGCTCGGCGTTCCAAAGCACTTTGCTAACGTAGTAAATGGGCTTCTGAGCCCGGTCTTCTTCCCTGACTAAAACTGCACTGAGGGTCTGCTCCGAGGCTGCCAGGTAGAGATAGAGGGGTTCACCAGGGATCGGTTTGCTGAGGAGAGGGGGATTGACGAGGTAAGCCTTGAGCTGGTCGAAGGACTCCTGTTGCTGCTGCCCCCATTCGAATCCTTTAGCCCCCCTGAGGGCCTTGAAGAGGGGGAGGCATTTTTCCTCGGACTTTGAGAGAAAGCGCCCTATGGCGGTGAGGCGGCCTGTTAATCTCTGAACTTCTTTAACATTTCTAGGAGGGGCCATGTCTAATATGGCCTTGATCTTCTCCGGGTTTGCTTCAATCCCTCGTTGGCTAACCATGAAGCTGAGGAACTTTCCTGATGAGATGCCGAACGCACACTTGTTCGGGTTGAGTCTCATATTGTGCTTTCTCAGAACATCAAACGCTTCCTGGAGGTCGGCCACATGATCGACGCCCCGGATGCTTTTTACAAGCATGTCGTCAACATACACTTCCATATTGCGGCCGATCTGAGCCTGAAAAACCTTGTTGACGAGATGTTGGTATGTGGCACCTGCGTTCTTCAGACCGAACGGCATGACTCTGTAGCAGTAGAGGCCTTGGTCGGTCACAAACGACGTCTTCGGGATATCCGGGGGGAACATCCGGATCTGATTGTAGCCTGAAAAGGCATCCATGAAGCTGAGGAGCTCATGTCCCGAAGTTGCATCGATCAGGGTGTCAATGCTCGAAAGAGGGAATGGTCCTTGGGGCAAGCTTTGTTGAGGTCGGTGAAATCAATACAAATCCTCCAAGTCCCATTGGACTTCTTCACCATTACCACATTCGATAACCACTAAGGATAGTTCACCTCCTGTATGAACCGGGCCTTCAAGAGCTTGTCTACCTCCTCTTTAATAGCGAGCTGACGCTCGGGGGGCGAACTTGCGTCTCTTCTGCTGAACCGGTTTGGACCCCGGATCAACGCTTAGGCGGTGGACTAAGAGCTCTTCGGAGATACCGGGCATATCTGCAGCTGACCAAGCGAAGAGGTCTTGATTCCTTCGGATGCACTGTACAATGTCTGAGTATAGGGCGGACGGGAGGGTCTTGCTAACAAAGAATTTGCGAGTCGGGTCCTGCTCTGAGAAGAGCACTTCCTCCAATTCGTCCACCGGCTCGGAGGTCGGCCGAGCAGTGTCTTGGGGGATTTCCAGAATTTCTAAGGAGAGGACGGGTCCGAGGGTAGAGGTCATATAGCACTTGCGGGCCTGCTCCTGATTGCCCCTTACTTCCCCTACTCCGGCCCGAGTGGGAAATTTCATTTTGAGATGGCAGGCAGAAGGGACGGCTTCAAGGGCGGCCAGGCCGGGCCGACCCAAAATGACATTGTAGGCTGCTGGGACATCTACGACCATGAAGTCCATCGACTCCGTTCGGGTAGAGGAGTTTTGCCAGCGGTTACGTCGAGGGTAATTACCCCTTCAATAGTCACTGGCACTCTCGTGAACCCATGGAGCGTGTAGCCGGCGGGCTTGAGTCTGTCTCGGGAGAGCTTTAGGCCTTTGAAAGTGGCGAGGAAGAGGATGTTTACGGAGCTACCATTATCCACTAGTATCCTTTCCACTTTAAAATTCGCCATGTGGAGTCTAATGACGAGCGCGTCACAATGTGGGGTGCGAACTCCTTCAAGATCTTCGTCTGAGAACGTGACAGGCACTCCGAGGCCTTTGGGAGGAGGGGTGGTTCGGACCGAGTTGACTTCTCTTATAAATGCCTTCCGAGAGGAGTTCGAGGAGCCCCCCATTGGGCCCCCACGAATGAGGTGGAGGACTCGCTCTTCCTCAAAGTCAGGCGTCTTTTCTCGTTCCGGACGCTTGTTAGCCCCCCGAGGCGGGGGAGGAAGTTCGGCTCGGTCCTTTCTTACAAACCTGGTCAGCTGCCCCCTCTGGATAAGGGCTTCTATCTCGTTCTTTAAGGCGCGACAATCGTTGGTGTCATGCCCGTGGTCCCGGTGATAACGGCACCATTTTTCTTTGTCTCTCCTCTTGGCGGGGGTATTCATCCTCGAAGCAGGAGGTATTATCCCTTCCTTTTCGACTTCCATGAGAATGGTTGAGACATTAGTGGTGAGGGGAGTGAACTTCTCGAATCTAGGGGGAGGTCGGCGCTGGCCGGCATTATCCTTCTGGAGCTTCTTAGCTCCTTCCTCTTCTGTTCCCTTTCTCTTCAACCCGGAGGAAGACTCCTCCCAGTTGGGTCGATGCTCGGCCTCTTCGGCCCGGATGTACTTTTCACTGCGAAGGAGGAGGTCGGAAAAGTTCTGTGGAGGCTTCTTGGCGAGGGAGGAGCGGAGGTTGGAATTGAGGACATTGGATTGAAATGCTGCCGCAGCGACCGACTGGTCGAGGGATGCTATGGACCTGGCTTCTGCTGTGAACCTCTTCACATAGTCTCTCAATTTCTCCCCCTTCTTCTGGTGGAGGTGCAATAGGGAGATGCTGGTCTTTTCAGCTCTATGGCTGCTTACGAAATGGGTGACAAAAAGGGTCTCGAACTGCTCGAAGGAGAATATTGAGGAGGGGGCAAGGCGAGAGTACCATTCTCGAGCTGGGCCCTTGAGAGTTGCGGGGAAGGTTTTGCAAAGGAGGGCATCAGAGGCTTGATGGAGGAGCATCAAGGTCTTAAAGCTTTCGATGTGATCAACGGGGTCGGTCTCCCCGGTGTAAGTCTCGAATTGGGGAGGTTTGAAACCGAACGGCACAGGTGCATCCACTATGGTTCGGGAGAAAGGGGGTCGGCTAGGACGTAGGGTCCTTCCCCTAAGTTCTTCTTCTCGGTCTATCTGGCCCAGGCGCCTCTCTACCTCATGAAGACAGCGGTACATGGTGTCGTCCCTCCGACGATAATCAGCCGAGCCTCTAGACTCGTCTTCGTATGAGGGAGAGCGAAGGCTACGGCGATGGTAACTTTGGGAGCGACGAGGACTTGGGGTGCGCCGGGAGTTGCTAGGAGCAGGACGAGGAGATGGGGACCGTCGGCTAGGGCTTCGGACCGGAGGAGGAGATGGAATCTTGGGTGCGTTGGTGTTGGGACGGAGATTAAGAGCTTGTAGGACGGTTGCTTGGAACTGCTAGAACTCGGCACGTGTGATGGGTGCCTCATTGTTCCTGGGCTGTTGCCGACCTGCAGGGAGTGCGGCCTTCTTCGGTAGTGCTCGGGGGATTCTTTCAGACCCCTTCGGTTAGGTGACCTTCTATATTCCCGGTGGCGAGGGGACCGCTCGTCCGGACGGTGTTGGTGGGAGGTTCCCTCTCAGGCCCGCTTTTCATCCAGATGGCGGCGGAGGTCATCATCTTTCTGGCGGTGGAGAGCGGTATTATGGCGACCAGAGGCTCGGGGATGATGGGAGGCCATAGAGTCCGTAGAGGCGTTGTGGATGGAGACGTGTTCTTGGTGAAGAGGCTGTTTTTGAGGGTTAGGACCCTTTGGAGGTGGCTGATTTGGAGGAGGAAGATCCTGTTGGAGCGGGTCTTCCGCTGGAGGAGGAAGTTGCTCTTGCTGTTGGGTAGGCTGGATAGGAACTTCTTGCTGCTGATCAGGGTTGGGTCCTCTGTTAGACCCTCTTGATCTGACTTTCCTAGGAGGCATGGCTGGAGAAGATCTGTTCACCGGGAAGAGGAGAGGTTTCTATTCGTTAGTTTCCCACAGACGGCGCCAATCTGTTGCCGCTGATTTCGGTGTGGGGGCAAACAGATAGTATTTGTGGATTCTTAGGAAAACTGAATAGTAAACCTGTATACCTGTTCCGTCGGGGTCTGATCGTCGCTCCCGCCGTACACCTGCAAAAAGTGCGAGACACCGGGGTTGTTTCCGGAGACGCACCCTCCAACGCTCAAGTCAGTAATCAGAGAGATTATGAAAGAGCGCAAAAACTGGAGAAAGATTGATTACCTCTTAATGGAGATGGATGGGGGGTATTTATAGGTGTCTTAGGGAACAGATTAAGCATGTAATTCCTGTGTATAGATAAGGAATGTAATCCCTAATCCCCAGTGAAGGGATAGATATGAATCAGGGCCGTTGATTAATGTTAATCAGAAACCCTAATTCTATCCTGCTGGACCGGGTTTGTTGTGGGTTGAAGCCCGCACCCAGTTGAGGTGGATCCGTTCGCGGGTTATTGGATCTGTGAGAAGGAGACCCAGTACCCGCTTCAGACCCGTTTGTAGGTGAAATTACTATTTTACCCCTGGGCTTCGGGATTCGTGTCCAATTTGGACGGTCTCGATTAAACCTCTATTTTTAGCCACATCACCTGCGTTGTTGTTCCTTTGCCCAATATCCATGCAAGTTCGTCTAATCTTCTTCAACTAGTATCATCGAAGAGAGACCATGATGTTCAAATACCGTCGAGAGGTGGAGAGTTCCTCGAGGTAGGAGGAGTTGGTACGGAGGTTGACAAATTCGTGTTAACGCCTACTAAGGTGTGCCTTTGAGGGGAATGCAGATTGGTGAAATTGGGTGGAAGATTAATTCAACTAGCTGAAAAACTACTAAACCGGAGTTCACTTACAAGTGGAGTTAAAGAGTCTAGCGATGATAAGTCACACAGTGATAGCACGTGTATGCAATTCAAGGTGGAGATTGTTAGTGTTAAGGTTAACAGAGAGATTGACAGAAGATTATTGGATTGATTATAACTGAGTTAACTAATACATATTGCAATATGGGACTAATACATAATATAATATCTAAAACCCCTCTCAAACTCTCGGTGGATCCACCACTGTGAGTTTTCCTATAAAGTATCAAAATCTCTGGACAGTGTGAGATTTCATGTGCTGTCTGCTGTGAAAATATCATAGAATGAAGTGAAATGGTCTCTGCCTCAAAATACTCATGGACATACTGGCAATCAATCACTATGTGCTTTGTCCTCTCATGAAAGACCGGGTTACTTGCAGTATGCAAGGCACTTCGGTTGCCACAATGAAAAGGAGCAGCTCCTGTAAGAGTGACACCTATGTCTGATAATAGCCACCGAACATGAACAATCTCTAGCTGCCACTGCTCTGTACTCAGGTTCTATAGAAGAACATGCAAAACTGCCTATTTCTTGCTTCGCCATGAGATCAGCGAATCATCAAGAAAGAGACATAAACATGTGGTAGACCGTATGGTAGTAGGATTCCCTGCCCAATATGAATCAGAATATGCATTAAGCTCAACTTTAGACGTAGAAGGCATGAATAAAAAGCGAGTAATAGTGCCTCAAAGATATCAGAGAATCCAAAGAAGAGCACCGTAGTGAACTGATCGAGGAGTGAAAACAAACTAGCTGACAATACTGACTGCAAGAGCCATATCGAGTCTGGTCATGTAGAAATAGACAAGCTGCCAAACAATCTGCCTGTATATAGTGGGATCGGAGATGAGCTCACCATCTGTGGAACAAAGCTTCACGTGAAGCTCTAATGGAGTATCGGCTGACCGACTGTCAGAGACCTGCAGTGGAAATAGTGTCTAATGTGTATTTCTGTTGAGAATTGAGTATCTCCCGGAAGCCCTGAGCAATCTCTAAACCCAGAAAATAGCGTAGTCTACCAAGATCCTTTTTATGAAACTATTGGTGAATGTATCTCTGAGTGGATACAATGCATGTAGAGTCATCCCTTGTAATAATCATATGACCAACATACAGTACTAGAAGTACCCTCCAAGGTGGTGATGATCACATAAAAATAAAGTGATCTTGAGCTCTGATGGAAACTTGCCTGTGTGATGACACGACAAACACACTCAAACCTTAATGAGATTAGGGGCCACCATCCTTGATAGTCTCGAAAGCAAAAGACACAAGATTCAAGAAAAACCGAGGTGGAAGGAGAACGAATGAGAGAAATCAAAGTACTAAGGATGTATATATAGAAGTGAAATCAATAACTGCGTCAGGCGTATGACTGCACGTGGAAACACACGTGATCACGTGCTACGTGCCCCCCTTCTCCACCGTGGATGTGGTTTCCAAGGCCGGACATCAAAAGGAAAGATTCCACCCTCGGCATGTTTTCTGAGGCTGAACATCAAAAGGAGCAAATTCCAAAGCGCCACCTCTTCCTCCACCCTCGGGGTGGCTTCTGAGGCCGAACCTCAAGAGGAGAGATTTCAAAGCATAGCCGCCTCCTCCACCCTCGGTGTGGTTTCCGAGGCTGAACCTCAAGCGTTGCCTCTTCCCACGCTCTCGGTGCGGTTTCCGAGGCTGAGGCTCATGAGGAAGGATTCAAGGCATCGCCTCTTTTCCCATTCTTGGAACGGTATTCGAGGATGACTCTCAGGAGGAGAACTATCAAGAAGCCATCTAACAAAAACCAAAGTTCGACAAAACATCTTTATTATGGAACAAAAATGAAGTGATTACATTCGTAAAATTACATTAAGAACCATAAGTTCAAGACACGAAGCTTCAAACCCCGGGATCATCGTCCGGCCCCGATCCTGGGTGTGCCACTTCAGCCGCTGAGGGATTGGCGCCCAGACAGAGTACCTCCAAACCTCTCACACTAGCCACACTAGTAGATCCTGCTACTCCACTCTGGGCATCTCCCGGAGCTCCCGCTCTTGAACGAATCACTGGGTAAGACTTCAACCTTAAGAAGGGAATATAAATGGTGGACGTCTGGCTCACCTCTCCCAGCCTGGCCCTCAACCCGTTCAAAGTCCTTTTCCACAAGCATCCGTTTAAGGATGGCATCCGAGGATCGACTGTCGAAGGGACGAGAAGGCCCACCAATGCCAGCCTGAGCGAGAGCTATGTTGGCGTCAGGAAACAACGCCTTCAGACAAGCTAGTTCCCGAGCCACTTCTTGCAACCGACTAATGTGGAAACCAAATGCCCATTCCAAATCACTCACCTCCTTACAAAGGCAGGCGATAATTTCCTCGATCTGAGCAGCTTACTAAGGAGTGTGCAAACCTCGACCTCGAGGTCGTCCTTCTGAGGCTCAAACCTCACCATCTGTTTAGCAAAATGGCATCTCGACTCAGTTGAACATGAAACGAATGGTCAAAACAAGTTGTGTGAAGTTTCATTAAACAAAAATTTATAAGATGTGTGGGGGCCAGTCTGTGCTCGGCATCTACAAAATCGGGAATGAAAAAAAAAATTCTAAGTTAAGGGAGGACCTCCCGGGAAGGAGAATGAGGGGGTTCAGCTTCAGCCCCCGCATAACTGATGAGTGAAATTTATATATGATTTTATTACTCTTTTTACGCATTAAAGTTGTGATTTCTCGATTATTTCTTTAAAATTTATCTTCTTTCCACTTATTTTATTTTATTTATGTGATTTTGAAGGAATGAGATTTATAAGTGCAAAAAGATATGCATTTTGGTAAAATTAAGGAAGAAAATAAGGATACAGATTTTAAAATTTAAATTTATTTTATGTGATGGTTTTTAAAAAATTAGAGCACTCAAATACATATTTTTACAAATTGGCTCTTTGAATAATAAATAAAAAATATTTCGGTCAATCAGGAGGTGGAATAAAATAGTGTAATAGCAAATTTTTAAAAAAAGAAAAAATAAACAGTATGGATATGCATGGGTGTATTTGGTTTAGTTTATTAATTAGTTTAGAAGTAATAAATTAATCTTAATCAAGATATTTTAATTAAATAATTAATAAACTAATTATAAAACTAAATATAATCTTAACCTAATGTTATGTTTTTTTTGACCTATATAAAGGCAGCATGGGGTGGCGGCACTGTGGTTTTGGAGGTTGGCGGTGCGAGGGCCAGAGAAAAAAACAAAAAAGAAAATTTAGAAGTCTCTGAAGTGCAAAAGTTGGGCGGCGTGAAGAAGTGGGTGGCACGATTTCTGAAGCAGGGAAGGAAAGGAAAAGAAAAGAAAAGAAAAGAAAAGAAAAGAAGAAGAGGGTGCGGATTCCAAGGCTTGGATTTTCGGCAAATACGAGTTTTTCTTTCTCTTCTAATTTTTATTATGCAATCAACGAACATGATTGTTAGTTGCAAATTTATTATGAATTAATTTATTTTTCTAGAGTTTCGATGTAGCCTAGTTGTGAGAACACAATTCTAGTTTCATATTATTTTATTAAACTATTTTTCTGTGGTTGTGTGTTTAATTTTTGTTCTTAATGCTTACAATTGTTTGGCCAACTTTTGTATGATTTATTGGATCATGGAGAGACCGAGAGGTAATTTGTGATTTAGAACTATAAAATTAAACACTATTGATTGAGTGAAATTAGAGATGATTTACCGCGATTAATGTGACTATAAAGAAATCCATAAAACTTAATGAGTCTTCAATTAATTAAATTTGCTTAGAGATATGACAAACTGTTAGTTGAAGATTTTTTGGTATTGTTCGAGAGAAAACATAGAATAATTAGGAAATGTTGGTCTACAACTTGGAAAAGTAGAATTTTTTGTTACATGGAATTATGAACTGTGTGGGATTAACTAGGTGAAATGAAAAGCCCTAGAACTAGCTTTTGCTATTAACAAACAACAAAATTTCGGATTCCATTCCTTTTAATTAGTTTAATTTGTTCTTTAGATTAATTTAATTCAGTCGTTTTCTTTATAAAATTTCGATTTTCCAAATAGTAGTTAATCTAGTAAATTTTGGTACTCAATAAAATAATTAGTCCTTGTGGGTTCGACACTCTTCACTTGAACTATACTACTTGTTGCAATTTTGTACACTTGCAAATTATCCCATCAAGTTTTTGGCGTCGTTGCCGGGGTCTAATTATTCTTTTATTGAAATTAATAATTGCTAGATTGTTACTAATTTGGATTTTTCTTATTATTTTTATTTTTTACTTTTTACTTTTTATTTTTAGTTTTCTGCTTTTTAATAGTCATATTTCAGGACATAGAAGTGTATCATCATGGCGAACGAGGGTAATGGAGAAGAAAATAAGGCTTTGAGAGACTATGCTATGTCCTCGCTTAATGGAGCAACATCAAGCATAAAAAGGCCGGTTATACAAGCTAACAATTTTGAGATTAAACTGGCCGTCATTCGAATGATTCCACAGACTGTTCAAGTTGGGGGACTATCGCACGAGGATCCTAATGTTCACATTGCAAACTTTTTATAAATTTGTGACACTTTCAAGCACAATGGAGTATCAGATGATGCAATTCGATTGAGACTCTTTTCTTTTTCACAAAGAGATAAGGTGAAGGCTTGGCTAAATTTTCTACCACCGGGTGTTATTACTACTTGGGAGGGACCTGCACAAAAATTTCTAGCCAAGTATTTTCTGCCGGCAAAAACAGCGAAGCTAAGGAATGACATTACCACATTCACTCAATTTGAGACTGAGTCTTTGTATGATGTATGGGAGAGGTATAAAGAGTTATTGAGAAAGTGTCCTCATCATGTGTAACACCCCGAACTTCCTATATGGAGAATTCAAGACACGAGCCAGGACCTTTACATTCAATTAGCCACATTATACAGAAAAACAGGAAAATTTAAAACTTTTTACTAAATATAATATATTACAAGCGGAGTGTTACCATTGTTTCAATAAATTACATCAGAGTATACATGAAAGAAACAATTGAACGTTGGGCTCTTTACTTGGAAGCAATGCCTTGCCTAGAGTCCTCCCGGTTTCGTGATCCTGCATCCACAACCTAATTGAGTGGGGACGTCAGTACATGTACTGATGCTTAAGGGTTGATAACTAGCAGCGAATCTCAATTTAAACAAACATAATTTAAGCATGGTAAAATGTGTAGGTGTAGTTTAAGTGTTCGTGGGTGTTATAACTTAGAATCTTAATGCAATGTCAACTAAGGGCAGGATGCACTTATTCTAATGTAAGCGAGAATCTGGAATCGTATGCATCCCATAACTACATACGTCCATATTATGCTGTTTTCCATATTTAGGGATTTGAACCCGTGTTATGAATTCTACTTTTGTACACAACCTGTTCCTGACAGATACAACTTGACGATGAGGTTGCAGACGTGGTCGAGTCCCACCAATGCAGTACGCTCATGGTGTCTATGTTTACCACTACTACCCGGCGTACCGAACCTCACTCAAAAGCCAGACGAACGCAGGGTATCCGCAGCACAGGATAGCACGAAGCCTACCCTGTGGCACCCATAACTCATAGGACAGTAGTCTATGGCCCATTCGCTTCCCCGACATAGAACGTGATGGAATTCCGGGATCGATCCCCTAGTTCTGACAGGAGAACCTCCTGTTCTTATCATGGTAATTCAGGAATTAACAGAGTGAGATATGCAACCCGTGCTCCCAACTCGTGGAAAGGCACCGTACGTATCCCTTTGACGGGAAGGTACAACCCAATAACACCACCATGTGTCGGCTTATAGGAAGAGTTGGATCATAAGGTATCACCCATAATACCAACTCTTCCCTTTTGGCAAAAATGGTTAAGTAATAATTGTTACAAGTTACTACCCTAACGATATCACTAATCCTAAACAATCTTACGGGGTTTTCAACTTAGACTTTCTTAAGATTTTCATGGGTTCAACTCATGGTCTATCGATCCAAGACATCAGTGACGGGATCTCCCTCCCTTATTACTACCCCTAACTCGGATCTCGTCAACATTCATGGCCCGCGATCAACCCACACCAGTTAAGATCCGTCGGCGCACTAGGTGTGATTTATCCACAGTTTCCAAGGTGGTAAGATACGAGTCTTGATGGTCGATGACCCCTAGGGTAACTACAATACCCTAGACGAGCTTCTATCAATCAAACAACAAAAATAACTTTACCAACCATTATTACCCATAATTGAGTGCATGATTTTGCCACTAATATTTCGCGGAATAACCCGCTTATATGAACTAGTATCTTGTGATAAGCTCACTAACATCTTATTATCATCCATATATTGAAGATGAAGAACATTCACATGGTATGGTCCAATTTTAACTAGAATGACACATAAACTAGAATTTATGGGTTCTTTATAAAACTTCAACTAGAACAATATGCAACCTAGAAGTCATGGGTTCTTACTCAAATTTAATCTAGAGCAACATGCTACATAGAATTCATGGGTTCTTTATAGAATTTCAACTAGAACAACATGCAACCTAGAAGTCCTGGATTCTTCCTCAAATTTAATCTAGAACAACATGCTACATAGAATTCATGGGTTCTTTATAGAATTTCACTAGAACAACATGCAACCTAGAAGTCATGGGTTCTTTCTCAAATTTAATCTAGAACAACATGCTACATAGAATTCATGGGTTCTTTATAGAATTTCAACTAGAACAACATGCAACATAGAGGTCATGGGTTCTTTCTCAAATTTAATCTAGAACAACGTGCTACATAGAATTCATGGGTTCTTTATAGAATTTCACTAGAACAATATGCAATATAAAATTCATGGGTTCTTTCTTAGTCTTTAACTAGAACAACATGCAATGTAAATTTCATGGGTTCCTTCTAAAATTTTACTAAAACACATACAACTAAATTTCATAGGTTCTTAATTAAAATTTAACTAGAACAACACAACATGAAATTCATGGGTTTAATCTTTAACTAGAACAACATGTAACATACAATTCATGTGTTCTTTCTTAAACTTTAACTAGAACAACATGCAATGTAAAGTTCATGGGTTCCTTCTAAAATTTTACTAAAACACATACAACATGCAATGTAAATTTCATGGGTTCCTTCTTAATCTTTAATCTTTAACTAGAACAACATGTAGCATACAATTCATCTGTTCTTTCTTAATCTTTAACTAGAACAACATGCAATGTAAATTTTCATGGGTTCCTAATTAAAATTTAACTAGAACAACACACAACATGAAATTCATGGGTTTAATCTTTAAATAGAACAACATGTAACATGGATTTCTTTTTAATTTTAACTAGAACACATACAACGTACATCATAAAAATTCATGGGTTCTTTTTAGATTCTAACTAGAATAATCATGGAAGTCTTCTAGCAACCTAGAAGCAAGTAGAGCATGCTACTACAACTTGATATTTTATGAACTAAAATTAACAATATTTGATTCTTCACAAGCATGAAAGTAAACTTATAGCAAGTACTAAAGACTTTATCTAGAAATTCTACATATTACAAAAGACTACTCTTTTAGGAATTAGAAGTTCTACACATTATAAAAACTACTTTCATAAATTACAAGTTCCTACATATTACAAAAATCTACTTTTTTTTTATAAATTACAAGTCTCTACATATTACAAAATCTACTTTTTATGAACTATAAATTTCTACATATTACAAAAATCTACTTTTTATAAAGTACAAGTCCTACATACAACAAAAAGTCTTCTTTTCATAAATTACAAGTCCTACATACAACAAAGTCTACTTTTTATGAACTAAAGTTCTACAAGCATGAAAATATTACTCCTTTATTATCTATGTTCTACATACACCAAAAGATTATTCCTTTTAAAACTAGAAGTTACACATACAACTAGAACTACTCTCTTAGTGTTCTAATTAAATTTTTCCACTTTAATCAAGTATGTAGATATTCTTAATTCATCTATTCTTATATGCACATGAAATAGTCCAAGTTGTTACAGTTTTTTGTTAGCAAAAATAACAACAATAACAACAATAACCATAACAAGGTTAAAGACTCTATCTTTATGTGTTTTATTAAGTTCTACCATTCACTTCCTTTCATGTGATCACTTTTGATCCACAACCATTCATATGCACAAGATCTTAGTCCAAGTTGTTAGTTTTTATTAGCAACATAACAACAATAACAACAATAACCATAAGAATCTGTTAAAGATTCAACCTTTAGGTTGTTTTTGTTTGAGTTCTTACATCCAATTCCTTCATGTGATCTTTTTTTTTATCCACACCACTCATATGTACATGGTTTTAGTTCAAGTTGTTTAACAACATACAACAACAATAAAAAAAGGACAAAAATCAATATAAACAAAAGGTAGAGAGACCCCCACCTTTGATTACTAGGTTGGAAGAACTAGACTTAGCTTCCTTCTCCTTCCTCCTAGCTCCTATTGAAATCTACAAATGAAAAACTCTCAAGTTAGATTTTTTCTCTCTTTCTTTTGCTCTTCAATTTTTTTTCTCTTGGCAAATGAGACAAGGGGTGAAGGAGGGGGGAGGGGGGGGGGTATTTATAGGAGGAAATGAGAACTAGGGTTTGCCACTCTCTCCCCTTGGGATATTTTGTGGCCGCCAACCTAGGTGAGGTGGAGGGGTATTCTAGATGAACTACACTTATTAATCCTCATTTGTATTTGCATCAATTATAAACCCTATGTTTATCCCTCCAAATAAATACTAGCCACCCATCTTTGATCAATCATGAAAAAAATAAAGATATTTTTGTCCAAAACACATACTACATGATTTGTACAATTGTACGAAATCGACACAATACGTATATGTATATACTAATATATATACCGGTAATTTTTATTTGTTAAACCGAACAATCTGTATAAAAATAATTTAATTCCGACAATAATAATAAAAATAAATTTTATTATCGGCTCGGGAGATTTCAGAACCAAAATGATATAACGCATATCCTTATAGACTGGTATGCATACAATTGATGATTATTAATTAAACTAAGTAATATCCACCAAAAATATTTTAATTCAGAAAAATAAAATAAAATAATAAAATGATAAAATAATAAAATAATAAATAAATATTATTAATAACCGCTAGGGATATTACATCATGAACTACCAAAATGGCTACAAATCCAAATATTCTACAATGGTCTGGGAGTTACAAATCGGTCTATGGTAGATGCAATAGCTAGAGGTGCACTAATGAGAAAAACTCATGAATCAGCTTATGAACTTTTAGATGAGATGACATCCAACAATTACCAATAGTCTTCAGAGAGAGAAATGCCAAGAAAAGTAGGTGGAGTTTTTTAGCTTGATCCTCTTACTAAATTGATTGCACAAATTGCTACTCTATCTAAACAATTAGATAATATGAATGTTAATTTTATTCAAACTAATATTATTTGTGATCATTGTGCAGGAAATCACTCAAGAATTGATTGTCAAGTGGAAAATCCATTTTCTCAACCATATTCCTATCAAGCAAATTACGTGTCCAACTTCCAATAGCAAAATAATCCTTATTCGAACACGTATAACCCAAGATGGAGAAACACCCTTAATTTTTCTTAGAACAACAATCAAGGAGCAATTAGACTACCTCAAAATTTTTCACAACAAGAAAAAAAGCCGACACTTGAAGAGATGTTCATGCAATACATGCAGAAAACAGAGCAATACATGCAGAAGACAGATTTGGTGATATAAAATAATACGACTTCAATTCACAACCTTGAGGCTCAGATTGGTCAGATTTTAATATTATTACAGAGAGAACAACAGAATCCTTACCCAGTAACACAATGACAAATCCCAAAGAGCATGTCAAAACAATAACACTAAGAAGTGGACGAACAATTGAGCAACCACAAGCACAAATTACAGAACAAAATGCCATTGAAAAGCAAGATGCTTTCGAGCCAATTTTGTAGGAACAAGTGCAGCACGTGGCCAACCACCAAATTGAGAATTCTCAGAAAAGCAAAGAAGCTTCAAAAACCACGATTTCCAGGGAGTTTAATTCTGAAACTTATTCTAAATCTCCTTATGATCCACTGATTCCTTTTCCGCAAAGACTTAAAAAGAATAATCTAGAAAATCAATTCTCTAAAATTTTAAGTTTTTTAAAGAAATTTCATATTAATATTCCTCTTATTGAAGCTTTGGAATATATGCCAAATATGCTAAATTTTTGAAGGAAATTTTATCAAATAAGCGGAAGTTGGAAGAGCATGAAATGATCATGTTAACTGAAGAAAGTAGTGCATTATTACAAAAGAAACTGCCTCCTAAGCTCAAAGATCTCAGGAGTTTTACGATACCTTACACTATTGGAAATTCTTATTTTGATAAAGCTTTATGTGATTTAGGAGCAAGTATTAATCTTATGCCTTTTTCGGTTTTCAGGAAACTTGATATTGGAGAAGTAAAGCCTACCACAATTTCTTTGGAATTGACGGACAGATCTATCAAGTACCCAAGAGGAATAATTGAAGATGTTTTGGTAAAAGAAGATAAGTTCGTATTTCCAGCTGATTTTGTAGTACTTGATATGAAGAAAGATGGACAAATTTCGTTGATTTTGGGAAAACCTTTTTTAGCTACGGGGAGAGCTTTGATTGATGTCCAATAAGGAAAACTTATTTTGAGGGTTAAGGATGAGCAAATAAAGTTTGACGTTTTTAAATACATCACATTTTCTGCCGAAGAATAGTCGTGTTTTTAAGTAAGTAAAACTGATTTAATTTTGGGCGAAGAACATAAGGTTGAAGTTGAAAAGTTACCTGTAAGATTATATTTAACAAATTCAGCAACTCTTGAATCTGAGAAAGAAAAGGTTTCGAAATATGTTATGTATTTGAATGTTGCACAATCTATTCATCCATTTTCTCAGCTGAAATTCAAAGAGGTAGAGATATCAAAGACGCCGTCTTCAAGAAAGAAAAGACTCAAACTCAAGGTTGAACCTAATCCACACCTGAATAGAAGTATTAGAAAAGATGTTTTTATGTTGTTGGATTTTAGCATTATATAACCATCTCGGCTACCATGTCAGGCTGAAAACTTAAAACTTAGCACTTCTTGGAAGACAACCCATGTTTTCTTTTTACTGCATTTAGAATTTCTTTTTCTTTAAGTTTATTTTAATTTTAAATTTTGATTTTATTTTATAGGATTGCATAAGTTTGGGGGTTTCCGAGCCGAGTTGTTTTCTACCCCTACTTTGATGGCTATTTTTGGGCAGGGTGGATTCTGAATCTGGAAAAGTGTTTCAAATAGTGATCAAAGGAAATTTTCTTAGCTTTCCAGAACAAAAAGAATCAATCAATTTGGATATCTACCACTCCAGATATGACCGAAACATTGAATGCTACACAACCAAAAATTTAACATGAATCAGGGGAGCAATTCGAAACTTTTCTCATTATTTTTGTTTTTCTTTTTCATTACCCATTGAGGACATTGTGATATTCAAGTTTGAGGGTAAGGGTAAATCTTTTTTATTTTATATATATTTGAAAAGAAAAACCAAAACAAAGTATTGCAATTGGGCTTACCATTACACTTTTGAGTTCTTTATTGTGCTAAAGCATTGAAATAACTTTTTTAAGGATAGACAATATCTTATAAAGCAAGATTAAGCATACTTATTTACTTTAGGATTGTTGAATTTTAAAATTCCTTAAAAAATTGTGAGTCATGTGATTATACATATAAGAAAAATGTGATGCTTTTTCTTGTGATTATCGCCTTTGATCTAGTCCTAAACAGAGTTTAAGTAAATAGAGTGATAATAATTAAAAAAAGTTGAATAAATAAAGTTCTATCTACTCCAATGTTTTGAGTTGCTTAGTAACTAGAGGTATTCATCACCAATGTTTACTTTTACGTCAAACGGCAACTTGAAATATGAGTATGCAAAATCACTCTAAGTATGTGACTTGTTGAGTAAACGGGTAAATTCATCACAAATGTTTGCATTCGCGTCAAAAGGCTAGTGATAACTTACAGAGCGAGCTTAAAAATAAATAAAAATAAAAATAAAACTCTAGTTTGCTACTCGGTTTGTAGTAGTGAGAAGAGGTAATCACAGATGGAGTTGTTACATGATATAATTATATTAATTGCATGGCAAATATGATTGAGTTGAGAATTATGATTGAATAATTGCACTAGAGAAAATGAGTATGCTTAGTTTTACTTTAATTGCTATTGTTTACATATTAAGTAGAAATTTTGATGCTTGCTTGATAAGATCTCTTGGTGTGTTCGAGCAAAATCTTAAGTTTGGGGGTATTTGATGAGTGAAGTTTATATATGATTTTATTAATCTTTTTACGCATTAAAGTTTCGAGTTCTCGATTATTTCTTTAAAATTTATCTTCTTTCCACTTATTTTATTTTATTTATGTGATTTTGAAGGAATGAGATTTATAAGTGCAAAAAGATATGCATTTTGGTAAAATCAAGGGAAAAAATAAGGATACAGATTTTAAATTTTAAATTTATTTTATGTGATGATTTTTGAAAAATTAGAGCACTCAAATACATATTTTTACAAATTGGCTCTTTGAATAATAAATAAAAAATATTTCGGTCAATCAGGAGGTAGAATAAAATAGTGTAATAGCAAATTTTAAAAAAAAGAAAAAATAAACAGTATGGATATGCATGGGTGTATGTGGTTTAGTTTATTAATTAGTTTAGAAGTAGTAGATTAATCTTAATCAAGATATTTTAATTAAATAATTAATAAACTAATTATAAAACTAAATATAATCTTAACCTAATCTATGTTTTCTTTGTCCTATATAAAGGCAGCATGGGGTGGCGGCCCTGTGGTTTTGGAGGTTGGCGGCGCGAGGACCAGAGAAAAATAAAAAAGGAAAAAAGAAAATTTAGAAGCCTCTGAAGTGCAAAAGTTGGGCGGCGTGACGGTTTCTGAAGCAGGGAAGGAAGAAGAAAAGAAAAGAAAAGAAGAAGAAGAGGGTGCGGATTCCAAGGCTTGGATTTTCGGCATATAAGAGTGTTTCTTTCTCTTTTAATTTTCATTATGCAATCAACGAACATGTTTGATAGTTGCAAATTTATTTGAACTAAATTTATTTTTCTAGGGCTTCGATGTAGCCTAGTTTTGAGAACATAATTTGTAACCCCCATTCCCGACAATAGGTATTTTTCGTGTATTTTCTATAATTTGATTTTTTTTGTAAATTTATTTTGTGCTAAATTTTTGTTCGGACATTTTATTAAAATATTTTCTAATCAAAATTTTATTTATTTTGAATAATGGTTTATTTTGACCCCACTTTCTATTTCTTATTTATCAGATATTTATATCTGTGTCTAAAACAAATATATTATCATTATTGGATTATTTTAGTAAAATTGTTAAACCCAGATACTATTTTATTGTATAATGTATTACTATTATATATGATTATGATTATTAATTGTAATTATTTTATGAGTATCTATTTAAAATTCATATATTGGATTATTTTATTATTATACCGGATCATATTTTCTTTGTGAATTCCCAAATTATTTTTTTTGCCCAGTTTATATTATATCCATTGGTATTGTTTATTTATTTATTGGATTTCAAATTTTTATTCGTGGAATTCTTCGTTTTTCGTGATTGGACTATTTTGTTGATTCTATTTTCTTCTATCTAATTGTGGGTATTTTTGTTTGAACCCTATTGATTTTGATCTATCTCTTATTGAACCCTAAAACCCAATTTCATTTGTTCTTGACCCAAATCTACTTTTATTGAATCATAAACCACTAAACCAGTATCCTAATTGTACCCTATAAATACAACTCAACTGCAAACCCTAAAAATTGTACTTTTTTGAACCCTAATAGGCATCTATTCTTTCTCCTCTCTCCTCTTTCTCTTCTCCGGCCAATCCGGCCACCCCCCTCATCGGCACCACCTCGTCGACACCCCCCAGCGTGCGCCGCCAGAGCAACCCTCGACCGCCCTTCTCCTCTTCCTCGACATTAACAGCAAGACCCAACACCCCCCGCTGATGTCTCCCCCCTTACCGCTCGACGCCAACACCGGCGCCCTCGTCGCCGTCCTCCCCGCACCGCTGCGATGCCGCCTTCGACCCACCTCGTTGATGTCGGCCAGTTTCCCGATAGCCCCTTACCATTGCTGACCATTATTGTTGCTGTCTATCTCGCTCTCTCTCTTTGCTGTTCTGGGGGATCTGTGATTTGATTTGCTATTGGAGTTGTGAAGGGGATTTGATTTGATGTTTGGTGTTGTGGAGGGGAATTGTGTTTGCTGTTTGGGATCCAAGAGTTGATGCTTGCTGTGTTGATCTGACCTTTGATCTTTCGATCTTGACCCTTGGATCTTCTTGATCATTGAATCTTAGCCGTCGATTGCTTGATGTTGAATCTTGATCTCGATATTTGATCTCGGCTGTTGGTTGCCTGATCTTGCACTTGATCGTCGATCGTCATCGAGATCCGTACCCGATCGTGATCGTCACATCGATACTTGCTTGGGTTGCGATCGTCACCGTTGCTCCGGGATTCTCATCCCGTTATTCTTTAATATTCGAACTAATCATCCAACAGGCAAGTCACCGTCCACTTGAATTGTTACTCGTATCAAATTCAAGTTTTATTAAAATTCTTGCAAGTAGATCTCTTTGTTATCGTATTACCCTTTGTTATCTCTTTCGTTGGGTCTATTGAAGGTTTATACGAGCTAACCCCAATATTTTTGACATCGTGCCACTTTGACTCTAAAGTTTGGATCTTTAATGAATGCATATAGAATTGTTAATAGGGTTATTCATACAAGTCACAACACAAATAAATTATTGTAGAGACATTTAATGTCGTTTGATCGTTTGATGATTGATTGATGTTAGACTTGTATATGTGTGTGTTCTAAATTTTATTTTCATGTTTGGACACCTATCATGCTAGATACACAATTTATTGACTATAGAATCGAAACCCATCATGTGTAATTAATTTCTGCTCAAGAAAAATACCCTAAGAACTATACATGCTTGCTGACCTGAACTTGATCGCTGTTTTCGAATCAGTAAATGACCTTAAAATGAAATACCTTCTGAATATGAAATGTAGCCCCAAATGTTTAGTTTCCAATAACATCCAGAATTTTTGAAATCCGAGTTTCGTAGCAAAAGTTATGTCCGTTTTACTACAGCTGTGTTTTTACATTTCAGATTTTCAGATTCTCGTACCTTTCATGTTCAAACAGTAAAAAGGCTGATCAAATGATAAAATTTTGCTATGAAAATTTCCAGATTATTTCTTGACATGTTTAGGAGTCTAGATTATATTTTTACTAAATTTAATATTGAGTTTTTGCTGATTCAAAAATTAAAACAACAAGATGTCGAATTTCTGTCTGAACATAAAACCTGTAAAGAAACATATTTTTGACCTAGCTACTATTTCAGAATTTGAACTTTAAGTATGCGTTGGAACCGTATGGAAGTCTAGTTTCCATATTTTCTGACGGATTCAACTTTTGATTTATGAGTCAGCGGGAAACTGGATTTTTGTACAGGTTACGCATGCTGTCCGGAATTTTAGATTCCTCTTTTTAATGGATTAATAATTCCTATGTTGTATTATTTCATGAGTTAATGAATGCATGTTGCATTGCATGATCCCAATGAGCTATTGTCACTATTTTAACCATTCTATCCATGTTATCAACCTGTTGTTGTCCTATTGATACTATCGTTCTCCGAATTGTCCATTAATTGCATATTGTGTTGTTGCATTGATAAATAATTAACAAGCCGGGGTTTAAGGGATTGACTAGAGTAGTTGATGATATGGGGACTATACTCGGATGATGTCCATTGTTTATACCGTTATCGGCATCGTGTAAGAAATTACACATGTTCAGTGTTTCTACCGTTATCGGCATCGTGTAACAAATTACACATGTCCAGTGTTATTACCGTTATCGGCATCATACCCAGTACATGAACTATAGAGTCTACCACTATAGTCTAAACGAAAATGATTGTATGCATCGAACCTGTGGTATGGCACACATGGGACACAATAGTACATGCATGTGTAAAAAAAAAAAGATTAATAGACATAAGGATTGACCCATCACCGATATTGCATATTGTTCATCATTGTTCCTATTTGTATCCAATATTGTTTAAGTGTTTTTGATATTCACAGTTGGTTACCGTTACCGAATATTGGTTTACCATTACACCGTTGCATTGATTACCATGTTATTGATTATTATCATCGTGCCATGTTATTGATTCCTATTGATCCATTGTTTCATTGTTATACTGTTATTCCATTGTTCTCTGCTTTCTCTACTTGCTGTTCATGACTTGCTCTAAGGAAAATTATTTTTCTCTTTTTAGATGAAGTATTTACAGGTAATGAAGGAGAACTACCTGCTGGAATTGGAGAACAAATATTTTGAAGATTTCTGCTTTTAAATTGCTTATCGCTTTAATAAACTTAATGTATTGAGACTTGTTACTATTTTGTATTAGGATTTATTTTTGTTTTGGACTTATGTCCTAAATATTGTTATTTGTTTCCAGACGTTGGATTATTATTGTACTTGGATATTTTTTTATTGCTTAATTCAAGTATTATTTTTCATGAGATTGTTATTATTGCTTGCGCAATTGTTCTGTATTGATTATATTGTTGAGTTGATTGGATAAACAGCTTATTGGTGACGCTAGTCATTCGCTGGGCCAATGTTACGTGCTCGTATTCCGTATTTTTGGGAAGCGGGTGGTGATACAATTCTAGTTTCTTATTATTTTATTAATCTATTTTTCCATGGTTGTGTGTTTAATTTTTGTTCTTAATGCATACAATTGTTTGGCCAACTTTTGTATGATTTATTGGATCATAGAGAGACCGAGAGGTAATTTGTGATTTAGAACTATAGAATTAAACACTATTGATTGAGCGAAATTAGAGATGATTTACCGCGATTAATGTGACTATAAAGAAATCCATAGAACTTAATGAGTCTTCAATTAATTAAATTTGCATAGATATATGACATACTGTTAGTTGAAGATTTTTTGGTGTTGTTAGAGAGAAAACATTGAACAATTAGGAAATTTTGGTTTACAACTTAGAAAAGTAGAATTTCTTATTACATGGAATTATGAACTGTGTGGGATTAACTAGGTGAAATCAAAAGCCCTATAAATATTTTTTGCTATTAACAAACAACAAAATTTCGGATTTCGTTCCTTTTAATTAGTTTAGTCATTTCTTTAGATTAATTTAATTCTGTCATTTTCTTTATCAAATTTTGATTTTCCAAATAGTAGTTAATTTAGTAAATTTTGGTACTCAATAAAATAATTAATCATTGGGGTTCGACACTCTTTTAACTTAAACTATACTACTTGTTGCGATTTTGTACACTTGCAAATTATCGCATCAACACCCGACAGGGACACCAACGTCGAGAGGATTTCTCTCGAGGTCGAAGGAGTGTCGTCAGAATCTGATTCCGGGTCGAAGCAGAGGCCATCAAGGTTGATGCCGGGTTGCCTATCCCGGGCATGTTGAAGGGCTCGCTGGTAGCCCTCCTCATGGGCTCACACTATCTGGCCTGCCGCATTACTAACCTCTTTCTCCAATTCATTCACCTTTTTTTCTAGCTCATCCGCAGTAGTCTTTTCCTTCTGCCACTTCAAGTCTAGCCGTTGAGCCCTGCGTTCAGCCGACTTTAAATCATCGTCATACTGCCTCATGAGCTCGCCCCCGTAGAGCATGGCCTACAGAAAAATGAAAAATAGTGAGAAAAATACCAACTAAGGGATGTAGTCTCTCATGAATGAACACTTATTGCCACCAAGTGCTGAGCATACCGAAGGTAAGCCGAGCCGAACGTCTCCTTAGCAAAGGGCTGTTCTATCCCTCAGATGGGCAAGATTATTCACAACATCGATGGCCATCTGAGACTCCATGATGGAGTCAACAACCTTCACCGGCCAGTCAGGCGTAAAGGTCTTATGGGTCTTCTCAGGAATGACCTCCTCTAAGAACAGCTAGATCAATGGCAGAGGAGAATCCATCAGTTCTAAGGCTCAGAACGATCTCTCGCTCGGCTCTGTCAGGGGAGAATCCTATGGGTCTCAGATGGCCAAGGATCTTGTCCCCCTCACCTTCTTTGGTTGCCTCCTCGGAGATGTGTCGACACTCGATGTCATATCCCTCTTCTTCCCCTTATCCTCGGCGACTTGTTGTGCCGCTGGAGCAACCAAGAGGATGTCGATATAATTATCTCCCGATGCTATAAAAGAAACACATCAGAACATGATTGAAAGTCCCTTAGAGAAATAACGATAAGTGTTATAAGGGGAGGAAACTCACAGGGAAATGTAAGGGCTTAATCCGCTGACCGCGAGTGACATCTTCGTCACCCTGGACCAATCGATACTCAAGTTATCATTGAATAGCCCGCAAAACTCCACCCGCTCTTCTGTAGAGAGATCTTCAAGCTTCAAGGGATTCTTCGGAGTAGGCTCGTATGACCATAAGGTCAGTATGTCCAGGGCTCGGAACTGTAGACGATAAAATACTTTGACCTCCAACCCTTTTATGGAATCTGGATAGTTTTGCACTACATATAGCTTAAAGCTTAGACTTGGGGGGGGGGATATACCACCGGTGAGAACTGATCGGAAGTGCGCTCAATCCCAGACTCACTCGGATGTTCCTAAAACTCAGAGGGACGCCTTTCCTCTGGCTGAGTACGATGAAACTGGTCCATTACTTCCATGAGTTCAGCTCGTACTACATCGGGCTCAAACCTGATGAACGGGCGAAAAGGAAGACGGAGGCCCGAAGCAAAAGCATCCGGGGGGAACATACAGAATTGCTCTACCAGCCTATCGGTCAGACGACTACCGGATTTTGGAAGTAGCAAGATGTGCTCCGAGGGTATACAGAACTGATCTTGGATGTTAGTGAGATCGCTCTTCGTTAGGATATTCCGTTTCTGGCCGGCTTCTATCTCTGGCCTATTCAGCAAAGACAGGGGTACACCGAACTGAACTAAGTCTTACAAATTCTTCGAATATAACCGAGAGGACTTACAGCTCGCGGGATCGTCTTGATAGGCCATCGCTCGCGCCTCTTATTCGGAGAAAGGTGATGCTTCTTCTTCTTCACTGGTTGATGACCACGTGGTGGCAGAACACCTATAATGTTGTCGGAAGCTAAGGCCCTTGCTCCCCACACTGAAGGGGCCCCAGCGACCTCTTCATCTCCGCCTCAGCTCGTTTCGACGTGACTTTCCTCCCATTCCTCCTCCATCTTCACTAGTAGCAGGGACCCTCCTCGTAGGTATTGACCTCCACGAACTCGGGATCGCCGCTCGTCACTTCAGTGACAATATCCTATATCCGAGGGATGGGATCGGTCGCCTCCGCACTCATCCCCTCGATATCTACATCCTCCTTCGAAGAATGGGCATGTGCGGACTGCGTCTTGGCCTCGCCCATTCTCTATGATGACCAAGAAGAATCCCCGAAAGAGGACCCACTTCATCTCGAGGATAATGAAAAAGCTGAGATACTAGATTGGTTCGCAGACATGTTCACTAGAACTCTCAAGGAGTTTTAGTTAGGGGTGATAAGTGGTCCAGGAGGAAGTGGGGGAGAACTTATAGAGGAATGAAAGAGCGACTTCAGCCTCAACTCGATAATCGTGAGCGAACGCAGAACGTTGCCCTATAGACCACAGTGTCATGTGACGACTAGACTCAAGGCCTCAACTCGCTGTGATTTTGGCGTGCAGTCCGAGGCCGATCCTCATGAGGAACTCTCCTAAGGCATCAATTCGTTGTGCCTTCGGTGTGACATCCGAGGCCGATCCTCATGAGGAGCTCTTCCAAGGCTTTAACTCGTCACCCCTTCGGCGAGGAGTCCGAGACCGACCCTCATGAGGAACTCTCACAAGGCTTTAACTCACTGTCCCTTCGGTGTGGCATTCGAGGCTGATCCTCATGAGGAACTCTCCAAAGGCCTCAACTTCCCGCACCTTCGGTGTGCCGTCTGAACCCAACTCTCATGGGGAACTCTCACAAGGCTTCAACTCACTGCCCCTTTGGCGAGGCGTTCGAGGTCGATTCTCATAGGAACTCTCCCAAGGCCTCAACTCACCGCCCTTTCGGTGTGCATCCGAGGCTGACCCTCATGAGGAACTCTCACAAGTGTTCAACTCACTGCCCCTTCGGGGTGACATCCGAGGCCGATCCTCATGAGGAACTCTCCCAAGGCCTCAACTCACCGCCCCATTGGCGTGGTGTCCGAGGCCGACCCTCATGAGAAACTCATAAGGCTTCAACCCACTGCCCCGTCAGCATGGCATCTGAGGCTGATCCTTATGAGAAACTCGCCCAAGACCTCAACTCGCTGCCCCTTCTGTGTGGCGTTCGAGGCCGATCCTCATGAGGAACTCTCCCAAGGCCCCAATTCGTTGCGCCTTCAGCGTGGCATCCGAGCCTAACTCTCATGGGGAACTCTCACAATGCTCCAACGCACGGCGCCTTCGGCGTGGCGTCCGAGCCCGATCCTAATGAGGAACCCTGATAAGGCCTCACTTCACTGCACTTTCGACACGATATCCGAGGCTGAGCCTCATAGGGAACCCTCTCCGGGTCTTACATTGTTGTGCCTATGACGTGGTATCTGAGGCTGAACCTCGTGAATGAATCAAATGAGGGTTGCGCCTCGACCTCAACACGACAAACGACCCCAAGCTTGCCTTAGATTTGCATCTCGTGTTGCACCCCGATTTTCCAGAATGGAACATCGTGACACAATTTAAAATTTTTACTTCAATGAGTACACAACACAGTAAAAATCACAGGAAATTAAAACTTTTATTACCTCAATAATATTACAGTGTACATTTGTTTACAAAAATTTACATCAAGAATTACATCAAATAAATTGCATTGTACATAAATCAATATATTTCACTTGGACACTCCACACAGCTCGACTCCACTGCTCCCACGATCAGCAGTCCTGCAACTAATCAAACTGTGGGCACGTTAGTTGAATGCAACTGGCGCAATGCTGATGATATCATCGATCTCCAAATCTTCAACAATCAATATTAATGCAGAAATAAAATGTGAAGGTCAAACAAACAGAAGTGTCAGTGTATGTCATGACTTAGAATCTAATACACAAACTCAAATACGCATGATGCTCTTATTATAATGCACACTTGATTGGAAACGTTTGCATCCCATACTACATACTTCCTAGTGAATCTCATGTCCTTCATTTTATAGGGTTCGATCCCTCGCAATGCATACCTACTCTTTGTACGCTTATCCTGTTTTTGACATTTATATAGTGAATGGTAGCGTCCACAGTTTCTTAGGGCTCCTAAAAAATCAAAACCCTCACTCTTTTCCCTCCAATTCCCGACAGGCCAAAACCCTAACCCTAGGTCAAGTAGCAATTTTTTTGGTACATGTCATGTTACATTTACAAGTGTGTGTGTGTGCACATGACTTGTTAGGTCATGTGAATATGGTTTGAGCCCATGTCTAGCTCATGGTGAGCTTAGTTGTGGACTTAAACCAACAATTAAATTTGTGCACCATCATCACATAAATAAATAAATTGTACACACAATTATAGCACACATACAATTAATTCAAGGCAAAAAAATTTAGCTAACTCATGCAATTATATTTACATATAAAATATTATCATACAAATAACTGTTAATTATTTATACATTTCATCTCAATTATGACTAGATACAAGTATCCCTACTCTGGTATCTACCAATGCACATTCGTTGAGTTCCAAAACATGTCGACTAATAATATGTGCCAATACTTACTCAATCAATATTGAGAAAAAATCCATTAATACGTGCAACTCTCAAACATGCACTGATTAATATACAAAATAACTAGGTACTATTTTGCGGGATCTTACATTACTCACTCCTTAGAACAGTTCTGTTCCCAGAACTGCACTAGTGGAGAGGGAACAATACACAATTTATCAACGGTTCAGGAACGCATTTCTTATCAGTGTTCATATTCCTTGAAGTATATTTACACCAGCTTCCTCAGCGACCAGGTAATCCTTGCTGCGAGAAGCACGTCGGTTTGGTCCACTCCCCTACCCAATCGAATCGTTATCCCCCGGACTTCGAGGTAGCTTCACAATGAATTCCATACTAACATTCTTCTGCTTCATCTCTGGAGTAGACAACGGCTGTGGTAGTTCTCCGGGCTTCTGGTCTTAATCTTTTGGTATCTTTTGGTACCTGCAATACCTAGCCACAAAGTTAGCAGTGTCCCGCTTCAGTTCCAGCCCACCAGTAATACTGCTTCACACATCGACACGTCTTCTGGGGGTCGGTGGCCACTCCTTCCTTTGAAAAAGGGTGAAGTCACAAAATGTAGCTTCAGTCTTCTTACCGCTTCTTTGATGCACTTGTTAAATGCTTGGTATGATACTTCCTCCATCTTCGGCACTTCTTCCTCCTTGATGCGAACCTGGTGGTAGCATGACTACATGTCGATCTTGGAGAAAAGCAGCCGCTTCTCGAAGTTGATCAAACAAGTAATGGATACTTGTTTCCTATCGTGACCATGCTTAGCTCATGATACTCGACGCACATCCTTACTTGCCCCTCCTTCTTCCTTGCAAACAAACTAATGCTCCTTAAGGTGAAGCACTAAGCCTAATGATTCCCTCTAGTAGTAGCTCTTTAGTCTGCTCGATGCTTGAATGACTCGACCATCAGGACAAGATCTGGAAAGTTGCTTCCTTGATTTCTGCCAACGGCTTCAGCTTGTGGCATCTGATCCTTGTTGTCCACTCAAGCTCCCTTCATATGGTACATCCTGGCAAATTCCCATATCGACGTTGACGTCACCGTCGCTGGCTCCAATGTCTTCTTCCCGAATCTTGTGTTGCGGGTTCACCTCCATTGACGTCCGGCTGCAGGCTTGCTTCCTTGACATCAGGTTGCAGATTTGCCTCCTCGACATCCAGTTGCAGATTTAGCCTCTCCGACATCCAGTTACAGGTTTTCCTCCATTGACGTCTGGTTGCAAATTTTCCTCCTCGACATCCGGTTGCACCATAATTGTAAGAAAACATACACTGGATTAGTCTAGACATAGGAAAAATTATAAACATAAGTTGAAAGCACAACAATATGATTCATGATCATCCTACTATCCAAACTAAACCCAACTCTAACTGAGGCATCCAAGTCTAATTTCCTACTGTGTTATACTACAATTGAAGTCGGATCTGACACCACTCTATAGCGCCTCGATTTCTGTACACTGAAAACTCGAGACACAACCTAGAATTTTCACTTCAAATGAGTTCATAACATAGAAAAACACAGGAAATTAAAAACTTTTATTGCCACAAATATTATTACAATGTAGAAAATTGTTCAACATAAGAAAAATTTCATCATGAATTACATTGATAATTTACATATTACAATGATCAATAATCTCTACTTGAATGCTCCGCATAGCTCGAGTTCCCAGCTCTACGATTAGCAACCCTGCAACTAACAAACTATGGGTACGTCAGTTGAATGCAATTGACGCAATGCTGATGAAACTAGCTATCCCAAAACCTCAACATCCAATATTTGATGCAAAGAAAATTGTGCAGTCAAACCACAAGTTTTGGTATATGCCATGGCCTAGATTCTAATGCACAACTCAAATGCACACGATGCTCCTACTCTCATGCACACTTGATTTGGAAACGTATGCATCCCATACTACATACTCCCCCAATTAAGCTCACATTCTCCTGATGATAAGGCTCGATCCCTTGCCATGCATCATACTCTTGTGCTCTTCCTATTTCTGACATTTTCAAAAGCTGTTATACGAACATAAAGGCACCCGCCGAAGACATAGATTCTTATTCACAACTTGGAGTCTTACTCTAAGCCCCCTGCCCACATTGAACAACATAGGAATTGAAAGATACATAGAGAGATCATTCACTAACCTCCGCTCCACTCATCTTCCACCAGACCCAGAAATTAACAGTCGAACAATGCCGCCCGTGTCCCTTGGTTAGGTGAGACGGCGCCGCACGTGTTCTCCTGACAAGTAAGCACAACACCCAACTATTGCCTGTCCTTATAACAATAATAATGTGGCTTAGAGCTAGCGTAACCTACCGGTCTTCTTCTCAATTAAAAATTCTTGCTAATAAATCCACTCTCTTCCCCGAAGGGCACAACACAACACTGCCGATGAGTTGGGTACCGTCTAGCCTCTAGAACCATTCACCCATAGATCACAACATTAATCCACTGATTAAAATATCGCTAAACCAAGAGTCTAGTTATCATGGCTGTAGATTATAAATTCTGGAGTTCTAGTTCGGTTCTCTTATCATCACCTACAAACTTCCTAGACAATGCGTCCTAGACTTAGAGACAAAATATCACATACCAGGACATCATACGACACACAACTTATTAGAACTAGTAAGTAGTTAATTCTATAAATACTAGATCGGCTCAACTTATCAACTAGTCTGCCCGATTCTAATGGCCCTTGCTATTACCACTCTGGCCTAATAGGATCAGTTAATCAAATATTGAATTAATAGGCGATTTACTTGCTTCTACACTGTTAGACGTCTAGTGATTCAGGCCCTACAACTTATTAATCCACTTATAAATTCCATCATCAATCAATCTACCATTCTAATTATAGAATTATAACTTAGAATTTATTCATCTATTCCATGTAAGGAAACTAGCCAAATTTATCTATTAGATAAAGTGAACACCTATCACTATATGACTGTTATCTAGTTCCTACTTGTTAAGTAATCTTTTTCTTTTTAGTTAAGATCTAGCCCAACCCAAAATATGGTCTAACTTGGCATCCAACTCAGGCCCAAGAGTTGGCCCAACTCGGCCCAATTCGGGCCCACGAGAACAGCGAGTCGAGCCACCTCGGTCGCCGTTCCGCCTTCTTCGCTTGAAGTTTTGAACATGTCCCCGAACCGCGACAAAGCTCTCCTTGAGTCCCACTAATCTCCAAACTCCTCCATGGTCCTCCCGTCGAGCCGTAGCTCCTAAACAGCGAGTGAAATCCTCCTTGGACAACGAATAAGCCGGAACGCAATAGCAGTCAACCACCAACGCGTTCGAGGCGATATGGGCTCATATTCTACCCAATTAGCCATGTATCATCAATTAGGGCCTAGGGTTCATATTTCAACATTAGTTTACATCAACATAGGGTTCTTATAAGTGATGTTTACCACCTAAACGGGTGCACCAATCGCTCAAGACAGTGAGCGCGATCAGCCAACAACGACAACCCCAAAACAGTGAGTAAATCAACGTTTCAGGTTAGTTTTGGCGATCAAATCGCACATCCAAGTGCCCCCACCTTAACCCAACACTATGGGACTTGATCCACAAGATATCTAAGCAAAAGAAGTGATCTAAAGTCTTAAAAAGTTAAATTTAAAATTCCAAATAACAAGCACGTAAGTTTAAAAACTGCCGTTTAGGAATTCTTGTCGAACCCGTTTTGAGGGTTAAACATAACCCGACAAGTCCCAAACATTCACACAGGATAAAATTCTAGGATAGAGATGCGCTATACCGGTGTTTTGGGCTATAAACACCGCAATAGATCTGTACCCGACAAGTCCCAAACATTCACACAGGATAAAATTCTAGGATAGAGATGCGCTATACCGGTGTTTTGGGCTATAAACACCGCAATAGATCTGTACAAATACCCTAAGTCCCTCTCCACTACTAATTTATTCTCTCTCACACGAACCCTAGCCCAAATCCCTCCCCACTTCTTCGCCGTCGTCCCCCCCTCCCCGGCGCCGTCGTCGTCCCCCGCCCCCCTCGCTGTGCCCTCGTTGCCGTGCCACTCCATTCTCCTTTACAAAAAAACCCAATCATCCCCGTGCCCCCTCGTCATCGTCGTCCCTCGCTTCCCTTCGCCGTGCCCCCATCTCGAGCTCGACGACTCCCTTGCTCTTGGATTCCCGAGCCTGACCTCCCATGATCACCACCATCACCATCATCTTCTCCCCCTTCCACCGAAACCCAACTCAAACTCCATCATCATCATCTCCATCGCTGGCTCTGACCTCCACTCCAACCCGAATCCAGACCCCTACCTCTCATTCTCGAACCCTAACCCCTTTTCTCCATCAATTTCTGGTAATTTTTTGCATCTCTTTAATTCCTGTTTTGGCATTTATCCGATTAGGGTTACCGATTTCGTTTCTTCGCCTTCCATTTTCGAGATGGATTGATTGTTGTTGGTGTTTGTTTTAATGTTGCAGGTAATTTGGGTTTGTTGCTGAGATCTTAACAAACTATGGCCACTCGTAAGTTATGTTCACCTTTATGTTGTTAGCAATCAAGCGCCATAACCTGTAATAATTTCTTACTAATTTGTGTTCCAATGTTCTTTTAATGCTTCTTTAATTGACTTAAAACTTGATCTAGACATCACTTATGTATCTAACCCGGCCTTTGCATTGCATAAATACTGTCATCAAATATTCACTTGCAATATACTCTTTGTTGCTTTCATTGTATAAATGCCCCTCGAAGATATTTCCATAGGACTTCGCCCGTATGTTACTTCCATTTCAATTGATGGAACTTCTTCGACAACACTTATAATTGACAGGTTTGAATACATCCTAAATTTGAATTGTGTGCATTACACATTACAATTAACATGCGAGTATACTCCACTTGTGCTTGAAAAAAGGTCTTTCCTTAATTTTGCCACCAAACATTTTGTAAGATTTAAATGCAGTGCAAAAAACACATTTTGTAAGATTTAAATGCAGTGCAAAAAACTTAGTTATTCTTCCTGAAACCTATGGTTTAGGATTTCTCCACGTATTAGTGATTTTGTGATTCCATAAGTAATAAATTATCAAACTTGTTGAATCAGAAATCTTATATAGTACTTCCATTCTGGGTAGTAGAGACTGTTCATTTCTGGATTAAGTCTATGTAGATTTCAATAACTAATTGTTACTGTATAAGGCAAAGTAAAATAGCATCCATGTTAAATTTCAGATTACTCATTACTGTTATGGTTAAAGATTTAATTGTTTTACTTGTTGAAACCTTTCTAGTGTAACAATGAGTTATCTCTGTCCAACACTTGTGAATTTTAATTTTTTCTCTAGTTAGGCATTTACATACCTTTTTTATTCACTTTCATTATTTTATCTTTTTTGGAGAAAGCTTCCATGAATTGTCGGTGTGATCACTTCCCTTGAAAGAAATTGAGTACATATAAGAAAGAAGCGATTTTCTTATGGCTTGTATAAACTATGTTTGTTCTAATATGTTCTCTACTCTTGATTCTTATGCAGCAAAGAAGTTTCATTATCAAAGCATACTTGGAATAGATATAGATGCAGGTGGGATTACGCATACTTTGGGTTCGTTTTGATTATTTGATTCAATTTGTTGGTTGAACTTAATTTACCTAATTTACTGTGCATGTATATTATGTGGATATATAAATTTTTTGCTTCTCTATACTTATGTTGGTTTGCAACTTAAAGTCTTATTAAGTAAAAAATGCCCTGATCCTATTGATAATATTTTTCTTCTTGGAGTTTAGGAAGATTGGGTGTTCACTATTGGCCTAAATATTTTTTTCTTTTGACTTTGACAGGAACTATTCTGTCTTTTCTTGACTATTTGGGCTTCCTTTATTTTTGAATTAGAAATGTTCACTTGTTATTTATATTCTAGGAAGCTCAAAAGATTCAAAATGAGGAAGTCATGTATGGCATAGCGAAAGCACAAACTTGCACAAAGTTGCCTGAGCCTTGTGCTTTTGGAACAAAAAAGGCAATTGCGGGCTTCATTTTGTATACACCAAACATTGCCCAGTTTAAGTAAACAAATAAAATTACTCTTTAAGTCGAACAGTATTTTAACACAATGTAAACACCTCTTGTAATAGTAGTAAACATATACCAACGGTAATAAAGTTTCTGTTTGGATTTGATATCAATGTTTTTCTCTTGATTTGTTTGTTGGCTGCCATTAGATAGTCTCATATACTTTTTTTTTGCATAAAAGTTTGAAGTATATTTTATTGAATCTGCATGACACAGGAAATTTCTGAAAGATGCTTAACATTTTGTGCTGCTAGATTAGTTCGGTTTATTAGAAAATATCAAAGTTTGATAGAGTTACACAGGTTTAATTGGTAGTGCTAACCGCAACCTGTGGGAATTAGCTGGAGCGGGGAAGAATCCTAAACCACAGGTTTCAGGTGGCAGTGTAGATTGTCTGAAGCAGGAGTTTTCTCAAGGTTCAGATGCAGAATCATGCACCTGTGTAGGCAAAGCTTCTACTTCCCAAAACGAGAGTTATATTGACAGAGTCTCATTTGAAAGAGAAAATTTTGTTGAAAGTATGCAAGGATTCTCAGAGACTTATGACACTATTCTTTGGTAAGTTTTATACTGTCTATTTCATCTGATATAATTTTTTTGTGTTAATCACAAGTATATCCTTAATAGCATTAAGAACATAATTTTTATTGAAATACCTTACTCTTCCTACTCTTCTACTATGGGTTATGCTAAATCATTAATATCTTATGTTGTAGCCTGAGTGTAACAAAATGGATTCATTTGAATTGGGGTGATGATGGATTGATTAGATTGTTTGCAAAGATCTGGAGACTTCTTCGCCCGGTAATTTCGGATTAATATAGGTAAATCTGCATATTGAAATATAATATTAGTGATATAGATAATTTTATTTGTTTTGTTCTTTTAGGGTGGAATCTTTGTGCTCGCCCCTCAACCCTGGTTGTCGTATAAAAAAATCGACTAGTTTATGAGGTAACACTTAATCTCCAGTGCATGACGTTTTCCTTTAGCCTCAACCTAACCGTTCACACATAAATTTTCAGAAAAACTTTTTCATAGTGTGTTTGTTTTGTTTTTTTTTTCCTTCTCTTTTTGAGGAATAAACTCAAGAATAATGTTTTTGAGCTTTCAGCAAAAAATTCCAAAAATCAGATGCAGGAGAAACAAGAAATATGGTTAGGTTCCATTCACTTTGAGGAAACAAATGACATCAATATAATTAATATGAAAGACTTAAAATGGTCTATTAGGGACTAGCAATCATCTAGGTGGCATATTATTATTCGTTTCGGTTTTGTCTTACTGCCGGTTTTATAGTGAAACTAGTTAGTAGACTACAAGTCTTTTAAGTTAACCTGAGTGCCTTTCCTTATAAATAGAACCTTGGAGAGGTGGAAAATCAGTAATATTGTCCCTTCACCATTGAATCACTATAATGTCTTCTGGGGTTAACTTCTCTTGAATTCCTGTGGGGATTTATCTCTTTTGCCCCTTGTTCCTATAATAATTCAACATGGATGTTGTGCAAGTGGATTATATCTAACTTGTGGTTTATACTTACCTGGCGGGCTTATGGCATGACGAGGTCATGTGGACTTGTATCAGTCGAAAATCCTAGAGGAGAGCCTTGCAAAGAAGCATGATTATATTATCTCTAGCATAGATTCTGAAGAGGTTAAGATGGTAGAATGTATTGGGTAAATTACATGGTTCAATGGTTTGAGTTCTAGAGGAAGCTATGCAATTCAGTATTGTATACGTAGTGAAGAAACCAATGTAGAGGAAGCTATGCTATCAGTATTCAAGTATTTAGTTCATGATGCAAATGCAGAGGAAGCTATGCTATCCAATAATTTTTTTATTTAAAAAAATAATTTTTTATTAAAAAAACAATTAATTTTTTATTAAAAAATTAATTATTTTTTTTAAATATTAATTATTTTTTTTAAAAAAATTCATTATTTTTAAAAAAAATTCATTATTTTTTTAAAAAAAAATAATTATTTTTTTAAAAAAATAATTATTTTTTTATAAAAAATAACACCCTCGATGTTTTTGGTCAAAAAAACCGGGATAGGTGTATTTAAAAAAAAATAAATAAATAACATGCCCTGGCGTTTTCGGTCGAAAACACTGGGATAGGTAACTCTTTCCTTCTTTTAATGAACAGACTATACTGGCGTTTCTGTATAAAACGTCGGGATAGATAGGGTCTATAGCGGCGTTTACAAAAAATGCCGGGATAGACCTTATATCTGTTTCGATGCTAGCAATAGTGGTGTTTGTGACGACGTTTTTAGAGACGTCGTTGCATTCTACCCGGCATTTATAAACGCCGGGATAGCCCAAAAAAAAAAACACCCGATTGGCATTGTGTTGTAGTGTAGTTTGCACAAATGAGCTAGAAAATCAACTTTATCAACATATGATTATTATCTATTGATACACATGCTCATCTACAATTCATGACAAGATTTAAAGGTCATTAAACATGCATTTTTAAGTCAATTTAAAGGCCCCAAGTTCATGGTAACTGATATACATCAAAACAGTAAGCTGAGATTTCAACATGCAGTTTTTGTCACTAGTAAAAATCATTATAAATCACATACTTGGAATTTCAAATTCTCAGGTTTACAGAAAGGTCAATGGGTCTACTACAAGTTATTAGTTGGAAGTTTTCGCAAATTATTTCGTTTGTGAGATCAAAATGATCAAGATTTGACATGCATGTAAATTTTCAGAAATAGAACAGTACTGTCAACCAGTTGCAAGTTTTATTTTATTTAAAATAACAAACGATGTCCAAAATTCCTAAATTTTGGTGAACAAGTACTAGACGCATAACAACAGAATATATAAAAGTTTTAGCCAAGTCTACCATGTATTTAGAGAGAGATGATTTCTTGAAGTATGTTTATAAACAGGACATCACAACTTATGCTTTGCTTTTGTTCTTAACCAAACAGTGGTTTCAGATTTTATTAAAATAACATTTATTGACAGAAATTTTGGAATTTGGTGGAGATGTTCTAGACATGCATGAGATTCTGTGATAATAATGCTAACGCAAAATTTCTATTATTTACGGAGTTATGAATTCCAGACCTAAGTCCAAATTCAGGATAAATCAAACCATACATTTCTAATCATTTTATCATGAAATCTACACACAACTATTCATATTCATCCACCTACATCACACATTAGCATGCAAAACCACATCATGAAAATTGTACTCTAATAACATCAAAAGAATAAACACGAGGGTTGGGAACACCCACCTTAGAAATGTCGACAAGAAAAATGTACCCTCCAAGTCAGGCTGCAGTCGAGCCGAGCCAAGCCGAATACCTTCCGGCGCGAGCTCGGCTCGTTTACTAAATGAGCTCAGTATTGAGCTTGAGCTCGGTTCGAGCTGAGCTTTGACCGAGCTTTGACCATATTCGAGCCGAATAGCTCGCGAGCTTAGCCTAAAAAAAAATCAAGCTTGAGCTCGGCTCGTTTACGAAACGAGCTCGGTTCCAACCTCGGTTCGAGCCGAGCTTTGATCGAGCTCGAGCCGAATAGCTCGCGAATAGCTCGATTCGTTTGCAGTCCTACCTCCAAGCTCCAAGCTTCTCCTCGCTTTGGCTCTTTTTTTCCTTGCCTCCTTCTCTTGGCTCCAAATCAGTAGCTTAGGTGGGTGAGGTGAGTTTAGAGTGTAAGAGGGTGTTTGTGAAGTGGAGTATGAAAACAAATGAGCACACTTGAGTCCTAGCCCCCTTAAGTAAAAGCTTGGCTGGCCAAGCCTGGGGAAGAGAGAGAGAGAGAGATTGAGTGTAAGAGTGGAGATGATTTCTTTGGGTTCTCAAACACTCAAGTAGTTTCTTAGGGCTCCTAAAAACCCTACATTCTCTTCATTTAAAAATCAAAACCCTCACTCTTTTCCCTCCAATTCCCAACCGGCAAAAACCCTAACCTTAGGTCAAGTTGCAATTTTTTTTGTACGTGTCATGTTACATTTACCAGTGTGTGTGTACGCACATGACTTGTTAGGTCTTGTGAACAGGGTTTGAGCTCATGTTTAGCTCATGGTGAGCTTAGTTGTGGATATAAACCAACGATTAAATTGGTGCACAATCATCACATAAATAAATAAATTGTACACACAATTATAGCACACATACAATTAATTCATGGCCGAAAATTTTAAAACTCATGCAATTATATTTACATATAAAATATTATCATACAAATATTTTTTAATTATTTATACATTTCATCTTAATTATGATTGAGACAAGTATCCCAACTCCGATTGTACCAATGCACCTTCGTTGAGTTCCAAAACATGTCGAATAATAATGTTTCCATATTTAATCAATATTAAGAAAAATTCATTAATACATGTGACTCTTAAACGTGCACAGATTAATATACAAATAGCTAGATACTATTTTCCGAGATCTTACAGGTAGGTTTTGATCCTCCTGATTTCTGGTGTGGAAGCAACAAATGATGAGTTCTTGTATTTAGTGGAAATATCAGATCTGAGTCGTCGATATGATCTAGTTGAGAGGCTAGTATTTACTAGAATTTGTGGTTCTGTTGGTGGTTGCGTTGGTTTTTGGCTGCCGAAAACCTGCGAAAATCATGACACACCGGGAGTTTTCCCCGCGACATGCCCTTAGATGATCAAGTCAACCACCAGGGATGTAAATCAGGGTTTAGTGGTAAAAGGAAAACTTGCAAAAATCATGAAACAACGGGAGTTTCCCCCGCGACATGCCCTTAGATGATCAAGTCAACCACCAGGGATGTAAATCAGGGTTTAGTGGTAAAAGGTTGATTACATGGTTAAACAGGAGGGGGCCTGTACTTATAGACCCACGTAGAATCAGTTGGGGAAGGATTCCCCAGCTATCTAATCAAAACCTGCAGATTAAGGGATCTGATTGGCTGATTAATCTTCTGATTTTAGGGGATTTGATCACTAAACGTAACTGGATGGTCAGGCTTTCTGATACATGTTAGTGGGTCCATGGCGACTGGTGGGCTGGTCCTGGGCCTGTAGCCATTGTGAGATTACCGTTTTGACCTCTGGAGTCTAGAGATTTGTGCAGGAATTGGGCAGTGTTGATTATCCATGGTTTTCACCTTAATCATAAGCTCCCCATTTCGGAGGTTAGGTTGTAGCAACCTTCGAGGAGTAGATAGCTCACAGGGAAAATTCCATCGGTGTAAAGATCTGTTTATCGCAGCTATATCAGATTCATTTTCCCAGGGGTCTAAAGGTTCGGCTATCGAGGCACGAGACGCGAGGCGGAGGGGCGAGGCATGAAGCAATTTGTGAGTGGCTTGAAGAACCAAGCTGAGGGTCGAGGCACTAGGCGTGAGCATAGTTGCGAAGAAATCCTCGAGTGGCTCAGCGTACCATGTCGAGGATCGAGGCATGAGGCATGAGCCATGTTGCGGGGAAATTCGCGAGTGGCTTGGAGTACCATGCCGAGGGGTGAGGCACGGACATGAGCACAGCTGCAGAGAAATCCGTGAGTGGCTCAGAGTATCATATCGAGGGGTGAGGTACGAGGCACGAGCCTAGTTCTAGAGAAAGTCGTGAGTGTCTCGGAGTACCATGTTGAGGGGTTAGACACGAGACGCGAGTTAAGTTGCAAAGAAATCTGTAAGTGGTTTGGAGTACCATACCAAGGGGAGAGGTACAAGGTGCGAGACATGTTGCGAAGAAATCGACGAGTGGCTCAGGGTATCATGCCGAGGGGTGAGGCACGAGGCACGAGCCTAGTTGCGGGAAAATTCTTGAGTGGCTCAGAGTATCATGCCAAGTGGCGAGGCACGAGGCGTGAGCCAAGTTGAGAAGAAATTCAATCCATGAAATGCTCGGAGTACCATGCCGATCGAAGCGGCATGAGGCGCTGAGAGCGAGGTTGCGAAGAAATTCATGAGTGGCTCGAAGTACAATGCCGAGGGGCAAGGCACGAGGAGCGAGCATAGTTGCAGAGAAATCCATGAGTGGCTCGAAGTACCATGCCGAGGGGCGAGGCACGAGGTACGAGCCAGGTTGCGAAGAAATCCATGAGTCGCACGGAGTACTATACAGAGGTGCGAGGCACGAGGGGCGAGCCAAGTTGTGAAGAAACCCATGAGTGGCTTGAAGTACCATGCCGAGGGGTGAGGTATTAGGTGCGAGCCTAGTTGCGATGAAATCCGTGAGTGGCTCAGAGTACCATTCCGAGGGGTGAGGCACGAGGTTCGGGCCCAGTTGTGAAGAAATCCGCTAGTGTCTTAGAGTACCATGCTGAGGGGGCACGAGGCAAGCCCAGTTGCGATGAAATTCGGGTTCCACGAGTGGGTGAGTGACGATGGATCCAGTACTCACGTGACAGTACAGTTATCAAGGAGCATGTTGCTGCTTATTTCTGTGTGGGAGCAAACAAATATTGTGAATTCTTTTAAAAACAATAGAATGATGATCTTTTTGACTTTCACCGATGTTGACTATTTGCAACTGTTGTTGACCCCTGAATCTAACTCGTTTCATCGTTGGATTTGATCTGGATTTGATGATCACTCCGATTGACCTACACAAGTCTGAGACACCGGGGTTGACCCTGACGACAGACATTCCGACGATCAAGTAAGATCTCAAGAAGAATATGAGAGCTTTTGCTGGAAAAATCATGATTACCTGGTTCTTGTGGAGGTAAGGGGTATTTATAGTCGCTTTGGGGGCCAGTTTCAAGATAATCATTTATCTTTTCTTTCCGTTGATTTTTTTGATTGAATTGGTTATCTTTTCTTTAATGAAGAGGTAAAGAGTGGTTGAGGAGATTGAGTTAAAACTCTTCTCATGATAAGACATGATTTTTGAACTATCTCTTGTGGATAATTGTGAGCGTAAATCATATTTAGATAATATGGACTCGTTTATATTGGGCTGTTATGACAACCTAGTTAGACAGATCCGTTTTGGGTTGTTGGGCTTGAAAGATATCCAATTTTCGTTTAAGGAACTGTTTCTAGTAGAATTTACCGTTTTCCTCCAGAGAGCTTTAAGATTCGTGCCCGAATTGAATGGTCCCAATTTTATTCTATTTTTACCCATATTAGAGCTGTTACATAATTTTGCAGTTATCGAGGAGACGTCACGCGACCAGGGTTATTCAAGAAGTTGTGCTCCCCCTCTCACTTTGTAGTATTACGTTCTCTTTCTTCAGCCGGAGCTTCTCTCTCTAGGACGACTCTCTCTTAGACTGGTAACTAGGTAAAGTGTAATTATCATGTCTAGGGATCAATCGAGTGATTCGGCTTCGTCCTGTGGCCGAGGCGAGTCATCCTGCAGTCTTCATCTCAATTGTCCTCGTCAGCGAATGAGTTCGAGAATTCAAACACCGTTCGTGTTCCTTCTGATGAAAGGTCAGAAGGGGAAAGAGTGGAGGTGGAGAGCTCAAGTTCTGAGGAAGGAGGTTGGAAGCGGGGAAGGTTAGAGCTTGGAGGAGGCGCTAGAGGAGGAGCTCGAAGAAGAGACGGAAGGGAGTCCCAAGGGCCAAGAAAGAGTGGTGCACAGTCAGCCCGAGGAGGCGCTTTAGAAGGAGGTTTGAGATGAAGAGGGGGATAGCTCCGAGGAGGCGCTAGAGGAGGAGGTCGAAGAAGAGGTGGAGGGGAGTTCCAAGGGCCAACTTGGGGCCGCATTCCCCGATAGCGTTGTTGTCATTCCCCCTCCACGTGTTCGTCGACCTCTGAGGAAACAGAAGATTGTCTATCCCTTGGAAACAGAATACGGGCTGATGGAGTATGAGCATGAAGGGGCGTGTTTCGAAGGATTGTTGGCTGGCCCATCGGGATGTGTCCGGATGACTTGGCTGACGTTGTCTGTTTTGGTTTGCAGCGGTCGTCACCGGGAAAACCGAGATAGAAGCGAATACGATGCAAAACACTCTTGTGGCGATCGATCTTTCCACCATTTTGAATACATTCCATATTCCCTGAAAGTTTTAGATGCTTATTCCAAGTGCAGGGATTCATCCGAACCATAACCTCTCAAAGTGGTTTTGCATGTTTCCCCTTGATGCATTCATTTCAGGGTTACGTCTCCCAATGCACCCATTCATTAAGGAGGTTCTGAATTGGGCTGGAGTGAGCTCTATGCAGTACGGCCAAATTCTTGTAAGCAGCTGACCAGCTTTATCTTGCTGTGCAAGAATAAGAATGTGCCACAGAAGCTCAAGTACTTTCGCATGTTCTTGGGACTGAGCTCTTCCTAGGGATATCTGGGACGGTGTTATCTCACTCCCCGCCGCAAGTATCGCTTGGTGCATAATCAATCGGATTCCATCAAAGATTGGAAGATAGCATTTCTACATCTACATTACTGAGCCTTGGGATATCCCCACCATGTGGTCGTATTATATCCTGAAGATGAAGAGCCTGAAGCCCTCATAGTTCTTTTCGGTAGAGGAGGCAAAGTTTAAGAGGTTTCTCTCGGGGGTCAACAACATAGGCTTGGTGAGGGTGATTGAGACGAAGCTGATGGCGTGTGGTCCGAGTCTCTTCATTCCCCGTATGTTCTTAGTTCCTTTTTGTGGTACTCTTCCACCTTGTTTTAATATAGTGTTTTCTTTTTACAACCATGAAGGTGAATGATGCTACCACGACTCAACGGGCCGAACTGGTGGAGAAGAAAACTGCCAAGGAATCCAAGCGGAAGAAGAAGGCGTCAGTTTCGACCCTAGACGTATCTACGAGGGACGTCCGGATAGGATGAAGAGATCGAAGGCTCTTGTCATCCATGCCCCGGTGGAGTCTCTTAGGGCTCAGCCAAGTGAGGGTGCGCTCAAGGCTGCAGAACTGGTTGAGTCTCCGCTTCTCACGTTCCATCCGGTGGTAAAGGCCATCCTTGGCAACAAGGCCGACAAGACTTTTAGGCTCGATTAGGCTATGAAATTGGCCGACTCCATAATGGAGTTGTAACACACTGCAGAATTGAGTAATGACCATTTTACCCTCGTGTGTTACGAACGTGTATTTTGTACCATTACGAGTAATATTCGTAACGTATTTTTATATAAATTTCTTACATAATTTATATTCTGACTATTTACATGTTTCTGTTATGTCAAAAATTCATTTTTATCCTACTTTTAGCCAACTCGAATATTAATTTTAATATGTGTTTTTATGTATATTGTACGTGTTTTTAATACACGTGTTACGTATGTTTAACATTGTTAATAAACACATTCTCCGTATTTCGTATTTTGACTGATTTCGTTCTCTCAAATTAAATTCCAATATTTTTTGCACGTGCATTGCACGTAAATTTTTGTGTGCATTTTAATTTCTAAAGTTTTCTAAAAGTTTTGCACATTTTTCTTCTCATTTTATTTGTCACAATTGCATTATTCTTTTTATAAAAACCCATAGGCCTAAAGTCTCTTTTCAAGGTCATTAGAAATTCATTAAAAAGAAGAACCCCATTAATTTATTCTACTTTAAGTAAATACTTTTAAATCTTAAACTCGTCATGTAACAAACTTATACAACCAAATAAATAATAAATAATTAAGTGAATGAGGGTGTGTGTGCACGTAGAATGCACGTGCGCAAAAGTGCACATGAGGGAAATTGAAGGGGTGGCCGACCATAGGTTGGGAAAAGGAAGAGGTTGGGAGTGGGTGTTCAATGAGAGAGTGTATTTATTTAGGGTAGTGGGGGTTCTTTCATCTACTTATATGACCCTATAAATAGCCCATTCTAATTCATGACCAAATGCACCAAAAATCAAAAGAAACAAAAGAGAAGAAAAGAAAGAGAGGATGCTCGGTTTTCTTGTTTGGAGAAGCTTTTCAAATTTTGCTTGGAGGAGAAGGCTAGCATCTTGTTGGAGCTAGGAGCAACATCCAAGGAGTTTTCTTCCCCTTTTCTTTCTTCAACTAAGGTGGGTGATTCTTGAACTTTCTGAAATGTAGTATGCATGTGTAGAAATATTGATGCATAAAATTGATAATTCATATGAATTGTAGTTAATTTTGTGATGATGTTATTTGGAATATTTGATAATATGAGTTGAAAAGAATTGCATGCTAATTGAAAGATTGTTATGGTGAAAAGTTGAAATGATGTTGTTGGGTGCATGGTAATACATCATGATTTGATTGAATAAATGGGGGATAAATTCATACACAAAGTTAATCTATGTAAAGAAAGAAGTTGTTTTGAGTGTTGTTCGCACTTCAGAAAATCATGTTTAATAAAATAGTTGGAATATAGAACTAAAACTTTTATGGGAGCATTTTGTATATGTCAGGAGCATCCCTTTAAAATTTCATAGGATTTGGAGGTCGTTTACTATTTTAATAAAATCTAAACTTAGGACTAGTTGGCAGTCGACTAGTTGTGGAAAATCTGTACAAGTTTCGGTTTTTGATCGTTTCAACATCGTAAATGAAGTAATTTGAGAAAAATCAAAACTAAGAACTTGTAGAAGACTCATTAAATTCTCTGTAAAGTCTAAGAAATCAAATTTTCACAAAGAATTGAATTTATAATGAATATTTTAAGACTGTATCAGTGTCAGTATTTCAATAATTCGACCATACTGTAGATTTTGAAAAATTCAGGATTATAGATACACTATTTTGGAGAAACTTATAACTAAGAAATTGTAGTAGACTTGTATACCTTTATTTTGATCTAAAGAACCCAAAGTTTCGTGAAGTATATTATTTTCTGTGATTTTTACAAGAAGCATGAACTGCAGTTTTCTGGTTTGAACTTACTGTTTTGCAAATGAATTTAGATGAAATAATTGATGATGATTCTAAGTGTTTTTAACTACAAAGTTACAGTAGAATCTTTTATGAAAATAATGAATCTATCTTTTGAATAGAATTGAGATTTATAATTGAAATATGGATGAGTAGGAAAGGGGTTTTATTGATCAAAATAAACTTTGTATTTGAAATATATTCTTGAAGAATAAATATATGTGAAAATGAGTTTTTAATCAAAGGGACTTTGGTAATGAATTGTTGGTTGTGTGATCAACAATGAAGTGTTTACTTCATAGTTGGGGAATAAGAATAAATTAAAGATCGAATATGATATGAATAAAGGAAAATGAGAACATGAATTATAAGGGTATGCGCACCCCATAATGTTGAACCTGAAAGAAGTTGATTCTAGAGGCTTAGAGAGACCCAGGAATCGGCTAATGTTGAAAATGAATAATTGATTTGAGAAGTGGCCAATATGGGCTGTCGTTCTCGGTATTTTTGAGTAAGACCGGTAGGAGGGTAAGATGGCTCTTGGTAGTATAAATTATTCATGTTTAAACTTAAGGATTATGTAATAAGTGGAGATGTAATAAAACTTGGGCAAACGTAAGTGGATTGTCTCTATATATTCTGACGGTGGACTCCAGAACTATAGATCCAGTTTGACGGTGAACTCCGGGACTGTGGTTGCTTGCGATGGAAACGAGCCTTAATTAAATTCGAGGCTATGATTGATTTGACGGTGGACTCAAGCCTCATGAATAGTCGGGCGGATGGGAGGCCGTTCTCCAGTGTATATGCGTATATCGGGGCTAGAGGGACACTTAGGAATGTTCGTACGACGAGGATTTCCGTATAAGCTTTGACGGTGGACTTCAGGACTGGAATTTATACTCGTGGAATGTTTAAAACTTGATTTGTTACCGTGTAGTTTTTCAAGGCGATGGATTAAATCCTTTAATATGGAGTACGTAGGTACTTGCCCTCGGACCTATGTAGGATGGAGTGCATAGAAGCCGAACAAGTATGCATTAGTGTCATTGCAGTATAATATCAATATTAGGCATTAAATCATATCATACACTGACATGTTTAGGATAGTTACTCTTTACACTTTTATATGCATTCACCGTGTAGTTTTTCATGGTGATGGATTAAGCCCTTTAATATGGAGTACGTAGGTGCTTGTCCTCGGACCTATGTAGGATGGGGTGCATAGAAGCCGAACAAGTATTATTAGTGTCATTGCAGTATAATATCTACATTAGGCATTAAATCATATCATACACTGACATGTTTAGGATAGTCACTCTTTACACTTTTATATGCATTCAAGTGTGATTGTTAAAGTAAGAGAATCGTTATATTACGGCATAGTGGGGATCACTTTTTATAATATTTCGTCAGTTGTAAGCAACTGACATGCCTACAGATTTTCAGTGCAGGGCTTAGATTGGATTGGTAAGGACATAAAGACGGTTGGTGATAAAGAGTATATTCATGATTAAAGCTATTGATATTAGAGTTGTATTTCATGTTATATTTTATTTAACTTCTGCTGTGTAACTCCGTAATAAACATTGTTGTGTAATAAAAAGTTTCAATTTCCTTGTAAAATTGTATGAATTAAAGTAAAAGATTCTGTTGTACTACGAATTACATGTAAATGGAATTCAGGGTGTTACAGGAGTTCCCGATGGCTCTCGAGGTGGTGAACGACATTGCTCCACTGAAGGACAGGAGGGCTCTCACCAAGGAGACTTGTGGTTCGAGCTATCTTAAGTTCGCTCAAGCCTCTGTTATGGTATGGGCTCAGTCTTGATCAATTGTGTCTCCGCCTCCGAAGATTCTAAGTGTTTCACTCTCTTCCTGCAGACCATGCTCCAAGGGGCGAAGGTGAAGAGGCAGTATGAGCATGAGCTCAACTGCGCCATCCAGAGGGCACAATGAAATTAAAAGGAGTACAAGGAGGAGAAGGTCCGTTCTGAGGCCCTTGAGAAGAGGGAGAAGGTCTTGGAAGAGGAACTCATGATGGTGACCTTATACCAGTAACATCTACAGATGGAGAAAGAAGCTTGGGAGGCGGAGCGAGCGAAGCTGAAGGTGGAGCCTGAGAGCACCATGGACATGGTCATTTATGGGCAGGACGCGGGCTATGATCGAGCCCTCGAACATGTCAAGGAGCGCTACCCTGACCTTGATCTCGATGACCTTTCCTTCAAACCAGAGGTCAACAACACCCTTCCGACTCCTGCAGAACTGCATTCGGGTGACAAGGAGATCTCTTCTTTGCCAGCTGAGTTTCAGGACGTCAGGACTGATGTTCCTCAATCTTCTCCTTGGGAGGAGGTGCCCTTTCACCTAAGTAGAAAGTTATCTTAATTTGTCCCATTTTTGTATTGATGTCGAACACGGACTGGCCACCGCCTCTTGTATCTTTTTCTGTCTAATGAGAATTCATTCGATTTTTCGTATCTATCACATTTCGTGTCTTTGTCTGAGCCTTAGGATTTGAATTATTTTGTTGATCAGATCGTGGGGTACGAGCCTCGTTGGAGTGAGTACCAGGAAGAGGTCCGAATCCTCGAGGTCAGTTACGTCAGGCAGAGGATACCCTTGCCTGTCTTCGGAAGGAAGCGAAATATCGGGACGGGGCGTTCGACTACCATATTCGTCGATCGCAAGAGATGGTACATGAGCTTTATCACCTGAAAGAGTCTGTTCCTGATATTAGCTTAGCGCTTGTTCGAACAGGGGGAGATACACTCTGTGGCTCGGCTGGGGAGGGATCCTTAGATTTTTTCCTCAAGCGAATGCTCGTGGAAAGGGACATGGAAATATATCAGCTGAGGGTCAAACTCAGGGAGGTTGTAACACCTCAATTTTTTTTTCCCGTCAATTGTATAGCTCCAAATTCAATTATTTCAATTTCTATACCTCTTTAAACATAAACTAAAATAGTTATATTTCAAATAAAATTTTGGCAGAGTTTCCCTTGAAATTTCTGCCCCGAAACACAAAAGGCTTACGGAATTCTGCCATATATTTCGTTGCTCACAACACAGGCAATATATTCACACTAAGGGGTTTGCCATTTCTGGTGTGAGTATAATTTACTATTCTAGAAAATAAATTACACTGTATAAAGAAAATAGATTGAATTTACAAATATCAAGATAATAGATTCAACCTGAAATCTGAACAATAACAACATTATAAATGTGACAAAATATTGAAGTACTCTTCTACATCTACACTCATCTACATATCCATCGCCACTCTCCCTACCTTGAAATTGTGCATCGGCAGGTAGTTCCCACCATTTTCATAGAAATAGCTGGCGGATAGTTCCTCGGCACAATTCCAATGTGCATCAACTCATTTCATATCGTATTTTACTTTAATAACCCTTCTCATAATACAATTTCTTCATGCTATTTCTATTAACACAGACCTCATTTACTTTTCATTTGCATAATACATTCATATTTTTTTTTACTTCTCATACTCCTTTCCATACCACAATTTGTTTGAGTTATTCAGATTAATTTTTTTATTCCTTCATTACTAATCTCATATGCACCACATCATATTAATGTGTATAGGTAATTCCTTCATTTTACACTCAAATACAAAACACTATATTAATTCACATACAACTCCATTACTTTTCATTCTTAATTCCCTAACACAAATATTCCTCTTTTCATAATTATCTTCACATAATGTCACTACCTCATTTTCTTCATACTTATTTAGCTATGTACTTTATTTACCATTCATTTTCATTTACATACTCATATTCTTTCATACTCATCTTTATTCATATACATTTTCTTTCTCATTCTCATATTACATGACATCACATTCATACAATCAATAATATCACATACATTTTCAAAGCATCCTATTACATGTATTTATTTTATTGCATATCATCACATTCATCCGTTTTCATCGCATCTTATTCATATGCATTCAATCCCATAATATCACATTCATTCATTTCTTATAACACATATCTTTCATCCTGATTTCATCATACAGATTATTTTAATACTCATTCTCATTTTATCATATATTTTGCTTTATAATTCATTTTCATGCCATCATACAACTTAAGTTACTTCTCATTCTTATCGATAATATATCTCATTTTCATTTTCTTTTACATCTCATTTTTTAATTTACTTCACTTTCGATCTTATAAGATAATACTTCGCACTCCAAACATAGTTTGGGCAATATTACACCGCACTCTACAGCTCATAGCTTGGGTAATAATCACCGCACCCCAAGTAGAACTTGGGTAATATCACATCACATTCCAAGTCGATAGCTTGGTTATTATTTTACTTTATTTTCATTTTCATCTTACAATTTATTTTACTTTTTATTTCCAACCCGCAATACCTGCATCATATCAACAACCCGCTAATTCACCCTGGATGTTCTGCCAAGGCAGGTAGTTCCCACCATTTCCATGGAAATAGCGGGCGAGCAGTTCCTCGACACACTTCCCAGATACAACATACTCATATCACATCATATTTTTCTTTAATAACCATTTTCATATTACATCTTCTTAACTATCATTTATATAATGCATAATACATTTTCTTTACTTCTCGTATTCATTCCCATAATACAATTTCTTCATTTTATTATTATTAATTCACTTTATTTACTTTCTCAATCTCATCTTATAATTTAACTTATTTTACTCTTTTTTTTCAACTCATAATACACTTGCTTTAATTTCTCATTCTCTTTTTACTTCATATGCTTACTTTACTACCTCTTTCTCATTTTATTTTACATGCTTTCTTTACTACATTCTCATTTTATCTCACATTTATTCATTTTATTGATTTGTCGATCAGTGAGCTACAATATTCCACTATACTGAAAGTCGACAGCCTAGTAAACACGCGGACCTCTGCCTTCGGGGTCTTACGCGTCCCATGTTACGTTTTCCTCCCACCCAGCCAATGCTAGCGAGGGAAACATGCACCTCAAGTAGAACTTGGGTACTTCCTTCCAGTCGAAGTCGGGAGGGAGAAACTGCACCCCGGATAAACTGGGTACTTCCTCTCAGCCGAAGCCAGCGAGCGAAACACGCACCCTTAGTCCCACTAGGGTACTTTCCCGCGACATCTGTCATCGAGGGAATAATCAGGCCTCAAACCAATAGCTTGGGTGTAACTACCGTTTCCGCTATTTTCATTTTTTCCCTTTTGTAATATTTTATTTGTAATTGAATAAAATACTCTATTTTTCCTAATTGATTATCTTAATCATATTTGTTCCTGAAATTCTTCGTTGTTCTTGATTGAGCTATTCTTGTTGATCCTATTTTCTTTTATTTAATTGTGGGTATTTTTATTTGAATCCTATTGTATTCAAACCCATCTCCTATTGAACCCTAAAGCCTAATTTTAATTGTTCTTGACCCAAAACCACTATTATTGGATTCTAAACCCTTAACCCAATATCCTAATTTTATCCTATAAATACAACTCTTGTGCAAACCCTAAAAATTGCATAATTTGAAATCCTAAGAGCCGCCTATTCTCTCTCCTCTCTGTTTCTCTCTCCGTCTTGATTTTTCGCCCAACTCCAACCCCAAATCCAGATCATCTTCTCTGGCAATCCCCTAGTGCCACCTCACCCCTTCGTCGACCATCCTACTCCCGTCAACTCCAGCACAGCGACCCACCCGAACCCCCCTGCCTTTCCCTGTCCCTCGTCGACCTGCAGCCCCAAATTCCGATGCCCCTCTGCTCTGTCCCCGTCGCGCCGCCGCCTATGATGTCGATGACCCCAGTCGACGTCGAGCCAGTTGACGCCTCCATCCGCAAGTCCCCTTGCCTCTGCTCTTGCTGTGGTTACTGTTGATGCGGTCATTGCTGTCATTTTTGCTGTTAATTGCTGTTGCTCTATTGCACGTAGTATACGCGTGCTATTTTGTGGATTTGTGTTAGTTCGTGGGTTCGTTGCTTCGGGATCCTTATTCCGTTATTCTTGGTATTCAATTTCTCTATTAATAAGTCAATTTTTTTTTTGAATTGAACATCGTATTAAATTCAAGTTTTATTGAAATTCTTGCAAGTACATCCTATTCGTTATCATATCATTGTATTGGTTATCTTTCGTTGGGTCTATTGAGGGTTTACACGAGCTAATCCCAATATTCTTGACATCGTGCCTCTATTGAATCCAAGGATTGAATCTTTCATGTGTTCATATAGAATTGAGAATATAGTTCATATAATTGTCTCACAATTAAATTATTGTAGAACTAATTGCCAGATTGTATGTTTGGTTGATCGATTGGTGTTTGTTGATGATAAATTGATGTATATGTGTGTTGTAATTTTATTTTTCATGTTTTGACACTCATCATGCGAACTAAGAAGTTTATCGACTAATAGAATTGATACCCATAATGTTTTATTAAATTATTTCATGGAAAATAATAAAAACCTGTATATTGCTTGCTGGCTGTGTTGTGTTTGTTATTTTCGACCCAGTAAATAATCTTAAAATGATTAATTTTCTGAATAGGAATTGTAGCCTTATCTTTCTAGTTACCAGAACATCTTGAATTTTTGAATTTCGAGTTGTGTAGCAAAAGTTATACCGGTTTTATTACAACTGTGTTTTTAATTCAGATTCTCTAATTCTTGTACGTTTCATACAGTAAAAATGCTGATCAAATGATAAAATTTTTCTCTGATAATTTTTAGATTGTTAGTGATCATGTTTAGGAGTCTAATAAATATTTTAAATGAATTTATTATTGAGTTTTTTCTGATTCTAAAATTATAACAATATGATATCGAGATTCTGTCTAAACATATAATCTGTAATGAATGATGTGTTTGACCTAGCTACCATTGTCGAATTTTCAACTTTAAATATGCGTTGGATTCGTTGGGAAGTCTTGTTTCTATAATTTCTGACGGATTCAGTTTTTGAGTTCTGAAACAGCGGAAAACTGTATTTTTGTACAGACCACTCTTGCTGTCCAGAATTTCACTTTTCAATTTTTAATAGATTAATTATTCCTATATCGTAGTATTGCATGAATCAAAGTGTGTATGTTGTATTGCATGATCCTAATATATTATTTTTATTGTTTACCATCCTATTGTTTCCCTATTATTACCATCGTTCATCTCTTGTCTCAAATTGCATATTGTATTGTTGCATTAATAAAATGTGTAACAAGTCGGGATTTAAGGGATTGACTTGAGTTGTGAATAATATAGTGACTGTGTCGGCCTGTATTTATCGATTGATTGTGGAGCGTTGATTACGACACCCCAATCTCTCGTGTTTTGTATCAATGTATCGTATCAATGAATCGTATCCATGAATCGTATCAATGTCTCATATCGGTGAATCAGTGAATCACCATAATGTATCGTGCAACAATATTGTATCGTATCAGTGATTATCTTACCGATACATGATCTATAGAATTCACTATTTAAGTCTAAACAGAATTGATTGTATGTATCAAACCTTTGGTATGGAACATATGAGACACAGTAGTACGTGCATTAGTTGAATTAAAAAGATTAATAGTCTTAAGAATTGACACAACATCGACATTGCATATCATTGTTCCTATTGATACCAAATATTGTCTAAGTGTTATTGATGTCATTGAATATTGTTATCGAAAGTCCACTGAAAGCCGAGCAGTGGCTTATCAGGATTGCTCAGCTGTTGGCTGCAACGCGTATAGCAGATGTTGATCGTGTGGATGTTGTGAGCATCCAAATTGTTGATCTTGTTCACATTTGGTGGCAAGCTGAGGCTGAACAATTGGGGCGACCCATCCCCTGGGCCACTTTCACTGAGAGCTTCCTCACGAAGTTCTTCCCTATTGCCACCAGGAATGAGATGGAACGACAGTTTGTTTCTTTAACTCAAGTTTGTCATATAATTTTTAATTATTCTTTTTCATTGTTATTTCATAAAGTATTGACGTTAAACTAAACACTGTCTTGAGTCAGGGAAGTCGGACCGTGGATGAGTATGCTGCAGATTCACCCGACTTTTGCTACCTCTATGGTGGCGAATAACGAAGATAGAGACCGTCGTTTCCTGTTGGGCTTGGATATTGAGATTCAGGATCGTCTTGCCGCCTACTTCGTTCTTATGCTGATATCTTGGATGTTGCAAGAATTCAAAAGCAGACTAGTAAGAAGAAGCGTGCTATTCAGCTTTCTACCCCGCATCCTGTTATTGCTAGGCCTTCAGGAGGGTCTATTATGAGGCCAGTTCAACCCCCTCCTGCTAGGGCACTGCCATACCAACCTGCTGATCAGAGGCCACACTTGGTTTGTTCATACTGTCGGAAGACTGGGCATTTGTGCCAAGATTGCAGGATAGCTAATCGCCTGTGCCTTCTGTGTGGAGGCAATGGTCATATGGTCTCTGATTGTCCTAAGTCCAGGTCCCAGGCACCAGTTGGAGGTTCCGCTCCGCATAGAGCGCTTGTTCGTGGTCAGGGTGGACCATTTCCTCCACAGAGGCAGATCTTTGATCAGAGGAGAACTGCTCCTAGTGGTAATCTTCCTGCGGGTTGTGGTCAGACTTACAATTTGACTATGCAGAATGCTGAGACTGCTTTGGGCATTGTTGTAGGTATATCTTTAGTTGTTTTTCATTTTTTATTTTATTTTGATTCCCTTGGCTTTTTATGATTCTATCCTGTTGCTTATTCATGTTAGCCCACCATTCATATCTGTTTCTTGCATTTTGGGTTCTGCTTGTTGTGTTCTCACTTTGACTTCTTGTTAGACATTATCTTTGTCCATTCTTTTCCTGCTCATGTTCTCTTTGACTATAGTGCTATTCATTCATTTGTTTCTTCCCGCTTCGTCGATCTGCATCACTTGGCTAGCAGCGCTATGCCAGTAGCTTGGAACATTACTACAGCCGGAGGTGTTATCGTGTGTTCTCAAATTTGTGAGCAAAGTTTCTTGGTTATTGGTGACATGGATTTTGTTGCAAATCTGATTGTCATCAGCAATTTTGGAATTGATGTTATTCTGGCAATAGATTTGCCTTGGTGCCACTCATGCTGTGATTGACTACCGAAAGAGGAAGGTGGTGTTCCAAATGCCAGAACGCCAGGAATTTGAATTCTGTGCATGTGAAATGCCGCTTGCTTGTGTGGAGAAGTTGGCTAGTCAAGAAGTTGGAGTTATGGAGAAAGTGTGTGCTGATGATGTTGTCACATCATTGGTTGTGCGGGATTTTTTGAATGTTTTTCCTGAGGAATTGCTGGGATTACCGCCAAATCGTGAAGTGGTGTTCAGTATTGATGTTCAGCTAGGAACAACTCCAATCTCTAAGTATTCCTACAGAATAGCTTATGTTGAGTTGGCTGAGTTGGAGGAGCAGATTCAGGAGTTACTGGATAGAGGTTTTATCAGGGCAAGTGTTTCGCCTTGGGGGCTCCTGCACTGTTCGTAAATAAGAAGGATCACTATTTGTAAATAAGAAGGATGGTAGTCGGAGGTTGTGCATTGACTACCGCGAGCTCAATAATGTCACAGTGAAGAACATGTATCCGTTGCCAAGGATTGATGACCTATTTGATCAATTGGGAGGCGTTTCTGTATTTTCGAAGTTGGATCTTCGTTCTGGTTACCATCAGGTTAAGGTTAAAGCCGAGGTTGTACAGAAGACTGCTTTTCGTACAAGACATGAGCACTACGAATTCTTAGTGATGCTGTTCGGAGTTATTAATGCTTCAGCTGTATTTATGAGCTTGATGAATTGGGTTTTATCTCCCTTTCAAGACAAGTTCATTGTGGTGTTCATTGATGATATTCTTGTCTACTCTCGGAATCGGGATGAGCATGCTGAGCACTTGAAGGTGTTTTGCAAACTTTGAGGGAGAATTAACTGTATGGGAAGCTTAGCAAGTGTGAATTTTGGTTGGATTGTGTGACATTCTTGTGGCATATTATTTCTGGTGATGGAGTTTCTGTCGATCCTTCCAAGATCTCTGCTATTAAGGATTGGCCGACGCCGAAGTCTGTATCGGAAGTTCGGAGTTTTCTTGGTTTGGCTGGTTACTACAGGAAGTTTGTTCGGGATTTCTCGAAGATTGCAAGGCCGTTGACCAAGCTGACTGGGAAGGATCAGAAGTTTGTGTGGGATGAGTCCTGTGAAGAAGCCTTCGTTGAACTGAAGAATCGGTTGACATCAGTACTTTTGTTAACTATACCGGATGGATCAGGAGGTTTCGTAATTCATCGTGATGCTTCAGGTAGAGGTTTGTGCTGTTTTGATGCATCTAGGCAAGGTTGTTGCATATGCATCTAGGCAATTGAGGTCGCATGCGAAGACTTATCCTACACATGATTTAGAGCTTACTGCCGTGATTTTTGCCTTGAAGCTTTGGAGGCATTATTTACTTGGAGACCGAGTGAAGATTTTCACTGACAACAAAAGTCTTAAGTATGTGTTCACTCAGAAGGAGCTGAATATGAGGCAAAGGCGATGGTTAGAATTGATGGCAGATTATGATATCAGTTTGCAGTATCACCCTTGCAAGATTAATTCTGTACCTGATGCTTTGAGTAGGAGACTTGTTGCTATGGTTCTTACTGAGCAGAAAGAGTTTGTGGAAGCTATGAGATTGTTAGATTTGAATGTGGTATTGCCTAGTTCTGAGCAGAGTTGTATGGTGCTTCAGTTACAGTCGTCTTTGGTGGATCAAATTAAGGAGGCACAGTCTGGTGATGTGCAGTTGCAGTAGTTTTGAGCTGAAGTTGAAACAGGTTCGAGGACCGATGTGGTGATTCATGAGGATGGATCTCTCCGCTTTGAAACCCGTCTATGTGTTCCGAAGGGGGAAGTCCGGCAGAAGTTACTTGAAGAAGCTCATTTCTCGTCATACTCTATTCATCCCGGTAGTACAAAGATGTATCGGGATTTGAAGTTGCATTTCTGGTGGCATGGGATGAAGACAAAGATGTATCGAGATTTGAAGTTGCATTTCTGGTGGCATGGTATGAAGAGGGCTGTTGCAAGATTTGTTTCCCGGTGTTTGATCTATCAGCAAGTGAAAGCAGAACATCAGAGAACTGCTGGACTTCTTCAACCGCTTCCTATTTCGGAGTTGAAGTGAAAGAATATCAGTATGAATTTTGTGACTGCCTTGCCTAGAAGTCCCACGGGTCACAATGCCATCCGGGTAATTGTGGATTGCTTGACGAAGAGTGCCTATTTCATTCATTTCAGAGTTAGTCAATCTACAGAGAGCCTTGCAGAGAGGTATATGCATGAGATTGTGAGATTGCATGGTATTCCTGTTAGTATTATATCAGATAGAGATACGAAATTCAGATCTCAATTTTGGGGCAGTCTTCAGAATAGTCTTGAAAGTAAGCTGAAGTTCAGTACTGCATTCCATCCACAGATAGATGGAAAATCAGAGCGGACTATTCAGACATTGGAGGATATGTTGAGGTCCTGTGTGCTTCAGTTTGGAGGATCTTGGGAAGATCATTTACACTTGGTGGAGTTTTCATACAACAATAGCTACCAAGATAGTCTTCAGGCAGCTCCATATGAAATCTTGTATGGTCGGAAGTGTAGATCACCAGTGTGCTGGGATGACATTGGTGAGAGAAAGATTTTGGGGCCATTGTTGATCACGGAGACTGTTGATGTAATGGCCCATATCAGGAAGCATTTGCAAGCCGTACAGGACAGGCAGAGGAAATGAGCAGATATGCACAGGAAACCGTTAGAGTTCGAAATGGGTGATCATGTGTTCCTCAAGGTCTCTCCATGGAAAGGTGTGATTCGGTTTGGTGGTGGGGGCAAGTTAATCCCTAGATTCATTGGTTCGTTCGATGTTGTGGAGCGAGTAGGAAAAATGGCCTATAGACTTGCGTTGCCGCCGGATTTGTCTGGAGTGCATGACGTCTTCTATGTTTCCCAGTTCAGGAAGTATGTCAGGGATGATAGTCATGTTATTGACTATTCGTAGTTAGGGGTGTAAAATGAACAGGACGGTCCGTCGTCTGTCTGAGTTCGGCTCGAGAAATGGTCCGGACCGTCCGAACTGTTATACGAACCGATCCTGAACAAATTATTCGGTCCGATTTTTTACCGAGCTCGAGACGGACATAAGTCCGTCCGAATATTATTGCGGTCCGATGCTTTACCGAACCGAGTCCGGACTATAAAAGTTTTGTCCGACCTAGACCGAGCTGGACATAAGCCCATCTGAGTAGAATTTCGGTCCGAGCTTAAACTTATGGCTGTTCGATCTTGTCAGGTCCGATTTACAGCCTTATTCGGAGTTGTCGGTTCGGCCAGATTTATCTTCTGAGATTCATCCAGTGTCGATTGTGGATCGACGGGAGAAGATTTGAAGAATAAGGTTATTAAGTTGGTTCGTGTTTCTTGGAATCCTCACTCGCCTGGTGAGTCGACGTGGGAGCTTGAAGATGTGATTTGGAAGAAGTTTTCCCATCTTTTTAAGTAGTTCTTGTTCTTTTCTATTATTCGAGGTTACCCTACTATCACTTGCTTAAATTTCGAGGACGAAATTTTATTGTAAGTTGGGTAGGATTGTAACTACCGTTTCTGCTATTTTCAATTTTCCCTTTTTGAAATATTTTATTTGTAATTGAATAAAATACTATATTTTTCCTTCTTGACTATCTTAATTAAATTTGTTCATAAAATTCTTCGTTCTTCTTATTTGAGCTATTTTTATTGATCCTATTATTTTTTATTTAATTGTGGGTATTTTTATTTGAACTATTGTAAACCCATCTCATATTGAATCCTAAAGCCCAATTTCAATTGTTCTTGACCCAAAATCACTATTATTGGATCATAAACACTTAACCCAATATCCTAATTGTATCCTATAAATACAATTCTTGTGCAAACCCTAAAAATTGCACAATTTTGAAACTCTAAGAGCCGCCTATTTTCTCTCCCCGTCTTGATTTCCCGCCCATCTCCAAACCCAACTCCCGATCATCTTCTTCGGCAATACCCCAGTGCCACCTCACCCCTTATTTGACCACCCTACTCCCGTCAACGCCAGCACAGCAACCCACCCGAACCCCCTGCCTTTCCCTGTCCCTCGTCGACCTGCAGACCCAAATCCCGAGCCCCTGTGCTCTGTCCCCGTCGCGCTGCCGCCTGCGATGCCGATGACCCCAGTCGACGTTGAACCAGTCGACGCCGTCGTCTGCCAGTCCCCTTTCCTCTGCTCTTGCTGTGGTTACTGTTGCTGCGGCCATTGCTTTCTCTTTTGCTGTTAATTGTTGTTGCTTTATTGCACGTAGTATACACATGCTATTTTGTGGATTTGTGTTAGTTCGTGGGTTCGTTGCGTCGGGATCCTTATCTCGTTATTCTTGGTATTCAATTTCACCATCAATAAGGCAAAGTACTTTTCCCCTTGAATTGAACATCGTATCAAACTCAAGTTTTATTGAAATTCTTGCAAGTAGATCCTATTCGTTGTCATATCGTTGTATTAGTTTTTTTTCGTTGGATCTATTGAGGGTTTATACGAGCTAACCCCAATATTCTTGACATCGTGCCTCCATTGACTCCAAAGATTGAATCTTTCATGTGTTCATATAGAATTGAGAATAGGGTTATCATATAATTGTCTCACAATTAATTTATTGTAGAACTAATTGCTAGGTTGTATGTTTGGGTGATCGATTGGTGTTTGTTGATGATAAATTGATGTATGTGTGTGTTCTAATTTTATTTATCATGTTTCGACACTAATCATGCGAACCACGAAGTTTATCGACTAATAGAATTGATACCCATAATGTTTTATTAAATTATTTGATGGAAAATACTAAAAACCTGTATATTGCTTGCTGGCTGTGTTTTGTTTGTTTTTTTTTTGACCCAGTGAATGATCCTAAAATGAATAAATTTCTGAATAATTATTGTAGCCTTATCTTTTTAGTTTTGAGTGCATCTTGAATTTTTTAATTCTGAATTGTGTAGCAAAAGTTATGCCCGTTTTACTACAGCTGTGTTTTTAATTCCAGATTCTCTGATTCTTGTACTTTTCATGTTTAAACAGTAAAAAGGCCGATCAAATGATAAAATTTTGTTCTGATAATTTCCAGATTTGTAGTGATCATGTTTAGGAGTCTAATAAATATTTTTAATGAATTTATTATTTAGTTTTTGCTGTTTCTAAACTTATAACAACATGATATCGAGATTCTGCCTGAACATATTATCTGTAATGAATGATGTGTTTGACCTAGCCACTGTTCTCAGATTTTCAACTTTAAATATGTGTTGGATTCGTTGGGAAGTCTAGTTTCTATAATTTCTGACGGATTCAGTTTTCGAGTTCTGAAACATCCGAAAACTAAATTTTTGTACAGACCACTCTTGCTATCCAAAATTTTACTTTTTAATTTTTAATAGATTAATTATTTCTATATCGTAGTATTGCATGAATCGAAGTGTGTATGTTTTATTGCATGATACTAATGAATTATTTTCATTGTTTACCATCCTATTGTTTCCTTATTGTTACCATCGTTCATCTCATGTCTCAAATTGCATATTGTATTATTGTATTAATAAAATAATTAACAAGCCGGGGTTTAAGGGATTGACTTGAGTAGTGAATAATATAGTGACTGTGTCGGCTAGTGTTTATCGATTGATTGTGGAGCGCTGACTACGGCACCCCAATCTCTCGTGTATCGATTGATTGTGGAGCGCTGACTACGGTATCAATGAATCGTATCTATGAATCGTATCAATGAATCGTATCTATGAATCGTATCAATGTATCGTTTCGGTGAATCAATGAATCATCGTAATATATCGTGCAACAATATTGTATTGTATCAGTGATTATCGTACCGACACATGATCTATAGATATCATCACTTAAGTCTAAACGAAATTGATTGTATGCATTAAACCTGTGGTATGGAATATATGAAACACAGTAGTACGTGCATTAGTTAGGATTAAAATGATTAATAGACTTGAGAATTAACACAACATCGACATTGCATATCATTGTTTCTATTGATACCAAATATTGTCTAAGTGTTATTGATGCTATTGAATATTGTTATCGAATATTGAACCATTGTTTATAATCATTGCATCGATTATCATGATATTGATTATTGTTATTGTCCCATGTGATTGATTCCTATTGATCCATTGAATTCATCGTTATACTGTTATTCCATTGTTCCTTGTTTTTTCTACTTGCTGTCCATGACTTTCTCCAAGGACAATTTTTCTCTTTTTTTTAGATAAAGTGTTCACAGGTAATGAAGTAAAATTGTCTGCTGGGATTGGAGAACAAAGATTCTGAAGATCTTAATGTTTTTAATTGCTTATTGTTTTATCAAACTTAATGTATTGAGACTTATTTTTTATCTGTGATTGGATTATTATTGTATTGTGCTTATGACCCGAATTTTATTATTGTTTGCAGACGTTGGTTTATTGTATTTGGATATTTCATATTGTTTCATTCCAAGTATTATTGTTCATGTTATTATTATTATTGTCTACGCAATTATTCTGTATTTATTATATTGTTGAGTTGATTGAAGAAACAACTTATGGATGACGTTAGTCATTTGCTGGGCCAATGTTATGTACCCGTATTTCGTATTTTGGGAAGCGGGGCATGACATTGGGCTATGAAAACACGCGCCCCAAACATAGTTTGGGTAATAACCACACCCCCCAAAGCCGGTTCTTGGGTATTAGGAGGTCTAGCCCAAATTCTCAGGATTTCTGTAAGTATTGGTCAACAAAATTTATTTATTAATATCATTTTTCATTTCATCTTTTTATATCATTTTATCATCGTATCGCATTTCATCTTTTATTTTAATAAATTGCCACATCTCCAACATTTACCATGAGAATTAATATCTCATTTTATTAACACACAACGTCTCATCTTTTATCTGAACTTATTAGCACATATACAATGTTCACCATCTCATTTATCTTTTCAATGTATTACATATATGCAATATCACGGTATTGAACATATAAAATCTTCACATCATATTATTGCATATCACAAATGAACTATTTTATTTATTTTATCATCACATCACACATTATGAGTATACCATACTATTTATTACCTCATTATCACATATTTGTATACACCCGGTTATCTAGTTTATCAGATTATTACACCACATTATTTATATCATGAATGCGCTCAATGATTTATTTTGTCACATTATAATATATTATGAATAAGCCAAATTAAGTGGATGATTATATCATATTATCGCCCATTAGTTTCATTTAACACATCCCTATATTATACATACACTTACTCGTTAATTTCATCGATTATGATCCCTCAATTCATTATCACCTATATATATCACACACATACACCAAATAGGTCAATACATTATAACACCATATATATATATGTCTTTTTCATCGGGTTATATACCCAAAATTTATAACTGAATCAATACATATAGCTATTGTTCATTATATAAACAGCATATCACATATATATAGCCCAAAATTATACATCTACAACATATTCCATCTAATTTATATACTACAATACCTTAACGCATCGTATTATCCTAAATATCATGCTTCATATATCCAAATTCGTTACTATGTCAAAATCTCACAAAAACTCATGTAGCTCTTTAAAAATCCGAGTTTGACTTTTTAAATTAAATTTGGCCATAATTAATACTATATAGGTCGGAAAACCCCAAATTTCTATAACATAAAGAATACATAGTTGTATCGTACTCACTTGATATCCCGCGAAGACTAGAAGCACCACCTCTCCATCACGCATCTGAAGTCGCTAATATCTCCTATTATCAAATTTCAAAGTCAATTAGGGCTCAAACATCCAAACCAGTTATGGGTAAAAATAATATTAACCATAATGTCACTCAGGCGTTTTATTGAACGCGTTTTATTGAACGCCTGACATGCACGCATGCGAAGCACGTATTATTCAAGTTCCTACAGGATTTTTATCTTTATAAAATTACTAAATTCACCCCCAAATTATTCTAATGGCTCAACCACAATTTTTACTACCATGCAGGGGATAATTTTTATATATTTACTTCCATTTTTATAAACCAAAAACTCTAATTTATATGCAACATGCAAAATCTCCAATAATTTACTAATTTCTTGCCTCCATGATATCCAACACCGTCCTAATCTCCCTACTACCATAATTCTAATCAATGGAAGTTTTTTTTTTTTTTTTTTTTTTTTTTTTTTTTTTGAAGAAAAGGTGGAGTCTGGCCACCCTGTTTCATTAATAAGCGATTAATAATACAAACTCAGAGTACTGAGCTCACTACAAAACCAACAGAATAAAAGTACATAAACTCCACCCCAAACATGGGGGGCGGGACAAAAGCAACACAGAGTAGCCGCAAAGAAATACATCATAAACTCTCCAACAAACCCTGGGGTGGTGGGTACCTATGATCAGAGACGGCAGTGCTGGCTATCAATCGATCGTCGGACCGATCTCGATTTTCTCATCATCAAACTCCTGGACCTGAAAAACGCTCGCAATCCTCCCCCTGGGGCTTGTTGTGGCCACATTAGCCCAAAATGAAATAAAATGCATAATTTGAGTAAAATTGCCAGAAATACTATTGCAAGTTCTATGAAAGTAGAGAATATTTCTGTCTGGCCAAAGAACCCAGGTCGTTGTGGCGATAGCAATATACCACGCTTCTATCATAGAACCCCTTTCTGACGCGAACTTAGGGCCTACCCACAGATCCTCGTATACACTAGGATAATGAGTTGTCCCTAGGGCGCTGAGTACCTCTACGAGTACCGCTTTGCTCCTAGGACACTGCAGCAAAAGATGATCTCTAGTCTTCAGGATAGCATCGCAGAACTCGCATTGAGAATCCACACTCGGTTAGCGCTTAGCTAGGTTTTCCCTAGTCAGGATCGCATCATTCAGTACCAACCATAAGAAAACTTTGATTTTTAGCGGGGCTTTCGTTCTCTAGATAACGGCTGACCATTTAGGAATACATCCCCTAAAATGGATGGGGTTGTACATGAAGTGAACCGTGAACTTGCCGTTCTTCTCCAATCCCTAGAATTTCTTATCTGGACCTTGTGAGCAACCAATTCCTGAATTGGTGATGCAGGTCTAAAGTTCCGTTAGTCTAAGCTTAGAGTCTAGGTCAAGCGAATATTTGAAGGGTGGCTTCCAGGTGCCTCTTTTTTAGGCTGCGGCCACCGTGCAGTGTGAGTGTGACGTTTGCTCATATAAGTCGGGGAATAGAGATCGGAGTGTATGATCAGCATACCACTTATCCCACCAAAATCTGGTGAGTCTGCCGTTACCGATAACAGACTTCACACCGCTATTGAAGGGTTCATAGGCCTTAGTGATGCATTTTCGGAACCAGGAAACTCGGGGCCTATCCTGAAGCCTAGATTTCTTGTTCCATTCCCATGCATGTATCCTTGAACAAATTGTTGCCATCCTTCTCCATTAGGGTGAAACACTTTCCACCACCATTTGCTCAGTAGCGCAAGATTCATATCTCGAAAATCGATAATACCTGGGCCACCATGTATCTTTTTCATGCATGTCTTCTCCCATCTGATGAGGTGATATCCTTCTTGGTCTGGATCTGCCCCTTTTCATAAGAAGCGTTTCCGAGTCCGGTCAATTCTCTGGATTACCCATCAAGGCATTTCAAAGAAGGAAAGATAATAGGTAGGTAGATTTGAGAAGACAGCATTAATGAGTGTGACTCTCCCTCCCAAAGATAGAGCTTTGCCTTTCCAACCTGCTAGTCGTTTCTCCACCCGGTCAATAATGGGTAGCCAATCTGCCTTTTTGAGCTTTCCGGGTCTTAGTGGCAATCCTAGGTACTGAATGGAAAAACTCTCGGTGGAGCAATTAAGGACTGTGGCATGCTCAAGAGCCTCTTCCGGTGTCAGAGCAATGAGAATGAGAACACTTTTGTGGAAGTTAACCCTAAGGGTAGACCAAGCTTCAAAACAGTACAGAATGCCTTTGAAGACGGTAGTCTCCCTAGGTTGCCATTGCCAAATAGTAGAGTATCGTCTGCATACTGGAGTATAGAGCACCCTTGGCGATTGTTGCCCTTGGCCACTGGTACGATCCACCCTGCTCTACTGTACTTGGTCATCATGGATCGGAGTACGTCTACCACGATGGTGAAGAGAAGGGGTGAGAGCGGGTCACCTTGTCTGAGTCCCCGTCTGCAGGGGAATGGGTGTCCTGACATCCCATTAACCAATATAGCCGTTCTGCTAGTGGTAAGACATGTGTGAATCCATCTGATCCATCTCACCCCAAAACCTCTCCCCAACAAGTGCTTCCAATAAACAGTTCCATTCAACGGAGTCATAGGCTTTCTCGAAGTCCAGCTTCAGGAGGTAGGTCTTAGAATTCGATGTGTGACATTGATGGATAGTTTTCTCAGCCATTGCTATACTATCTTGAATATATCGTCCCTTGATGAATCCCGTCTGGTCTTGACTAATGAGGCCATCCATTACATTTCTCAGTCTGTTGGCAAGAGTCTTGGTAATGATCTTTACAGAGCAGTTTAGGAGGCTAATAGGACGGAAGTCTCTGACTCGCCGGGAGTCTTTTTTCTTAGGAATTAGCACAATCTTCACGGAGTTGAATCTCTCTAGTTTGAGTTTATGCTCGTAAAAGTCTGCGAACACCTTCATTAGGTCACCTTTGATCTCTTCCCAGAATATCTGATAAAAAAAACTATTGGAAAACCATCTGGACCTGGAGCTTTATCTTTTTCCAGTTGTTGGGCAGCTTCCCAGACCTCCTTCTCAGTGAAGGGTGTTTCGAGGGACTGCAGCCTAGACTCGGAGTAGCTTGTCTGGTCTTGCCAGAAATCGTGTTGGAGAGGGACTCTCACTTCAGCTTTGTGCCCAAAGAGGCGTTTGAAGTGGGACTGGAAAGCCAGTTTAATAGCACCATCTCCTTGTACCATTTCGGAATCCGAGTGGATCGAGTGAATGAGGTTGGACCTACATCGGGCACTGGCAACTCGGTGGAAGAATGTAGTGTTCGCGTCTCCCTCTTTGAGCCACGAAATTCTGGACTGTTGTTGTCACTTGATTTCCTCAAGCCGATAGAGTTGGTCAATTTCCTGTCTAAGTTGGAGTAATCGATTCCGCTCTTCCTGAAGCAGGTCCCTAGTTTCTTCAGTTTTCTCCAGTTCCTCAATACCTTTAAGAAGTGATTCCTTTGCTTACCAAATCAGCGCAAATCAGTAGTGTCTAACCTTTAATGGTTCCATTTTCTGAGCTTACCCCTGAGTCTTCTAATTTTTTCATACCAAACTGCGGTCGCCTCACAGCCCGTGGTCGGGCAAGAACAACTCTCGTTGACCATGTGGTAGAAGCCTTGGATCTCTAACCATGCTTTCCCAAACCGAACCTTTGAAGGTTTCCTGGGCTGATCTTCCCCGGAGGATAAGAAAATAGGCACATGATCTGAGGTTGGTTGGGGGAGTGATTTAGCCGAGGCTAAAGGGAATTTGGTCTCCTAGTCCGTGGAGACCAAGATCCTATCTAGCTTAGCTAGAATGGGCACCGCTTGCATGTTTGACCAGGTGAAATGCCTATCAGAGACGGGGATATCAACCAAATCCAGGTCCGTGTTGACCTCATTAAATGCTTCCCTGTCGTGGTCACTGGAGCCTCTGCCTCTGTGTTCTGAGGTGAATTTGGTGATGTTGAAGTCACCCGCCACCACCCACGGGTGTGGCCAATGTGCTTTAACCGCTTTAAGTTCCATTCAGAATGCCATTCTAGAGGCAGATGTGTGTGGTCCATAGACCACCGTAATCGATTGAGTCCACTGGTTGAATTTTCGTTGGAGCAATACTGACAGAGAAAATTGCTGGTGGAGCTCGTCTAGACAGCAATAGTAGTCGGGGTTAAAACTTAGAGCGATGTCCCCAGACGCCTCAACAGATGGGGACATTCCCCATTCGGAGACTCGATTTTCCCCCAATCTACTAAGTCTATGCATGTGTGATAGCTTGGTCTCTTGGTGGCCTACAATGCTAGCCTTTGACCTGGCTATGACTTCCTTAACCATTTCGTGTTTGCCCCGCCTACCGAGGCCTCTAACATTCCTGAATAGAGCCTCCATTAACTACTAGTAGGGGGGTCGTGACTCGTATTGAGCGTCGAGTTCAAAAGAAGGTTGAGCCTATTAGTCTCCCATCCTCTAATTTTGTTAAGGAGGAAGGCGTTCCTATCAGTATCGGTAACTGCAAGACCACATGTATTGGCTAGACTAAAAATATCATTATCAGTCATGAAATTAAAAATAGAAGCTAAGAAGGAAAGCGTACCTCCGTCGCTAGTCCTAGAGGATTTAGCGGCTGTCGCGATCTCCAGATAATCGTCAAGGGACTCCTCGTTATTCCTCTTGGCCACCTTCTGAACTCTAAAGCCTGTGTCTGATGGGCCCTGGCTCGGTGCCGTCAGTTGGGATGATGGGTAGGTGGAGGGAACAAACTCAGGGAAAATAGTGTGGAAGTCCACATCAAAATCAAAATCCTCTGACTCCACAGACTCCTCCTCAGAATATACAAAATCATCTTCAAGATTCAGCCTGTCTTCACAATCGTCTTCATCAAAGTAGTGTGCCAGCTGAGTTAAGGGCTCTTCCGTAGCGGATCCCTCGATGGGCCCAGTACATGTCGTCACTTCCTGCCGAAAATTTTGCTCTCTTGTAGTGGACCCCTCGACGGGCCCACTACTTGCCAAAATCTGTTGTTCTTTTTGCAATTTCGCTTCAATAGGCCCCTCTTTTGGCCCAAATGCAATAACCTGCTCAATGGGCCCCTCACTGCAGAGGCTCATATTAAGGCCTCCGACTTTCCAAACTCCATCTATAACATTCTTCTTCATGGGCTTGGGCTCATTCCGAGTTTCCTGCGCTTTCAATTTGCGCCGTGCCTGTGGAGTACCATAGGCTATATTCTGCCTTAGGTGTAGCAGGACGTTTTCTCTGACCCCTTCGCCACCTGGCTCCTTCTGAGTGGCGTGCGATGCGGTCGAGGCCTCGAGAACATTGATCGAGGTGTTGAAAGTTACTTTCGATGCAAGAGGCTCTTCACATATCGATGCTTCTTTGTCTTTAACGCCGATCTCCTTTCTAAAATCATGCTTCCTCTTTTCCTGTGAAGCAAGCCCTCTGTTTGTTTCGTTCTCTATTGGGACCTCCTCCCTTCCTACGAGCAGCTATTTGCTCGTCGTCTTCCCTAAAATACTACCTGCCCTTTCCTGCTCTTGTCACAAAGCACTGACTTTTTTCCCTTTTGATGTCCTATTTTGCTTTGGGTCTAGGTCCCTGGTCAAAAGCGCCGCTTTGCTCGTCGTCTTCCCCTTACAGATACAATCCTTTACCAACTCTTGCCCCAAAGCTAGTACCTTTTTTCCTTTTGGAGAGGTACTTTGCATGCCGAGACAGGGTGGGTTTTTTCCATTTCTAGGGCCTGAATGCTCTGGAACCCCTCTCTGCTCCACTCTTCGCATCTCCTCACCAACTTGCAGGGGTTGGTTACCAGTTTGGGAAACCTGTTGCTCCCCTCCCCCTTTTTCCTGTCTTGCCTTTGATCCTGTGAAATTAACCAAATCTGGACATGGACCTCGCTCTTCCTTCCTTCTGCCATCCTGGCCGTTGGATCCCTTGGTCAAGCTTCGTTCTCGACCAACGGAGTCCGGCCTTGAGACTTGGCGATCTGATCCCTCCATCGTCGGCTCCCGGTGAACCTCCATCCCTATAGCCGCCTTGATCAGTTCTCAGTGAGCACGCTCCACTTTATGGGTCCCGTCTATGGTAAGATCCCACTCCGGTGAGGCAACCTATTTGTAGGAGCGGCCATCTCTAAGAGAGGGGGGGTGTGGGGGACGTGATGGATAGGAGCTCCGTTTCGATCTTTGCGTGCTTGTCGAGCACGAACAGGATGAGGTAGAACTCCTCATAGGAGAAAACTTTGGCAAAACGTGGCATTAAGGAGATGTCACCGCTCCTGATCGGTATCCTAGCCGATACGAACTCCGAACGGCGAATCGTCTTCTTGTCAATATCCTCCACCGAACCGAAGTCGGAGACTATCTCTTGCAAAGCCTCCTTCTTCCAGAATTGTAGTGGTACGTTATGTATCCATATCCAAAATCTGTCGCCCTATGGCCGCTCTGCACCAAAACTCGGTGACCATGCTCTAAACTCCATCTTGAAGTGCCCAAAGTCCACCGTTGCCATTCCGGTTACCTCAACCATCTTTTCTGGCAAAGGGAACGATATCAAAAATTGGAGGTGACACATTTTCTTAACTACCCAATCTTTGTGAGCCCTCATAGGCAACTTAGCGTTAAGTGCTTGGAGAAGATGGGTCTCCGAAAGGCATCTTGATCTTACTTGTGCCACTGCGCACCACTGGCGTAACCATTTTTCTTCATTCTTGATAGTGGCAAGGCTGTTTGCTAGTCTGATCGTAGCTGGGTTGTTAGGCGATCTGTCCCTGCACACCTGCCGCTCGTTGTCGTTGTTGGAGTTGATGACGTTCGTGCAGGTGTAAGACATGTGACCCCACTTCATACATCTCAGGCACCGAACCTCTTTCTGAACATGTCCCAAGTCTCCACAGTTGAAGCACGGGACCGATTTGCGCTTTCCTTTTCTTTGTTTTTTTCTGTTATCCTGAAGAGTTGGTGTTGGAGAGTTGGGTATTCTTTTTTCTTTTCGGGTTACTTCTTGCCACCTCTCCGACGAATCCCCAATCGGAGTCTGCTCCTCACCCTCTTTAGACTCATCGTTTGGACCCCCCTGTTGGGCCCATACAATGATAGACTTGAGTGGGTCGAGGACCACATCCTTTGGTGGTGATTGGTGGTGGTTGTGTGAAGAAGAGGCAGTTGGAGGATTGTGGAGTTGAGTGTTGGGTTTCATTGGGGGTAAGGTAGTATTTGGAGGATTGTGGTGGCGCGTGGGGGATCTCGGTTGTGGAGGGGTTGAGTGGTGATGGTTGTCATGGCTTTGGTATCTAGAATGTTGATGGTGATCTCTGTAAAGGTGGAGATGGTGAGTTTCACTACGGTAGGTCCTTTCTCTGGTATAGCTTTTGAGTTGGCGATATTCATGCTCATTGTGATTGCTTAGTCTGTGAATGTACATGTGTTGCATTGCTGGTTGGTATCGACGTTCATACAGTGATCTCTGAGCGTGACGCTGGATCGGGGGGGGGGGGGGTTCCTTTACGCCCGTAGTGGCTAGTAGGTGGACCCCCTGTATGGGCCCGTCCCCTCGAGATCAGCTCCTCATAATGGCGATCATTATCGTTGCCCCCCCGGCTGCCGCCGCCGATGATGTGCACTTCGGTGTGCCTGCGGTGGGGTGAGCGCATGACTAAGCCTAGGGGCTCTCCCTCAGGGGGGATATTCAGCAGGTAGGGTTAGAAGTCGGGAGGGATGGTGCAGTCGCTGGAGTGATTGAGGTCCGTGGATGAGGTGGAGGAGGTGGAGGGGGGGGGGGGAGGGGAGCATCAGGGGTTGTGGGGGGAGGGGTAGGGAGGGTTGTAGTGTGGTGGACCCTCTCATTGGGCCCGTGCCCACTCAACTCCTACTCCGAGAGCATGGGGGAGTGGAGCCGGTGGTTCGAAAGGTGTTTAGGGGGGCGACGCTGGTGGCGCGGCCGGTGCAGATGGCGAGAAGTTCAGAGCTTCAAGTCATTGCTTGCTTGCCAATTGTTCTATATGGTATGTAATGTTGGTGGTTGCTCATCTCTTACAAGCGAAAAAAGTTGGCATCCAGAAATTTGAGAAAGTCTTTGCACTTTATATTTTTCTATAAAAAGGCATCAACATTATTCTAATCAATAGAAGTTAAAAACACTTAATCCCATACAAATAAAATAAAATAGGGTATAACTTGTCCCAGTTATTTCTCCAAATTGATGCTACCACGAGCTAGAGCATCCCTCACTTAGCCTGCCCCTCAAATTAATTTAAGAATCACTAAGAAAAACGCTGGGATTTGGGCGGGGGAATGTCAAGCCGAAATGGGTCGCGGGGTTTCTGTCGGTTTCGACGAGCAGAAACGAAATCAGGAGAAGAAAAGAAGGGAGAAGGTGGGGAGGGTTTTTGTAAAAAAACAATATTAATATAAATAATAAATGTAAACGGTATTTTAACATATAACCCCCAATCTCCAAAACTATTTCAAATAAACCCCAAACTCTGCACTTTAAAGATACTAACAATACAAAATATATTAAAAAATCTCATAATAATCCTCCGAAATTATAAAATAAAAATAAACAATATTTCATCACATAAAACTCAACTCATAACTCCAATATATATCAATAATACTGATCCAACTCAAATATCAACACCAATATCAATATTTAAAATAAAATATACCAAAAATAATTTTCACCATTTTAGATATATAAAAAAATAGGTATTTTCAGTATTTACAAATTCGAGGTGTTACAGAGGTGGACCCGACGTTTACATTCTGAAGTGCATTTTCAAGGCAAGATCCCTACCCGGGGTCCCATTTCATATTGAGGGCACCCGAGGATGCCCAAAGTGGATTGGACGAGTCTTCTAGTGTTGCTAGTGTCCTAGGGGGTCTTGGTTCAGCAGGGTTCGGCGTCCGTCCCTCGGGGACTGATGTTGTGAACATAAGGCCAGATGTTGTCGAGAAGGATCCCAGGGATCAGGCCTTTTCGCCTTGAACTTGTAATATCCCATGTAATCATGTGAATGTAACCACAAAATGTAATTTTAATATATTGATAATAAAAGTATTTGTGCGTATTTCGGCCATTACGTGAGTATGTGACAAGTACCCAACACAATAAACTGAGGTGCGAGGCATGAAGTGCGAGCCAAGTTGGGAAGAAATTCGTGAGTGACTCAGAGCGTCATGAAGAGGGGCGAGGCATGAGGCTTATGCCCAGTTTGCGAAGAAATTCGCCAGTGGCTTGGAGTGTCATGAAGAGGGGCGAATCACGAGTTGCGAGCCCAGTTTGCGAAGAAATTTGCGAGTACTCGGAGTACCATGCCGAGGGGCCAAAGACTTGGTGTGAGCCGATTTGCAAAGCAATCTACGAGTTGTTCAGACTACCATGCCAAGCGGTGAGGTACGAGGTTCGAACCAATTCACAGAGGAGTTTGCAAGTGGCCCGGAGTACCATGCCGAGGGGCGAGGTACGAGGCGCGAGCCATGTAGTGAAGAAATTCGCGAGTGGCTCAGAGTACCACGCTGAGGAGCAATGTGCGAGGCAATATCTTAGGGATACTACACGTGTGCCTCACACGCATGTTCACGTATGGTCAATGGTCACGTGTTAGGCGCAGTAATCGATGTATCTCCTTTTCCTTATATATATACTTTCCATTACTTTCATTTTCGTTTACTTGCATCACTTTCACTTCTGCTTCTCCTTACTCTCATCTTTGTTTACTTGCCTCACTTTCACTTGTGCTTCTCCCTACTCTCATCTTCTTTACCTCACTTTCTTTCCATTTATAAGCATGGTGACCGACGAAATGTTGAAGGAGAGGCATGCGGCCTTGAAGGCAAAGGTGCAGAAGCATCCTGCTGCCTCTAATCTTTGACAAGGCCTCAAAGAGGAAGAAGTCTAAAACGTTGAGGCCCCGACAGCCAGGTCGGCTAAGCCAGTGTAGGAGGCTCCGACGCCACCCACCTCGTCATCCAAAAATGTTGTATTGATGTAACACCCCAAAAATTTAAATGTATTATTTTGAATTATTAAATCATTTTAATTTAATTTGTTTGACTATTTTGTCTGTTTTGTAAAATTATTGTTTTTGCACGTGCAAACACGTGCAAATATTATGAAAGAAAAATCCTAAAAGTTTGTGTCAATAAATTGGTTTCTCTTATTTAATTGACATGTTTTTTTTGGAATTTTTTTTGAATAAGAAAAACTACTTTTGAAATTATTTTGAAAGAATGAGACTTTTTTGAAAATAAGCAATTTGGGTCAAGATTGAAGTTCAAAAATTTGAAATTATTTTTTAAATGGCTGATTAAGGGGGGTCGGCCAACCATGAGGATTTAGGGGGATTAGGGGAATTAATTTTGGAACTAATTAATTGAGATCCTAACTTAATTGATTGGATTCTATAAAAAAAGTGTTCTATGGGGACTTATTTGCAAAGTTCTTCTTGAGAAACCATAATTGTAATCCCAGCCAATATAGGAGGGCAGCAAGTTTCGACCTTCCCCTTTTCTTTTGATTTTTGGTGATTTCTTGGTGGCCTGAAAAGGTGATCCATTACTTGGAGAAGAAGACTATTACTTTGTATCAATTTTCTTCAAGAGGTGTGCGTTTCCTCCATCTCTCGTCTTATTTTTCTCATGAGTATTGTAGTAGCATGCTAGGATTTTATCTTTGTGATTTTATGATTATATTATTATGTTGTGATGTTGTTTATGAGAAAAATTGTAGAGATGAATAATAGATGTAGATTTGTAGATTGTATGCATGAAAAATCTAACCTAGAATGTATGATGACTTATTCTTGAATGATTGGATGGTATTATGCATAAAAGTTCAAATTTTTATCTTTGGAAATTGATTAAAAGAAACTATATATTGATGTAGAGGTGTAGATCTTGGTGTATATGTTTAAATCCATGTTTAAGAGATTAAAAAGTGAATTCTTTGTTAAATATTCACTATTTTTAGTTGAGAAAATTTTATGAATGAATGGTTGAAAGATTCATGCACGAATAGTGAGTATTTTTTCTAATTGATGTATGAAGTATTAAGCAACTAGGGTTAGGGTTTTGGCGGCTAAACCCTAGACCTAGGGTTGAGTATGGAGCTTGGCCTGCACTGTGCAACCCTAGGGTTTGCACAGTGCCAGGTTTCGGTGAGTTGTGGGGGGCTCGGGTTTTGGAGTCTTTTGGTGTGGGGGTTTTTGTACTAGGGTTGAGAACCCTAGTGTATGTGTGAGGGTGTATATATGTGTGTATATTTTGCAATAGTATGAAGTTTTATTGGTTATTTAATCAAGTTTTGAAGTCGCTAAGTTTCAGATTTTAGTATGTTCGAGTTGTGATTTCGAGCGTGCAAATCTATATTTTGATGGATGAAATTCTCAATTTTGAGGGGGTATATATTTCATTTGGAAAGATGAAAACATGAATTCTAAATAGTTTATTTGTAGTTTTTAAAGAGGAAAAGTTTCAGATTTTGGAAATTAAAAATTGCAGATTTTAGGGATGAAATCCCAGAAAATAAAGAGGCTTGTTTTCAGTTTGGAATGATATGACTTCCAGAAAATTGATGTTGGTTTTATATATATGGAAAGAGGAATTTAAAAGTTGAATTTAAAGGATTATAGTGGATTGGATTTTTATCTCTACTACTATAATGGGAGAAGGCCTTAGTGTAATTTGTCCTTAACCCAATCCGTGTAACGCACGTGCTGGTAGATTTTTTTTTTTTGCCCTTTTCATTCCCCAATTTTTCCCCATGTGCACAGCACGTGTATAATACTAGTTTACATTAAAGAAAGAGTCTTTTACTGTAACGATGGTTTATTAAATGAAGCATGAAATGTTGAAGAGATTTTGTGGATGTGAGAATATTTTATTTTTGGAGTGAAGTATTTTGTTTGAGGTTTTGTTATACAACCGTGGTGTTGTGAAAAAAGTGTTGTTTTCAGAAAAGTGAAAATAAAGAGTATTTTTTTGATGATTGAGCCATGCAAAGGTTCTTGATTGAATTTTAGGGTTATTATGAGAACCCTAGATGGATGCTTGTGGCATTGAGATGTGAGCACTAGAGGCTGAGCGAAACCCTAGGGTACCGGCAGTGGTTATTTTGATTGTAGGAATTAGTCAGTGGGGCGGGCTAGTGTTTAGTTTTGCTGAGAGAAGTCCGGTGGGGTGAGCTATCTCTAGGTGCCTATGGTTACTTATGTTTGAATCTAAGAACAGACACTAGATTGGGAGTTGTGACTGAACTTGGGCAATGTAAGTATGGACTCTATACAGTCGGGCGGATGTATCCTGAGTCTGTGTGATTTTGTCTCTTTAGTATGTTCGCACAGTATACTTGTACATTATGGAGGGATGTATTCCGGGACTGGGATCTATTTGCGGAATTTCTAGAAGTGAGAAGGATTTGGTATGTTCGCGCGGTACACTCGTAAAGTCTGGCGGGATGAGTTCCATGACTGGGGTCTGTTTGCGGAATGTACGATATGTTCGTGCGGTTCACTTGTATAGTCTAGCGGGATGAGTTCCGAGACTGGGGGCTATTTACGGAATGTATGCCAGTGAGGTGATTCTCTAGAGTTAGAGTGATGCTTACAGGATGCTTGCGCATTTTCACTCGTACAATTTGGCGGGATGTATTACGGGGCTGGGGTCTATTCGCGGAGTGTCTAATCTTGCTTATGTCACCGATATAGGATTGCATAGCGAGAGATTGAATCCTAAATGAGGTGAACGCTAAGGGTTTGCCCTCGGACCTATGTAGTATGTGATGTATAGAATCCGAACAAGTATGCATTAGAATGCATCGTGTGCATTGAGTTTTCTTGAACATTGTTTTATGTATCTTTGATTGTTTTTCCCGACACACATTTATTCTTTTAGTTTCAGTATTAATTGTTGATTTATAGATTCTTCTATTATTGTTTTATTTGAACAACAAGTGTGTGATTTTGAGACTTTGGAGAGTCATTGTTTTTATCAGCATTGCATCAGTTGCATTCAACTGATGTACCCACAGTTTTTATCAGTTTTGCAAATTTTGCAAGTGAATGGCTTAGAGAGTTAAAACTCAGGTTTATGCGAAGTTTGAGTTTGATTGTTTGGAACAAGTTGTAATATATGTGTATTTGATTTTTCGCTGTGTATTGTATTATAGACTGTTGTAAGAAAGTTTTAAATTTCCATGTTGTTGTACAGTGTATGGTTTACATTTGAAGTAAAGATTCTGGATTGGTGTCTTTTATTTCTATTATGGAAATTTGGGGCACTACAGAAGTGGTATCAGAGTACGCTTCAATAAGTAACACTAAACATGGTATGAGGAATAAACCTAGGTGGACTTTAGAGTGCGAGTAGATGGACATTAGAAGTGTGAGTGTCATTCTTTGAGTCATGAATGTGTAGTGTTTGAACTTGCATTAATAAAACTCTCTTCGTATACATTGATGTGATGTTGTATACAAGCATGTTTTGTTTTTATATCACAAGTACTATGGTTGGTTTGGACCTGTATTTGCAATATTTCCTTTTTCTCTTTCCGTGGGATTGCACTATCAAAATCCTAAGGAAGACTTAGACAAGGAGGAACTTTTATGGATTTTGAGGAAGAATATGAGGAAGATCTTGAGGACCCTGAAGAGGTGAATCTCGAGGGAGTCTTTCAGAAGATTCCATTGTTTTTCTCTAACCCTGTACAGAGATCAGCACAAAATGGCAGCATTTCGGCGTCAGCTAGTCAAGTACCAGTGGAGAATGAGCCAGCTTGAGGAACAATGATTGGAAGATTAGAATGACACATCATATGCATGGTGTGGAACTTAAGGTTTTTCCAGGCAGGGTCTTGTCAGTAGTAATTCCGTCAGGAGAGGAGTTGATTGGCGATCGATATTACGCGGGTTACGATATCGAGATCAGGGGAAGACTTTTGGGAATTGATCTATCGATTTGGGAGTTTTAGGAGTCGACGTGATTGTGGTCCTAGATTGGATGGCGATCTATGATGCCACTATCGAGTGTAAGAGTAAGGAAGTGGTGGGGAAGGCACTAGGAGGACCTACAATGACTTTCCAAGAGCAGCAATGTCTAAGGGAAGATTCTAGATGAAGTCAGGGCGATTCTCGTGGTCCGGGATTTTCCAACAGCAGTCTTGGATGAGCTACCTGGGTTACCACCGTAGTGTGATGTTGAGTTTTGCATCAACATTCAACCAGTTAGTGCTCTGATATCTAAGGCTCCCTACAGGATGGCACAAATCGAGCAAGACGAGGTGATGAAATAGCTTGGGAAATTGTTACATAAAGGGTTTATCAAACCGAGTGCTTCACCTTGGGGTATGCCTGTATTGCTAGTGAAGAAAAAAGATGGGTCAATGAGAATGTGTATTGACTATTGAGAACTGAACAAGGTGACAATTGAGAACAAGTATCCGCTTCCACGGATTGATGATCTATTTGATCAACTACAGGGTACAGCTGTGTTTTCAAAGATTGATATACGGTCTGGCTATCCTCAGGTTCGAGTTAAGGAGGCGGATGTGCATAAGACAGCTTTTCGGACTCGACATGGGCATTATGAGTTCTTGGTAATGCCGTTCGGGGTGACGATGATGAATGCGCCAACAATATTCTTGGATATGATGAACAAAGTTTTGCAGCCGTTCATAGACTCTTTCGTCATGGTGTTCATCGACTACATCCTGGTATACTCGAAGTCAGAGGAAGATCATGCTGAGCATTTAGTAGAAGTTTTGAAGAAGTTGCAGGAGCAGAATCTGTATCCTAAGTTATCAAAGTGACTTTTCGATGTCGGAGGTGGCATTTCTGGGTCACAACCTTTCTAAGGATGGAGTGACTACTGATCCTCATAAGATCGAGGCATTAATGAGTTGTCCTAGACTGATGAATGTAAAGGAGATTCGGAGTTTCTTGGGGTTGACAGGATACTATCGTTGTTTCATTTAAGGTTACGCGCAGATAGCAATTACGTTGACCAGACTGACTAAGAAAGGTGTGAATTTCACATAGACCGAGCAGTGTGAAGCTTGTTTCCAGGAGCTGAAGGAGATGTTGATGTTAGTGCCTATTCTGGTGTTACCGCGAGCAGGTACAGATTACGATTTCTACAACGATGCAACCCACAGAGGTCTTGGATGTGTTCTGATGCAAGAAGGGAAGGTCATTGCCTTTGGATCAAAGCAGTTGCGTCCATATGAGAAGAACTATCCAACGCATGATTTTGAGCTCGTAGTAATTATCTTCGCCTCGAAGCAGTGGAGGCACTATGTTTACGGAGAAAGGTTAATATGTACACCGACCATAAGAATTTGAAGTACATCTACCAGTAGAGAGATTTGAGTCTACATCAGAGGCATTTGTTTGAGGTACTAGAGGCCATTCGTCCTGAAATTAAGTATCACTCAGGGAAGGCGAATGTGGTGGCCGATGGAGTTAGTTGGAAGAGCAGTCTGTCTCATTTAATTACAACACAGAAGGAGTTCGCAGATGAGCTGGATCAGGCAGATATTGAAGTCGTATTGCAAGGATTGGGGGACGTCTTTGGCGCAGTTGAGACTTCAGCCTACTTTGAGGGAACATATCATCGAGGGCCAGAAGACTGATGTAGAGATTCAGAAAATGGTAGAACAGATTTCCATTCACAAATTGTCAGAATTTCAGGTTCAAGATGGACTGCTTTGGATGGGTGAGAGATTGTGTGCGTCGGAATGGGGAGATTTGAAGGAAAGCATTATGAAGGAAGCACATCCACCCTTATTGTCAGTACATCCCAGAAGCACGAAGATGTATAAAGGCATCAAGCAATGTTTTTGGTGGCCATGCATGAAGAGGGATGTTGCAGACTTTGTGGCAAGGTGTTTGACTTGTCAGCAAGTTGAACCGGAGAATCAGAAATTTGGAGGACTATTGCAGCCTTTTCCCATTCCAGAATGGAAGTGGGAGAATAGCTACATGGAATTCATAATAGGATTATTTAGGAGTCCGAAGGAGAATGACTCGATCTGGGTCATCGTGGACAGGTTGACCAAGTTGGCACATTTCTTGTCATTGAAGATTACATGGTCATTGGAGAAGTTGGCCGAGGTATACATTAAAGAGATTGTGAGAATGCATGGAGTTCCTGTAACAATCATCTCCGATAGGGATGCAAGGTTCACTTCAAGGTTTTGGCAGAGTTTGCAAACAGCTTTGGGGACCAGAATTGACTTTAGTACAACATTTCATCCACAAACTGATGGACAAACCAAAAGGGTGAATCGAGTACTAGAAGATATGTTGAGGTCATGTGTTTTGGACTTCGGTGGAAGCTGGGAGAAGTATTTAGCGCTGGTGGAGTTTGCTTACAACAACATCTATCAGGCGAGTATTGGCATGGCACCGTATGAAGCTTTGTACGGAAGAGGCACATTTGGGTTCAGAACACCCATCTATTGGTATGAAGTTGGAGAAAGGCAGATGTTTAGGCATAGATTGTGCTTCAGACTTAAGAGAAGATCGAGCTGATCCAGAAGAGATTAGTCGAAGCTCAGAGCATGCAGAAGAGTTATGCAGACGTTCAACGCTGAGATTTGTAATTCGAGGTTGGGGATACTGTTTTCCTTAAAGTGTCGCCAACGAAAGGATTCATCAGGTTCGGGAAAGGAGAAAAATTGGCACCAAGGTACATTGGGCCATATAGGATTGTGAAGCGAATTGATAAAGCGACTTACATGTTGGAATTACCAGAAGGGTTGGCACAGGTACACAATGTATTCCATGTATCTATGTTGAGGAGGTACATACCAGATTAGAATCATCAGTTACCTGAAGTACCCAAAGGACTGCAGCTGAATTTGAGCTGTAAAAAGCAACCAGTGGAAATCTTGGATCATCGAGATAAGGTGCTACAGAATAAGGTCATACCAATGGTCAAGGTGCTATGGAGGAACTAACTATTCGAGGAAGCTAATTGGGAGTTTGAGGCCCGGATGAAGAATGATTGTTCGGAACTGTTCGTGTAGGTTCCGTATTGTATTTGTTTGTTTCTCCTGCTAGCAGTAGTTCTGAGGACAGATCTCTTCTAATGAGGGAGTAATATAACACCCCAGAAATTTAAATGTATTATTGAATTATTCAAAAACTTTAATTTAATTTATTTGATTATTTTTGACTATTTTGTGAAATTATTGTTTTTGCACGTACAAAATACATGCAAATATTATGAAAGGCAAATCTTAAAATTTTGTGTCAATAAATTAGTTTCTCTTATTTAATAGATATTTTTATTTTGGGAATTTTTTTTGAATATGATAAACAACTTTCGAAATTATTTTGAAAGAAGGGGATTTTTTTTTTCATAAGCAATTTGGATCAAGATATGAGCCTAAAAATTTGAAAATAAATTTTAATTGGCTGATTAAGGGGGGTCGGCAAACCATGAATATTTAGAGGGATTAGGGAAATTAATTTTGGAACTAATTGAGTGAGATCCTAACTTAATTGATTGGATTTTGTAAAAAAATGTTCGATTGGGCTTTATTTGCAAAATTCTTCTTGATAAAACCTAACTGCAATCCCGACCTATATAGGAGGGCAGCAAGTTTCGACCTTCCCTATCTCTTTTGATTTTTGGTGATTTCTTGGTGGCTTGGAGAGGTGATACACTACTTGGAGAAGAAGGCTATTACTTTGTATCAATTTTCTTCAAGAGGTGGGTGTCTCCTCCATCTCACTTGTCATATTTTTCTCATGAGTATTGTAGTAGCATACTAGAATTTAATCTTTGTGAATCTATGATTATATTAGCATGTTGTGATGTTGTTTATGAGAAATTGTAGGGATAAATAATAGATGTAGATTTGTGGAATGTATGCATGAAAAATCTAATCTAGAAAGTATGATGACTTATTCTTGAATGATTGGATGATATTATGCATAAAAGATCAAATTTTTATCTTGGGAAATTGATTAAAAGAAACTACATATTGATGTAGAAGTGTAGATCTTGTTGTATATGTTTAGATCCATGTTTACGAGATTAAAAAGTGAAATCTTTATTAAATATTCACTGTTTTTAGTTGAGAAAATTTTATGAATGAATTGTTGAAAGATTCATGCACGAATAATGAGTATTTTTTCTAGTTGCTGTAAATTAGGGTTAGGGTTTCGGTGGCTAAACCTTAGACCTAGGGTTGAGTCTGGGGCTCGGCTTGCACAGTACTAGGTTTTGGCCAGTTGTGGGGGGCTCGGGCTTTGGAGTCTTTTGGTGTGGGGGTTTGTATACTAGGGTTGAAGACCCTTGTGTATTTGTGGGGTGTATGTATGTGTGTATATTTTGCAATAGTATAAAGCTTTATTGATTGTTAAATCAAGTTTCGAAGTCGCTAAGTTTCAGATTTTGTAGAAATCTACTTTCATATTTTAATATGTTCGAGTTGTGATTTCGAGTGTGCAAATCTATATTTTGATGGATAAAATTCTCAGTTTTAAGGGGGTATGTGTTTTAGTTTTGAATGATGAAAACTTGAATTATAAACGGTTTATTTTCACTTTTTAAAGAGGAAAAGTTTCAGATTTTGGAAACTAAAGAATTGCAGATTTTAGGGATGAAATCCTAGAAAATAAAGATGCTTATTTCAGCTTGGAATGATATCAATTCCAAAAAATTGATGTTGGGTTTATATATATGGAAAGAGTAATTTAAAAGTTGAATTTAAAGGATTATAGTGGATTTGATTTTTGTTTCTATAAAAGAAAGTCTTTTATGGTAACGATGGTTTATTAATCGTGAAATGTTGAAGAGATTTTGTAGATGTGCGAATGTTTTATTTTTGGAGTGAATTATTTCATTTGAGGTTTTGATTTACAACCGCGCTGTTGTGGAAAAAGTGCTGTTTTCAGAAAAGAGCAAATAAAGAGTATTTTTTTGATGATTGAGCTAAGTGAAGGTTCTTGATTGAAAGTTAGGGTTATTGTGAGAACCCTAGATGGATGCTTGTGGCATTGAGATGTGAGCACTAGAGGCAGAGCAAAACCCTAGGGTACCAGCAGTGTTAAATTTTGATTGTAGGAATTAGTCAGAGGGGATAGTGTTCCTAGTTTTGGTGAGTGAAGTCCGGTGGGTGAGCTAGCTCTAGGTGGCTCTGGTTACGTATGTTTGAATCTAATTACAGGCACTAGATTGGGAGTTGTGACGGAACATGGGCAATGTAAGTTTGGGCTCTGCACAGTCGGGCGGATGTATTCCGGGATTATGGAATTTTGTCTCTCTAGTATGTTTGCGTGGTACACTTGTACAGTCTGGCGGGTTGTATTCCTAGACCGGGGTCTATTTGCGGAATGTGTAGAAGTGAGATGGATTTAGTATGTTCGCATGGTACACTTTTAAAGTCTGGCGAGATGAGTTTCGGGATTGGGGTCCATTTGCGAAATGTACGGTATGTTCGTGCAGTACACTTGTACAGTCTGGCAGGATGAGTTCCGGGACTAGGGTCTATTTGCGGAATGTATGGTAGGGAGGTGATTTTCCAGAGTTTGAGTGATGCTTACGGGATGCTTGCACGTTTACACTTGGTTCATCGGGTGTATTCTGGGGCTGGTTTTATTTGCGGAGTGTTTAATCTTGCTTCTATCACCGATATAGGATTGCATAGAGAGAGATTTAACCCTAAATGAGGTGAATGCTAAGGGCTTGTGCATCGTGTGCATTGTGTTTTCGTGAACATTGTTTTATAATTCGGTTATGTATGATTTGTGATTATTCATGATATGTTCGCACTTTTGGTAGAAAGATTCATATGTGATATAATTTTTGCAACAGTTGAAATATGAGGATTCATTTATGTGTTGGCTGCTGACACAGAGCTACACTAGGGTAGCTATCGGTTTAGAACCATTGAAAACCCTGGAAAGATGTGATTTGCAGTGACGTTAGGGTTTCTTAAAGCATGAGTAGTTCATGCATCTGCGTCGTTTGCAGTGGCGTTAGAGTTTCTTAAAACATGAAGGTTCATGTTCTGGCGGTGGTAAGGAATGATGAGGCAAAAATTTTTAGAACGGGGCGCTGCCACGCACCCCGCAAGGGGAGGCCTCCCCTTGACCCCGGCTAGTTCTGCGTAGGGAAATAATGATTCTCCAAAAACCATAACAACATATTCTTTGATTATTATGTTCTGTGATGCATGATGCTTGGTTGTGGCCTTAGTTCTGTGATGCATGGTTTAGTTCTGTGATACATGGTTTATGTTCTGTGATGTATTGTTTATATTTTGGTATTTTGAATACGGCCTTGCGTGTCGTGCCTTTCTCTCTACATTCTCAATGTAATCCTTTCTCCCTAAACTCCAATTGTACATTTTTTTCTTTATATGTAAATGTAATTCACTGAGGAGGCAAGGAATTGACAACCATACAAGGACAAGATTAGGAAGTTGCTTGGATAAGATGGTATAATCCCTTTGCTTAGTTTTTGATACTCTCGTTGGCTTGAGAGAATCAGTGTGTCAGGGCCACAGTCATGTCACATAAATTTTTATGCTTTTAATTTTGTATGAGATCAATTGTTGTACGCTAATGAATGATGAATGGTGAGATCAATTAATAAAATAACAAAATCTCTCAATGTAAATATTAAGTTGCAAAAAGATGCCTTCCAATGCGTGGCACTCGTCTAGGCTAGGATTGATTAAGTGTAGGTCAGCCAAAGCAGGGTGCCTTTATCAATCCTGGTGAGACATGATGGGATAAAAGTAATATTCAATTGCCAACCATTGGATCTGACTTAAATAGATTATTTCAATAGGATTAAAGGTTTAGAGGCTTAGAGTTGGGCTTTAGTCTATGAAATAGATTAGAGTAAGTGTTGTCACCCACCTATTCAAGAGTTGTATATGACGTAATTGGGAAATGTTTCCTACCTAAATAACTGAATTTTGGGTGATCAGCCAAAGCTGACTCAAAACTACTAGAAATGTAACGCCCCGAATTCCATTTACATGTAATTCTCATCACAACAAGATCTTTTACTTCAAATTCGTACAATTTTGCAAGGAATTAAAACTTTTTCATTATACAACATTGTCTTTACATCAACGCAGTGGAATTTAAATGAATACAACATGATATATACAATTTTAACATGAACAACTTAAATATGAGAATAATCTTTACCATCATTTCATCTTTATGTCTTTTTGCTAATCCAAGCCCTGTACTGGAAAACTGTGGGCACATCAGTTGCATACAACTGACGCAAAAACAGCGATTCTCTTACTTTAGAAAGCACAAACTTGAATGCACAATAAGTGTAAAAAGTGACTATCCTAAACATGTCAGTGTACGATATGAACTTAGATGCCTAATACAGATGTTATACTACAATGACACTAATGCATACTTGTTCGGATTCTATACATCCCATTCTACATAGGTCTGAGGGCAAGCACCTACGTACTCCACATTATAGGGTTAAATCCCTCGCCATGAATTATTGCTACGGTGACTAATGTAAAGTTTAGATATCATGTGGGTATCTTGTACCACCTCGATAATTCTTGAGTATTGCTCTCCCACCGCGAGTCGTAACTTCGATAATTCTGGAGGCGAATACTTACACCACGAGCTATGTCCCCAATAATTCTTGATAGTCGTTCTCCCACTGCGAGTGATTTTCGGCCTTCACGCCTCACACCCCAATAATTCTGGGGAAGAAACCCACACCGCACTGTCATAGGTACCTCATCACACAAATACCCCATGAGCGTCGCCTTGATCCCAGTAATTCTGAAGGAATATCCCCTACCGCGAGCCTTAACCCCGATAATTCTGGAGATAACTTCCCACTGCGCTATTAAATCCCTCGTACTCATATTTGCCCATACTTCATCACATCTCCCCTTAGTGCTTGTCCTTAAGTTATAGTTATAATCATCACAACCTAGAGCTAGCTTACCTTACCGGACTTAAATCAATACGAGAGAAAGTTAGCCAAACTGGCTACTTCTCAAGAGATACTTAACCCACACTAGTTAGTTCTCAAATTTTCATTATTCACAAATGCCGGTTACCAAGGGTCTCGCCTAGCTTCAACAACCATCTCACTCTAGAGATCAAATAGGTTATATCCAACCTCAACATAAACATTTTATCTTTTATTCAACAATTCTCTTTATTGACTTTATGTTTATAAATCACGAAGTATTCAACTTTAATAACTCATTCAATTAACAATTTTTCCAATCAAAATTTCGTATAAACAACTTCTTAGTTAGCCAACCAAACTATTCACTTTCAAAGTTCTCTCGATTAATACAGCCTCTTTCATATCAACCTCTTTCATATTTATCTATCCTTCAACCAAACTCATTTGTTTAATTAGATCACTATTTTAATACGAGTCTTCTTTAAAAATCATCACTACAACTTCTCTATTTCCAATTCAAAATTTAGCTTTAATTTGATTATAAACCAAATCTTAATACCTTTAATCTTATTCATCCTCTTTATTTTAATCTTGAATTCAAACACAACAAATATATCAAACACGACCTTTAAATTCTCAAAAATATCTGTTGAATACTATGCAATAACTCCCAAATTGTTCTAATAACATTATAATAATTTTTCCATGAAGTTTTCCGCACTTTAAAAAAAACTCGAAATCATAATTAAAAAAAAAAGTTAAAAACCCCAAGTGCACCCCCGGGCTCGAACCAGAGCCAACAGCCCCCAAAACCAATGCCAAACCATTGAGCTAATTCATTTTTTGTATAGAGAGTCCTCTGCGTTATTTAAATACCCAATTTTCTCTTTTGATTCTATTTTAAAAAGAATTTTATAAAAGAACAGAGCCACACTTAGGCTCGAACCCGCGACCACAGACACCCCTAAAGCGCATCGTGGTAGCACAATGCGCAGCGCACTAGCCACCAAGGCCGAGTGACTAACTGACATTATAGGGGTTAAATTCTTTATAACCCCGCTCTCTGTTTGTAAGTCAATTTTACTTTTTCAACTATTTCTGATTTCTAATCTTTTCTCCCAATTTAGTATTACCCAAAATACATTTCCAAACTTCCAGAAATATTTCTTTACTGATTTTACCCACATTAGCATAAAATTATTCATAAATTAACTCAAATAATTATTTTTAGCAATCTAGTACTTTGTATGTTGCAATTTGAAGAATTTAACCACTATCATATATATATATATACTTTCTCGTAGAAATTTTCATCCCCAATTATTATTGTTAACTCTCTTCGAACAAGTTCACAATTTCTCACACACAAATTGACCACTTTAAGTACATATATGCACAATTCATATAATCTAATCATGGCGTATGATTATGTGCCAAATAACCCTACAACATGCTTTTAAATAAAAAATCTCAATTCAACAACCTGCAATCTTGTAATGAAAATTTAGCGTGCATTTATTTTCACATTTTATTATTTCTAAAATTTCAAGATAACAATCACAACATTCATCACACAAAATTTAACTAGAGAACTCATACCAATTGTCATTTGAAAAATAAACTCATCTACACATGCATTCTAGCATAATTTAGGAAGAAAAAGAGACACCCACCTTTTTTTTGATGAAAATTGCTTCAAAGCTCCAACCAAAATCTCTCCTCCTCCAAGCAAAGCAAGACCGAAATTTCCCTCTCTTCAAAATTTCCGAACTCTTTCTCTCTTTTCCTCTCTTTTGATTCTTTAATTTTTTATGCATTTGTTCATGAATAGAGTTAGGTATTTATAGGGCTTTTGTGTGGTTGAGATGACTCCCACTACTCACATAACAACCCCACTCACTCACACAATACCCCACTCCCCCTTTCTCTTGAAGGATGGTCGACCACTTCTTTGGGGGTGCACACACGTGCACATGCACCCGATGTGCTCACACTCTCATTCATTTAATTAATTGTTATTAATTTTTTTGTAGGTATTTGTTACATGACAAGTGTGTAGGACTATAAAGTGTTCATTTTAAAAGTTAATTAATCGTGGGCTTCTCTTTTTAATTAATTTTTTTGGGCGTTAAAATAGATTTAGGCCTATGGGTTTTAATTGAAAATAAATAATTCAAATGTGACAAATAAAAGAGAAGAAAAATGCGCGTAACTCTTTGGAAATTTTAGGGACAAATATGTATAAAATTTTACGTGCAACGCACGTGCAAAAAAATTAAAAATTATTTTATTTTTCTGGGATATTACAAGAAAATCTTACGATGGGATTTTCTGAGTCAATGGTGATGGTCGTTTATTTGAATAAAAATAGAATGAGGCACATTTAATAAAAGACTTTATTAAATATTTCAATGTCATGATACATACTCTGCATAATTCTGTTGATGGTTAAATATTTATTTCTTTGCATATTTATGTGAAATGATATTTACTTTGCATATTTCTGTTAATAGATTACCATGACATGCAACACATCAAATAACCTATCATTGCGATCTTTCCTTGAGAATGACAAACTATCCTGAACAAATTTTCTTGACTGGTACAGGAATCTGAGGATAATCCTCAGGCATGAGAAAAAGATGTATGTTCTAGAGCAGACTATTCCTGACTAACCTGCTGTAAGTGCCCATCGCATCGAAAAGGATGCTCATAAGAAGCATCAAGATGACGCCGTGGACGTTGGTTATCTCATGCTAGCCACCATAAACTCTGAGCTTCAGAAGCAACATGAGAACATGGATGCCTACGATATGATCGTACCCCTCAAGAGGTTCTATCAAGAGCAGGTTAGGCATGAGAGGTTTGAAGTATCAAAGACATTGTTTCAGTGCAAACTGGCAGAAGGAAGCCCTGTTGGAACTCATGTGCTCAAGTTGATTGGGTACATAGAGAACCTTGAAAGGCTTGGTTTTTCATTAGGTCAAGAGTTGGCTACTGACTTGCTTCTACAATCACTGCCAGAAAGTTATAGTCAATTCGTCATGAACTACAACATGAATGAAATTGACAAACCTCTGCCAGAACTGCTAAGTATGTTGAGAACAGCCGCACAGAATATTTGTAAGGGAAAGACCATTATGATGGTCCAAAAGGCTAAAGGTAAGGGTAAAGGAAAAAAGCAGATTAAGAAACCCAAAGGCAAGGGGAAGGGCAAGGGCAATTTCAAGCCCAATACTTCTGTCTTGAAACCTAAGAATGGGGTGTCCAAGGAGGGCACATGCTTCCACTGTGGTGAGACTGGACATTGGAAGACTAACTGTCATGAGTACCTGGAGGAGCTTAAGAAAAAGAAAGGAAGTGAGACTTCCACTACAGGTATTTTTGTTATAGAAGTCAATTTATCTACTTCTGCATCTTGGATATTAGATACTGGATGTAGATCTCACATTTATGTAAATGTGCAGGATCTCAAAAGGAGTAGACCATTGGCTAAGGGTGAAGTTGACCTACGAGTTAGAAATGAAGCAAAAGTTACTGTTTTAGCTGTAGGAACTTTTCATTTATCATTGCCCACTGGGCTTATCATGGAGTTAGAGAACTGTTATTTTGTGCCTGCTATTAGGAGGAATATTATTTCTATTTCTTGTTTGGACAAGAAGGATTTTTCATTTATAATAAAGAACAAAAGTTGTTTTATTTATTTGAAAGATATCTATTATGTTAGTGCACAATTGAGTAATTGAATTTATATTCTCGACCTCGAAATTCCCGTTTATAATATAAATACTAAGAAATTCAAATCAAATGATACAAACCCAACTTATATCTGGCATTGTCATTTGGGCCACATAAATGAAAACCGCATAACCAAACTCCTTAAAAATGGATTCTTAGACTCATTTGATTTTGAATCATATGAGGTATGTGAACCTTGTTTGTTGGGCAAGATGACATACGCTCCATTCACTGGAAAAGTGAAAGAGCTAGTGATCATTTATGTCTCATACATAGTGATGTCTGCGGAGCTTTCAACACATTGATTAGAGAAGGTTTTCTGTACTTCATTACATTTACTGATGATTTCAGTAGATTTGGATTTGTGTATCTGATGAAACACAAATCAGAGTCATTTGAAAAGTTCAAAGAATTCAAGAATGATGTACAAAATCAACTTGGTAAAAGTATTAAAGCTCTTCGATCAGATCGAGGTGGTGAGTACTTAAGTCAAGATTTTGATGACCATCTAAAAGGGTGCAGGATAATATCTCAATTCACTCCCCCTGAAACACCGCAATGGAATGGTGTCTCTGAGAGGAGGAACCGGACCTTGTTATACATGGTCCGGTCAATGATGAATCATACAGATCTTCCAAGCTCCTTCTGGGGACATGCTCTATTAACAGCTGCTTTCACACTTAACCGTGTTTCATCTAAAACGGTTCAAGAGACACCATATGAGATATGGACTGGGTGGCGTCCTAGTGTGTCTTCTATGAAGATTTGGGGTTGTGAAGCCTATGTAAGGCATCAAGTTCATGATAAACTCGATCCCAAATCTGATAAGTGCTTCTTTGTAGGATATCCCAAAGAAAGAGAGGGATACTATTTCTATAAGCCAATCGAAGGCAAAGTATTTGTCACACGGACTGCTGTATTCCTAGAGAGAATTTGTCTCTAAAAGAACCAGTGGGAGAACAATAGAACTTGAAGAAATTCAAACCTCACGAAGTAGCAGCGAATCAATGGTGGAAATGGGGCAGACTCCACAAATTGTTGTGGAACAACCACATGCTCAAGTAGCACAAGGCCTATGTAAGTCTAGTAGGATATCTCATCAACCCGAGACATATGTATTTCTCGTAACTCAACATGGTGATATATTACTCGTGGATCTGGGTGAGCCTACGACTTATGAGGAAGCTGTGAAAGGCCCAGATTCTGAGAAATGACTTGAGGCCATGAGATCTGATATGGAATCCATGTATACCAATCAAGTATGGACCTTGGTAGACCCACCTGAAGGGGTAAAACCTATTGGGTGCAAATGGGTTTTCAAGAAGAAAACTGATATGGATGGTAATGTGCATACCTTTAAGGGGCGGTTGGTGGCGAAAGGTTTCAAGTAAGTTCATGGTAGACTATGATAAGACTTTTTTTCCAGTTGCCATGCTTAAATGCATTCGGATCTTGCTTGCTGTTGCAGGATATCATGATTATGAAATCTGTCAGATGGATGTGAAAGCTGATTTCCTAAATGAAAATTTGCTCAAGGATGTGTACATGACACAGCCTGAGGGTTTTGTCACTCCAAAGGATGTTGGAAAGGTGTGTAAACTGTAACGATCTATTTATGGATTAAAGCAAGCTTCTGGAAGCTAGAATCTTCATTTTAATGATGCAATCAAAGAGTTTGGTTTCATCAAGAACGAAGATGAACCTTGTGTCTACAAAAAGGTTAGTGGGAGCACAGTTGTATTTCTAGTGTTTCATGTAGATGACATACTACTGATCGGGATTGACATCTCTACCTTATAGTCTGTAAAGACTTGGCTAGAAAATTGCTTTTCCATAAAGGACTTGGGTGAAGCTACCTATGTATTAGGCATCAAGATTTATAGAGATAGATCAGGAAGACTGCTTGGCCTGAGTCAGAGTACATACATACACAAAGTATTGAAACGCTTCAATATGCAAGAGTCCAAGAAAGGATTCCTCCCACTAACAGAAAAAGTATACAACAATGCTCCCACTAATACTCATAAGGATGTCAATCCCGATGAGTAGTATGTTATCTACATATAACACTAGAAATGCAGCCTCCTTTGCTGCATTGGAGGCAGCAATATACCCAATCTCTGTGGTAGAATCAGCTACTGTCTCTTGCTTCGAACTCTTCCAGCTCACAGCTCCACCATTTAGGCAAAACACAAAACCCGATTGCGATTTGGAGTCGTCTTTATCGGACTGGAAGCTAGCATCATTGTAACCCTTTACAACAAGCTCTTCCTCGACTCCATATACCAAGAACGAATCCTTAGTCCTTCTTAAGTATTTAAGGATGTTCTTGACAGCAGTCCAGTGACTCTCACTTAGATCTGACTGGTACCTGCTCGTCATGCTCAAAGCATATGAGACATCCGGACGAGTTCATAACATGGCATACATAATAGATCTAATTGCAGATGCATATAAAATCTTAGTCATTCTGTCTCTTTCATCTTGAGTGGAAGGACATTGAGCCTTAGACAGGCTAACACCATGCGACATAGGGATGAATCCTTTCTTGGACTCTTGCATATTGAAGCGTTTCAATACTTTGTCTATGTATGTACTCTGACTCAGGCCAAGCAGCGGGTCAAAAGGAGATCATGGGTCGACAGACGATGAGGCAGCTGAAGGCGGATCTGGCGAAGGAGAAGAAGGCTCGGGAAGAGCTGTCATAAGAGAAGGAGGAGCTAGCAGAGGTTAAGCTGGCGTTGTAGGTGAAAGAGAGGTAGATGAAGGTGGAAAATTATGATGCCCTCGATCGTATCATTCGGGGTCAGGATGAAGGGTACAACCATGCCATCGAGCAAATTGGGGCTAGGTACATGGACATCAACCTCCGAGGCTTGTCCTTCGACGTGGAGCTGGGCGAGCCAGTTCAGCCAGTCGGAGAGGAACCTTTTTGGGGAGGGTGTTTGGCAACCCATGAGCCCGGCAGATCCTCTGTCCAAACCGAAGGAGCTCTTATCGACCCTGCCTTGGACAGGGGCCTCTTTTCAAGCAGTAGGTTCTAGGCTTTTTTTATTTATCTCCACCTTATCGTGGACTGGACACTGCCTTCCATTGTAAATTTTTTTTGAAATGAATTAAATCCATTTAAAATGGGCTTTCCTGTTTCGAATATCCGTTGTTGGGTTTCCATAGCTTGCGAGTGACTTTGATTTTCGCTCCAGAGGAGAGGTTCGATCCAAGGTGGTTTGCATGCGACCCAGACTGCAAAACTAAGAGGCGAGCAACGAGCTAGGACCCAATGGTGGGGAGTCCCGTACCCTCATTTTTTGGGGTTAATCACATGAGCTATCACGTGGGTTGGCTTACATCACACTATGTGAAAATCGAGGTTTCTTTCATGTTGGAAGTTGAAACGTTCTCGTCTTGGAATCTGAGAAGCCCTTGCATCTCGACCACTGAGGATGTAGTGCTGAGATCTCTCCATGTGGGCTTCGTAGTAATCGAGAAGCATCTCACCATAGTATAGATTCCCCCATCCTTCTAAGCATTTTGCCCACATTTCTTATGGTTGTCCTTTTCTGAATGACTGTTTCTTGACGAGTTTTTTAGTGAGTACCTCGAATGGCAATCCGAGGGTTGAGATAGTCGAGGATGGAAGCCTCAGAGCCGAGTCACGGGGGGTGGGGGGGATATTCGTTGTGCGGTCTGAGGGAATCAGTGTCCCAGTGTGGAATTTGGGGAGATTTAGCTTGGGTTCCAAGATTTGAGATGAGATGGGGAGGGTGCCTCGTCATGGAACTTGGGGAAATCTACCCCGAATTTTGAGGACTGAGCCCCATCGCAGAATTTGAGGAAATCTACCTCGAGTTCTGAGGGCTGAGGCCCAAATGGCCTAGTGTTCCTAGGCGGAACTTGGAGACTTTTTGGTCGGGTTTGGCTTCCCGTGCTTGCAAAGTTCTTCCAGCTTTCTTATAGAAACAACCAGCCTTCATCTCATCGTCGATGCTCATGCATGGCACTCCTCCCACATGCATACTGTTGGGGGTAACTGGCACTGCATGATACGAAAGGCTATATCTGTTTAGGAGCCCCTAGGCGTAGTTTGTTGCTTGTTTGTTTTGTGTTTGACATGCCAACTGCGGAATGGCCACCGCTCATCTTCTTACTGTTTTTCATTTAGTAAAAGGTTTCTTTCTACCCTTTTGTCCAATTGGCCGAGTCCTACAGGGCAGATTGAACCCGAATTGCCTCGCCGGGGGGTGACATACGGGCTGAATGACTTTGTGAGAAAAATTCTCGAGTGGCCCTGAGTGTCACGCCGAGGGGCGAGGTCAGGGACTTTCGAATAAACGAGGAAAACTCGCGAGTGACCCAGGGTACCACGCCGAGGGGCGAGGTCCCTGACCGAATGACTTAGCGAGGAAAACTTGCGAGTGGTTTGGAGTAACACGCTTAGGGGTGAGGTTCGGGACTAAATATCTTTTCGAGAAGAATTGTCGAGTGTCCGGAGTGTTACGCCGAGTGGCGAGGTCCGGGACTTTCGACTATTGGACCTACAGAGGAAAACTCATGAGTAATCCGGGGAACCCCGCCCAGGGGCGAGGTTCGGGACTGAATAACTTAGCGAGGAAAACTCGTTAGTGACCCGGAGTATTTCGCCGAGATACGAGGTCCGAGACTAGATGACCAAGCGAGGAAAACTTGTAAGTGATCCGGAGTAACTTGTCGAGAGGCGAGGTTCGGGGCTAAATGACCTAGTGAGGAAAAACTCTCAAGTGACCCAGAGTACCACACCAAGAGGTGAGGTCTGGGATGAGATAACCTAGCGAGGAAAAAATCGCAAGTGACCCGGAGTACTACCTTGAGGGGCAAGGTCCGGGACCGAATGATTTTGATAATGTAAAAAAAGAACTTGTTGAACTGAAATATAATTTTATTCGTTGGCTGACAACATGCGAGCGCTTATTATATCTGCCGGCTTTTTAGGCCTTATTACAAGCTTAGAGCGTTATGATCTCTCATTAAACTTCATTAAGTGTTATGCCTTCCAAGTTCAACCACTTTGGCGACCCTGTATGGACCTTTCCTGTTGGGAGCTAGTTTTCCCCTCTTGCTTTACTCGGAAATCTAAAGCCTCCTTAGTACCAAGTCTCCTTCCTTGATGTTAGCTGGCCGAACCGTCTGATTACGGAATTGCTTTACCCTCTACTGGTAGATGTTTCTTCAGATGGCCGACCTCACTTCCACGTCATCGAGGAGATTTAGGTTGGCCCTTAGGCTGTCTGAGTTCAATTCCTCATTGAAGCTCATTATCTGAGGTTGTAAGACCCCGCAAAATAGTATATCTGTATTTTCTATTTTTAATCCGTGCACAGTTAAGAGTTGCACGTATTAATAGAATTTTCTCTATTTTAATTGAGTAAGTATTGAAACATATTATTAATCGATATGTTTTGAACTCAACGAAGGTGCAATTGTAGAGCCGGAGTGGAGATATCTTCTCAATTAAGTCGTATATTAGTCTTAACTATGTTTGAGTTAGAACGTATAATATTGAATTATTATTTTGTATGGTGATAATACGATTTCATGCGTGTTATTAGAAATTTTATGTACAAATTGTGTTGACATTATTTGTGTGTATTTCAATTTCTATTTGATTGAAATTGTGTGTGAGATTGTTGTGATTTAAATCATCTAATTAAACCCAATATGACTCAACTAGACCCAAACAAACGCACTCTAGCTTGAACCCAAGTTGACCGAACATAACTTAACTTGTTTTATGCATGGTATGAACAAAATTTTGTGCATATGCACTAGTTTTGGCCAGCCATATGTTGGAGGGAAAAGAAGAGATGAGTGCAATTATTTTGGATTTAAATGGCAAGGAATCTAGGGCTTTTGATGGGACTCAAAACACTTGAGTGCTTGAGAAAGCCTAAGAGGCAATACCACTCTCACACTCCACCTCCCCCCCTCCAATGCATGTTGGCCTCACCCTCACTCTCTCTCTCTCACAATTTCCGGCCAAACCCTCCTCATCACTCTATTTAAACTCTCATACAAACCCTAGCTCCGCTGTATCATTTCCACTCCAACTCACACTACTTTCTTCATTCTAATACCCTTCTAAGACACTTAAGTTGTTGTTTTGGGAGATAGAAGAGTAAGAAGGAGCCAAGAGGTGCCGAGGAGAAGGAGAGTAGGGGCAAGAAGTTCTAGCAAGGAGGAGCAAGAACAAGGAGGCCAAACTTGGAGAGTACATTTCATCTACAAACAAAAGGTGGGTGTCTCAAAAATCTTTGCGGTGTTCACTTTTTGTGGTGAAATCTTGATGTGTACTTCAAAGCATGAGTGGTTCATGAAGTGTTTAATTATGTTTTAAAATTCGTTGTATGCTAGTTTTATTAGTAGAAGACTAAATAAAAATACAGTAAAAAGCTGAACGGAAAAGTGTTTTAGGTCTGTATGATATAACTCGAAAATTACTTGGAGTTTGAGTTTGAAATTTTAAATGTAGAATATTATGCTTGTTATACACATTGCTTCCAAATTTCATAATTTTTGGAATTTATTTATTATTTTAATTAAATACGAACTTGAACACTGCCTGTGCAGAAAACAGATTTAGCATAGGTTCTGAATATGATATTCCAAACCTCATAACTCTGTAACTACTTGAGATATATTGCTAAAATTTTAGTATGTGGTTCTAATATGTGTGCAGTGCGTAAATATAAAATTTTATATTTTTTGGACATCATTTGATATTTTTATTAAATCCGAAACCATTGGCTGTTCTGAAAAGAAAAGACAGAGTGAGGATGATCTGTTCTGTTTTTATCTAATTTTCAAGAAATCATAACTTGAAAAATACTTGGTATAATAACTTAAAATTTGAATATGTTATGTTACCATGTATGAGTAAATTATGTTTCAAATTTCATGAAGTTTAGAGATCATTTGATATTTTAAAAGTTTTTTTATGTTAGCACTGGTTAGTTATTACTTTGTTTTGGAAAATTTTATATGCATGTTAAACAATGACTCACTTGATCACTTTACGACTTATTATGAAGAAGTATGTAACTAGAAAGTTGTAGTAGACAGATAGATCTTTCTGTAATGCCTAAGAACTTAAGGTTTGGATAAGTACACGAATTATAATGAATTTTGCAAGTGATAATGAAAACACACATATTCTTAAAGCTCACTGTTAGACACTATGTCTATGAAATTGAGTTAGAACTTGTAGATTTGAGTTTTAAGTTTCTGTTATAAATTATGTTATAAATCATGTTGTGGATGTGGGAATGAATTAAAGCTTCAATGTATAAAGTTTTATGTTGTGAATAGCTCACATGTGCTTTGTAGGGCTTCAATTTAGACATACTTGTTCAATGTTTTGAAGTGGATGTTGTGTTTAAGTGATTGTGTGTTGATGTGGACCATTTTGGGATGAGATTCATGGCCAATTGGTGCTTTTACTTTCTGTCTACTTTGAGTAGAAGCATTGGGAGCACCCAATCGCGTTTCTCCAACGAAACGGGACCGGAAACGACTCCGGTTTGGCATGAATGCCAATTGTATGCTTACTGTTTGGAAATATAATTTTCAATTTTTATAGTCTTTTTGCACACTTTTTTTTGGGTATTCATGGTGTAGGGTTTATTTCTAGAGTACTATAACCTTGTTGAGCTTCATTGGTTGAGTTTGAGACTATAGGATTAAGCCCTATGGTATATCTAGACGGGTAGAATAGGAACCCGTGTCGCATCGAACACGTGGGTGGAGACGACTCGTGCGCCGATGTGCTCGCCGTTCATGGAAGGATTCCATAGTTGGGTTTGATGCTACCACTTGTCGAGGACTATGGAGCACGAGGATAGCAGGAGCAATGTGTTTAGGTCGGGCCGATGTTGCGATTGAACTCCAAGCGTAGATGTGTTGTTGCAGCGATCGACGGAGTCGGTTCTTCGTTGGTTCAGGCGAAGTGTGGGCCGAGGCAGGCTGTCACGCCCCGCTTCCTAAAATTACAGAATGCATGTACTTGACATGGTCCAGCGAATGACTTGCGTCATTTATTTGCTGTTATCGATTCAACTCAACAATATAAACAGGAAGTAATACAATCACGCATGCATTAAAGGAGTAATCACATGAATAACAATACTTGGAAATTAAGCATAAAATAACCAACATAATAACAATCCAATATCTGCAACCAACAAAACAATATTCGGGTCAAAAGCTCACAAATACAAGAATTAACAATGTTCAATTTATTTAAGTCTTCAACAAAACAATAATTATTTGGGCGGCAGTTGAAATTCAATTCTTTCACTATTGTTGTTCTCCTAGTCCATCAGAAAATTCTCATTGATTACCTGTAAGCTGTTTATCTAAAAGAGAGAAAAATATGTCCTTAGAGCAAGTCGTGGACAGTAAGTAGAGAAACAGAGAAGCAATGACATTTACGGTATAGCAATGAATTCAATAAACAATAGAGTCGATGGCAATGAACAATGGCAAAATGGTAACAATGTAGTGTGCAATAACGATGATTTATAACAATAACAATAAACAACAACAACGACGGTAAGCAATAACGATAACACTGTTCAATAACGATGACAAAATGCAATGACAATGCGATGAAGTCTCAAGTCTATTATTCATTTTAATCCTAACTAATGCATGTACTACTGCATCCCATACTACAGGTTCTATGCATACAATCAATTTCTTTTAGACTATGGTAGTAGATTCTATAGGTCATGTACTCAGTATAAAATAACATTTAAATAATATCACTGGCTTTTGAGCAATTTCTTGCACAATAACGATAACACTGGCCATTTTTAATTTCTTGCACAATGACGATATCACTGGCCATTTGCAATTTCTTGCACAATGACGATAACGATATTTTGGGAACGAGACCCACTCTTCCGAGTACAGTCACTATATCATCAACTACTCTAGTCAACCCTTAACCCCGATTTGATTGACATTCTTTATTCAATTTACATGCAATATTGGTTGGCAATACTACGATACTGATAGGGGATAATAGGGACAGAACTATTAGGGGAAAACGATAAATTGATTAATAAGGGACATTAGAATCACGACAAAACAATCCCAAGATCATGCAATGTACTCCATATAATTAAATGCACTAAATTCAATATTTTAGATTTAATTATATATTATTAAATATAGAAACCCAATTCTGGAAAGCAGTAGGTTGTTGTACCAAAATAAGAATTTACGTTGCTACAGGATAGAAAATATGGATCCATCAGGAGTTCTAGAAACTAGACTCCTGCCCGGTTCCAACGCATATTTAAAGTCCAAATTCCGACAACAGTAGCTAGTTGAATTTCAATGTTCTTTACAGGTTATTGTTTCTGGCTGGTTATCGGTGTTGATTAGTGTTTGTTGTAAAAGCAGTAAATATTCATTGTAAAAATCAGTAAAAATAATTTTTATTACCCTAAGCATGTCAACTATCAATCTGGAAATTATCATGGTAATGTTTGATCATTAGTTCCTCTATTTAATCAGGTTAACATGGTATATGCATAAATCTGAAAATAAAATGCAGCTGCAGTTAATGGTCATAACTCATGCAATATAAGTCAGAATTCCAAAATTTTGGATGTTCTGCAAACAAGAAACATGGTGATACATTTCATATTCAGAAAATTATTGATTTTGATGACATTATCTAGGTCGAAACAGCATGACAACGTTCAGGTTGGCAATAAATTTCAGGGTTTCAACATGTTCTTCAAGAATAAAAAGATAAAAAATGTTATGAACGATGAGTTAGGGGTTAACAATTATAAATTACAGCAAGTTACGTCTATGTGAACATGGTATTAAATATAATGTCCATAACCTTACTAATCACAATCAACTAACACACCAATATCAATCATATAAACAATCAATACTGGTATATAATATACAGTAGTTGTGTAATGTTATGACATGAAATACAATAATAATTCATATTCCTATATTCAACAATTAACTACATGAATGCATTGCAAGATCTCTATAAATCGGAGGCAAAAAGACGGTACGAAGTCAAGACTACTACTTGGATTGGCTCGTGTAAATCCATCGTATCCCAGCGATAGATAACAATAACAGATATATGATAATCAATATAGATCTACTTGCGGAATTCAATAAACAATCTCGAATACGATACAATATAATTCAAGAGTAAGATGACTTGCATTTAAAACGAGGTTAGATTAATCTAAATATGCGAAGAATAACGGGATCGGAATTCCGGCGACATGGCAACGAGCGATCACGATGATCACGATGGGGTACGAATCTTGATGGGGATCAAGACTGGATGATCAGACGGTTGAGATCGAAGATCAAGAAGATAATGATCACGATCGCGATGATCAAAAGAGATCCGATGGTCGAGATCAAGATCTTGATGATGATGATGATGATGATGATCAATGCAAATCCAACGGCCAAGATCAACGGATCAAGAAGATGATGATCGTGATCGTGATGAACGACGATCGGACGGACTAGATGCAATAGTATGGTGCACCGTTGGCTGAACCCAAGAATAGAGGAACTTGGGTGAGCACCGGCAGACGAGGGCGGCGAGGCTCTCGGGTGGTGCACTGCGGTGGTCGACGGCCTGAGGGAGGGGCGACGCTGGCGGTGCACAACGACGGCGGCGATGGAAGGCTGATGGGTTGCGACAACTCAGAGGAGAACAAGCGCTTGCGGTGGAGCTAGAGGTTGGAGCGACAACAGGGAAGACAAGGAACATAGTAGTGGTGGCTGGCGATGTGCGATGGAGGCGGCGGTGGTTGAGGCGACAACGGTTGCTGTGGAGCTCGAGGGATTGGTGGTAGCTCGGGCTGAGCGGCAATGGAGCTTCGACGGTGGGGAGTGCAGGAGATGGTCGAGGTGGTGGTAATGGCGGGGGTATCGACAAAGGTGCAAGGCGGATGGCGAAGCTCGGCAGTGGCGGCGGGAGTTGAGGAAGTGAATGGAGCTGGGGACGACTGAAGGGGCGGCTTGAAGACATGGATGACGGCGAGCGAGGATGAGTGGAGTGGTTGATGGAGGGAGGCGATAAAGAGGATGACGGGTGGCAGGGACGAAGTCAAGGACGAGGAGGAGTAGCGGAGGCGAAGGAGTTCGAGCGGAGGAGGAAGACGAAAGGGGGGGGGAGCTTCTCTGTTTCGGTTTTGGGAAGATAGAGGAGAGAGAGGGAGACGGGGAGAGAGAATAGTAGGGGGGAGGGGTTATTATAATATAATAATGGTATTATACTAAGCACAATAATGGGGAGGATTGTAGGGCTGATTGTTAGGAATTCAAATTTGGGGGTTAGAGGATGATACAGTTAGGAGTGATTTTTGGAGATTGGCTGTTAGTGGAGATATGGGGTGGTTTTGGGTTTGTGGGTTTATGGGTCAAGATCCAATAGAAGGTGGGTATTGGGTTACATATATTAATAAATAATGCAAATCAAATGAATATAAAATTGGGCTTTAGATGATGGGCTTCATATTAAATAATCAAATAATATAATATAGATCAAAATCGATGAGCTTTAACAAAATAATAATAATAAAGATGGTAACAACATCAATAGTATTATTACATGACAGAATATAATTTGGATTCAACACTTTCACGAAAATAATTCAATAATAGTAATAATAATAATGAAAATAATAATAATGAAGTAATGTAACGAAAAAGGAATTGAGTTTCACAAATTTATTAAAGTAAATCAAAATATTTTTGATTTGGCTAAAATACAAATAGTCGATCAATTTTAAAATGGAAAGTACAGTTAAAACACACCGTTATTCATAATAAACAAAATTTTTGATTAGAAAATATTTTAATAGAAAAATTCCAAAAAATGAATTTAACACAAACTAAATTTATAAATAATCGAAATACAGAAAATTATTCAGAAAATATGTATTTACGAGAACGGGGGTTACAATCCTACCCACCTTACAACAAAATTTCGTCCTTAAAATTTGTTTAGGCGGTATATAGGACAAGGCAAAGCAAACTGGGAAATAACAAAACTGGGGATTCAAAGGGTTCGACAAAATGGTGGCAACACCAGAAGAAGAAGGAACATGGATATGAATGGGGTGATCAAGAATGATGTTAAATGAAGATTCAATGAAACATGACGATGCAAATAAATGAATAAGGAAGTCAACAAAGCATAGAAAGAGAAACAACTGGAGAATCCTAGGACCTGTGGGATATGGGCCCACCACGCTTCCGCTGCGCAACTCTGATCGAAAAGATCATCAGCATCCAATACTCCAGCAATCTGCCTTATGGCTCACCATTTTCTTGACACGTGCAAATGACATCTTTCTAGCATGAAGTTCGAACTCCTGGCAACTTCAGATTCTGAATACTTCATGAGGTCCTGGGGCTCTGCATGCACAGCAAAAGACGACTTTTCCTCTCCCGGTGATGATCCAAGCCGCTGACATGTTGTTGTAGATCCAGCGATGCCTATCAACGAACAAAGCGGGAAGAAAAGAATAGGCAACTCCAGAATCAAAAGAATATGGGCACAAAAGAATAAAATTATACCCAGTAAGGAATCAATGAATCTGAATGAATGGAAGGAACGAAACAACTAAGAAATGAAGGAACTGAATTTTAAGGGATCAAAAAGTGGATAAAAAAGATTAGAATCCAGATATATGTTGGTTATCAATTATCCATGTGATTCACGTGCCGTACATATTGTTGAGTCAAACCGGTTAAACCCAAACCGGGTCCAACCCGGTTTGTTGAGTCAGGGTCCAACCCCAAACTAGTTAGAGTCAAACTTGTCTGTGATACCACTAAAAACCTTGTTCGTCCCGCTTCCAAAAATTACGGAATGCAAGCACGTGACACGGCCCAGCGAATGACTTGCGTCATCTAACAGCTGTTATCGATTCAACTCAACAATATAAATAGGAAGTAATACAACCACGCATGCATTAAAGGAGTAATCACAAGAATAACAATACTTGGAAATTATGCATAAAATAACCAACATAATAACAATCGCATATCTGGAATCAACAAAACAATATTCGGGTCAAAAGCCCACAAATAGAAGAATTAGCAATGTTCAATTTATTTAAGTCTTCAACAAAACAATAATTATTTGTGCGGCAATTAAAATTCAATTCTTTCACCATTATTGTTCTCCTAGTCCACCAGACAATTCTCCTTGATTACTTGTAAGCTGTTCATCTAAAAGAGAGAAAAATATGTCCTTAGAGCAAGTCGTGGACAACAAGTAGAGAAACAGAGAAGCAATAACATTTACGGTATAGCAATGAATTCAATAAATATTAGAGTCGATGGCAATGAACAATAGCAAAATGGTAACAATGCAGTGTACAATAACGATGATTTATAACAATAACAATAAACAACAACAATAACGGTAAGCAATAACGATAATACTGTTCAATAACGATGACAAAATACAATGACAATGTGATGGTCTTAAGTTTATTATTCATTTTAATCCTAACTAATGAACGTACTACTGCATCCCATACTACTGGTTCAATGCATATAATTAATTTCGTTTAGACTAAGGTGGTAGATTCTATAGGTCATGTACTCAGTACGATATAACATTTAAATAATATCACTGGCTATTGAGCAATTTTTTGCACAATAACAATAACACTGGCCATTTTCAATTTCTTGCACAATGACGATAACACTGGCTATTTGCAATTTCTTGCACAATGACGATAACACTGGCCATTTGCAATTTCTTAAAATTTGAAAAAAAAAACCAACCTTCTATATTTTCCAATTTTTTCCCCAAATCATCGTCAGTTCTCTCTTTCTCTCACTTCCGCTCAATCTCGCCGTTTGCCTTCCCCGTCATCACCATCATCATCTTCCAAGCCGTCACTGTCTTTCATTATCTCTCCAAACCCAGTTCCCTCCTCCCTCTCTTTCCCTGCGCACCCCTGACCATCGTTGTCACCCGTCACCCGTCCCACGTTCGCCCACTCGCATCTGTCGTGCCCTCCGTCCCCACCTTCCCCCCATTCCCTAGACCCTCATTCTCATCGTTATCTTCTTCCTCAATGTTCGATCCCTTTTCTCCTCAAAATTTGCGTAAATTTCTAATTCTCGATCTGATGTTAGAGTTAGGGTTTATGCTGTGTTGATGTTGATGATTTTGGAACTTATGGAACTTACTGTTTTCATGTTGAGATATGAAACATAAAGCTCAAATCTTGCTCTGACATAAAGCTCAAATCTCACTCAGAGAACAAGGTATACGATTGAGATCTGAAACCCTGGGATTTGAGATCTTTGATTTTGATGATTTTGACATCTGATATTGTTTTCGTGTTGGAATTGTATGAAGATGTGGTTTGATTGTAACGCGAAGAATCCGACGTGGGCGTTGGTGATGTACGGGATCTTTCTGTGCATTGATTGCTTCACGGTGCATCGGAGTCTTGGGGTGCACATCAGCTTCGTCAGGTATGGATCTTGAGCTTTTTGGGGAATTGGGGTGGGAAAGATTGGATCTTGGTGTGAATTTTATTAGCTTTTGGGATTTTGATGGGGGGGAATCATTGAAATTATGCAAATGTGGATTGTCGCATTTGATATGGGTTGAGTTATGATGACTGCATGTTGAATTGGCAAATAAACTTTGCGTGCATGTTATAAATGGATAAGAGATGTAGGGTTAATCTATATCACATTTCGTTTGGTGGGATTTATTGGGTTAAAGTTACATTAGGTTGAGTATATCAAGCAGTACCAACTTATAATAATAGATCCTATTGTGAACATATCAAGCATTAACAACTTATTATAAAATTCTAGACCTTGTACTTTCCAGTTGTATCTTTGTCTTCATTTTTCTTTATTGTACAGATGGAGCTGTTGGAATCATCTTGTTCAACATATAGTCACAATTTGTGTTATGCTTGAACACCTAAAACCATTTTTTTATACTTAAAACCAATTTTGTATATCATAAAGAACCATATTTTTCTAAAGTTGGCTAGTCCAGGTTGGCATGGAAATGAAATATTTGAAATGGATACAGGAAAAAGAAATGGAAATTTTTCCCAATGTGTAAGGCTAGTTGTTTGTTGTTTCCTCTGTTACCCTTTTAGGTCATGGATATTATGTTGTTTTTTTGGAACCATGAACCTTTAGTTACTTACAAATCACACAACGCCTCAACATATACAGATATGGTGGGACATGTCACACCGATAAAAGGAAAATGTAAAATACTATATCAAAATATGAATGTTATTATAAGCTTTGTTTTTCTAACATAAGTATCCATGTGTATTGTCAGTGTTGCTGCTGATTTTGGTGTGGGAGCAAACAGATGAATTTGTAGATTCTTTTAGGAAACAAATAAGGCAAACTTGTTGACTTTCACCGGTATTTGACTGGTTTCTTGCTGCTTCCGTTGACCTGCAAAAAGTTTGATACACCGGGATGGATCCCGGCGACGAACCCTCCGACGCTCTTGTCAGTAATCAGGAAAATTATGAAAGAGCTTTATGTGGAAAAAGATTGATTACCTTTTTTATGGTGGGAGAAGAGTGGTATTTATAGTCGCCTTAAGAGACAGTTTAGAGATAATCAGTTATCCCTATATCCCGGTGTTTTTGGATAAGATATAGAGTTTAAACTCGTTTCGTGATAAGATAGGCAGTTTAAACTGCCTCTTAGAGATAATCACGAATTTGAATCACTCCTTAAATATCTGAATTGGTTTTTAACGGGTTGCTACCCGTACCCAATAAGACAGATCAATTTTTTGGTTATTGGGCTTTGAAGAAAGACCCAGTTCCCATTTCGGATCCGTTTGAAGGTGAAATTATCGTATTACCCCTGAGAGCTTTGAGATTCATGTCCGGTTTGAACGGTACCTATTTAATCATATTTTTAGCTATATCACGAGCCCCCCACTCCCGAAGACTGAGTTTAACAGCCTTTGAGGAGTAGTTCTATTATTTTAATGGCGTACGAGATTTTATCGGGGTTCTTAGGGGAGTTTGGATCCTGCTCGAGGTGTAACGGTGTCATCCTGGTTTTGTAACGTACCCAAAATTATTCTCAGAATTTTCTGGATTTTTTTAATAATTTTTAAAAATATTTTTCAAATTATTTATCCAATTTTGCGAAGTAACAATCTATTTTCAAAAGGTATTAATCAGTCGTTCTATTTAATAATTGTTTATCCCGGAGTTTAGAAATATTTTTCCCGAATTCATAATTATTTTTTAGAATTTTTAATTAATTTTCTTGAATTTTTAATTATTTTCTATAATTTTTAAATAATTAATTCAAATTAATAAATAAAAAAGAATTAATCGATTAATTATCGACGTGGCACAATTTGGACCGTCGATCAAACCTCTAGTGCTATTTTTCAAACGATCAGACGGCTGACCAGGGATTCGTCGACGTAGCGGCATCTGGATGCTATGAACAAGGGCGCGCATCGTGAGACAAGCACTTTTCCCTCACGCAGGGGTCGGTGGCAAGAGCGCTTGGCGTAAGTTGCCGAACCCCTTGGCTTTCTCGACAGGCCGACACGCATCATGGTGGTGGTCGAAGTCGAGGAGGCTCGACGAGCACTGCCGAAGTTCATCGGGACCTCAAGGGAGCGACACGTGGCAGCATTGACCGTTGACCAGTCAACGCATTTTCTTGCATTTTGACGTCGGTGGCTAGAATGCTCAGCACATGTTACCGAAGTTGAGGAGTATTTTGAGAGGGCGACACGTAGTAGCGTTGACCGTTTGACCATTGACCAGTCAACGCATTTTCTTATGTTTTGACGTCAGTGGCAAGAATGTTCGGCACTCGTTGCCGAAGTTGAGAAGGACTTCAATAGGGCGACACATGGCAGCATTGACCGTTTGACCAGTCAACGCATTTTCTTGCGTTTTGACGTCGGTGGCAAGAATGCTCGGCACACGTTGCCAAAGTCGAGAAGGACTTCGATAGGCCGACACGTGATAGCATTAACTATTTGACTGTTGACCAGTCAACGTATTTTCTTGTGTTTTAACGTCGGTGGCAAGAATGCTCGGCACATGTTGCCGAAGTCGAGGAGAACTTCGAGGGGGCGACACGTGGCAGTGTTTGACCGTTGACCAGTCAACGCATTTTCTTGCATTTTGGCATCGGTGGCAAGAATGCTCGGTACGTATTGCCGAAGTCCAGGAGGACTTCGAGAGGCTGACACGTGGCAGGGTTTGACCGTTGACCGTTGACCAGTCAACGCATTTTCTTGCGTTTTGATGTCGGTGGCAAGAATGCTTGGCCCGTGTTGTCGAAGTCCGGGAGGACTTCGAGAGGCTGACAGGTGTCGTGGTGGCGGTCGAAGTCGAGGAGGCTCGACGAGAGCTTCCGAAGTTCATCGGGGCTTCGAGGAAGAGACACGTGGAGAGTTGACCGTCTAATCGTTGACCAGTCAAGTGTCTTTTGGGTTGCCCATCTTTCTTTTCGTTTTGCGGTAAATGGGCCAGGCCTTTGCGCTTTTTGGGGCCTTTTAATATGGGTGAATGTGCCAACAACCCCTTTCTCTATAAAACTTCACCCCCCCTTTTTTTCATTTGCTCATTGTATAGTTTCTACTCAGGCAATTTTTGCTTTCTAACGGGAGCTTTCGGCGAAAATTTTCTATTTATGGTGATCTTTTCCAACCGTTGCTGTCAAATCAAGGTAATTTTAGATACTTAGCTTATTTTTAGAGAATGTCTAGCGTTCCTCCGAGGAAGGAGACCTCCCTTATCCTCCCCCCTGAGTCGACTTCTAGTCAAGTTCCCCCTAGCGACAAGGGTAAAGCCGAAGTAGGGTCCTCTTCGGTCGTTGTGGAGACCACTGTTGAGAGCGAGCGGAGGATAGGAGAGTTCGGCAGGTTGCCAGGGCAGTTGACCGGACTTCACAAGGTTCGGGATCTTCCAGATGACCAGGCCGAATGTATCATGTACGGTAGGGGCAGAGTTTCGAGGAGAATGCGACCCGGAAGACTTAAGAGGTCGACGAGACCGTCTCCATTCTCAACGAGGCGGACTTGACGTCAATTTGGGAATATTTTCAAATCTCGAGAGAGTATGACTTGATGTTACTCGGATTCGGGGTGAGGGCCAACTCGTCGATGCCAGTGGACATGTGCTTTTGTCCTGTCAGCGCCTTCTTAGCCGGTGCTCGGCTTCCACTTCATCCCTTCCTCGTCGAATTACAACGATGGTATCAGATCAGTTCGGTTCAGTACATGCCGAACGTGTGGAGGCTGATCAACGGGTTCATCCTTCACTATCAAACAACGGGCTTCGAGCCACGGCTGAGTGTGTTGCGGACTGTATACCGGGTGCATCAGCAGCACAAGTTGGAGTTTAGGTTCTGTCTCCGAGGCATGGCTCTAGGCTTGTTAGCTGCCCCGACTCGATAAAAAATTGGAGAGATAAGTACTTCCTTGTCCGAAGTCGAGAACCTTAGGTCATACAAATGACTTGGGTCGAGGAAGTTTCGAAGAGGGTGAAGGAGAGTCCAGTCCTAAGCCCTGAGGAAGATGAGATGGTCCAGACGCTCCTCGATCACCCGAAGATGGATTGGAAATACTTGACTGAGGAGGTGCTCTTCCAGGGGGGTCTCAACTTTACAAACCCCAGTATGCTTTTTACTTTTAGTCCGGACTGTGTACCGAAGCCTAATTGCGGACTGGCCACCGCTCCTTGTACTTTTCGTTGAAGTTTAATGCACAATTATTTTTTTGTCAAGTGTTGTGTAGTTTCAAAACAATTGTGGGCTTATTTTTCTTTCGATTCATCTCATAGTAGCTTCGTTTTGATGTAAAACCGTCATTTTGGCTTCTTACACTTAGTAATTCACACTCTTTTTAGTCGACTTTCTCAGATTGGCGAAGTACCACGTCTCCGATCGAATCTAGGCATCGCCAAGTTGGAGCTTGCTCGGTCTCGAGAGATGCTTTACAGAGCGGGGCGGGAGTTGGGTCATTTGAGGCTGACCTTGGCTCGCTGAGATATCGAGATGAGATGTCTTGAAGAGAGGATTCGCGAAGTGCCACCTGAAGACGAGGAGACTTGCCCCTCGATGGCCGTCAACGAAGGGTTGAGGCTCAAGTTCCTTCGCCACTCTTTATTCGAGGCAAGATCGGAGAGGGACGAATTAAAGAACGTGGTGCTCGAGAAGAGTCTAGAGGCGGCACATCTTCTAAATCTATGATGTCTCGTGAGTGAGTAGTTCAGGCCAATTGCTTCGCTTGAAGATTAGGGTGACGGATGATTCCCTCAAAGAGTTGGTCATTGAGTTAGAGGCAGAGAATCTTCTTCTGCGACGGCTTTCTGAGAGGAGCAACGTTAGGAGCACTTTATGTCCTCGGGGTGAGTACGCCCAAGAAAGTTTGTTCCCAGAGTTAGCACTTCGTTCGCCTCCTCTTTTGCGAAATCCTGGGGATGCGCAAAGTGGCATGGCGGGCTCGTCGAGCGGGGCGTCTGTCGGGGCGACAGTTAGGCCCTTGGGTGCCGATGACTTGACTTGGCTCGCTGGCCTAGAGAATTCTGTGGAGACGAGAAGAGAGCAACACGGCGCTCGCCATCCCCGTGTATCGCTTAATAGGAGTGTCCTCCTCCCTAGAAGGAGCTAGTGCAAAATATTGTAATTTTGTAGTTTGTCTTGTTTGCGTTTTTGGTCTTGAATAAGAATTGTATCCCCAATTTTGATGGAATAATATATCGCCTCTTTCGATCTTGTAAGTGTTTTGCTAACTTTTGCAAGAGAATTTCAACAGTTGTGAGAGCAATTCCGAATGGTGAGCTACTTCGCAATTGCTTGTTCAGACGTAGCTAAAATTGCATCGAACTAAGTGTTGGACTCCGAACTTATTTTAAGAGAGTTTCAACAGTTGTAGGAGCAATTTCGAATTGTGAGCTACTTCGTGCTTGCTTGTTCGCAAGTAGCTAAAGTAGAATCAGACCAAGTGTTGGACTCCAAACTTGTTGTTAAGAGAGTTTCAACAGTTGTAGGAACAATTTCGAATGGTGAGCTACTTCGTACTTGCCTGTTCGCAAGTAGCTAAAGTAGCATCGAACTAAGTGTTGGACTCCTAGCTTGTTGTTAAAAGAGTTTCAACAGTTGTTGGAGCAATTCTTAATGGTGAGCTACTTCGGAATTGCTTGTTCGCAAGTAGCTAAAGTAGCATCGCACCTAGTGGTGGACTCCGAACATGTTTTAAGAGAGTTTCAATAGTTGTAAGAGCAATTTCGAATGGTGAGCTACTTCGTACTTGCGCAAGTAGCTAAAGTAGCATCGAACCAAGTGTTGGACTCCGAACTTGTTGTTAAGAGAGTTTGAACAAATGTAGGAGCAATTTCGAATGGTGAGCTACTTCGTACTTGCTTGTTCGCAATTAGATAAAGTAGAATCAAACCAAGTGTTGGACTTCGAACTTGTTGTTAAGAGAGTTTCAAAAGTTGTGGGTGCAATTTTGAATGGTGAGCTACTTCGTACTTGCCTGTTCGCAAGTAGCTAAAGTAGCATCGAACCAAGTGTTGGACTCCGAACTTGTTGTTAAAATAGTTTCAACAGTTGTAGGAGCAATTTCGAATGGTGAGCTACTTCGTACTTGCCTGTTTGCAAGTAGCTAAAGTAACATCGAACCAAGTGTTGGACTCCGAACTTGTCGTTAAGAGTTTCAAATTTGGAGTGAACGCTTCGGGGCGAGACAAACAAAACAGTTAGACAACAAGTTTTCTAAGAAGTAAGCTGCTTTTATTAAAGATGACTAAGCGTGTAGCGCCCCGAATTCCTAACATAGGAACTCGTGACACTCTCCAGGATATTTCTTCAAATGAGTCACAACACAACAAAATCACAGGAAATTAAAAACTTTTATTACATCAAATTGTTATTACAATGTCCAATGATTATAATAATCATAGTTAATTGTTACAACAAGAATGTACAATAAAGTTTGGACAGTAACTTTCACTTGGATGCTTTACCCTGCTAGAGCTTTCCTGCGATCCTAAGTCGGCGATCCTGCACTGATAACTGTGGGCACGTCAGTTGATTACAACTGACGAAAATGTTATATTCGGCTATTCTCTCTACGCCATAATATAACGATTCCAACCTCAACAACCACAAATAATATTTGATGCAAAGAAAAAGGAGGTGCAAGCAAGTGTCGGTGTATGCCATGACCTAATCTAATGCACAATATGCATACATGCTCCTAAAGCTAATGCACGTTTGGTTGAAAGATATGCATCCCATACTACACACCCCCCAACCAAATGACGTTCTTCAGTTTGATGGGGCTCGATCCCCCGCTATGCATCCTACTCTGGTGCTCTCTCCTGTTTCCGATTCCAGTGATGGTGAGGCTGTAGTCCTCTGGCTTACCCGTCGCTGCTGTCATTAGTGGTGTCCAATCCTCATGTTTTATCCACAATGCCCGGGGTGCCAGTTGCAGGCTTACCCTGCGTGACTGTGCAGGCTTACCCGGCGTGACTGTAATTAAATCGGCTTACCCGATATATTGCTGTATCTACGTCTCCCTGGACCTCACCAAAAGTTGATATATGGACACAAAGGCTCTCCACGAGTGACTAGAGCGATTCCCGATAGATTCTAGCTCACCGAGATATCGTCTAATCTGTCTGCCTACATTGATCAACAAAGGACCTGACGGATATAGGGTTTCCCCAACTCCGCTACAGTCGTGCTTACATCGAACAGAACTTGCAGTCGAGATGACGTCAATACTCCAAACCTCCTTAAAGGATGTTATGGATTGTAAAGGCATTTCTACCGAGACAGCAGAGCCCCACAGAGTCTTCCCGACTCCCCAGAGCAACTCGGGGTCCTTATTCGCATTAAACGAACCTAGGATTCGGTCGGGCGTGATGATGCCATGCATCCCCCTGACAGGCGAACATCCTCGCTAGTGCCTGTCCTTTCATTCAACCAAGACTCGATCTAGCCCTACCCAAGTATCAAAGCTACCCTATTCCAAGAATAAAGTTGAATTCAAGATTTGTTTTATCGATCAATTACTAAAACCCATCACTCTAGCTAAACTCTAATTCTCTTTCTTTTTATTATTAGAAGTATGAACCTCTAGAACTATCTCATATCATCCATCCCCTTAGCTAGGCGATCTATCCACCATTTCCAAATTTCTATCTTGGTAATCAACTTTGCTTGCCATGACCAACTAGTTCCGTTCCATTAGTAGATTCTCCCTAGTTAGTTACCTTTAATAATAATGGATCTCAACCCATTCCACACTAGGACTCAACTAGCCCTCTAGTCGGCCCAAGGGTTAATCCGCCTCGGCCCACACTTGGCACGAACCCACGGCGAACCGACCCCGTCGATTGCCGCAACCGCCATTTACGCTTGGAGTTTGATCGCATCCTCGGCTCGACCAACAAATAGCTCGCTACTAAACTTAACACTCCACGGTCCTCGACAGGTGGTAGCTCCAAAAACAAACCATGGAATCCATCCATGTACGACAAGTAGGTCAGCGCACGAGTCATCTCCTCCAACGCGTTCGATGTGACACGGTTCTTATTCTACCCGCCTAGGTTTGTCAACAAGACTTAGTCCTGGAGTCTCAATACTCAATCCAACGTACCCCAACATGGTAAACCACACTAGGAGTAAGTCCTAACCCATGAATACCCAAAAAAGGGTTCTAAGAGCTCCCTAAATCTGTCAATTCCAAATTCCAAACAGCAAGCACACATTTAGCGTTTATGCCACAACGGAGTCATTCCCGGTCCTGATTCTTTGAGAAATTGTAATCGGGTGTTCCCATGCTTCTTCTCAAGGCAAACAGCAAGTACAAGCACCCAATGGGCATGAATTTCATCCCAAATTGGTCTACAACAATACTCCAACATTCAATACAATTTTTACTTCAAAACATTGAACAATATTGTCTTTATTGGGGTCTACAAGTAACCATGGGCTACTCTTAGCAAGAAACCTTAGATCACTTGTCCTAACTCATATTCACACTTATAACATGATTCTGGACCTCAAATAGCAATTCTAAGCTAGTAAAGTACAAGTTCAAACTTATCTTCACGAACATGGTGCAAACCGGTGAGCTCTATGTTTCACTGTGTTTTTGTCGTCACTTGCAAAAATCATATAAAATCGAATATTTATCCAAATCAGGATTTCTCAGTCATTCCAGAAAGGTCTAAGTGTCTACTAAAACTTCTTAGTTATAAGGCTCTTCAGATAAGGCCGTTTAGATACTCTTATGGGTCCATCTTTAACAAATATATAGACTTCCAGAACAGTAGATCAGATCAACACAATCCATTTAAAATAGCATATGGTGTCAGATCATCATGAAATTTTAGAATGAAGTTCCTGACACATGATTTTATAACACTATCAAAAACCAGGTGATTCTACCTAGTAAATTTCCAATTATGTCTTTTTGAATGTCATCCAAAAACAGGGCAACAACAATAGCAGTTCTGTTTACTAAAATATCTAGCTCAGTTTGCATGATTTTAATTAGATAGCTACAGTGGTCCAAATCTCGTGAAATTTGAAAAGTAGGTCTTAGGTATATCCAACAATGACATACTAAAATTTTAGATCATTCCCATAAGCATGCAGTGAGATAAAAGTCATTCTTTCCACAACAGTAACAATAAAAACTGTTTCTTTCTATTCTGACCAGCCTGCAAGTTCGTAATTTATTTTAATAGCAGGAAAAATCACAAAAACCTGTAAACATTATTGAAGGTGTACGACACCTATATGATCATCCTATAAAATTTCAGATCCAAATTTCAAGTGGTGTTCATGCAATGAGCTACGGACTGACTACAAAAATTCAGTCTTTTAACAGGGTTTTTTGGTTTGGATTACTTAACACAAAACGAGTTGGTTAGGTTCATTCTTAAGGCATGCATGTCATTTTTCAGTCATCACAAACACCATTCAACCATAAAAACAAACATAAGGTTAGAAACACCCACCTTGATGAGTTTGATGGAAAAGAAAGATCCTACAAGCTCCTAGCTCCTTGATTAGTCTTCTTGCTCCTTGGTTCCTCCTTCTTGGCTTCTCTTCTTCTCCTTGGTTTCTATACTTCCAAATCAGTAGCTAGGGTGTAGAGAGTAAGGTTTAGAGGTGTAGATGTTGGCTTAATTGTAGGGAAAGATGAGAAATGGAGCTAGGATGAGATGAGGGTATTTTAATAGAGGATGTGGACTGAATGTGGATGGGTTTTTGAGAGAGGGGGGAGGGAGAAAGTGAGAGAGCTGCATTGGGGGAGAATGGAGGTGGAGTGTAAGAGTGGATAAGAACTCATCATGAATTAAATTTAAATGTTCAAACCCTAACCCTAATTCTCTTTCCCTCCTCTCCGTCCTAAATCATGGCCGGGCACCCCTTGTGCATGTGCACAACTGTTTTTTTTTTGTTACATGCCATGGTACACTAGAAGTGTTGAGTTAAACTAGGGTTAACTCGGGTTCAAACGGGTCTAGTTGAAGCTTAGGAGTTAATTCCATACTAAAAGCTTCAAAAGAGAAAAATAAATAAATAACTATAGCATTTTAGTGCTTAACATATTCATATGAAAATTCGGGTTGTTACATCACTCCCTCCTTAGAATAGTTCTATCTTCAGAACTACGCATAGTTGGAAAGCAAACATTAGTTAATTAAATAACTCGAGAAATACATTTTCTCATACAGGGTTCACAATCCCCAGCTACACAAGCCATCAACAAGATAGCTATAAGAATTTGATCGTCCTTCGAGTTTCGGCTCTCGTCCTGAGAAAGTCAACCTCACTCCGAGGATCATCCTGGGGCTTATTCCATCCCTTGTCCCAAAAATCCTAGCGATCAAACACCAGTTGCGGATGTCGCTCTTCCCGAAATATTGAGGTCAATCTCACTCCACCGAACATTCTGGGGCCTCATCACACGAACTCCCCGTGAGTGTTGCTCTCGTCCCGAAATACTAGAGATCAATCCCACTTCACAGAACATTCTGAAGCCTATTTCATCCCTCATCTGGAATACTGGGGAATATCTCACTCCATAGATCATTCTAGAGCCTCACTCATCCTTGACTTCCTTCGTGGGTATTACTCTCGTTCTCGGAATACTGGAGATCAATTCCACTCCACAGAATATTCTGGGACTTATTTCATCCATCGTCTGGAATACTGGGGAATATCTCACCCCTTGGATCATTCTGGAGTCAATGTCCCACTAACCTGCTTATGAATGTTGCTCTCGTCCCTGGAATACTGGAAACCAATCCCGCTCTATATAACATTCGGGGCCTCTTTCATCCCACGTCCCGAAATACTGGGGAATATCTCGCTCCATGGATCATTCTGGAGCCCTCACTCATCCTTGAATTCCTTCGTGGGTATTACTATCGTCCTCGGAATACTAGAGATCAATCCCACTCCACAGAACATTCGGGGGCCTATTTTATCCCTCATCGGGAATACTAGGGAATATCTCACTCCTTGGATCATTCTGGAGTCAATGTCCCACTAACCTACTTGTGAATGTTGCTCTCATCCCTAGAATACTGGAGACCAATCCCGCTCCACAGAATATTCTGGGGCCTCTTTCATCCCACATTTCGGAATACTGGGGAATATCTCGCTCTATGCCTCATTCTGGAGCCAACGTCACACAATCTTTTCCATGAGCGTCGCTCTCGTCCCTGGAATACTGGAGACCAATTCCTGCTCCACAGATCATTTTGGGGCCTCTTTCATTCCTCGTCTGGAATACTGAGAAATATCTCACTCCATGGTTCAATCTGGAGCTGACCTCATAATATGAACTCCCCGTGAGTATCGCTCTCGTCCCGAAAGACTGGAGATCAATCCCACTCCACAGAACATTGTGGGGTCTATTTCATCCCTCGTCTGAAATACTGGGGAATATCTCACTCCATTGATCATTCTGAAGCCTTTCTACTCACGATCGTTCTTGCTTCATCATATTTCCTTCTAGTGCCCGAGTCAAGTTCTCAGTATATCTTCTAGCTCTCGATTGCACTACTTGAGGGTCGGTGAGCACTCTCTCCTTAGAAGAAAACAAGGCTTACCAAGGAGAAGGCAAAAATTTCAGCCTTATGCATTATCCCAAACCCTTAATAAAATAAGCACAAGACAAGAGATGACCAAATGCCTAAAAACTTTCATGCTTTATAAAAAGTCATAATTTCTTGCTACAGAACACATTACAAGTTCATCATCCATGGCTTGCCAAAAATGCAACTAACAAAATATATTGCTATTCTAGACCATGCACCACTTCATCCTTCCTTCCAGTTAAGCTGAAGCTCGTCGAACCAATTTTTTTTTTCAAACCTCCGAATACACCATAGTACTAACTTGGTTCTAAGTCCAGGCCTAAGTCCATGTTCAAATCTCTTGACCTTCATTCTGTTCCACCGATGCCATACGATATGACATCCTTGATACAGGTGTGCTGCCTAGCTGGACCACGATACTGAACTCCACATCCCTTGGTGGGGGTAACCTTGGTAACTCCTCCGAAAATATGAGTGGAAGGTCTCGTACAATCGGTATCCCCTTGACTTCCTTTGGCACCTTACTCCCGGTTGTAGCCGCCAACATACTTCCGTTTTTTTTTTCCCTTGAAACACAATCTCCGGTCTCTCGGGTATAACTAAGGTCAATGTGAACCTTGTGCTTGGACATCCTGTTGAATTCTCACCTCGACGTTTAGGTCACCGCCGTTGGCTCCTCCACTTTCTTCCTAGACTCTTGCATCGTGGGCTCTCCTTTATCGACGCCTGGCTACATGCTTGCCTCCTGGACATCAGGCGGCAGATTTGCCTCCTCGACATCCAGTTGAATCATAAAAGTTAGTAAAAGAATAATCGCAGTGGGGTTAGGTCAGACATAGGAAAATTTCGTAAACATAAGTTGCAAAAGTGCAACAATATGATTTACGACCACCAAATATCTACACCAAGCTATCCCTACTGACGCACCCAAGTCTAACCTTCTGTGGTGTTAGACTACAATTTGAAGTAAGCTCTGATACCATTCTGTAGCGCCCCGAATTTCTAACATAGGAACTCGTGACACTCTCCAGGTTCTTTCTTCAAATGAGTCACAACACAACAAAATCACAGGAAATTAAAAACTTTTATTACATCAAATTGTTATTACAATGTCTAATGATTACAATAGTTACAATTAATTGTTACAACAAGAATGTACAATAAAGTTTGGACAGTAACATTCACTTGGATGCTTTCCTCTGCTAGAGCTTTCCCGCGATCCCAAGTCGGCGATCCTGCACTGATAACTGTGGGCACGTCAGTTGATTACAACTAACGAAAATGCTATATTCAGCTATCCTCTCTACGCCATAATATAACGATTCTAATTTCAACAACCACAAATAATATTTGATACAAAGAAAAAGGTGGTGTCAAGAAAGTGTCAGTGTATGCCATGACCTAATCTAATGCACACTATGCACACATGCTCCTAAAGCTAATGCACGCTTGGTTGAAAGATATGCATCCCATACTACACACCTCCGAACCAAATGACGTTCTTCAGTTTGATGGGGCTCGATCCCCCGCTATGCATCCTACTCTTGTGCTCTCTCCTATTTCCGATTTCAGTGATGGTGAAGCTGCAGTCGTTCGACTTACCCGTTGCTGCTGTCATTAGTGTTGTCCAATCCTCATATTTTATCCACTATGTCCGGGGTCCTAGTCGCAGACTTACCCTGCATGACTATGCAATCTTACCCTGCGTGACTGTAATTAAATCGGCTTACCCAATATGTTGCTGTATCTATGTCTCCCCGGACCTCACCGAAAGCTAATATATGGACACAAAGGCTCTCCGCGAGTGACTAGAGCGATTCCCGATAGAGTCTAGCTCACCGGAATATCATCTAATCTGTCTGCCCACATTGATCAACAAAGGACCTGACGGATATAGGGTTTCACCAACTCCGCTACATTCGTGCTTACATAGAATAGAACTTGCAGTCGAGACCACGTCAATACTCCAAACCTCCTCAAAGGTTGTTACGGATCATACAGGCATTTCAGCCGAGACATCAGAGCCCCCATAGAGTCTTCCCGATTCCCCAGAGCAGCTCGGGGTCCTTGTCCGCATTAAACGAACCTAGGATTCGGTCGGGCGTGATGACGCCATGCGTCCCCCTGACAGGTGAACACCCTTGCTAGTGCCTATCCTTACATTCAACCAAGACTCGATCTAGCCCTACCTAAGTATCAAAGCTACCCCATTCCAAGAATATGGTTGAATTTAAGATTTGTTTTATCGATCAATTACTAAAAACTATCACTCTAGCCAAACTCTAATTCTCTTTTCTTTTCATTATTAGAAATATGAACCTCTAGAACTATCTCATATCATCCATCCCCTTAGCTAGGCGATTTATCCACCATTTCCAGATTCCTAACTTGGTAATCGACTTTGCTTTCCATGATCAACTAGTTCAGTTCCATTAGTAGATTCTCCCTAGTTAATTACCTTTAACAATAATGGGTCTCAACCTATTCCACACTAGGACTGAACTAGCCATCTAGTCCGGCCCAAGGGTTGACCTGTCTTGGCCCACACTTGGCACGAACCCATGGCGAACCGATCCTGTCGATTACTGCAACCGTCATCAACGCTTAGAGTTTGATCGCATCCTCGGCCCGACCAACAAATAGCTCCATACTAAACTTAACGCTCCACGGTCCTCAACAGGTGGTAGCTCCAAACACAAACCATGGAATCCATCCATGTACGACAAGTACGTCGGCACACGAGTCATCTCCTCCAACGCGTTCGATGTGACACGGGTCTTATTCTACCCACTTAGGTTTGTCAACAAGACTAAGTCCTAGAGTCTCAATACTCAATCCAACGTACCCCAACATGGTACACCACACTAGGAGTAAGTCCTAACCCATGAATACCCAAAAAGGGGTTCTAAGAGCCCCCTAAATTTGACAATTCCAAATTCCAATCAGTAAGCACACATTTGGCGTTTATGCCACAACGGAGTCATTCCCAGTCCAGATTCGTTAAAAAATCGCGATTGGGCGCTCCCATGCTTCTACTCAAGGTAGACAACAATTACAAGCACCCAATGGGCATGAATTTCAAAGTGGTCTACAACAATACCCCAACATCCAATACAATTTTTAATTCAAAACATTGAACAATGTTGTCTATATTGGGGTCTACAAGCAACTATGGGCTACTCTTAGCAAGAAACCTAAGATCACTTAAGTCCTAACTCATATTCACACTTATAACATGATTCTTTACCTCAAACAACAACTCTAAGCTAGTAAAGTACAAGTTCAAACTCATCTTCATGAACATGGTGCAAACCAGTAAGCTCTATGTTTCACTGTGTTTCTGTCGTCACTTGCAAAAATCATATAAAATTGAATACTTGTCCAAATCAAAATTTCTTAGTAATTCCAGCAAGGTCTAAGTGTCTACTAAAAAAAATCATATAAAATTGAATACTTGTCCAAATCAAAATTTCTCATTAATTCCAGCAAGGTCTAAGGGTCTACTAAAACTTCTTAGTTATAAGGCTCTTCAGATAAGTTCGTTTAGATGCTCTTATGGGTCCATCTTTAACAAGTATACAGACTTCCAGAACAGCCGATCAGATCAACACAGTCATGGGATAAAATTCATTTAAAATAGCATATGGTGTCAGATCATCATGAAATTTTAGAATCTAGTTCCTGACACATGATGTTACTACACTCTAAAAAATCAGGTGATTCCACCAAGTAGATTTCCAATTATGTCCTTTTGAATGTCATCCACAAATAGGGTAGTAAAAGCAGCAGTTCTGTTTACTAAAATATCTAGTTCAGTTTGCATGATTTTATTGACATAGCTATAGTGGTCCAAATCTCATGAAAATTGAAATGTAGGTCTTAGGTATATCCAACAATGACATACAAAAATTTTAGATCATTCTCATAAGCATGCAGAGAGATACAAGTCATTCTTTCCACAACAGTAATAATAAAAACTGCTTCTTTCTATTCTGACCAGCATGCAAGTTCGTAATTTATTTTACTACCAGGAAAAATCACAAAAATCTGTAAAAATTACTGAAGGTGTACAACACCTATATGATCATCCTATAAAATTTTAGATCCAAATACCAAGTGGTGTTCATGCAATGAGCTACGGACTAACAACAAAAATTCAGTCTTTTAACAGGATTTTCTGGTTAGGATTACTTAACACAAAACGAGTTGGTTAGGTTCATTCTTAGGGCATGCATGTCATTTTTCAGTCATCAAAAACACCATTCAACCATAAAAACAAACATAAGGTAAGAAACTCCCACCTTGATGAGTTTGATGGAAAAGCAAGATCCTACAAGCTCCTAGCTCCGTGATTGAGCAAGTCCATTCCCCACATTGCAAAAGGGGTTGGACTAGATACGGTGTAGAACTGGGCTTGTGGTAAGCGGCGAATTATTGAGAACTTTTGGCAGGGGGTGCATTGGCGAACGTGCTGTTCGGTATCGCTGAGGAGTGTGGGCCAGAAGTATCCATAATTTAAGATTTTGTGGGCGATGAACCTTGCTCCCAAATGAGCGCCGCACATCCCTTCATGGGTCTCCTTTAGAGTATACTGGGCCTCCTCAGGGGAGAGGCATCTCAAGTAGGGTCTGCCATCCACTTGAGTGTAGGAGTGTTTGTACATGACTCCTTCGATGAGCATATATCGCTCGGCTCTGGTTCTGATTCTTCTAGCCTCTTTAGGGTCTGCAGGGAGGACTCCATCTTTGAGAAATTCGAGCAAAGGCCTCATCCAATTCTCTCCGAGTGCTTGGGGCAGCGTCTCCATTAGTTCGGGACCGTCTTCCTCGATGTTAGGTCTTAAGAGGATTTCTATCAAGATGGTTTGTTCTAGTCCCTAGAGGGAAGAGGAGGCCAGCTTTGAGAGGGCATCTGCTTATGCATTCTCTTCTTGGGGGATTCGCTAGAGCAGTGCATCTTCGAAAGAGGCCAGCAGCCCTTTGATCTTGGCCAGATATTTGGTCATGCGACCATTTCTTGCCTCATACTCCCTCGATACCTGGTTCACTACCAGTTGTGAGTCACTGAATATTTTAATGCACCGGGCCCTGGCGTTGCTTTCCATACACAGACCGGCTATGAGAGCCTCATATTCAGCCTCGTTGTTTGATGCCCGAAAATTAATGCAGAGTGAGTATTGAAGAACGAAGTCATTGGGGCCAGTTAAGATGACCCCAGTCCCACTCCCATTGGCGCATGAGGACCCATCAACATAGACGATCCAGATCGGGGGTTCCTCTATTGCCTTGCTGGGTTCGGGGATAGTGCTTTCTACTATAAATTCTGTTTGGGCTCGTGCCTTGATAGCGGTTCGGGGCTGATAGTTTATATCATGTTGACTTAGCTCTATAGACCACTTCATAAGGTGCCCTGAAATTTGGGGCTTTTAGAGAACTTGCTTGAGTGGCTGGTCGATAAGAACGACCACCGAGTGGGACTAGAAGTAGGGACGGAGCTTTCGAGCTGCCATGACTAACGCATAGATCATTTTTTTCTACATTTGGATAACGGAGTTCGGCATCCCTGAGGACCTTACTCACGTAGTAGAATAGCTTTTGCATCTTATTGTAACATCCCGCAAAATTGGAAATGACAATTTTGCCCTCGTGTGTTATGCATGTGTATTTTGTACCATTACTGGTAATATTTGTAACGTGCTTTCATTATGAATTGTGATTTCCGACTATTTATGCATTTTTCCGTATTGATTTTACCCTATTTTGAGTCAACAAAAATATAATATTTTAATCGCTGTATTGTTACGTGCTTTTTATGTGTTTTCGATGCACGTATTAATTACATATTTTTCCACCATTACATGTGATATTCCTGTGTTTTAATTATTTATTTTATGAATTCTAATTCTTTTTATAAAACCGAAATTTATTTTCCCTATTTTTGATTAAAATAATTTTGCACGTGTAATGCACGTGTTTTCTACGTACGTAGTGATTACGTCGTGATATATATAAAACTAATAAATATGTTTTCTTAAGTTGTTTTCGATTATGTTTTAATAATTTTCCATTGATAAAGTCGATTTCGCATTTTGATATTTTACGTGCAACGCACACGTTTTCGGAGAACATATTTGAGCGTATTCAGTTTCAAATAAATTTTTGGGAGTGTGTGTATGTTTATTTTATTTTTGCATGAAAAACTATAATTTTTAAATTGAACTAATTTTATATGCATCTTATATATTATAGACATGTGGTTTAATTTAAATATTTAATTGAGAAAGGGTGTGAAGTGCATTGCACGTGCTAATTTTTCCATCTTTATTTTTCTTACTCTCATTTACTATTTTAGCATGCATGATTCTTTCTATTAGCCTTTCATTAAACCCATGGATCTAAGAATAGATTCTAGCCCACCAGACTAATTAATTAATTAATTAAAAAACAAGCCCACAAGACAAGCCCATTAATAAAAATTAATTTTGTTGTGTATGGACTCACACATGACATGTAACAACTTTCTAATACACATATTAGGATTATAGGATTTTGTATTTAATTTTTGGTGTGTGTGTGTGCATGTGTGGAGAGAGAGTGAGAGAGGGGGACCGGTTTGGAAGAGAGAGAGGCCGGGATTGAGTGGGGGTTAGGAAAGTGGAGAGTTGGAGAAAGTGGGGAGGTGAAAAGGTGAGTGGGCAGTTAAGTGGGTAGTTATTAGGTGGGTGAGATTGGCATTTTAGCCCTTCCTTTGTCCTATAAATACACCCCTTGTTTTTCTTCTCATTTCACACCAAAAACAAAAGAAATCTAAAGAGGAAAAAGAAAGAGAGTTAGAGAGTGTTCTTGTTGCATTGGAGGCTTTTTAGAGTGCTCTTGCTAGGAGGAGAGGAACTAGGAGTTGCTTGTTGGAGCTAGGAGCTAGAAGTTGTGTCTCATCTTTGTTTGCTTATTCTTCTTAAGAGGTGAGTGGTCTTTATGCTTTCTAATTCATAGGTTGAGCATGCTAGAATATGACATTAGTAATGTAGATCGAATTGATGTGATATGGGTGATCTTGTGCTTTCTAAATATAGGAAATGCATGCTAGTATTTAAATGAGTAGTATAGATAAATTTAATGAAATAAATAACAAATCTATACTATTGTATGTGCTATGAATGGTAGTAAAATTTTGTATGATTAAGAAACTAATTGTCATCATGTTAGTTGAAAATAAGAAATAGAAACAATAAGTTATTACCATGAACAAATATGCATGTTGAGTAATTGTATAAAACTTATAGAATTTTCCCTTGGGGTTAAAATGAACTTTTGTGAAGTAAAATTGATACACATAGAATTATTTTAAATTGTTTGTAAGAGATGCAAGTTTCCATTTTGATTAAATTATAGAAATGAAATTCATGTTTATTAAAGAGAAGAAAATTTTGAAATATGTCAAAAATATAAGTTTGAAAATTCATGTATTACTGATTTCAAATAAACTTAGTATGAATGAGATAATTACAATCTATTAAAAAGATTAGATCGATCATATGTATGAACAATAAACTAGTTACTGTACTGTATGAACAAAACTACAATAATGTGATACCTAATTACTATTCACACTTGGACTTCTTGGTTAGTAGGTGCACCACAAAGTGCTACTGTAGCATGCGGGAGGTCTTGGGTTTCGAAACTTGATAGACCCTTTTATTTTGTTTTCATTTTAATTAAATCCGAAACTGAGAAAAAGTACTTGAGGATTTCATTTTGCTGTTATGACAACTAAGCCACATGGGCTTAATAGCTTTCGGTGGGTGCTGGCTGTGCTTGGTCGGGTGGTCTTGGGTTCGAAACCTTATGGCCACATTATGTTTGTTTTTACTTTTTAATATTTTGAGAGAGTTTTCATGCAAATAAAAATTTGGAAAAAATCTCGAATTCCTATAAAATGAAATAGAATTTATTAGAAATAGTTCTAGAATTTTTCATGTATGTTTGAGAAATTAAAAAGGAGAAATTGAGATAGGAAATGAGTTTTTGACTTAAAAATTATTTATTAAAGAGTATGACATTATTTTAGAAGAAGAGTAAAATATTGTTAGGGGAATTGACTTCTCTTGTAGAGATTATACACTCATTTGGGTTAAGAAATATTTGATGTGGGTTGAGATATTTTATGAGCTTAAATTGCTAATGAGACTTAAAGTGGATGAATCTATGTTCATGAAAAGTAATATTGTTTTATTTTGAATTGTAAATGAATAAATGAATCATGAGTAATATTAAGATAAGACATCGATCAAATTGTAGATAAGTTGAAGATAAGAATATATTGAGTTTAATACATGATTATTGAAGGGTATGAGTACCCATGGATTCTTATACATGAAAGGTTGTGATATAGGGTTTAGTGAGACCTTGGGTACCGGCATCATTGAATTAAAATATTTGAATTATATTTTTGAGATATAGCCATGGAGCTATCTCGGTATTTGTGATGAAGTCCGGTAGGGGGTAAAACTAGCTCTTGGTATGATAATTTATTCATGTCTTGGACACTGAGAACTAGGCATTAAGAGAAGATATAGTAAACCTGGGCAAACGTAAGTGGGGCACTCTATATAGTCGGGCGATGTACTTCAGGACTATAGACCCAGTCGGGCGGTGTACTTCGGGATTAAGGTTTCTTCAATGGAGACAAGTTTTTATTTTAAATTCGGGACTATGCATAGTCGAGCGGATAGTTTATCGTACTCCAGTGTATATACGTATACCGGAGCTAGAGGGGCACTTGCGGGATGTTCGTACGACGAGGAGTCTATATAACAGTCGGGCAGTGTACTTTGAGACTGGGATCCGTACTCGTGGAATTGTCTAAACCTTGCTTTTATTACTGGATAGTTTTCATGGCGAGAGATCAAACCCTTTTAATGTGGAGTACGTAGGTGCTTTCCCTTGGACCTATGTAGTTATGGATGCATAGAATCCGAACAAGTATGCATTAGTATCATCTGAGTATAAAATATCTGCATTAGGCACTAAAGCATTGTATAAACTTATATGTTTAGAGTAGTCACATTTAACACTCTATTTGCATTCACGTTTGTGGTTTGTTAAAGTGTTGAGATCGTTATATTTTCGGCGTGTATAACATTTTCGTTGGTTGTAAGCAACTGACGTGTCCACAGTTTTATATGCAGGAGTTGGATTTTCATGAAGATATACAGTTGATATGCTGCTTAAATGTTAAAGATGTTGCAATTGTATAATTTTTCATTATTGTACTTCATTTTATCTTCCGCTGTGTAAATAAATATAAAGGACTCTGTTGTATTATAAAAAGTTCAAATTTTCTTGTAAAATTGTACGAAGTGAAGTGTAAAGATCCTGTGGAACTTCGAATTCGCTCGTATTTGGAATTCGGGGTGTTACAGATGGTATCAAGCCACGCTTCATAAGTAGTACAAATTTATAAGGAACGACACCCTAGAGTGGACATTAGAGTGTGAGTTCAGTCTATACAGATTTAAATGTAAGTGATTTACATTTGTGTTACTCTATACACTGATGTGTTCTCTTCCCTTTCCCTATTGGATGGCTGGAGTCGTGAATGAAGTAGTTATTGAACCTTCACTCATGATGCTCTCCTCGTATACATTGATGTGAGATTGTATGCGAGCATGTTTTCCTTGGATATCAGAGTGGCGCAGTGGAAGTGTGGTTGGTTGAACCTACACTCATGATACATTACACGTAGACACACCTCCCTTTCAAATTATTTTTTTTCGTGGATTTTCATCCTAGTATTTTTCAACATTCAATATTATTCAATACTATCTATTATTTTGTCTGTCTTACTTAGTCTCGATCTTTTTGAATTTGTTTTATCTGTCTTTCAATCTTAAAGATTTTTCCTTCATGTTTTTGTTTATCCGTTTACATTTGTTGTTACTTTTCGTATTATTGCAACTATTACTTTCTTCATTGATTTTTTCTATTATACTTTGAATTTTGCTTATGAATTTTTCTTATGTGCATTCATTTTATATGATTTAATTTTCATTATCTTATATTATCTTATATATTTCATTATATCCTATTCATATAAATATAACCTACCATTTTGTTTTACTATCTACATCCGATACTATTATTATTGCATATTACCTACTAATTTGTTTTATTATATTCACTTTTACTATTAATCGCTACTCATTAATTTTGTAGTTTTACGCTTCTTCAATATAGTACATACACTACATAATTATTGTTTTCATTTGTGTTTTCATCTCGACCATATGCTTTACACTATTTTCGTCTAAATCATTTTCATTACTACAAATTTCACATATCCTATATTTAAAGTCTATCTATTTTTGTATTTTATCGTCATAATTTCCTACTTTATTTGCAACTTTTTCATCCACCTCTATATCATTGATTTCAAACATAATACTATATTTTATTAAATATCCCAATATCCAAGAGTACATCGAAGTTTACATTTTTCCATCTCCCAATTTGGTGCAACCTGATGTCGAGAGGGCAAATCTGCAACTAGACGTCAATGGAGGCAAACTGCAACTGAACCTCGGGGAGGCAAAGTCTGCAATCGAATGTCTAGAAGGCAAACTGCAATCGGATGTCATAGAGGTAAATTCTGCAACTTGAGATCGTAAAGCCAAGTCTGCAGTTGGACACCAACGAGGCTAACCTACACCCCGAAGGAGATTTTCTACTTTGATAATCCCAACTTTGTTTTCTATAATATTTACAATACCACTATTCTTTTTTTGTACTAGATTATACTATTTTACAACCTAGCGCATTATATTAATTAAACTGATTTCTATCCTAGTTGTGTATTTACTATTTAATATCAAATATCTTTTTCCTAGTATTTTGAATCTTCTAGTATTTCATACCGCTTTATCGTATTTTATTTTGCTATTAATTTATCTTAGATTTGGTGTCTACTCACCTAACAAAAAAATAAAATTGGTGTTTATACTTTTCTTCAATTCGTAAGTTATTTCTATATGATTAGTTTTCGCACTATTTCAATAATATGTTATTACTTTTACTACTATGATGTCATTTTTTACTCCACAAACTATTTATAATTTTCATGTCATAATATTGATTGTTTCACTTTTATAATTTTGATGCCTATGTACGTATATACTTTTGTATGTTGGTTTTCTTGCTCTACGTAACACTTCGAAAATATTTCGATGTATGCCTTCTATTTTTTTATTTTCAAATCGTATGTATAATTATTATAGTTACCTTACAAATTATTTTATGATATTAATTTGTCTATACTTTTAACTAAATTTCATTTCCGTTTATTTTCAAATTGTTATCCAATAGTCTTCTTTTAAATTGCTAATTCAATTTTGATCATACAGTATCAATTCAGTTTTGCGATTTTATTATTCTATCGCTTATTACTTTGAAAGATTTTGATTACTAAATCTACTTATAAACTATCTGTTGATTATGTTTCTCTTTATTGCATTGTTTTCTGAACTATTCCACAATTAATGACTTAATTGATTTTTTCTTTTATCTAATGGCTTACCTAATATTATTTTTGCATAAAAATTTCTCTCAATCCATCCTGTCTTTTTGTCACATTTCTTTTCTTATGTTATTTTTCGAGTTTTCTCGTTCTGTTCTTGTAAAATTTTGATACTCATAGTTTTCTTACATAGAGTTTGTCTTGTTTTTTCTTGTTGCGTATTTTTATACTATATTTATTTTCTTAATGTTTGCAGTTTTATATATACAATATTGATGTTTTCCACTGATGTGTACAAAATAAAACCTTTACCCTTCAAATTCCGGGGACGAAACTATTCTAAGGGGGAGAAGACTGTAACACCCCACAAAATTGGAAATGACAATTTTGTCCTCGAGTGTTACACACGTATATTTTGTACCGTTACTGGTAATATTTATATTGTGCTTTCATTACGTATTGTGATTTCTGACTATTTATGCATTTTCCGTATTGATTTTACCTTATTTTGAGTCAACAAAAATATAATATTTCAATCGCTATATTTTTACGTGTTTTTTATGTGTTTTCGATGCACGTATTAATTACGTATTTTTTCACCGTTACGTGTGATATTCTGTGTTTCAATTATTTTTTTTATCAATTCGAATTCGATTTATAAAACGGAAATTCATTTTCCCTATTTTTGATTAAAATAATTTTTTAAGTGTGATGTGCATGTTTTCTACGTACGTAGTGATTACGTCGTTAAATATATAAAATTAATAAATATGTTTTCTTATGTTGTTTGCGATTATATTTTAATAATTTTTCATTGAGAAAGTCGATTTCGCATTTTGATATTTTACGTGCAACACACGTGTTTTCGGCAAACATATTTCAGCGTATTTATTTTCAAATAAATTTTTGGGTGTGTGTGTATGTTCATTTTATTTTTACATGAAAAATTATACTTTTTAAATTAAATTAATTTTATTTGCATCTTATATATTACATACATGTATTTTAATTTAAATAGTTAATTGAGGAAGGGTGTGCAAGTGCATTGCACGTGCTAATTTTTTATCTTTATTTTGCTTACTCTCATTTACTATTTTAGCATGCATGAGTCTTTCTATTAGCCTTTCATTAAACCCATGGACCTAAGAATAGATTCTAGCCCACTAGACTAATTAATTAATTAATTAAAAAGTATGCCCACAAGACAAGCCCATTAATAAAAATCAATTTTGTTGTGCATGGACTCAGACATGACATGTAACAACTTTCTAATACACATATTAAGATTATAGGATTTTGTATTTAATTTTTGGTTTGTGTGTGTGCATGTGTGGAGAGAGAGTTAGAGAGGGGGACCGGTTTGGAAGAGAGAGAGGTCGGGATTGAGTGGGGGTTAGGAAAGTGGAGAGTTGGAGAAAGTGGGGAGGTGAAAAGGTGAGTGGGAAATTAAGTCGGTAGTTATTAGGTGGGTGAGATTTGCATTTTAGCCCTTCTTTTGTCCTATAAATACACTCCCTTCTCATTTCACACCAAAAACAAAAAAATTTAGAGAGGAAAAAGAAAGATAGTTAGAGAGTGTTCTTGTTGTATTGGAGGCTTTTTGGAGTGCTCTTGCTAGGAGAAGGACTAAGAACTGCTTGTTAGAGCTAAGAGCTAGAAGTTGTGTCTCATCATTGTTTGCGTATTCTTCTTAAGAGGTGGATGGTCTGTATGCTTTTTAATTCATAGGTTGAGCATGCTAGAATATGACATTAGTAATATAGATCAAATTGATGTGATATGAGTGATCTTGTGCTTTCTAAATATAGAAAGTGCATGCTGGTATTTAAATGAGTAGTATAGATAAATTTGATGAAATAAATAACAAATCTATACTTTTGAGTTATATTTTTGAGATATGTCCATGGCTCTATCTCGATATTTGTGATTAAGTCCGGTAGGGGGTAAAACTAACTCTAGGTATGATAATTTATTCACGTCTTGGACATTAAGAACTAGACACTAAGAGAAGACGTAGTAGACATGGGCAAACGTAAGTGGGGCACTCTATATAGTCAGGCGATGTACTTCAGGACAATAGACCCAGTCGGGCGGTGTACTCTGGGACTAAGGTTGCTTCGATGGAGATGTGTTTTTATTTTAAATCCGGGACTATGCTTAGTCGGGCGGATAGTTTGTCGTACTCCTGTGTATATATGTATGCCGGGGCTAGAGGGGCACTTGCGGGATGTTCGCACAACGAGGAATTTGTATAACGGTCGGACGGTGTACTTCCCTTTTAATATGGAGTACGTATGTGCTTGCCCTCGGACCTATGTACTATGGGATGCATAGAATCTGAACAAGTATGTATTAGTGTCATCTTAGTATAAAATATCTGCATTAGGCATTAAGACTTTGCATACACTTACATGTTTAGAGTAGTCACATTTAACACTATATTTGCATTCAAGTTTGTGGTTTGTTAAAGTATTGAGATCGTTATATTTTCGGCATAGAGAGGATGGCCGTGTAAATATTTTCGTCGTTTGTAAGCAACTGACGTGCCCACAGTTTTATATGCAGGAGTTGGATTTTCATGAAGATATATAGTTGATATGCTGCTTAAATGTTAAAGATGTTGCAATTGTATAATTTTTCATTATTGTACTTCATTTTATCTTCCACTGTGTAAATAAATGTAAAGGACTCTGTTGTATTATAAAAAGTTCAAATTTTCTTGTAAAATCGTACGAAGTGAAGTGTAAAGATCCTATGGAACTTCGAATTCGGTCGTATTTGGAATTCGGGGTGTTACGTTTATCCTCTTCTCTTACCAAGATGGCAGTGAGAGTCTGTTCTGAGGTAGCGAGATATATATGGGGGTCTTCCCCGGGCTTTGGCTTCCTCAAGAGTTGGGGGTTGACCAGATAGGCCTTGAGTTGATCAAAAGATTCCTGCTGCTGTTGACCCCACTCAAAGCCTTTCGCCTCTTTAAGGACCTTGAACAACGAGAGACATTTTTCTCCTGACTTGGAAAGAAAACGCTCTATGGCCGCGAGACATCTTATAAGTCTCTGTACGTCTTTGACACTGGAGGGGGGAACCATGTTGAGTATGCCCTGGATCTTTTTCGGTTTGGCTTCTATGCCTCTCTGGCTAACCATGAACCCAAGGAATTTGTCAGATGAGACGCCGAATGCGCACTTATTCGGGTTTAGTCTCATGTTGTATCTCCTCAACACATGAAAGGCTTCCTGAAGATCGGAGACATGATCCAGTTTGCTTGTGCTTTTTACCAACTTGTCGTCTACGTAGATCTCTATGTCCCGACCGATCTGTTCTTTGAAGACCTTGTTAACAAGGTGCTTATAAGTGGCACCGACGTTCTTTAGCCTGAATGGCATGACCCGGTAGCAATATAGGTCTTGGTCGGTTACAAACGAGATCTTCAGAATATCGGGAGGGAACATCCTGTCCTGGTTGTACCCAGAAAAGGCATCCATGAAACTTAAAAGTTTGTGGCCGGAGGTTGCATCAATCAAAGTATCAATGCTCGGGAGCGAGAATGGATCTTTCCGACAAGCTTTGTTTAGATCAGTGAAATCGATGCAGATTCTCCAGCTCTCGTTGGCCTTTTTGACCATCACTGCATTGGACAGCCATTCGGGATAGTTGACCTTCTGAATGAACTGAGCATTCAAGAGTTTATCTACTTTTTCTTTGATAGCCTGCTGTCGTTCAGGAGTGAATTTGCGTCGCTTTTGCTAAATAGGTTTGGCCCCCGGAGCAACACTAAGGTGACGCATGAGAAGCTCTTCGGAGATTCCAGGCATGTCGGTCGCGGTCAAAGCGAATAGATCACGATTTCCCCTTATACATTGGATAATGTCTTTTTTATGGGAGGGGGAAGGGCCTTGCTAATTTGGAATGTCCTTGTCGAATCTTCTTCTGAGAAGGCTACCTCTTCCAACTCGTCGACCGGCTTTTAGATGGCTTGGCTACTTTCTTGTGGGAGTTCGAGGGCTCCAAGGGAGAGGATCGGCCCTCCTACTGAAGTCATGTAACATTTGCGAGCTGTTTCCTGGCTCCCTCTGACTTCTCCCACTCCCGCTGTGGTAGAGAATTTCATCTTCATATGATAGGCTGAGGGTATGGCCTGAAGAGCAGCTAGACCGGGTCGGCCCAGAATGATGTTGTAAGCGGCCTTCACATCTACCACCATAAAATCCATCGGCTCGATTCGGGTGATCGGGGGTTTTGCCAGCGGTTACGTCGAGAGTTATGACTCCCTCGATCGTCATTGGCACCCCAGAGAACCCATGGAGAGTGTAGCTAGCAGGCTTGAGTCGATCCCTGGACAGCTTAAGACCCTGGAAGGCTTCTAAAAAAAGGATGTTGACCGAACTGCCGTGTTCGACCAGGACTCGGCGTACATCGAAGTTGGCCATATGGAGGTTGATTACAAGAGCATCACAATGGGGCGTTTGGACGCCTTCCAAATCCTTGTCTGAAAAGGTAACACGGATCCCATAGCCCTTGGGGGGAGGATGGTTCTGCACAGAGTTCACCTCTCGAACGAAGGCTTTTCGGGAGGAGTTCGAATCTCGCCCCATTGGGCTTCCATGTATGAGATGTAGGACAATTCGCTTATTAGCCCCTCTGGGGGCGGAGGAGGATCTACCATGTCCTTAAGAACCTAGAAAGTTGCCCCCTCTGAATGAGAGCTTCGATTTCGTCTCTGAGGTCCCAACAATCATCCGTGTCGTGGTCGTGATCCCTATGGAAGCGGTACCATTTGTTCCTGTTTTCTCTTCTTACCCGGTGTATTCATCTTCGGTGGTGGGGGAGGAGCCCTTCTTTCCCAACCTCCATCAGGATGGTTGAACACTAGCGTTAAGAGGAGTAAACTTCTCAAAATGGGGAGGAGGGCAACATTGGCCACCATTGTCTTTCTGGAGCTTCTTAGCTCCTTGATCTTCAACGCCCTTCCGTTTGTTCTCCGACATGGGCTCTTTCTGCTCAAGTGGGTGGAGGGCCTCCTTTGCCCTAATATATTTCTCACTCCTCAGTAGGAGTTCTGAGAAGTCAAGAGGCGGCTTCTTAGCAAGAGATGCCTTTAAGTCAACGTGGTTGACGTTGTGCCGAAAAGCAGCAGAGGCTACCGACTGGTCTAGGGAGGCGATTGACCGGGCCTCAGTGGTGAAACGCTTGACATAGTCTCTTAATCGCTCGCCCTTCCTTTGATTGAGTGCCAGCAAGGATGTGCTTGTCTTTTCGGTACGACGACTACTCACAAAATGTGTAAGGAAGAGCCCTTCGAACTGATCGATGGAGAAGATGGAGGCTGGGGTGAGTCGGGAATACCACTCTCTCACCGGTCCCTTCAAGGTGGCCGGAAAGGTTTTGCAGAGAAGCGCATCCGAAGCCTGGTGGATCTTCATGAAAGTTTTAAAACTCTCAATGTGGTCAGCGGGGTCTGACTCCCCGTTGTATGACTCAAAGTGAAGGGGGGGGGGGTTTGAAGTTCTTTGGAACCAGTGTTTCCATGATGGTTCGGAATAACGGAGGCCTACTTGGGTGGAAATTCCTCGCCCGTTGTTTCTCTTCTCTATGAAGTCTGCTAAGGCGCCTCTCCATATCGTGGAGACGGCAATAGACCAAGTCCCCCCTCTGGTTATATCTTGCTGATCCCTGGGACTCATCCTCCTGCGGAAGAGGACTGGGAGTGCGATGGTGATGGCTTGGGGCAGGTTGAGGACTAGATGCCCGTTGACTATGGTCAGGAGCAACATTGGGGGCCCGCAGAACTGCTTCTTGAAAATCCTAGAACTCCGCCTTTGTGACAGGTGCCTCCCGATCTCGGTGGTCCCTTGGAGCAGATCGACCAGTCGGGGTGCGGCTTTTCCTCTGAAGGCACGGGGGTGATTCCTTCCGCCTCCTGGGAGAGTTTGATCTTCTGTGGTCTGGCCTACGGGGGGATCCGATTCTAGGGGACCGAATCGTAGGATCCTTTTGATATTCATGGCGTGGGATTCCGTCATGGGTCCGCCACTCGTTCAAACGGGTCCAGAGATCTATCCCATGATTCCTGTTGATAATAACGTGTCAGAGATCCTTTGGCATTGGGGGACTGTGAGAGGCCATGGAGTCGGAGGAGGGGTTATGTACTGAAACATGGTCGTGGAGAGAAGGTTGCCTTTGTTGACTTCGACGGGAGCTACCCGGGGCAGCCCTTTGAGGCCCTTGAGGGGCCTGCTGGGGGTGAGGTTGTTAAGGAAGAGGCTGTCTAGGATGTAGTTGCTGAACTTGCTGGATGGGTTGAGAGATAACATCATGAAGTGGAGGAGAAGGAACGGGCGTGGCTCTGCGGCTGGAGACTGGTGCCTTCTACTTCTTCGGAGGCATAGCTTGGGAAACAACTTCACCGATGCAGTAAAGCTGGATTGCTTTTCGTTTCGCACAAACATCACCAATATGTTGCTGCTGATTTTGGTGTGGGAGCAAACAGATGAATTTGTGGATTCTTTTAGGAAATGAATAAGGTAAACCTGTTGACTTTCACCGGCCTTTGACTGAGTTCTTGCTGCCTTAAATATCTGAATTGGTTTGTAACGGGTTGCTACCCATACCCAATTTGACAGATCCGTTTTTGGGTTATTGGGCTTTGAAGAAAGACCCAATTTCCATTTCGGACCCGTTTGTAGGTGAAATTACCATTTTACCCCTGAGAGCTTTGAGATTCGTGCGCGGTTTGAGCGGTTCCGATTTAATCATATTTTTAGCCATATCAGTCAGTGTGTGTTTCATGGAGAGATAGATGTGTTACTTTTAACAATGACCTATATATTATGAATTATAACGAGTCGGTACTTATGCATATAGAAGGTGAGTTAGTGTATTAATAAATGAAATAGGAAGATACTGAGGAAGAACAATATTGTAGGAAAACGTAAATAGAAAATGTAAGTCTTTATTTTTCTTACATCCTTTTAAGTTCTCCCATGTTTTGAGAACAACACAGCTCAAAGTTAGAAATGCCTGTGCTTCATAGAAAGTTACATATGTATAATAAATATACAACTGTATATCAGTTATTAAGAATTATAATCAATCACGGTTTTAGACTGAAGTTTAATTAGTGTTTGAATTATTTTTTTAGGTTTCAGTTTCAGACTCAGTACATAAAAACTTTAGCTAGTACATTATTTGCTTTTAGTGTTACAAAAAGTCATGTATAAACTTTGTGGTAGGTTTGTGGAAGTTTCCTTCTGTTAAAATACTTCACCTATGATCTCTGGGTCCACAAATTTAGACTCATGGACTCTAGATCAGTTAAAGATGATGACTTTTGGAGGCAACAACCGGGCACAGGTATTTTTCAAGCAATATGGATGGACATATGGTGGTAAAACTGTTGCTTTCGTTGGTATTGCAGTTTGTATTTGTGGAAGACAATGATATGCAATTAACACTCTTGACACATATCGAAGAAAGCCAACTCCTAGAGAATTATGGTGGGAAACTACAGCTCGTTCCTATCGATGCTGCAAAGAACTAGTCTGTAACAATGGATACCAAATTTTGAGAATGCAACTTGACATAATAGTGAAAATAGAATTAAGGTGAGGCTGGAACTTGATATAATACTGAAAATAGAATTATGGTGTACTTTTGTGACTACTGTTCATTCTTGTAAGTAATTTGTTTATATATGTAATTATTTGTGATTTGTGATTTCGTGCTCTTAAGCACTTGTACATATAAGTAATTATTTAAATCAATTGAATTTGTAAATAATTTTGAATGAATTGTTTAATTATTATGTTTAGTTATTGAAATGAAATTTGTGTTCCGAAGTATTTTTCTATTATTTATTATTCATGGATTTGTGGAAGATTACTGAAATAAATTTCTAAAATTATTGTGAATTGAATTACATGTATTTTGATGTGAAAAACTAAACAACCACCCTTCCCAACTCAACTAAAAACAGGCGAGAAAAAGAAGAAAAAATGATGAAATCCCCTAAAACAATAAAAATAAAAACAAAACAACAAAAAATTTTCCGCATAATCTCCTAATTTTCCCTCCAAATCTTTTTTTACTATTTCAATTCCTTGTCTTAATTCTATATGGGTAAGGGTATTTTCGTCTTTGAAAAGTGAAAACTATAGCACTTTTTTCAACAAACACCCCAAAATGGACGGAGTAGGCCATATTGCCTATTGGAGAAAACTTAAGTATGATTATATGAGAAAAAAATTGAGTATGGTTATTTGCCGAACGGAGCGAACTCGTTAATGTTATTTGAAATTTACCCATATATAAAATATGGTTAAAAAAATACTAAAACATAAAATATTTATAAAAAATAAATAAAAAATATTTTACAAACCCTTTCCAGGCATTTCCACTAGAAACGTCGGGATTGATATTTTATTTATCTTTTTAAAAATTTAAAATAGCTATCTGGAATTTTAGAAGGGCTATGCCGACGAGTTCTGAGAAAACACCGTTATAGAGGAAATCTACCGTGACATTCACTTCAAAAACACACGGATTGATATTGAATTTATTTATAAAAAAATTTAAAATAGATATCTCGCGATAAAGAAGGTCTATGTCGGCGTTTATGCGCGAAACGTCGTTATAGCCGTCACTAGTACTAGCGTTTATTGCAAAAGTCGTTATAGAAATTTGATATTTTAAAAAATAAAATGGCCCCTTAACTATCCCGACGAGGATAGAAACACGGGGATAGCCATTGCGGTTTGTAATGGCTGTACCTCAACCTCCTCCCCCACTTAATCTGAGATCATCTCCTTGCTCTCCCCCCCCCCCCCCCCCCCCCCCTCCCGACTGCTCGGACGTTACAGCCACCTCCCTATCTTCTTCTCGTACTGACGAAGAGGCTAAGGCTCGGTCAGACGTGGAGGCTTAGTCACCAGACAGGTCCATTTACATTATCTTAAACTAAAAAGACACGGGGAAAGATGCAGTTAATTAATAATGAAAGCTGCCGAAAAGTAAAGAAGAATCTCAAGAGACGCCTCAATAACCGCAATAATGATGTGGCACGATCTCTGCCCCCCCTTCCCCCCCCCCTCTCCCCGGACTGCTCGGACGTTACAACCTTCTCCCTATCTTCTTCTTGGACTGACGAAGAGCCTAAGTCTCGGTCAGATATAAAGGCTTAGTCACCGGACAGGACCATATACATTATCTTAAATTAAAAAGACACATGGGGAAAGATGGAGTTAATTAATAATGAAAGCTGCCGGAAAGTAAAGAAGAATCTCAAGATATGCCTCGATAACTGCAATAATGATGTGGCACGATCTCTGCCACCTACATGTCACCCCATCCAACGGTGGGAACCAAAAGCGAAGGACTCCTCGAGAACCGCAACAATGACATGGCACGATCTCTGACACCCACATGTAACTCCACCCAACAACGTAAACCAAGGGATCAAGAGGACCAAGCGCAAAATGTTTCCTTAAGTTTGGAGGTTCGTCCATCCGAACCCCCTAATAGTCACCATTGTCGAAGTTGTCTAGGCTCGGCACTCGGTCTGTCGTTTAAGCCCTCGCAGAAAGCATGCAAAAACCTTTTAGGCTAAGCTCTAGGCCTATCGCTCGATCCCCTCGCAAGAAGTGTGCAACAATATCTTATGCTCGGCACTCGACCCGTCGTTCGAGCCCCTTGCAAGAAGCATGCAAAAATTTCTTAGGCTCGGTGCTTGACATGTCTTCGATCCCCTTCAAAAAAAGCACGCAAAAACCTCCTAGGCTCAGCATTGGGTTTGTCATTCGAGCCCTTCACAAGAAGCATGCACAAATTTCTTAGGCTCGGTGCTCAGCCTTGTAACGCCCCGTAAAATTGAGTTATGACAATTTTCTCACAGGTGTTATGCACGTGTTTTGTACTGTTATGAGTAATATCCAAAATAAATATTTTCTACAAATTTTTGTATTTTGATTCTTATATATATATATATATATATATATATATATATATATATATATATATATATAATATTATTCTCGAATTAGATTATGTATTTGAATTTAAAATTCAACTCAAATATTTAATATTCTGTTTTTACATGTATTGCACGTGCTTTCAATACACGTGTAGATTACATATGTTTTATCGTTACGTGAAATATCTGTAACATTATTAAAAAAATGTTCTACGTATTTTATATTTTGATTGTTTTTCGTTCTCTCAAATTAATTTTGTATTGATACGTGCAACACACGTGTTACAGTGCACATGTTGGTTCCTAAAATTTTCTTGAGTCATGAATATTTTTCTTCTCATTTTTCTAGTCACAATTATGTGATTTGCTTTAATTAAAACCCACTATGCCTAAATTCATTCTTGTAGCCCACTAAAAATTAATTACAAATTTAAAATCCATGATTATTTTTGCACTTAAAAGTAAATTTGAAAATCTATCTTGTTATGTGTAACACACGCATCTAACCTAATAAAAATTAATAATAAAATTTGTATGAAGAGGGTGCACACACATTGACTACACGTGCACGTGTTTCTCACTATGGTTGAGAATAAGGGAGAGTGGTGTGAGTTAGTGGGAAGTGGGGAGTTATTTTCGGAAGTGGGAAGCTATTTTGACCATACAATTTTTTATAAATAGTCCTCACTTTTGTTATGAATAGCACAACTCAAAATAAAAACAAAGAGAGAAGTAGGGAGAAGAGCTTGCGGGTTGTGCTAGGAAGAGGCCAGCCATTTTTTAGGGAGCTTGGAGCTTGGAGCTTTGGAGTATTATTTTCTAGGAGTTCTACTACTAGAATTTCTACATTTTAGGTGGGTGTTTCTTCAACTTTCTAATATAGTTTTATTAGTAGAATGCGTGATATGTGTGAATTGTTAGATGCATGATAGCTTATATAGATTGGACATTCATATTTAGATTATTTGTTGCTGGTTGAATGTGTTAAATTATGATATGGTTTATTTGGGGACATTTTCATAAGGTTCTGTTTTGAGTTCTAGTTGCACTTCAAAAAATCATAACTATTAAATTAGATGGAATCTAGACCTAAAATTTTTATAGGAACATCTGTATATGTCAGGAACATCTTCTTAAAATTTCAGAATATTTGGATGTCGTTTACTATTTTAATAAAATCCAAACTTAGGACTGGTTGGCAGTTGGCTAGTTTCTGGAAATTTGTACACATTTCTGATTTTGATCATTTAGCATTCTAGATGAAGTATTTTCAGAAAAGTCAAAACTAAGAACTTGAAATAGACTAGTTAACCTTTCTTTAAAGTCTAAGAAATAAATTTTCTATGAAGAATTGAATTCATAATGAATTTTACAAGATTAAATAAATGGCAGTATTTTAACTGCAGTATAACATTTCGACCCTACTGTAGATTTCGAAGAATTCAGGGTTATAGACGTAATATTTTGGGGAAACTTATGACTACAAAGTTATAGTAGACTTGTATACCTTTAATTTTATGTAAAGAACACAAAGTTTCATGAAGTATATAATTTTCTAGGATTTTTTACAAGTAGCATGAGCTGCAGTTTTCAGATTTTTAACCTACTGTTTTGCAAATGAATTTAGACGAAGTAATTGAGGATGGTTTTAGATGATCTTAACTAAAAAGTTTTAGTAGACTCATTTATGATTCATATGAAACTAATAAATCTATTTTTGGAGTAGTATTAAAATTTATCTGATTTATCAATACCATTGGGTTGATGTCTTTTGTATAGTTGTCCTAAAACTTTTACAATGTATTAAATTGGATTTAAAATTGAAACTTTAGTAAGATGTACCTTATGAGAAATTAAAAGATAATTAAAGGATGAAGTTGGAATGTTAAACATGTAATGTTTATAAGGATTTTAACTCAACAAATGTTATTGAATGTTGCTCTAAGAAGTTGATTACTTCATGATTGATAAATAGGTGATTGGATAAAAAAAGTTAAAAGATGTTTAATGAATGAAAATTTTTATAAGAGGTGAGATGTAACCAATGTGATCTCTCTTTGAGATGGTTGTTGGAATCTAGAGGTTGAGCGAGACCCATAGAAACCGGCAAGTTATGATTTGAGAAGTAGCCAATGTGGGCTAACATTTTCTCGTGTGTTGATTTAAGTCCGGTGGGATAAGCTAGTTCTAGGTTGTGATGATTATACATAAAACTAAGGACAGAAACTAAGGGAAGATGTGACGAAAGTTGGGCAAACATAAGTGGGGCGCTTCTATATAGTCTGACGGTGGATTCCAGGATTATAGACCCAGTCAGACAGTGGATTCCTGGACAGTGGTTGCTTGCGGGTGAGACGAGCCTCAATTAAATCTGGGACTACGATTGATCTAACGGTGGATTCCAAGATCATGAATAGTCGGGCGGATGGAAGGTAGATCATCAATATATATGTATATACCGGGGCTAGAGCGGCACTTGCGGGATATTCACACAATAAGGATTCTGTATAATCTGACGGAGGATTCCAGGACTGGAATCCGTATTCGTGGAAAGTCTAAACCTTGCTTTTGTTACCGTAGTAGAATTTGCATAATGAGGGATTGAACTAGTAACGCACCGAATTCTATTTACATGTTTTTCGTAGCACAACATGATATTTTAATTCAAATTCGTACAATTTTACAAAGAATTAAAAAAAAATATTACAACTTATTGTTTACAATAGCACAGCGGAATTAAAAGAATACAATACAGTTTAAAACAATAAGAACTCTTCAATCTTGAGACATCTCATCATAGTGACTTTAAGTGAATGCCAAGTCCAATCCTGTAACTAGAAAACTGTGGGCACGTCAGTTGCATACAACTGACACAATGCTATATTACAACGATCTCATTATCTTAACAACCACAAACTTGGATGCAGAAAGAGAAAATGTGACTATCCTAAACATGTCAATGTATGAAATGAACTGAATGCCTAATGCAAATTTACACTACGATGACACTAATGCATACTTGTTCGGATTCTATACTACATAGGTCCGAGGGCAAGCACCTACGTACTCCACATTATAGGGTAAATTCATCGCCATGCAACCTACTACTATGACTACTACAAGATTTAGACACCCTGCAAGTATTGGTTCTTGCCCCGGAATATGAGATCAATCCCGCTCCGTGGATCATTCTGTGTCCTATTTCCTCTATCGTCCCGGAATACTGGGGATTGTCCCATTCCACGAGTCATTCTGGAACCATCATCGTACAAATGCCACATGAGCATCGCTCTCGTCCCGGATTACTGGAGATCATTCCCGCTCTGTGGATCATTCTGTGGTCTATTTCATCCATCATCCCAGAATACTGGGGACTGTCTCACTCTGTGGATCATTCTGGAGTCCGTAACTCACGTATGCTCTTGTTTCATCATATCTCCAACTAGTGCATGTCCTTAAGTTTAAATTGTAGTTATTAAGACCTAAAGTTTGTTTACCCGCCAGGCTTAAACAATACACTGAGAGAGTTAGCCCACACTGGCTACTCCTCAAGAGAAAGTCAACCCACACTGGTTACTTCACTAATTCCATAAATCACAACTGCCGGTATTCTGGGTCTCGCTCACTCTAGAACAACAACCATCTCAAAAGAGACCACATAGGTTACATCTAACCTCATCATGGGTAGCTCATTCATTATTCATAATTTCTTCTTTATTCATTTTCATTGTGCTCATAAAATCATGAAGTAACCAACTTCAACATTCAAATGATGATTTAAATCAATTAGCATCCTTGTAGGCTAACCCAAACTAATCACTTTAACAATATTCAATGCCTCTTTAGTGAATAAAAGTTGTCGTACATTTTTATATTCCAAATACATTTCTTAATACAAAAACGGCTAGAAATTCTATATTTCCATACTTCTATTTTATTATAAAAACATCAATTATACACTCAATGCAATAGACTAATTTTCATGTAATTAAACATATTGTGTTTTAAATTTCATTACTCCTCTAAACTCTTAAATCTTCTATCTTGTATATCATTCTCTTAATTTTTGAACTCAATAATTTCATCGAATACACTATTCAATGAGATTATAGCTTTAAATCCCCCCAAATATATTTTAGAATAGTAAGGAATTAAATCCTAGGGTTCCAATAATATTTTAGAATATTATTATATTTTTTCTCAAATTTTATAATATGAAAAACCCTTAAAAGTAAATAAAAAGTGAAACTGTGTATGGTCGGGATCGAACCCGAGACCAGTAAAACAACCCGCAAGCCCAACCAACAGGACAGTCACGGTTGTTGAAAACAAAGCCCTCAGTTCTTTATTTACTGCATCTACTGTAAATCTATAAAAATCAGAGTTTGTAAAAAAAAGACAGAGTCTCCCAAGACTCGAACCCACAACCCAGGCTACTGTACACAGCGCCCTTGACTCACGCCAAGACCAGTACGCCCAAGGTCGATCTCTGAATATGTATGGGTTAAAGTTCTTTTCTTTCGATTCTCTGTTTCCAATTCTCTTTTAACAAAAATTTATTGATCTCTAATTTACTTTGTATTAATATTTTGATTACTTCTCGATTTCACCATCCCTAATAATCTAAGTGTTAGTATGAGATTAATGCTATAAAATTTTATTTTAACAACATAATGAAATTTCTCCTCAAAATTTTGTATTAATCTACTAATACTTCTATAATTTGAATTGCACAAACTATTATTCCTCATCTAATTATATTTTGGGAAAATCTACACTAATATAATGCATATAGTGCAAATTAATACCAATAAGTTCTTTTCAGAAAATTTTCCCCAAACTAGAATTTTTAGAATTTTCTTCACATACGATACATGATTTTTCTAGCATGTACCAATTTAGAAAATTAGAATTTTCCATTCACATAACACACTAGTTCCTACTCCAAGATTTTTTCAAACTAACATGAATAGTGGTAATCAAATTGGAATACAAAAGCATCTACACAAAATCACACAATAATTGTACTAACAATGTGCAATCTACATTCTAGATAGTTTCTACATTCAACACACCAACTAAAATAGTAACTACTCATGTAAAAATATTAAGCATGCATAAATTCTACTAAATTAAAAGGCAACAAGAACACTCAGATATTAGAAGAATTTAATTATTTCCTAGGAAATGAACTCCAAAAAGCTCTAATCTACCACCTTGAAATCCGAGCTCAAAGACTCCACAACCAAAAACAATTCCAAGCCAGCAGTGAATAGTTTGGAAGCAAAACCAAAAAAAAATGAAATGGAAATTACCCCCCTTCACTGTTGTTAGCCGGGAGGTATATAATGGAAGAAAAGAGAGTGGGTCATTAACCTAATCTAACCACCCATAACCCTTAATTAACTCTCCACTAACTTAATAACTACTCACTAATTTTTAAAACCCCTTAAACTAATTTAATTCCCTCTCATTCACATTTGGCTGCCCATTAAGGATGGGAAATGCACGAGATTTGGGAGCAAGTGTGGGTGCACGTGCAATACACACAAAATTTTTGGGATTTTATTTAATTAAAATAGCATATGTTACTCCAATTAATATAAATTTAATAAAACTAGTTTAGATTAATAATAAAAGTTTTTGTGCATAAATTAAATAAATATACACACTTCATAAATTTTATGTTGAAAAATAATACAACTAACACGTGCACCCAAACACGTGCATCGCACGTAAAATAAATATTCATTTACGAAATAGATTTTATCAACAGGAAAATGTTTATAAATAATCAAAATACAACATACGAAAAATAAATTTCATTGATTTTATATATACAACATTGTAATCAACACGTACATAGAAAACACGTATAAAAATATATTCGAGTCAAAATATGATAAAAATGATATTCAATTTATAAAACGAATTCGAACGTGTTGTAAAAATAAATAGTTAAAATACATAGAAACATTACACGTAATGTTGGAATATGCGTAATCGTCACATGTATTGAAAACACGTGCAATGCACGTAAAGACCCAAAGGTTAAAATAAATGTTTAAGTTGGCTCAGAATAGGATAAAAAAGAATTTGAGAAGACGAAAAATGTATAAATAGTCGAAATACAAAATATGTAGGATATTCATTTTAAAATACGCTATGGATATTACCCGTAACATTACAAAATGTACGTAGTAACACTCGTGGACAAAATTGTCATAACTCAATTTTACAGGGTGTTATAGTCCCCCCCCTTACAATAGTTCTGTCCTCAGAACTTACTAGGGTAAAAGTTATTTTTTGTAAAACCAAGGAAAAATCATCATTGTGTATAGAAAAATTGCAAATATTAAGAAAATAGATGTAGTATAAAAATATGTAATGTAGAAAACAAAGAAAATAGATGAGTATCAAAGTAAAAAAGAACGAAACACGAAAGTATTAGAAGATAAATAGCAGGAAAGGGTCGTGATCGTGAAAGATAACATAAATCGAAAAAAATTTCATACAAAATAGTACTTGATAAAGTATTAGATATCGTAGTAAGAGGAAAATATAAATTAAGTAATCAATTGTGAAAAAAATGAGAAAACAAAATTAGCAAGAAGTAAGGAAATCATAGAATTAAATGCTTTGCAAACAAGTACAGTAAAAAACAGAAAGTAGTAGGAAGTAGTACGAAAAGAGTAAAATAAAAATAGAAGTATGGAAATAAATAGGAAAGAAAAGAAATGTAGGTGCAAAGAATAAAAGCATTGTTATATTATAGATAAATTATAATGCAGTAGGAAAATTTTGAAAATAGGTTAAGGGCAAAAAGGAATATTAGGTAGCTAAAACTAATGAAAATAAAGAGAGCAGCTTGATAACAATATATCGAGACATAAAACAAACTGATAAATACTTGAGAAAATCATAAAAATCTAAAAGTAGTTAGCAGTAGCAAATAAGATTTTGAAAAATTGCTGAAAAAGGAGTTGATTAAAGGAAAACGGGAAGGATAAAATGGTTAAGAGCATAAACTAAACTAGTAGTGATGCTGTTTATTTCTGGGAGACGCGTGGATGCACCAGGTGTGAGTTCGGACTCAATTTGTATTGAAGGAGAATGCCGCTCGTCTGCCGACCTTCGGTTGACCTTCTGGGGCCTACGGTGAGCTCGGAAAGAAGTTGAAGGCTGGGCTCGGATCGGAAGGGTCGGATCCGAGGTCTTGTGTACCTGCAGACGGTCCTGAAACATCGGGGTTTATCCCGGCGGCGGACCCTCCGACGCTCTAGTCAGTCTCTGTGAGAGAGTAGCAATAACTAGGTATATTTAAGTGACAAAAGATTCATTACCTCAAAAGGTGGGTGTGGGTCTAGTATTTATAGAGAATCCCAACCGGGTTTGGTTCCACTTGGGGGCCGAGTCTGGATCCGAAAGCCCGTGGGCCTGACGTGGCAGAAGGCCCAGGGGGTTTAGGGCGGACGTGGCAATACCAGGAGTGGTATAGGGCTGACGTGGCAAAACCCTTGGCGGTATTTGGAGTTGACGTGGCTGATCGTGGGTCTCCTGTGCTGCGGGGGGGAATATGAAGGCCTAGGCTGCGCCAGGTCATCCTTCTGCCCCGCCAGAGAGGGGGGACGGCCCGGGGGACTGTCCCGGATCGGACTCCGAGGGCTACTGAGGCTCGTCGGTACGAGGAGGCCAGTACTGTGAGGGAAAACACGAGGTTCGGCGCCGACCCTGAAGTGGTTCGGAGCCGAACCAGGTTGCTATCTTTACCTTTCTGAGTGGGAATTGTATTGGGCCCTGGTTGGGCCTCAGGCCATTTTTACCCTGTCACACAAGCCCCCCACTCCTGCGGGGGGTGCGGGAGCTAGCCGTGGAGGAGTGCTTATGGTTGTAGAAAAAATGGGAGGGCGAATCACAGGGCCTTCCTGGTGGTGCTGCCCTGAGGCTCGGATAGGACCTCGAGCTAGTCGAGGGTTTACTTGTAGCTGAAGGCGATGGCGAACCGTTGTCTCTTCCGGAGAAGAGTACCATGGTGTTCGACAGAACCTCTAGAGGTCGAGGGATTATGTGTCGACAAGGGTGATGGCGAGCCGTTGTTTCTTCCTGAGAAGAGTACCCGGGTGCCAGACCGAACCTCGAGATGAGGGGGAATTATGGGCTGGTAAGGGTGATGGCCAGCCGATGGATCTTCCGAAGAAGAGTACCCGGGTGCCAGACCGGACCTCGAGCTGGCGAGGGATTATGGGTCGGTAAGGGTGAAGGCGAGCCGTTGTTTCTTCCTGAGAATAGTACCCTGGTGCCAGGCCGAACCTCGAGACGAGGGGGAATTATGGGCTGGTAAGGGTGATGGCCTGCCGGTGGATCTTCCGAAGAAGAGTACCCAGGTGCCAGACCGGACCTCGAGCTGGCGAGGGATTATGGGTCGGTAAGGGTGAAGGCGAGCCGTTGTTTCTTCCTGAGAAGAGTACCCGGGTGCCAGACCTAACCTCGAGACGAGGGGGAATTACGGGCTGGTAAGGGTGATGGCCAGCCGGTGGATCTTCCGAAGAAGAGTACCCGGGTGCCAGACCGGACCTCGAGCTGGCGAGGGATTATGGGCCGGTAAGGGTGAAGGCGAGCCGTTGTTTCTTCCCGAGAAGAGTACCCCGGTGCCAAGCCGAACCTCGAGACGAGGGGGAATTACGGGCTGGTAAGGGTGATGGCCAGCCGGTGGATCTTCCGAAGAAGAGTACTTTAGTGCCGGCGAAGGCGAGCCGTTATTTTGCCCGAACCGACCCCCGTACCGGGCGGCCAGTCTGGCACTGGGTGACGTCAGCAGCACATGTTTCGAGGACGTGGCATGATTTCCTAGGCGGCAGTTGCACGTCAATCGGTGAATAGTGACTGCGAAAATCGAGGAGTTGTTCCTATCCCCTATAAATGTTCCCCCCTCTCCTCCCATCGCCCATTTCTTTCTTGCTCCTTACTTTTCAAAAAACCCTTCAACTCTTCAGCGCTCGTCCCTTCAGTTTCCTGCAGCAAGGTCGTTTTTCCGAGGTGATCCCAGGTTAGTTGGTAACCCCGTTTAGCTTTAGGCACAGATGGATAGGGCTCAGTCTGGCTCGTCGGCGTCGACCTCTGGGGAGGGGCCGGTAGGCGAGGAGGAGGTTGTACACAATGTGAAGCCATTGCGATCTCGGAGGCATTTCGTGGTGGAAAGCAACGACTCTGAGGAGGGGGGCGGTAGTTCAGACGAAGTCCGGACCCTAGGGTTGGCTTCCGGAGGGGAGGGTGGCTCCGAGGGAGATGGCTCCGCAGGGTCTCGGAATCTGCCCGTTCTGGGGCGTTTGTCTACACCTTCGTCGGAACGGACTAAGAGGAGGAGGGCTCCGAAGAAGAAGGGATCGAGGATTGGCGGCCCGAGCGACTCGGTGATAGGGTCGTCTGCACAACCCCAGTCTTTCCGTCGCTACCCCGACGATCTCTCGGAAAAGGAGTCCTCGGGGGTCCAGCCGTCGTCGTCAAGTCGGAAGAGGTTGAAGGTGGACGCATCCCCGACCGTTCTGGAGGCAAGCGACTTGGGGGCTCTGCAGTTGGCCTACTACATAGGGCCCAGTTATGAGCTTATGCTGCCGAGTTCTACTCTTCGGCCGACCGATCCCCTGCCGGATAGGTATTGTATCTTCCCTGTGGACGCCTTTATCTCCGGCCTGAGGCTGCCCATCCACCCATTCGTTCGGGAGGTGTTAAATTGGTCGTCCCTGGCGCCGATGCAGTTTGGGCCGAACTCCTGGAAGCAGATCATCTGCTTCGTGCTGTTGTGCGAGGAGCAGAGGGTACCCCTGCGGCTGAGCGTGTTCCGAGCGATGTTGTTGATCGGCTCATCGGCAGAAGGAGTATACTATATCTCGCCTCGAGGTAAGGCGAAGATTGTCCACGGTCATCCAGATTCCATCAAGTTCTGGAAGAAAAAGTATCTGGTGATCCGGAGTGAGGATCCTTGGGCTATCCCTACTCGGTGGAACCATTCTAAGCCCAGCTACGCAGCACCGGGGCCGGGGGACTTGACGGCGGAGGAGTGGAGACTCGTTGAGCGTCTCTGCCTGTCGTATAGCATCAATTGGGGGAAGGTGACGGAGGCCCATCTGGCGAGCGTCGGACTGAGCCCTAGCCCGGCCGTGCCTCGTACGTGGTTGTTTCTTTCTTCTCACTCCTCTTGTACTTTCTTGCTCATTTGTTCTTAATAGATCTTTTTACAGAAATGGATGAAGAGTCGATTAAGGCGCTGAGGCTCGCCATGAAGAAGAAGAAGGCCGAGAAGAAGGATGTCGTGGCGAAGACGACCGAGTTGTCCCAGGTGGTCTCCGAGGCCCCCATTCAGCCGAGGATGAAAAGGACTCGGTCGGAGACGGGTGGGGACGCGGTGGTCCAGGGGGGTCCGGATCAGGGTGCGGCCGCCGACCTTGATAAGGGGAAGGGTCCCCTGGTGGATCCCGGACTAGAGGAGAGACTTCGGCGAAGGTGGGTGCCGGATTGGTCGATCCGCGAGGGTGATTGCCTGGTCCGGGGGCGCCAGGCCGTGGAGGTTGCAGATAAGCTGGCGACCCCTCGGGACCGTTCGGACATGAAGTCCCAGACCCTGGACGAGGCGTACGTGCGTCTTGCGCAGGCCACTGTGCTGGTAAGTCAATCGAACCCCCTAGCTGTCGGGTTATGTTGTTTAAGAAAGATTTCTTAGTAGTGTCTGGCTGTGGCAGGCGACCGTGCAGGGGGCCCATGTGAGGGGCCTCTACGAGGCGGCGTTGCAGCGAGAGCGAGACCGGGCTGACAAGGCTGAGCAGGAGGTGACGGAATTGAAGGGAGAGCTCGACGGCTCTCGTAAGAAGGAGGCGGAGACGAAGGCGGCTTTTGACAAGGAGAAGGAGGAATGGGCGAAGGCGAGGGTGGCTCAGGAGGAGATGTCGGAGAAGGAGAAGAAAGAGGTGACTGAGTCGTGTCAGATCCTGGTGATCAAAGCCCAGGATAGCAGTTATGCAAAGGCCCTCAGCCATGTGAGGCACTTTTATCCGACTATCGACCTGTCCAACCTCGAGTATGATATGGAGATTGAGGGGACACCGGAGACCCCTGGCGGACAAGGGTCCGATGATAAACCGGTTGCCGACCCCCCTACGGATCCGGCTGACATTGAGGTGGGAAAACCAGCTGTATAATTTTTGTCCTTCTTTTTCCTTCTCTCGATTGTATTTGCCTTCCGCGGACTGGCCACCGCATTTTTTGTATGGGGAAACCGAATTTATAAAAAGAGGGTTTTTTGGCTGGCTAAGTGTTCCAACTTCGAAGAATTTCTGAACCTCTTTGCTTATATGTCTTGAGTGGGCTGGTTCTCTTGTAGGTTACGGCTCCCCTTCCTGAGGTGGACCCCCTTCGTTCCGACGTGGCATGGCTTCGGGGCAAGGTTGAGGCCTTAGAGGCCACTTTGGTTCGGTATCGAAAGAGGGCTCGCGACACTGATGCGGCCTTCCATTATTACAGGAACAAGTCTGAAGCCCTAAGTGAGGAGGCGAGCCGTCTGAGGAGGGCGATGGTGGATCGGGAGCTAGGGGGCGTTGGTCTTGGATATACCATGTCAAGTTCCTCGGTGCAGAGGCCTTCCTCGGAGAAGCTACTTCGCGACGTGATAGTGGAGAAGGAGATGGAGATACACCGTTATAGGACTATGTTGGGTGTTTCGACATCTTCCTCGAGGGGTCGGCGAGCAGAGGGGGCTCCCTCGGCGTTGCAACTGATGGAACGCATGCGATCCGTGGATGCCCAGAGCTCCGTGGCCGGGGTGTCGACTGTGGCAGAACCGAAGGACCGTCATGACGAAGAGAGAGTTCCAAGTCGTTTGGTCGGAGTGATTCCGCCCTTCGCCGGATCCGAGGGGCCCTAAGTCGGCGATTCCCTTTAGTTTGAGATGAGTGGAGTGGTCCTGTAACGGTATTTGATTGTTTTCTCCGTACAAAATAAAAGAGTATGAATAAAGCTTTCTTTTCCTTCTTTGCTCTGGCTAGCGGGGTGGTGAAGGGCGGTGTAGGCGAGGTTGGGCTCCGCCGATTCGTGAGGGATCGATGCGGGGCGACAGGGAGACCTCCGGTCCGGAGTTGGGTCGAACCTGCCGAGGCGTTTGGGGATGAGACCTGAGTGAGAACCCAGGTGCCGCCCCCATTGCCCGGTACCGGGTCGGAGTTGCCGAGGTTTTTAACTTTTGACAAAAAGAGACTTCTTTTATACCAGACAGGGGGGGGGGTCGCTGAAGCGGCCCTTTACACATGAATGCTTACAAAAGTTTTAATTTACTTAAGCCATGCTAGAACCTAAGCTTGCTCTCCCAGGAATTTCATGAGGTGCTCAGCGTTCCAGGGTCGGCTGATGGGTCGGTCGTTCATATCCGTCAGTCGGTATGTACCAGGGCGTACAGCCTCGACTACGCGGTATGGGCCTTCCCAGTTGGGAGCCAGCTTCCTCTTCTTGGTTGGATCAGAGACAGATAGCTTTCGCAAAACCAGGTCCCCTGCCTGGATGCTGGTGGGGCGGACTTTCTTGTTGTAAAATCTCTCGATCCGTTGCTGATAAATGCTCCTTCGGACCGCGGACTTCTCTCGTACTTCGGCGACGAGGTCCAGGTTAGCCCTCAGGGCGGACGCATTGTCGTCTTCATCGAAGGCTAAGATCCGGGGAGAAGGCAATCCGACCTCGACGGGGATGACTGCCTCGGTCCCATAGGTCAGATTGAATGGCGTCTCCCCCGTGGGGATCCTCTGTGTGGTTCGGTGCGCCCATAGTACGCTGGGCAGCTCCTCAACCCATAGCCCTTTGGGGGAATTGTCAAGGCGCTTTTTGAGGCCGTCGAGGATTTGCCTGTTCGCATTCTCCGCTTGGCCGTTAGACTGAGGGTGGCAAATGGCGGAGAAACGCTGCTGGATGCCGATGTCCTCACAGAAAGATTGGAAGTTCTGCCCTTGGAACTGGGTTCCGTTGTCCGTGACGAGGATTCGGGGGATCCCGAATCGACAAATGATGTTCTTCCAAAAGAACTGTTGCACTTGGCGCTCGGTGATGCTGGATAGTGGTTCGGCTTCGATCCACTTGGTGAAGTAGTCGATGGCGACAATCAGGAATTTCTTTTGCCCTACCGCTGGGGGGAAGGGCCCCACAAGGTCCATACCCCACATGGCGAAGGGCGTAGGGCTCGCCAGGGATCGGAGGTTGGCTTGAGGAAGCCTTTTGATAGGGGAGAATCTTTGGCAGGGGCCGCACCTCTTGACTAAGTCTTGTGAGTCTTGGAGCATGGTGGGCCAATAGTACCCTTGATTCAGGGCCTTTCGGGCAAGTGTCCTACTCCCCATGTGGCATCCGCTGATCCCCTCGTGCAGGTCTTTGAGGGCGTAGCTGGCCTCGTCCTTGGCGAGGCAGCGGAGGTATGGTTTGCCGTCGGCCAAGGTGTACGAGCGCTTGAAGAGGATGTTATCGATCATGACGAACCTTTCAGCTCGGATTCTGATTCGTCTGGCCTCGGCTTTTTCTTCAGGAAGCTCGGCCCTGCTTAAGAATTTTCGGATGGGAGTGGTCCAGTCGTCCGGGCTGGTCCCCTCTTGCACACACATCGCTTCCGGCTCTGGGCTACTGATGCTTGGCTTCAAGAGGACCTCGACGAGCACCGTACGATCGAGACCCTCGAAGGAAGAAGAGGCAAGTTTGGATAGCGCATCGGCTTGGGCGTTCTGTTCCCTGGGGACTCTGACAACCGCAGCGCCGTCGAAGAACGCTAAGAGTCGTCTGACTGCCGCCAAATACCTCATCATTCGGTCGTCACGGGCTTCGTACTCTCCGGTGATTTGATGGACCACGAGCTGAGAGTCGCTAAATGCCCGGATTCGCTTGGCACCGGCTCGGTGGGCGAGGGTCAATCCGGCGATCATGGCCTCGTACTCTGCCTCGTTGTTGGAGGCTGGAAAGTTGAGGCGCAGGGAGTATTGAAGTAGGAATTGGTCGGGGCCACGAAGGATGACGCCCGCCCCACTCCCCGTTTCGCATGACGAGCCGTCAACAAAGACCTCCCAGGTCGGATCCGATTCTTCTATGTCAGGTTGCTCGGAGACGGTGCATTCAGTTATGAACTCGGCGAGGGCCTGTCCTTTAATGGCCGCCCTGGGATGATAGCTAATGTCGAACTGGCTCAGCTCGATCGACCATTTGACTAATCGGCCGGAGTTTTCGGGCTTGTGGAGGACAGTCTTCAGTGGTTGGTCGGTCAGTACTTGGACGGAGTGGGCCTGGAAGTAAGGTCGAAGTTTTTGGGCTGCCATAACCAGGGCATAGGCCACCTTCTCTATCTTCGTGTATCTCGTCTCGGCCGGGTGCAGTACTTTGCTCACATAGTACAGTGGTTTCTGAACTCCTTCCTCCTCTCGGACGAGGACGGCGCTGAGGGCGCAGTCCGAGGCGGACAGGTAGAGCCAAAGCGGCTCGCCCGGCTCGGGCTTGCTGAGGAGAGGCGGGTTGGCGAGATATTGTTTCAGCTGCTCGAAGGCTTCTTGTTGATGGGTACCCCACTCGAAGCCCCCTTTCCCGCGCAAGGCTTTGAAGAAGGGGAGAGATTTCTCCCCTGACTTGGAGAGAAAACGGCCGATTGCCGCCAACCGACCTGTGAGCCTCTGAACCTCTTTGACATTCCGGGGCGGGGACATGTTAATGATGGCCTGTATTTTTTCGGGGTTTGCCTCAATGCCGCGCTGGCTGACGATGAATCCTAAGAACTTCCCCGTGGAGACGCCGAAGGCGCATTTAGCCGGGTTGAGTCTCATGTTGTGGCGTCGGAGGACACCGAAGGCTTCCTCGAGGTCGGCGACGTGGTCCGGCCCAGCCCGGCTCTTGACAAGCATGTCGTCGACGTAAACTTCTACGTTGCGGCCGATCAGGTCCTTGAAGACTCTGTTGACGAGTCGCTGGTACGTGGCTCCGGCGTTTTTCAGCCCGAAAGGCATAACACGGTAACAATAAAGACCTTGGTCGGTGACGAACGAGGTCTTGGAGATGTCTGGAGGAAACATCCGGATCTGATTGTACCCCGAGAACGCGTCCATGAAGGACAGCAGCTCGTGCCCTGAGGTCGCGTCTATTAAAGCGTCGATGCGCGGGAGGGGGAAAGGATCTTTCGGACACGCTTTGTTAAGGTCCGTGAAGTCAATGCAGATTCGCCAACCCCCTGTAGCTTTCTTCACCATGACGACATTGGCCAACCACTCGGGGTAGCTGACTTCCTGGATGAATCGAGCGGACAAGAGCTTGTCCACTTCTGTTTTTACAATTTGTTGCCTCTCCGGGGCGACTTTGCGCCTCTTTTGGACGATCGGTTTAGAGTCAGGGAGGACGCTCAGTCGGTGCATGATCAAGTCTTCGGAGATCCCGGGCATATCGGAGGGCTTCCAAGCGAAGAGATCAACGTTGCGGCGGACGCAAGCGATGATGCCCGTCTTCAGGTCTTCGGCGAGTGAGCAGCTCACCCGGAACCATTTTGACTCATCCTCGGTGTCGAATAGGACCTCCTCCAGTTCGTCAACGGGCTCGAGGGCGGGGCTGTCTCTCTCGGGTTCGAGTTCAACGGCGCTGAGGGGGAGTACGCCCCCTCCCCCGGTGGCAACGCAACATGACCGTGCTGCTTCGACGCTGTTTCGGACGATGCTGACCCCTTGGGGGGGGAATTTGAGTTTCAGATGGTGGGCCGAAGGTATCGCCTGGAGGGAGTTTAGCCCGGGCCGGCCGAGGATGGCGTTGTAGGCCGCCTTGACGTGGATGACCATGAAATCCAAGGACTCGGTCCTCTTGTCAGGGGCCGATCCAGCGGTGACGTCGAGGGTAATAATTCCCTCCACTACGACCGGGACGCCCGAAAATTTGAGCAACGTGCATCCTGCTGGTTTGAGTTTCCCTCTGGATAATCTGAGACTTTCGAAGGTTCTGAGGAAGAGAATATTTACCGAGTTGCCGTTGTCAACAAGGATTCGGCGAACCTCACAATTGGCCATGTGGAGGCTAACGACGAGGGCCTCGCCGTGGGGTAGGTGAACTCCTTCGGGGTCCTCTCCTGAGAAGGAGACTGGCCGCGGTTGTAGCACGGGAGAGGGGCGGTACTGAATAGCGTTCGTCTCCTGGGTGAAGGTTCTTTGGGAAGTATCGGATCCTCCCCCCACCGGCCCCCCGTGGATGTAGTGTAGGGTGAATGGCGTATCCATGGATACCTCGGATTCGGGATCCTGACCCTGGGTGCGGTTTGGGTTAGGGTTCGGGGTTGATAATCCCCGGTTCCTATCACTTTGCCGACCCCGTGGGCCGTCGTCCCTGTGGGTCTGCCTCGGATGGTTCGGGGCCGGGTTGGAAGCGGCCCTTCCCCAGCTGTGGGTAATCTTGCGGTTGAGGATTACTCCCCGGAGGTCGGGCTGGGCTGGCCAGCCGACGCTCCTTTGGGACTCCCGAGGGGGAGCCTTGTGTTTCGACGTGCGTGGCCTGGCTTTATCAGTGGGTGGGGGCGAGTCCCATTGGTTGACGGAGGAAGCAGCCCCCTTGCCTTTGGAGGCCATGAGGGTTCGGCTGTCGATGGCCTTTGAGGGTCTGGGTCGGATCGGCTTCTGGAGCAGCTGTTTCCCACAGACGGTGCCAACCTGATGCTGTTTATTTCTGGGAGACGCGTGGATGCACCAGGTGTGAGTTCGGACTCAATTTGTATTGAAGGAGAATGCCGCTCGTCTGCCGACCTTCGGTTGACCTTCTGGGGCCTACGGTGAGCTCGGAAAGAAGTTGAAGGCTGGGCTCGGATCGGAAGGGTCGGATCCGAGGTCTTGTGTACCTGCAGACGGTCCTGAAACACCGGGGTTTATCCCGGCGGCGGACCCTCCGACGCTCTAGTCAGTCTCTGTGAGAGAGTAGCAATAACTAGGTATATTTAAGTGGCAAAAGATTCATTACCTCAAAAGGTGGGTGTGGGTCTAGTATTTATAGAGAATCCCAACCGGGTTTGGTTCCACTTGGGGGCCTGGTCTGGATCCGAAAGCCCGTGGGCCTGACGTGGCAGAAGGCCCAGGGGGTTTAGGGCGGACGTGGCAATACCAGGAGTGGTATAGGGCTGACGTGGCAAAACCCTTGGCGGTATTTGGAGTTGACGTGGCTGATCGTGGGTCTCCTGTGCTGCGGGGGGGAATAGGAAGGCCTAGGCTGCGCCAGGTCATCCTTCTGCCCCGCCAGAGAGGGGGGACGGCCCGGGGGACTGTCCCGGATCGGACTCCGAGGGCTACTGAGGCTCGTCGGTACGAGGAGGCTAGTACTGTGAGGGAAAACACGAGGTTCGGCGCCGACCCTGAAGTGGTTCGGAGCCGAACCAGGTTGCTATCTTTACCTTTCTGAGTGGGAATTGTATTGGGCCCTGGTTGGGCCTCAGGCCATTTTTACCCTGTCACAAGTAGTATATACTACGAGATAAAAAAGAAGTAGCAATTTAAGAGAAGACTAATGGATAAAAGTTTGAAAAATATACGAGCATGAAAGTTAGTTAAAAGTATAAACAATATAATATAAAAGTAATCAAGTTAATATCATAAAATAATTCGTAAAGTAAATACAATAACTATATATATACGATTTAAAAATTAAATATATAGAATACTGATTGGTATATATCAAAATATTTTCAAATTGTTAAGTAGAGCAAGAAACTAGCATATAGTATTATACTTAATCGTAAAGGCAACAATATTATAAATATAAAAATTTATAAGCAATCGGAGAAACAAAATGTAATAGTGATAAAAGTAACGATATATTATTGAAATAATATATTGTATTAATTTCATAGAAAAATGCAAATAGTAAATAAAAGTATAAATAATAAAATCCGTATTATAGGAGTAGCCACTGAATATAAGATGAGTTAGCAACAAGATAAAAATAAGGTGAAATGGTATAAAAATAAAAGAATGCTAACGTATAGTTTATATAGAAAATAGTAATAAGAAGATAGCAAAACAGTTAATAGTAAACATCAATAATAATAAAAAATGAAATAATGTTTATAGGATAGATATAGAAATAGGTATAAACAATACGGTAATTAATTAAAAATTTGTATGTTTTATAAATAGTAAAGATGAAGTAGTATAGACTAAGTTTTAAACATTAAAATGGTAAAAACAAAATGTTAAAACTTAGTACAAAATAGTGGCATAGTGGTAAGTAATATAAAACTAAAAGTGGGGGTTATTAAAGTAGAAAAGTCTCTTTTGTTGTGGGTTCGCCTTGTTGGTGTCCAGCTACAGGCTTACCTCATTGACATTGAGTTGCAAAATTGCCTCTACGACATCCGGTTGCAGTTTTCCTTCTAGACATTTGGTTGCAAAATTTACCTCCCCGACATTCAATTGCAGTTTGCCTCCATTGACGTCTAGTTGTATATTTGTCCTCTCAACATCAGGTTGCACCGAAATGGTTAATGGAAAGATGTAATCTTCCATATGTACTTGGATATTAGATGTTTAATTGAGTATGATGTTATGTTTTGAAATTTGAGATATAAAAATAAATGTAAAAGTTTGGGATAGTAAGAGGAGAAAATAAATTACAACGATAAAATATTAAAATAAGAGTATAGGTTTTAAATATAGAATATATAAAATTAGTAGTAATGAAAAGAATCTATATCATTAAGGGAAAAATAGTGCAAGGTATATGCATAAGCTGAAAATACAAATGAGAACAATAATGTAGTGTAGTAAATTAGGATAATAAACATAAATAATTATATATAAAAATACATATAGTAATGTAGTAATTGGATAAGTGTAAAAATGATATGTACAGTAAGTATGTTGAAATGTGTGATATATACATGGAAATCAGTGGAAAGTATATGTAGTAACCAAGATAATAAAATTGAAATAAAGAACAAAAATATAAATAGTGAGTGTATGTATTATATTAGAAAAGTGTAAAGCTACAAAATTAATACGTAGCTATTAATAGTGAAAAGTAAATATAATAAAAGGTAGAAAATATTAAGTATGACAAAATAGTAATAAAAGAGAATCTTATTGTGTAGAGGTATATTGCATTTATATAAGTAAAAATATTACAATTATGTTAAAATATATTGAAATAAATAAGACAACATAAAATAATAGAAAAATATTGTATCGTGAAATCAAAGCATATAAAATGAATGTACATTAGCAAAAATCTAAAATTTAAAAATATAATGGAAATAATAAATAAAGAAAATAATAGTTTCAATAATAATTTAACAAGTGATAATTTAAAACTTAATAAAATACGTAAAAAGTAATAGCAAATGTAAACGAGTAAACATAAAAGCACATAAAAATATGGAGGACAAAATTTTAAGAGTGAAAAACAAGTCAGGCAAAATTAAAAGAATAAGACTAAGGATTGTAGATAATATAATAAATATAAAAGTGAATTAATAATATAAGAAAATAATTATTTAAAAAAAATAATTAAACGTTAAAGATGAAAAATATTACGAGGGAAATACACAAAGACAATAAAAGTAAAAAGTTAGTCTACGTGTATGGTATCATGAATGTATGTTCAAACCAGCCATACCGCTCGTAATACCAAGGGAATGCATACTCGCATACAATATCACATAATTTGTATACAAGGGGAGTATCATGAATGCAAGTTCAATAATTACATCATTCTTGACTCCAAACTGACATTCACACTACTAATGTCCACCCTAATGTGTCGTCCTTATAATTTTGTACTACTTATTGAAGTCGGATCTGATACCATCTGTAACGCCCCGAATTCTATTTACATATAATTCATAGCACAACAGGATCTTTTACTTCAAATTCGTGTAATTTTACAAAGAATTTAATACTTTTTTATTACAACCTGTTCTTTACAATAGCACAGCGGAATTAAAAAAATAAAATATAGTTTTCAATAATAAGAATTCTTCAATCTTGTGACATCTCATCATAGTGACCTTAAGTTCATGCCAAGTCCAATCCTGCAACTAGAAGTCTGTGGGCACGTCAGTTGCATACAACTGATGCAATGCTATAATACATCGATCTCATTATCTTAACAACCACAAACTTGAATGCAGAAAGAGAAAATGTGACTATCCTAAACATGTCAATATATGAAATGAACTTAATGCCTAATTCAGATTTACACTACGATGACACTAATGCATACTTGTTCGGATTCTATGCATCCCATACTACATAGGTCCGAGTGAAAGCACCTACGTACTCCACATTATAGGGTAAGTCCCTCCCCATGCAACCTAATGTCTAATTCATATTTACACTACGATGACACTAATGCATACTTGTTCGGATTCTATGCATCCCATACTACATAGGTCCGAGGGAAAGCACCTACGTACTCCACATTATTGGGTAAATCCCTCTCCATGCAACCTACTACTATGACTACTACAAGATTTAGACACCCTGCAAGTATTGATTCTCGTCCCGGAATACTGGAGATTAATCCCGCTCTGTGGATCATTCTGTGGCATATTTCCTCCATCGTCCCGGAATACTGTGATTGTCTCACTCCGCGAGTCATTCTGGAACCCTCATTGCACAAAAGCCACATGAGCATCTCTCCCGTTCTGGAATACTGGAGATCATTCTCGCTCTGTGGATCATTCTATGGTCTATTTCATCTATCGTCCCGGAATATTAGGGACTGTCTCACTCCGCGGATCATTCTGCAGTCCATAACTCACGTTTGCTCTTGTTTCATCTTATCTCCAACTAGTGCTTGTTCTTAAGTTTAAATTTTAGTTGTTAAGATCTAGAGTTCATTTACCCACCAGGCTTAAAAAAAATACTGAGAGAGTTAGCCCACACTGGCTACTCTTCAAGAGAAAGTCAACCCACACTGGTTACTTCTCAAATTTCATATATTACAGCTGCCGGTATTCTGGGTCTCGCTCACTCTAGAACAACAACCATCTCAAAAGAGATCACATAGGTTACATCTAAGCTCATCATGGATAGCTCATTCATTATTCATAATTTCTTCTTTATTCATTTTCTTTGTGCTCATAAAATCATGAAGTAACCAACATCAACATTCAAATGATGATTTAAATCAATTAGAATCCTTGTAGGCAAACCCAAACTAATCACTTTAAGAGTATTCAATGCCTCTTTAGTGAATAAAACTTGTCATACATTTCTATATTCCAAACACATTTCTTAATACAAAAATGGCTAAAAATTCTATATTTTCATACTTCTATTTTATTATAAAAACATCAATTATATACTCAATGCAATAGACTAATTTCCATGTAATTATACATATTGAGTTTTAATTTGCATTTCTCCTTTAAACTCGTAAATCTTCTATCTTGTGTATCATTCTCATAATTTCTGAACTCAATATTTTCATCGAATACACTATTCAATGAGATTATAGCTTTAAATCCCCCTAAATATATTTTAGAATAGTGAGGAATTAATTCCTAGGGTTCCAATAATATTTTAGAATATTATTATAATTTTTTCCAAATTTTATAACATGGAAAACCCTTAAAAAATAAATAAAAAACAAAACTGTGTATGGTCGGGATCGAACCCAAGACTAGTCAACCAACTCACAAGCCCAACAAATAGGTTAGTCGTGGCTATTGAAAAGAAAGCCCTCATTACTTTATGTACTACATCTACTGTAAATCTATAAAAACTTGATTTTGTAAAAAAAAAAACCAAAGTCTCCCGAGACTCGAACCCTCGACCCAGGCTACTGTACACAGCGCCCTTGACTCATGCCAAGACCAGTACGCCCAAGGTCGATCTCTGAATATATATGGGTTAAAGTTCTTTTCTTTCGATTCTCTATTTCCAATTCTCTTTTAACAAAAATTTATTGATCTCTAATTTACTTTGTATTAATATTTTGATTACTTTCCGATTTCACCTTCCCCAGTAATCTGGGTATTAGTACGAAATTAATCCTATAAAATTTTATTTTAAAAATATAATGAAATTTCTTCCCAAAAATTTGTATTAATCTACTAATACTTCTATAATTTAAATTGCACAAACAATTATTCCTCATCTAATTATATTTTGGGAAAATCTACACTAATATAAGGAGTATAGGGCAAATGAGTTCTTTTCATAAAATTTTCCCCAAACTAGAATTTTTAGGATTTTCTTCATATACAATACATGATTTTTCTACATTGTACCAATTTAGAAAATTAGAAATTTCCATTCATATAACACACTAGTTCCTACTCCCACATTCTTTCTAACTAACATGAATAGTGGTAATTAAATAGGAACATAAAAGAATCTACATAAAATCACACCATAATTGTACTAATAATATGCAATCTATATTCTAGATAGTTTCTACATTCAACACACCAACTAAAATACCAACTACTCATGTAAAATTTTCTTCAAAAAAAACTAAACTACTCGTGTAAAAATATTAAGCATGCATAAATTCTACTAAATTAGAAGTAACAAGAACACCCACCTATTAGAAGAATTTAATTATTGCCTAGCAAATGAACTCCAAGAAGCTCTACTCTATTACCTCTAAATCCAAGCTTCAAGACTCCACAATCAAAAACAACTCCAAGCCAACAGTGAATAGTTTGGAAGCAAAAAAAAGAAAAAATGAAATGGAAATTACCCCCCTTCACTATTGTTGGCCAGTAGGTATATAATGGTAGAAAAGAGATTGGGTCATTAACCTAATCTAACCACCCATAACCCTTAATTAACTCTCCACTAACTTAATAACTACTCACTAATTTAAAACCCTTAAACTAATTTAATTCCCTCCCATTCACATTTGTCTGCCCATTAAGGATGGGAAATGCGCGGGATTTGAGAGCAAGTGTGGTTGCACGTGCAACACACAAAATTTTGGGATTTTATTTAATTAAAATAGCATATGTTACTCCAATTAATATAAATTTAATAAAACTAGTTTAGATTAAAAATAAAAGTTTTTATGTATAAATAAAAATAAACATACATACTTTATAAATTTTATGTTGAAAAGAATACAACTAACACGTGCATCGCAAACGCGTGCCTCGCACGTAAAATAAATATTCAAATACAAAATAGATTTTATCAACGGGGAAATGTTTATAAATAATCGAAATACAACATACGAAAAATAAATTTTCATTAATTTTATGTATACAATAATGTAATCAACACGTATATAGAAAACATGTATAAAAATATATACGAGTCAAAATATGAGAAAAATAAATTTCAATTTATAAAACGAATTCAAACGAGTTGTAAAAATAAATAGTTGAAATACTTAGAAACATTACACGTAATGGCGGAATATACGTAATCGTCGCGTGTTATTGAAAACACATGCAATGCACGTAAAGAAAAATATTAAAATAAATATTTAAGTTGGCTCCGAATAGGATAAAAAGGAATTTTGAGAAGATAGAAAATGTATAAATAGTCGAAATACAAAATATGTAGGATATTCATATTAAAATACGCTATGGATATTCCCCGTAACAGTACAAAATGCACGTGGTAACACCCGTAGGTAAAATTGTCATAACTCAATTTTGCGGGGTGTTATAGAACCCTATAATGAGGAGTACAATAAGAGCTAGCCCTCAAACATATGTAGTATGGGATGCATAGAATCCGAACAAGTATGCATTAGTGTCATCGTAGTGTGAATATATGCATTAGGCATTAAGTTCATGTCATACACTAACACGACTAGGATAGTCACTTTTTCTATTTGTATTCAAGTTTGTGTTTGCTAAAGTAGAAGAATTGCTGTATTATAGCATTGCGTGAATTGTATGCAACTGATGTGTCCACAGTTTTTTAGATGCATGTTTGGACTTGGCATGGTCTTGAAGTCACTATGATGAGTTGATTACAAGATTGAATGATTTTCAGTATTGTAGATTGCATTGTATTCATTTTAATTCCGTTGTGCTATTGTACAAAACATGCTGTAAATAAAAAGTTTTAATTTCTTGTAAATTTGTACGAATTTGAAGTAAAAGATCCTGCATTTGCTACGAATTACCTGTGTTTAGAATTCGGGGCGTTACAGGCCTATCACTCGAGCCCCTCGCAAGAAATGCGCAAAATCTCAAAGGCTTGATGCTCGGCTAGTCGTTATAGCCCCTCGCAAAATCTCTTCAACATGGCACTCGGCATGTGTCATTCGAGCTCCTCGCAAGAAGCGAGAAAAAATACCTTAGGTTTGACACTCGGCCTATCGTTCGAGCCCTTTACAATAAGCGCACAAAAATATTTCAGTCTCGGCTCTCGACATGTTGTTCGAACCCCTCACAGACCTGCGCAAGTAGTCACTTAGTCCTAGTGCTTGGGCTGTCTGAACCGCTCCCACCTCGTCGAGCCGAACTCCCTGGTTCAAAGCCCGGTCTGTCGTTCGAGCACCCTCGAGTCCCCTAAAAACTCGCACAGTCTAGATTTGTTGCTAGATCTCCTAAAAATCGTGCACTCCTGATCTGTCGTGGGATCTACTCAAAAGTCGCGCACTCCCGATCTACATTAGGGTCATCTCAAAATTTACGCTCTTGATCTACCATCAGATCTCCTCAAGATTCACGCAATTATAACTGGCTCTACTATTTCGAGCCGAGTAGAGCCGAACCCCCCCCCCCCCCAATTCAGTGCTCGGCCAGTCGTTCGAGCACCTCTGGCATGACGCGCCTTGGAGACCCTCCAATTTCCTCAAGATTTGCGTCATCCCAACTGCCTCGACTGTTCTGAGCCGAGCCCCACCTCGCTAAGCCGAACCCCCTAGTTCAGCGCTCAGCCAATCGTTCGAGCACCTCTGGCATGACACACCTTGAAGACCCTCCGATTTCCTCAAGATTTGCGCCATCCAGACAATCTACTGTTCTGAGCCCCACCTTGCCGAGCCAGACACCCCTAGTTCAATGTTGTACTTTTCATTCGAGCACCTATGGCATGACGCACCTTGGAGAACCTCGGACCTGCTGAATATTTGCGCCCTCCTTTGACTTTTTTGGTTAAATTCTAAAAAATAATTATAAATTCGGAAAAATTAATTAAAAATTTTGATTAAAAAATTAAAATTTTGGAAAAATTCAAAAAATCCGGGAAATTTGTTGAAAGTCCTGTAAGATGGTTTCTACCTAGAGGATCTCCAAACAAGACTCCTACCATCCTCGAAAGTCACATATCCCTCCTGATCGCCCGAAAGCATAACAAACTATTCCTTGAAGGCTACGCTACTCAACCTTCAAGAGTGGGGGGCTTATGATATGTGTAAAATTAAGGCCACATGATCTTATCATACATCTCTAAGCTTTCCAGAATAGAATAGTAATTTTTCGACAACAACAGGCCCACTAGAACAACATGGGCCGTCTTCAGGCCCATCAACTCAACCAGATCCACAATTATGGCTTGCTTACAGCCTAAAAAAGAGGAATTTTCAGCTAATTACAGCTATAAGTTAAATCCCCCAAAATAAGGAATGAAATAACTGAATCTTTCACTTAACCAAGGTAATTTCCAACCAAATCTACAAAGATGCATTTTCAACTCTATCTTGTATAATTGATTCCTAGTCTATAAATACTACCCATCTCAATCAGTAAAAAGTATTCAATCTTTCTCCTCTCAAAATCTGAATCTTTATTCTAGGTTGTTGACTTGAGCATCAGAAGGTCTTTCGCTGGAGCAACCTCTGATGTTAAGACTTTTTGCAGGTTCCCAGATGTTTTTAGCTATTCAGATCTAGATCCAGACGATTCCAACAATCCAGCTCAAGATTCAAGCGATCATCAGCCAACCAAACTCAGATGAAGATCAACAGTCCGAACAAAGCTTTTCTCATCAAATAAAGAACTCATCTTCTGATTTCTCCCACACCGAAAAAAGTAGCAACAAAAAATTATGGAAAGGGAATCAAAAATGAAATTCCATTGCCGTTAATTCATTCTGACATCTCTGGTCCTATAAATGCAAGGGTGAGGCTTGGTGCCTCATATTTCATTAGATTCATAAATGATTATTCACGATTTGGCCATGTTTTCTAATTTCTCACGAGTCTGGAACATTCGACTGCTTTAGGAAGTATGTGACTCTTGCTGAGAATCAATTAGATAAAAAAGTTAATACTTTAAGAATTGATTGAGGTCGTGAATATTTATCTGATCTTGTTAAGGAATATTGTGATGAAAAAGGCCTAGCAAAATAATTGACTATTCCTGGAACTCCTCAACAAATTGGAGTCACAGAGAGAAGAAATAGAACTCGTTTAGAAATGTTTTGATCAATGATGGTGCAAGCAAATATTCCCAATTCATTTTGGGGTGATGCTTTGTGAACTATAGTCAATGTTCTTAAGGGGCATTTGGTATGCGGTAATATACAAGGGAATCTAGGATTACCCTCTGAATTATCTGGTTTGGTAAAATATGAGTATAGTTTTGGAAGGAATTATAAATTCTCATGGGAATCAAAATCCTTTGTTGTCAAAAGATATACATTTGTCTTTAATAGAGTGGGATTTGTGGATTTCTCCACATAAAAAATAACTGAGATTATCACTTTACCAAATTACTCTCTAGATTTTTGATAATTTTTATGCATTATCATATTGCCGCTATATGTTCTCTCGAACAAATATGTTACTCTGACTTATCAGGGTGGAATTTGTGCATATTTATACATAAAAAGGAACACAAATTAGAGACTGAACAAATTAAATAAGTATGATATATGTTTCAGTATAATGTATCAATTTTAAGAATAGTAACCACCATTATTAATAAAAAGTTTGAAGGGGAAACCCTCTTGTCTACTAAGTCATAAATAATATATTTCATTAATAATTATAATTCATGTATGGCTAAGATCATGTGTTCGTACTGCGTGCATTTCATTTTTTCCTTCTGTTATATATTTTTTATCAACCTGGTTGAAATATATTCGAATCATAAGGTAACTTTTTGAGTCATCAATTTGTTACTGTACTCTGATTTTATAAGATATATATCAATATTGGTTTTGCACATGTCATGCATATTCATCGATTACTAAAGTAGATAACAGTTATATTTTTTTTAAATGAAGCCAAAAAGGTATTTTCGGTAATATCTACTATAGCGAAGGATTGATGAGAATGAATTCGTCTATATTAAACACAGTAATAAAATATTTCCATGCAAGATTCCTGAGAATCGTGATTCCTACCATCACATTGTCGGAAATCCGCTCATTCGAAGGAATTCTCCAATTTGCGTACCGAACATATTAAAATCAGTAATTAATAGTTTGAATGAATTGGTCAATGGTCAAGGGAAGTGTGACCTTTTACAACAAGTTCTATAACAACAAAGTCTCCTTTTGATTTATTACATTGTGATATTTGGGGTCCTCATAAAATTCAAACACAATCCGGAGCACGGTTTTTTCTTACAATTTTTGATGATTTTAGTAGGTGCACTTGGGTTTATCTTATGCAATATAAATCAGAAACTCAATAACTCCTTCAATCCTTCATAACCTGTGTAAAAAACCAGTTTCATGCTTCTGTTAAAGCTATTCATGTTGATAATGGTTTGGAATTTTTTCAATGAAAGAGTATTTTCAATCTAATGGCATTGAATACCAGCGAACTTGCGTTTACACTCCGCAACAAAATGGGGTTGTTGAACGCAAGCATCGCCATATCATTACTGCTGCTCGTACTCTTCTTTTTCAATCTCAACTGCCTTTAATTTTTTGGGGAGAATGTGTTTTAACTGCAGTTTATCTTATCAATCGCTTCCCCTCACCATTACTATCCAATAGGTCACCTTTTGAAATACTTCACCATCATCCCCCGTCACTTGATCACTTGAGAGTTTTTGGTTGCTTGTGTCAAGCCACAAATGTTCAGCCTACCCATAAATTTGATTCTCAAGCTAAACAATGTATTTTTGTGGGTTATCCAACTGGTCAGAAATGGTACAAAGTTTATGATCCAGAAATACAAAAATTCTTCGTTAGCCGCGATGTCCAGTTTCGTGAAACAACATTCCCATTTTCCTTACCTACAACTCCCAAGCCTTGTGATTCCTTTCACCCTCAGTCCTGTCCACTGGAATTTTTAGATAACTTACCTAAACATACAACTATCGCCCACAAACCTACCTCGGACGCCACTCCACCTACTACCAACCACTGTGACACTATTGAACCAAATCATAATGCGGCACCCGATTCTCTGCACTCTGACCATAATGTTGAACTTGAAAATGACCTATCTATTCCCGATAACTCCCTACATGACCTTCCAGAACCATCAAACACCTCTCTGCATCACTCCACACGAACCAAACAACCTCCACCATGGCATAAAGACTACATCCTGTCTGCTCAAGTGCATCATCCTATACCGTCGACAAGTTCAACAAAAGGTACTCGTTACCCCCTCTCTAACTCTCTTTCATATTCTCATATCTCGTCCACCCATTGTTCTTTCTTAGCTAACATCACAGGTCACAAAGAACCTCAGTCCTATTCCCAAGCTCTTCTTGATTCACATTAGCACGAGGCAATGAAAACAGAATTAGAAGCATTAGAAAGAACAAAACATGGAGTATGGTGCCTCTTCCCCCTGGACATAAACCTATTGGTTGAAAGTGGATTTACAAGATCAAGATTGGTCTGATGATTCTATTGAATGTTACAAAGCTCGTCTTGTTGCCAAGGGCTATACTCAAGTTGAAGGCATTGACTACCATGAGATGTTTTCTCCCACTAACAAGATCACTGCTTGTCATGCCCTGCTTCCCAAAAGGAATACGGAATACGGTATGCAATAAATTCCAGTGATTGGTTTTCATCATCTATAAGCTGTAAAGATCTACTCGACTCAGCATAATAGTAAATATAGCAATATACTCAACCACGCATGCATGAACAATTATTAACTAACACATTTATTTGCAAAAATATAAAATTCACAAACAAATACAAGATCTGAATCAAAACAACTTCAGGATTACAGGCTCGTTACAAGTCTTAATGTAGCAACATGAATGAAATAACTCAAAAACAAATCACTAAGCAGGATTTTCCAAAGCGGGGCCTAAAACCTTTGCTCACCAACTCCCTCGGGTAGTTAATCACCAAAACCTGCTCATATAAAAATTGCAAGAAAATAGAAAGACAGGAAAATAGTACGCCCGTTAGTTGCAAGTTCTGGGCCGCAAGAAGTACAAGTAGGAAAAGTGGAAATGGAAAAATATGAAACAAAACAGGAAGTACCAACAGGGAGGAAAACAACAGTAGATGACATTTTATAAATATGACAGGAAACAGTAACAGGTAAACAGTAAGGATAACAGTAACAGTAACAGTAATGATAATGGTAACAGTAACAGTAAGGATGACAGTAACAGGAAGACAGGATATGCCAGTGAAACAGTTATTCTTAAGTCTATTGTTCATTACTATCTAGGTAGCACTTCATGCGTCCCGAATTTTATCACATGGTTGCTGCATTCAAAAAGTTTCATTTTTGATTTCCTAGTAGAACCTATCGGGCTGTGTATTCAGACAAATGGTAATAGTAATAGTAAACACTAATGGTGTTATGGGTCATGTAGTCATGTATCCAAAGACAAACAGTCGAGACCTATGGGTCTCCTTCTGGTACACCTTCCTATAGGGAAGTATGTAGTCAGGTAAACAGTAAATATTGTCATGGATCATGTAATCATGCATTGACAGTTGAGACCTACGAGTCTCCTTCCGGTACACATTTCTATATTGTCTACTATTAGATCTTTCCCTTAAAATGGTGTGAACAGGTGTGAACGAACACAAACAGGGCAAAAAGACATGTCCAGAATAAGGGACAAGTTTAAGGCGAATAGGAACCACAAACGGGTGACAAAACAATCTATAATAGTTATAACAACGAAACTTCTAGTTCTGTACAGTATACTGCACCGAAACTGAGATTCCCGTTGCCTCAGGAATGCAAATCTAGATCCATCAGAAAATATAGAAACTAGACTCTTTGCCGAATCCAGCGCATATACACATGTCATACATCAGCTACAGTAACAGGGATTAAAACAGTGTTTAATACATAATTCATGTTCAGCCAGAATATGCAAAGTCTTGTTTATAAGCATAAAAGGGGTTTGAAAACATCATAATTAAATCTAAGAAAAATCTGAAAGTCTCAACATATAAAATTTCATGACATTCCATTACAGATAGTATAGTCTGTTTAATTTGGAAAACAGAGTGATGCAACAAAACTTCAAATGTGAAAGTTCAGACACAGCAGTACCAAAGCAGTGATAATTCACAGAATACAATTCGAAATCCCAATCCGTCAGAAGGTTTGTAAAATACACAAACCATGCTACATTTCATATTCACAGTTTTTATCAAAAATGACTAGAATCAGGTTGAAAACAAAGTTTTTTACTGAACAACATGTAGTTTGAAAATATATTGATTGGTTTCACATGCATGAAATAAGTTATAAAAGTCATTGAATAATTCTACAAAAAGTTGGGGTTGATCCTAGTCATGCCTAGTCATACCTAAAAAAAGTTCAAGTCCAAATTTTACTTTCAGCATCAGTTTTAGAATAATAACTCCTGCAGCGATCTTAAAAATCAGAATCTGGAAATTTCGATACAGCTGCAGTAAAACAGAGATAACTCACACATCAAAAATCGAAATTGAGATCCATCAAAAGTTCTGAAAACTAGAAATCAAGGCCTCTGAATCTTGTTCACAAATTAATTTGTTTTACTGATTTAAAAGAGTCTAAATTGCTGTACTAAAATAGGGCAGCAGCAAAACAAAATTCTTTCATGCATTTAATCGAACAATTTATCTGCAATAGATCCAATTTATAATATAATACAAGGCGTGATATGTTGGTCACTCCAATCAACATGGAATGTGTATTAAAAATTTCACAAAGAGGTAACACATCTAGCACGTCAATCGTGTAGTAAAATTCACAACGTACAATAGATTACGAACAAGTATACCCACATCAAGATCCTTATCTGGAACCAATTTATTTTTGCGTAGTGTGTCAACTTATTGTGGATAATCAAGATCATGAAATGATGGAATGGATCAAGCGAATTATGATTTTCGAGGATTGACATGAGAGTGAAAAACACAGATGAATGCAAGACTACTTACGGTATTTAAACTTGTAAGAGGAACAAAAACACATACAAGCTACTTGCCTTGGTAGAGACGATACCGAAGAGAAGAGAATAACGGGAATGGATCCAGGTACACGGCGACGATCGCGAACCAAGCAAATCTTGATGAGATGATCATGATCGGGCACGAATCTTGATGATGATCAAGATCAAGAGATCGGACTGCTGAGATCCAAGAGCTGATGATGATGATTACGATTAGATCAAATGGACGGCTGAGATTGCTGATCTACCTGATCTGATCTCAATCAGATGAGATCAAGTAGATCAGATGGCCAGAATCGCTCTGATGCTGATGATCAAGATGATCAGGTGCAGATCAGACGGTCCAGATCTGATGATGATGGCCTGATGGTGATGAAGATGATAATCACGATCGCGAGGGGATTGAGAGGCCATGATTCAAACGATCACTTCCCTATTAATCAGTAGCAACGACACTAGTGGCGGAGGGCGGCTTCGACTGGCGATTGGCGGCTGGCGGCGGTGAGACGGTGATAGCGTTGTGGGGGCTCGACTGGGGAGCAATCGACGGAGGAGGCGAGGGCGCTCTGGAGGAAGGCGATGAAGAGAGGAGCGGGGGGTTGCCGGCGAGGGGTGATTGAGGCAGTGGGAGATAGGATAGAGGGAGACGGGAGGTAGGGGATGAAGGGTGATGGCTGAAGTAGAGGAGTAGGGATTAGGGTTTAAATAATTAGGGTTGGGGTGAGATGATTAGGTTATATAGAGTCAAAGCTGGTTTGGGTTATTGGGTAGTATTCAATAGGAAGAGAAAAGTCAAATATTAATAAATAGGCCATGAATTAGGTTTAGACAAAACTCAAGAAAAAGAACAAATATTGAATCAATCAGATTGAGAAATTAAGGTTGAATCAAAGAAACAATGAATTTATTCAGAGGGGAACAAAAATACATGGTCCAAAAGGGACAGAAGAATACAATCAGGAATAAATACCCAGGAAAATAATAAATACACACAAAATACAATAATGAGTCACAGGGGTTACACTACTCTTCGATGCCTTCTTACTGTTGTTGCTGCCCATAATTGGTTTATGCACCAACTTGATGTTTAAAATGCCTTTCTCCATGGGGATTTAAGTTGTCTATATGGAACCTCCACCTGGTCTTCGCCGACAGGGGAAGAATCTTGTATGTCGACTCAACAAGTCTCTTTATGGTCTCAAACAGGCCTCAAGAAATTGGTTTTCTACCTTCTCAGACACAATTCAGAAAGCTGGTTATTCACAATCCAAAGCTGACTACTCATTTTTCACTAAAGCTCAAGACACTTCTTTCACAGTTGTTCTCATTTATGTTGATGGCATACTTCTCACTGGCAATAATCTTCAAGAAATTGAACGACATAAAAATTTCCATCTTCAAAACTTCTGCATGAAAGATCTTGGTGATTTGAAGTATTTTCTGTGCATCGAGTTTTCACGATCCAAGAAAGGAATTTTCATGTCTCAAAGAAAATATGCTTTGGATGTCTTAGAAGATTCAGGGCTCATGGGTGCACAACCAGAAAATTTTTCAAGGGAACAAAAATTTGAAACTCAATCCACAAATGGTTCAGCATTAAGCGACCCAACCAAATACAGAAGATTAGGGGGAAGATTAATTTATCTTACGGTGACAAGGCCAGATGTAGTCTACGCTATCCGCACTTTAAGCCAGTTCATGCAGGAGCCTAGAAAGCCACACTGGGATGCCGCACTTCGGGTTCTCAAATATATTAAGGGTACGCCTGGACAAGGTTTATTGTTCCATTCTGCAAACAACCTTGATCTCAAGCGTATTGTGCTTTTGATTGGGCAGGTTGCAACTTCACAAGAAGATCAGTTACGAGGTATTATATTTTTCTTGGGGATTCTCTCATTTCATGGAAATCTAAGAAATAAGTAAATGTATCTAGATCGTCTACAGAAGCTGAATACAGAGCTATGGCAAACACTTGTCTGGAGTTAACATGGTTACACTACATTTAGAAGACACCTCTATTTTGTGATAATCAAGCGGCACTACATATTACAGCTAACCCCGTATTTCACAAATGCACAAAGCACAGTGAGATAAATTGTCACATTGTCAAGCTACAAGCAGGATGTAACGCCCCGTACTTAAGCGAGTATATATATATAATATTATATATAGAAATAAATATAATAATATATATATATATATATATATATATAATAAAATAAATAATATGTGAGAAGAAAGGTGGTGGTGTGGCCCATGGAGTTTCTATGGGGGGCTTGAATTAATGGTTTAATCAAAAGACCCATAGATTGAGATTATGGGGCTTAAGGGAAATATGCATTAATTGAAGTGTGCATGCATGGATTGCATGGTGACGTGGGCTAGGTTGGATGTGGGATTAGTCCCACATCGTCCATTAGAAAAGAGAGAGTGAGTTATATTAGGTTGCCTATGAACAAGGGTCACCCAACAGTTAACCACCCTTTTGTGAGGCACACCTGTGGTGGGCAGTTGTTAGGATTTTATTTGTTCGCGTATTGCGCGCAAGTATAGCCGCGTGCACAGCTGAGCTGAGTCCGGGACGTTACACGAATCCCCGTTACTGGACATCCGTGACACAACCAGAATATTTTTCTTTAAAGGCATCTCAACTCAGTAAATAACACAGAAATTTAAAAACTTTTATTGCCATCAGAGTTATTACATCATTAGTTACAATACTATCTTGTTCTTGAACAAGGAATAGAAATTACATAAACCCATTACAACTTTGTACAAAAAATATCCAGACTCTTTCCGTGAAGCTAACAGATATCATTTGGATTGGTAATCGATGGGTTACTGCTGAACATCTGCTGGACGGTCGATTACTTCCCTGGGGCTTGGCCCTCGTATAGAGCCTTCCGCTGCACGACTCTGATAATTCTGCACCCGCTCGAATGATAGACATATACACTGCCACTCCACTTGGACACCCTACTGGTCTTGGCTCTCCTGCACTCGCAATTTGGCATACAGAACCTAAATGAGTGGGCACGTCAGTAACTCTACTGAGGCAATACTGATAAGAAAACAGTGATCTCCAACTTGCACACCCACAAATCATCTTGAAAGGAAAGAGAAACGTGCATCCTAATCTCCTAATGTTTGTGTATACCACGACCTGTAGTCTAATGCATAATACAGAATACAGATACGAATGCACTTAATCTAATGTCAGCAAGACTCTGGATACACATGTATCCCATACTACATATGCTCCAGATCAAGCCAGTCCCCCAGTTTTAGGGATTCGAACCCTCGCCATGCAATGCATTTTACTATTGTACTATTCCTGTTCCTAATAGATACAATCGTGGCTGGTGAATCCTACAGTTATTACTGCTAAATACAAATACAGTGGTGTCTTGTTGCCACCAGTGCCCCAAATCAAATCATACCAAATGCCTGTGACGAACTTATAGATATACAACTGCATATCTATGGTACCGAAGATCAATGGGACAGCAACCCCATGGTCCATTCGTGTCCACACAACATAAGAACATGACAGCCTCGAAGGTCTAAAAACCCCCTATCCAACAGGAAGCTTTCGTTCTTACCACGACACTTCAAGAATCAATAGTGCGAGATACGCACAGCAGCACGTATCCCTAATGACAGGAAGAGACAACCCTGGTCATCACCGCCTAGTGCTAACTCTTAGAACGAGTCAGATTATAGGGAATCACCGCTAACATCAATCCGGTCTCCAAGCGAACAGTAAAGGAAACTTAAACAATGCAGTTTGCTGAAAACATGTTATTACTCAAATCATACACGGTGTCGTATCCACCGATGTTGAGCCTGACTGGTATTGTCAAATAAATAAATAATCATGGTGAATCAACATTCACCGATTCCCAATACCTTCACAGGTCATCGACCATAACCCCGGCCCGTGACTCTCAGCGAGTAGTCCATAGGCACCCAAAAGATGCATACAAATTGTGAATGAAGGTAACATATACAAATCCTAATACTTAGCCATTGATAGATTCAGGCATCAAGGCACCAGTCACCAATCGATCATATAGCTATCCACTCAACTCACTCATGTCCATCATGAGTACTAAGTGCAGAAAACTTATCTAAGTTCCATGAAGTGCTTAAAACATCTTTAAAACTCAATAGCTCATAATTACCATACTGCGGTATGCAGAGGATTCCTCATCAATCGTCCCATAAAAGTAGTTCAAGAAATAGCAGTAGCTGCGAACTCAAGCTACACTCATTGGAATCCAACCGGCTTTCTATAAGGGTAGGAGACTCTATTTCAATCCCCTATTTGACACCACCCTCAAACTCTCCATGGAACTCAAGTTCCCTGACTTAACAAAGCTTCAAGTCAATCAAGGTAATAGGTTGCTGAACTTGCAACATCCATATCCTCCAAGATATAATTCGGAATTGCTTTATATTACCCATTCTAGAAAGCTAAGACCATATACTACCAATCTCTAGTTAACCATTTTCTCAATTTCAATCGTCTTGATACTATAAAAATCCCATATATTTTTAGTTGTACATCCGTCATGCACTTGCTACACTTCTCCAATAGATTAAAAGTTTGCTCACTGATCGGAATCACTCGATTCTAGATTCCATGAAAAGATGGGAGTGTCTACTACAACTTCCTAGTTGAACACATCCCCAGATTCCATCACTAAAGTATTGAAAAACACAAAATTTCATCAGGTGCACAAACAGAGAAGAATTGGTTCTTCTAGCAAACACTACCTTGACTAAGACTGGATCTGTCCCAGTCTTAGAAAAATCATAACTTTCGATCTACAAACTGGAATTTCATAATTCCAGATGTTTTGGAAAGATACGACTCTCCATTACAATTCTCTAGTTGATCAATCCTCCAAATTCTTAACCCATAATTCCAGAATTACTCATCTTCACAGACTAGTCAATCTGAGTTAGGCTGAACCTGGTCTACTTTTAAATTCCATAACAAATCAACCTTAAATCCAAAGCTCATGAAATTTTAGATTCTTAATCCACATATATACTATTTCACTATGTCCAAAATTTTCTCTTAGACCCATCTTACACAAAGAGTTGTGACCCCTCAATTATAGCATAAATTTTCAGTTGCTCTTAAAACAGGGTCTTTACTTCTACATACTATTTATTTTTGAAACTTGATCAAACGATATCTAAAAATTCTAAAACTTGAGAATCATCAAATAGACTCATACCAAAAGCCACTGCAAAAGTTTCACAGTAATATCATACACACAAATAGTTATGACTATTGGAACTTCAGTCTTCTAACAGACAGATTTCAGCTTCCATCTTTAGACCAGTTGCAATCTACAATTTCTTTGAGGCATCAAATGACCTCAGAAAATTATGAAATTTAAGACTATGGTTTTAAACACATACAAGAGTGTCCATAAAAGTTTCAACTCAAAATACCCAACCAATTTTGAGTTATGATTTCGGAAAGTCATAACAAATCTCACACAGTCAGCAGCTTTTTAACTGCTCTCTGTGTTTGGGCTATCAAATAGCCTCCAAATATTGTGAAAAAATTCATGGAATCTCTAGATACATGGAATAACAAGTTCGCAAAATTTTAGTCCCAAATTCCATACCATTTGAGAGCTAGAAATTCCCAAACTCACCTATTTATACATGTTGTTTAACAAAAGCATCATGAAAGAGTTGTTCTACCATACAACTATCTTTTTCATAGCATGTCAATTTCTTGACACATGATAATCAAAATTTTCTTAGCTACTACCACATGCTAAAAATCACACATACATTAAAAACTAATTTATAGAGTTTAAGAGTATCATCCACTTCTTGTTGTTGCAAGAGAATCTCCTTGTAGCTTGCTCCCTTCCTTTTCTCCTTGCTCTTGTAGAAGCTTGGGCCAACTCCTACTAAACTTCTTCTTCTCTGCTAAAACTTCTCTATTCCTAAAAAAACTTCACCTTTTTTCCTTCCTTCGTTCTCTTTTTTTGTTGTTGAAACAATCAAGACATGAAAAAGAGATGAGAAGAGAATGGAGTGGGGGATTTATTGGAGATGGAGTGCTAGGGTTTTGGAGGATAGGGCCGGAAATGTTGAAGGGTGGAGGATGGGGTAGTGTAGGAGTTAGTGAAGATGAATGGTAAGATGGTGGCCAACACACAAACCCTAGAAGCTTCAAGAGCTTCTCATTCCTTCAAAAATCAACACACATGGTGAATTGTTTCCACCATTGGATCTTCATTAAGATCCAAGCCATGATCACATGATACTAAGGTTCCTAACCCTAGGTTAGGTCAAGGAATCCTAGGTCACCATACCCTAACCCTAACCCTAGTGTACAATTTCAATCCATATTCAATACAAGCACTGGCTCAATTTAAAATAACCAATATATATATAATTTAAAATCTATAAAAATATATGTTTTATAGAAATTATAATTTTCTCCCAATAATTCTCTGGTCAAAACTATCGGGACAAATCCACAGTTAAATTGAGAAGATATCCCGAGTCTATCTCATCGGATTCAGAATAGCTTATATATATGAAATTTCTCAATTAAAACTGATGATTATTAGAAAAATATGCAACTGTGTGCAATTCTTGACGGTGCATGAATTACTATGCAAAAATAACTATATGCTATTTTGCGGGGAATTACACAGGATTGATTAGTCCTTCGTACATGTGTAACCCCTGTTTTCCATTTTTTGTATTGTTGAGTATATTTTTCGTTTTGGTGTATTTCTCTGTTTGTATTCCCCTTGTACCTCTTTGGACCGCATATTGGAATTTTATTTTCAATATATTTTCTTTTATTATTTTGTCTTTTTTTATTGTGTTCTTGATCCTATTGTCTGTATATTCTTCCATCTCTGCTTGATCGAGTTTTGTTTTTGGTCCCCATTGTTTTTATTTGTTCATGTCCTATTTATTCATCCAATTTGTGTCGTCTCATTATCTGCATCGCTATATTTCTGTCGTCCTGATTTATTTTAATCCAAAAACCCATTTTTTGCACCCGCATGCAATCCTAACACCATTTTCCCTATATCGTTTTATTTAATTAAATCCTACTCTTTTATACCATCAGTAATTAACCCTACTAATACTCCTAATACTTTACCCATACCCATTTATTCATTGAGCCAGACGCGTAACCCATTCCTCTACTCGTTACACACATAAACCCGAACCCGTTGCTCCCCAAAAACCTACTTCAGCCATCATCTTCCAATCATCTAACCCTAACCCTTTTACCCATATATATATACAGATGCCCTGTATATTCTTAACCCTATACACCCAAAGACAGCCGCAACTTCTCTTCCCCGTTCAACCCATCTTCCGACTCCACCTGCACTCCGACCTTTGACCATTTCCCTGTGCTTCGCCTCCCTATCGCCCTGTTCTTCTTCTGGTCCCCCCCCCCACTGTCCTCCTCTCCATCGCTCTATCCCTGTGTGCTCCCTCGCCCGGTGCAGCCAGGACCTAGCTTTTCCCCTGCCTGGTCGCGTCTCCTCGTCTCGTAGCAACAACAACACAACACTCATTGCTATGTTCCCCTCGCAGCAGCGGTCAGCAGTCATCCCAGAGTCACCCCGATCGCCGTCTACCTCCTCGTCCGATCGCAGCAACCCTGCGACACCCACTTCTTATTGTCACCGCCATTCCTCGCCCTCTCCTTGAGTGCGTGTTGGGTTCGTTGGTCGTGTGGGTTTCATTCATTCGTGGTCGTTTCGTGCGTTCGTTGTGGTTCGTGGGTTTTTTCGTTCGTTGTGTTCGTGCCCCGGGAATCCGTTCCCATTATTTTTTATCTTTGCACCATTTTCGTCATCGACTAAGACAAGTAATTTGTATTCTTTTCTTTGTGCAATACAAGTACTTAATACCGTCTGTAGTGTAGTTTGGTTCTAGAGATAATATGTGTATGAATTCTCTGTTATCTATTATCTTTATTGTGATCATTTGACCATAGCTGCCTCACGACATATATGACATAAATTAACCTAGGATTGACCACTTTTTATGTGTATGTCCATGTTACTTGTGATATCTGTGCTTGATGTGTTATTCGTGATATACTTGTTGAATACTTGTAAAATACCCAATATCATGTTTTTTGGACATCTAGTACACTATATTTCATGTTTGGGTTGATTTGGATGAATTTCGTGTGATCTAAGTTGATTTGAGTATGAAGAACAATTCTGTACTTTTCTGTTACCTGATGTTGATCAGTATTTTAGACCATATTAAGGTCAGTATTTGAAAATATTTTGTGAACCTGATTTGTAGAGAATTCTGTCTATTTTCAAACCCTTTTGACTGGTCTCAGTTTTGATTTACAAGTTGTGAGTTATGTCTATTTTACTACAGTAGTGTAGAAAGATTTCCAGACTGTGTTTTTTATGAATTCTGAAGAGTAATCTATTTTTATTCTGGTGTTAAAATTATTATTTTGATCTAAAATTTTGCTCAGTGCTTCTAAACTTGATTAAGATTAATCCTGAATTTTTATGAATTTATTTGATGAGTTTTACAAACCATTCTATATTTTCAAATGATTACTTTACTAGCAGATTTTTCATACTGTTCAATAAAGAACCTGATTTTCAACCTAATTCTACTTACTGTTTGTAAAATCTTTCTGAATATGAAAGTTAGCCTACTGTATCTATTTTATTAACCTTTTATAGGATTTGGATTTGGATTTATTATTTTTGAGATATTGCTGTTTTCGTACTGCAGCATTTGTGATTTCGGATTTACAAAACTGTCGTGTCGTGTTGTTTTCTGATTTTACTTGACTACTCTATTTTTATTGAAAAATTCTGAAACTATATATTCTGATACTACACATATAGGGAATACCCCAGATTTTTTGTGGATTTAATTAATGAGTTTTCATGCTGTTTTCCTGACTTTGAATACAAACTTCTGAATTCTGACTGAACGTGTTTTCTGGATTCAAACCAGTTTTAAGTTATGATTTTGTGAAATACTATATAACTTATATACGTTTGCTGGAATTGGAAGGGAGCCTATTTTTTCAGATTCTTCGACGGATCCAGATTTGCATTTTTGTAGCAATGGAAATTCCCGTTTTAGTACAATACTGTCTTGCAGTCCTAAACTAGCATTTGCATTGTTCTATTTCTTTTTGAGCTGTAAATTATCTGTACATGTTTATCTGCCAACATGAACCTGTTACATGTTTATACCATACTATTCTCACTATGTTTTCTGCACATACACGTCTGTCTAATAATAATAACAAAATAACCAAGTTGGGGTTTAAGGGAATGATCTAGTAGTGGAAAATATAGAAATGTGTAGTGAGAAGAGGGCCCATGTTCCCTATCTGTTACGTATTCATGACTACATGATACACGACTCTGTTTATCTGAACTCTGACTATATTACTTCCCTATAGGAAGGTGTACTCAGAAGATAACCCCTAGGTTCTATCTGTCTGTCTGATCTGTATCTGATATCTATTTGTCTGATCCCTGAGTACACTGTCCTATGGACTCCACTACGAAATCTAAACGAAACTGTTTGAATGTAGCAACCATGTGATAAAAAGTTGGGGCGCATGAAGTGCTACCTAGATAGTAATCACACAAGACTTATAAGAACATGACATCTGTTATCTGTTTATCTGTATCTGTTTATCTGACATCTGTTATCTGATTATTTGTTATCTATCTCACTATCATCTGACACTATCACCTGTATATCTGTCTGCATACCATCTGACACTTGACACTTAACACATGTTATCCGTATCTGTTAGTATACCATGCTATTTGATTTGTTTTTCTGATTCATGTTAGACATTATATTCTGTTGATATGCCTATACCATGCTATGTTTGTTCTGTTCTTATTTTATATTTGTTATTTATCCCATGTGCTTGTATCCTGCACTATAAACGGCCCGTAACTTGCATTGACGGGAGTTTGTTTTCTTTTTTCTATTCCTGCAATTGTTAAATTACAGATTTTGGAGAACAGGTACCAGATGTAGTTGGTGATATGAGATATTAGTACTGGAGTTTTTATTATTATATCTTGGTGCTTATTTGAATATTGTATTTGATACTTGGATGTATTTGTATCTGGGCAATGTGACCTAGGATATTAACTTATTCAGATCTGATTTATTTGAGATTATATTATATTTTGGGTTCAAGTAAATTTCTGTTGGTATATTTGATTCGATTATGCATACTTGGCAGATTCTCTTGCTTCCGACTCTGATTATTCCTGTGAGATATTATAAAGATTCTGAACAGCTTATGGATGATGAAAATTATTCACTGGGCTTAGTCACGTATCTGTATTCCGTATTTTCTTTTGGAAAGCGAGGCGTAACAACATGCCTACTCGCTCGCAGTTGGCTGACATGTTCACAAAAGCTTTAGGAAAAGATCGTAGCAAGTTGGGACTTTACGATGTTCACTCACCAACGTGATGGAGAGTATTAAAATGAGTAATTAATAGTTTGAATGAATTGGTCAATGGTCAAGGGAAGTGTGAAAGTTTTCCACTCAAGAGAAGTCTGAAGGTTTTCTTGAAAGCAATGAGGGCTCACATTAATTTATGCATTTCTTTTGCTATTCTTCATTCATTTCTTTTGTGTGTGTATATATATATATATATATAGTTGTAGTTTTGCATAAGATGAATAAGAGAACCACTTTCATTTGCTTACTTGCTCTTCCATTATTTTCAAACTTTGTTCTCCCATTTAATAAAACACCCTCTTAATGTATTCCTTCAAAGTCAATTACCTCAATACCATATGAAGTATAAACCCAACTTGAGTTTTTGCGCGACCATGGGGGTCAGCAGCTTATGTCCCCGACAAGCCAAACAAGTATGGAAAACTTGGTCCTACCGAAAAAATGTGTATCCTTATAAAATGTGGTGGAAACTCTGAAAGATACGTTTTCATAGGTGAAGAAGAGGGTGGGAGTGTAAGTCTTGAGATGTCACTTTCTTACAGAAAGATGTTCACTTACTTGAAATAGAAAATCCAAATGAATATGGCATACAAAATCAAATAATTGAGACACAAAATGAAGTAGCTCAAATATTCGAACTGAAGTGGGAGTGACACATTTCATGAAAAGTCAAAAGCTCAAGAACCGCAATTGCATAGAAGTGAACATACGAGGATTCTCCTGTTGTGCGGAATACAAATCAAACCAACAATCAAACGAGAGAAACAGCAAGAAAACACAGAAAAGCAAGCAACACAAGAACACAAGATTTACGTGGTTCGGCAAAACGATGCCTACATCCACAAGGGGCAGTTGGGATTCTTTACTATGTTCTCCAATGGGCAAACAAAGCCTTTACAAGAGATGACGGCTGCAAAGTCCGAATAAGGTGTTACAATTTACAAAACCCTAACGGGTGTATTTATAGGGAAACTATTGGGCCTTTCGAATTGGGCCTATTCTGGATCCAAAAACCCGCCGACAGTCGACTAGTCTTCATACCAGTCGACTGATAATTCCTTCGGGACAGTCGACTGACTCCCACATACAGTCGACTGCTGCTGCTGTATTCTCAGTCTTCGAAAACTCCTCTCTGGACAGTCGACTGCTCCTCCATCCAGTCGACTGAAGCTCTGAAACTTTTCGAACACTGCAGATACCAAATACCAGAATCGAGCCATTATCCTACAATCTCCACCTTGGCGAGATCTTCCAAGTATCCAACAATCTCCACCTTGGTGAAATCTTCCAAGTAGCCCAAACAATCTCCACAAATACTTCAAAACAACTGCTCATCACCAAATGTAACAAACGAACCCAAACTCCACCTTAGTATGATATCACATACTAAACAAACCAATAGCAAAGTACTATCCCAATCGCCCATGCCAAATTATCAAACATGCAAAATATTAGCCAGGTTCATGCAATGCTTGAACTTGGCTGCCCCAACAACTTTGGTCAACATATCAGCAGGATTATCAGCTGTTCCAATCTTCACCAAATGAATATCACCATCCTTTATCAAATCACGCACAAAATGATAACGGACATCAATATGTTTGGTCCTCGAATGATGAACTTGGTTCTTCGCTAAATGAATAGCACTCTGACTGTCACAGTGTACCTCCACCTTCTCCCGATGAATTCCCAAGCTCTTCAAAAGTCCATGTATCCAAATGGCTTCCTTCATGGCCTCAGCAACCGCCATGTATTCAGCCTCAGTAGTAGACAACGCTACATTGGACTGCAAATTTGACCTCCAACTTATAGGTGCTCTAGCCATAGTAAACAAATAGCCTATAGTAGACCGCCTCTTATCTAGATCACCTGCATAGTCAGAATCAACATAACCCACCAATAACCTGCTAATATTTTCATCCCTTTCAAACTTCAAACCCACATCTGTGGTGCCACTTATGTACCTCAAAATCCATTTTGCCGCTTGCCAATGCTCTTTGCCTGGATCATGCATATATCGACTAACCATACTCACCGCCTGAGAGATGTCTGGTCGAGTACAAACCATGGCATACATCAAACTGCCAACCACACAAGTGTAAGGTACATTAGCCATATACTGTCTCTCTTCATCTGTACTTGGAGACTGAGAAGCACTAATTCTGAAATGAGGAGCTAAGGGTGTACTGACTGGTTTAGTTTTCTCATCTATACCAAACCATTTCAGCACCTTCAAAAGATATTGCTTCTGTGTCAAACTCACTATACCCTTTGCCCTGTCTCTAGCTATCTCCATCCCAAGTATCTTCTTGACTTCACCAAGATCCTTCATCTCGAACTCAGAACTCAACTTATTCTTCAAATTTTGAATCTCCTTAGCATTTTTAGAGGCAATCAACATGTCATCCACATATAATAACAGATATATAAAAGAACCATTCTGCAACTTCCTGAAGTAGACACAATGATCATACTCACTTCTGGAATATCCCTGCACTTTCATAAACTGGTCAAACCTCAAATACCACTGCCTTGGAGATTGCTTCAACCCATAGAGAGACTTCTTCAACCTGCAAACACAATTTTCCTTCCCAGTTGTCTTAAACCCATCTGGCTGCAACATATAAATTTCTTCATCTAGATCCCCATGTAAGAATGCAGTCTTCACATCCATCTGTGTCAATTCAAGATCAAACTGTGCTACCAATACCAACAAAATCCGAATAGAAGGATGCTTCACAACTGGAGAGAACACTTCATTATAGTCTATACCTTCCTGTTGAGCATACCCCTTTGCAACTAGTCTAGCCTTGAACCGAACACTGCCTTTTGGACCTTCTTTCTTCGTATACACCCACTTGCAACCAATTGCTTTCTTCCCCTTTGGTAGTTGCACTAGATCCCAAGTCTTATTCTTATGAAGAGAGTTCATCTCTTCATCCATAGCAACTTTCCAATCTGCATTTTCTGAACTTCTAGTAGCTTCTTTGAAGTTGGAGGGAACTTCATCATCCACAATGGGAAGAGCAAATGCAACTGTATCTGTAAAGCGAGATGGTCGTTTGATATCTCTTCTTTGCCTTCTTACTGCAATTGATTCTTCCTGCTGGATAGGAACTTCTTCATCATTCTCAGTATCCACCACATCATCTTCATCTTGGACAGGAACAGGATTTTCAACTGAAAACTTTTCTAACTCCACCTGTTGGAGAACTCTCCTACCAGTCGACTGGTTATTGCCAACAGTCGACTGTCCCGAGCTCCCACTCTTCTGCTGTTCTAGACCACCAGTCGACTGCTCCTGTACATCAGTCGACTGTCCCGAGCTTCTGCTACTCACCTGTTGGAGAACTGTCCTACTCTTCTGCTGCTCACCAGTCGACTGTCCTATACCACCAGTCGACTGTCCCGAGCTAATCATGCTGGTCTCATCAAAAGTCACATCTCTGCTGATTACTAACTTCTTTTGTTCTGGACACCACAACCTGTAACCTTTGACACCAGTACTAAAACCAACAAATATAGCCTTTTTGGCTCTTGCATCAAGTTTAGTTTCAGTTACATGAAAATAAGCAGGACAACCAAATATATGCAAAAAACTATAATCAGATGCAGGTTTACCACTCCATACCTCAATAGGCGTTTTGCCTTCAAGTGCTGCTGATGGTAAACGGTTGACAATGTGGCTTGCATATATAACAGCTTCTGCCCAAAATGTCTTCTTCAATCCAGACTGTGCTAACATACATCTCACCTTCTCAAGTAAGGTTCTGTTCATCCTTTCTGCAACCCCATTTTGCTGTGGAGTCTTCCTAACTGTGAAGTGCCTCTGGATCCCTTCATCTTCACACAATTTCAGAAACGGATCATTCTTGTATTCCCCTCCATTATCTGACCTCAGAACCTTAATCTTCCTACCAGTCTGATTTTCAACTTTCTTCTTCCAACTTGTGAACAATGTCAAAACTTCATCTTTGTGCTTCATGGTATATACCCAAACTCGTCTGGAGTAATCATCAACAAAAGTAACAAACCAGTGTCTACCACTCATAGAAGGTGTCTGAGTAGGGCCCCAAACATCTGTGTGCACATAATCGAGGATACCCTTTGTCTGATGTACAGCTGTACCAAATTTCACCATAGTCTGCTTACCCAAAACACAATGTTCACAAAATTTTAACTTGCACCCTTTAGCATCCTTAAGCAACCCTTGCTTCACAAGCCCCTGCAAGGCATTTTCTCCTGCATGCCCGAGTCGCATATGCCACAACCTAGTAGAGTCGGGAACAACCTGTTTAGGCCTTTCAGTTACACTAGCAGCCTCACCCAAATATGTTTTTCCCTGCAAGAAAAACAAGTTCCTTTTTCTTTGCCCTTTCATCACCACGAGTGATCCGCTAGTCACCTTCAGAATGCCACCTTCACTAGCAAATTTCAATCCACTGGCCTCCAAAGCACCAAGTGAAATCAAATTCTTTTTCAAATCTGGAACATACCATACATCTGAAAGCTCTCTAATAAGACCATCGTGCATTAGCAATTCAATCTTCCCGATTCCTACCTTCTTACAAGGTGCATCATTTCTCATCAAAACTACACCACCATCCATATACTCCAAAGAAGTAAACCACTCCTTTTTCCAAGACATATGATAGGAGGCTGCTGTATCAAGAAACCATACTTCTTGATAAAGTGAGGGACTAGAAGCAAGTGCAAAAGAAAAATCCTCGTCACTATCTAAATTATCAACAGTCACATTTGCAGTCGAATTTCCCTTATTTCGTAGCTTTGGACAATCCTTTTTCCAATGCCCCCTTTCATGACAGAAAGCACATTCATCTTTGGCCGGTATTTTCCTGTCCTTCGAAACTCCTCTCGATTTGGAACGAGATTTGTTTCCCTTTTTCCCAGATTTGGACTCAGATCTGGTCTCAGTCCTGCCCCTTACAATCAATGCCTCAGAAGTTTCCCTATCAACCATTTTATCCCTTCTCCTAGTTTCATTATTCAACAGGGCATTTGCAACATCTTCATATTTAACAGTATCCTTTCCATATAGTAAAGTAGTTGCTAAATGATCATAACTTTCAGGTAATGAATTCAACAGAATTAGGGCTTTATCTTCATCCTTAATTTGCTCATCCAAATTTAACAAATCAGCCAATAATTTATTAAATGATTCAACATGAGCATTCATAGACATACCTTCCGTATAGGTGAAGCGAAAAAGTCTCTTCTTCAAATACAGCCGATTCTCCAAACTTTTCCTCATGTATTTGTCTTCGAGCTTCTTCCACAACACCGCAGCAATGGTAACCCTCATCAAATCGTACTTCTGAGCCTTCGCAATAAAGAGCCGAATAGTCCCACACGCAACTCGATTCAACTTCTTCCAATCTGCTTCGGACATATCCTTAGGTTTTTCTACCTCCAAAGCAACATCTTGTTCTTGTTGAACAAGAACATCCAACACCTCACATTGCCACATCCCGAAATTGTTTGTCCCATCAAATTTTTCAACTTCAAATTTTGCGTTGTGAATCGTTGTTCTGGACGAACTTGATCCCACAACATCCTTGGTTGCATCTGCATCACCTGCCATCTCCCTCTAGGTCGAACCAACAGCTCTGATACCACTTGTTGTGCGGAATACAAATCAAACCAACAATCAAACGAGAGAAACAGCAAGAAAACACAGAAAAGCAAGCAACACAAGAACACAAGATTTACGTGGTTCGGCAAAACGATGCCTACATCCACAAGGGGCAGTTGGGATTCTTTACTATGTTCTCCAATGGGCAAACAAAGCCTTTACAAGAGATGACGGCTGCAAAGTCCGAATAAGGTGTTACAATTTACAAAACCCTAACGGGTGTATTTATAGGGAAACTATTGGGCCTTTCGAATTGGGCCTATTCTGGATCCAAAAACCCGCCGACAGTCGACTGGTCTTCATACCAGTCGACTGATAATTCCTTCGGGACAGTCGACTGACTCCCACATACAGTTGACTGCTGCTGCTGTATTCTCAGTCTTCGAAAACTCCTCTCTGGACAGTCGACTGCTCCTCCATCCAGTCGACTGAAGCTCTGAAACTTTTCGAACACTGCAGATACCAAATACCAGAATCGAGCCATTATCCTACATCTCCGTTAATATTTTGAAATCGAAGGGGAGGCATTTATATGATAGCTACTGCATGATGATGATGATGAGCCTAAAACTATAAAAGAAACTCTCTCGGGATCTGCTAAGGAACAACGAAAAATGGCAATGGATGAAGAATGGACTCAGTTATAATCATGTATAGGACTAAGTTTATCTTTTGTCGGGATGGAAATGGAATGTGATTGGCAACAAATGGGTTCTGAAGATTAAACGTAAAGCTCATGGATCAATTGGAAAGGATAAGGCTCAACTAGTGGAGAAAGGATATACCCAACAACAGGGTATATCATCAAGCACTGTTAGGATGGCATTCGGGTCAGTCGGACCAAGTCGAGTTCGACCCGCCCGAGTCAGACCCAATTGTGGGCGGGTTCGGATTGGGTTGGGTTGGGATGTTAAGCAGGCCGGGCCGGGCTGGGTTGAAAAACCCAAATGTCAACCTGGTCGACCTGCCAACCCATTTGGGTCGAACCCGTTTGGGTTCGGGTCGGATCGCGGGTTGGCATTCGGGTTGAGAGTGGTTTTTTTTTTTTTTAACTATATGAAGGAAAAAAATTGCAAGTACAAATATCTAAGAGTGAAACTATGAAAGTGTGAATAAAAATTGTATATATTATTTAATTCAACTTTTATGATTTTTTTTACAACTTTTTACATACAAATACAACTAGAATACTTTCTATTACTTATATAATACAAGTAATAGATTAGAAAGTTAGAAACTATAAAAAAAAACATACAATATGTTTTGAATTACATATTTGAGGGGATAATCAGAATCTATTGTTGTTGTTGTTGTTGGTCCCTATTATTGTTGTTGGTGTTCTTCGGGCGAGTTGCTTCCACTTGTTGATGTGTCGACCCTGATTCCTTGAGTCCTATCTTCAGCTTCATTCAATCTTCCGTGCACACAAGCATCTTCAACGATTGGGGCTTCAAGCGATTCATGTAATCTGTTAGAACTCTACCACTTGTAGAAAATGTACTTTCTGAAGCAACTGTAGAGACATGATGAGTTAGTAGATCTTTTGTCTTATATTTTGCGGGTCTGGTCGAGCGGGTTGCGAGTGGGTTTGACCTAGTTAACGGGTTCGCGGGTCGGGTCGAGCGGGTTGGGTGTATGAAATTGGTGACCCGGGTCGACCCGGATCGACCCGTGGATTCGACCCAGATCCGAACCGCCTAATTGCGGGTCGAGTTCGAGTGGTGGGTCACAGGCAGTTCGCTGGTCAACCTGACCTGGTTGCCATCCTAACCACAACCCATTTGCCTTCCATGAAGCCTTTCACAACATTTGGATCAAGAAAGTTGGCATTTTTGTGCGAGCCAAGAAGATGAAGGGATTATTATCGGACAAGTTGTATGAGAATAAGTAGATTTTGGTGAAAGTGGCAGCGTCCAAGGTTGATATGGAGAAACTATCCAGAAGGGATACAGAGATGGAGGCCGATATGACGTTGAAGGTATTTTTAAAGGAGGCATTGGTGAATAAGGGTTGATCGAAGATTGAGTTTGCGACGAAGACAGTGGAAGAACCCTGAAGAGTGATGTAGCTAAGATGGTTGTGGAAGAACGTAATTCTACTAACATGGATATCCAAGCAACAAACCAACACACATCCAAATCCTCGAACTCATCGTTAGCCACCATTTCTGGTCAGGAAAATAGAAGAAGAAAAAAAAAGATATTTTTTTTGAAAAATTGTTGTATGTGGTGTAACAAAAAAAATTGAAGCCTCCTATGCCAAGTAAAAAGGAGAAAATTTTACTTAGTTACAGAGATTGTCATTAACTTTTTGCAAAGTATACAATTTTATTTTATTTTATTTTAAATAAAGGGTTACATTATAGGTTGTCTCAATCCTAAGATTTTTCTTTATCCATCCCAACATGTGTACTATTTGAGCTGCAACTGGCAAGTTTTAAAATTTGTTATTATGAAAAGGACAAGCAAAAAATGAAAAGGAAAAGTGGCTTCAGAAACATTGGTACTACTCCATCAGCGCGGGCGGGGGGGGGGGGGGGGGGTTTGGATCATTGGAATATTAGATTTACTATTCATCTCTGCTACTGATGCGATTTATTTTTGGGGGATGGCTGCACCAGGTGTGAGTTCTCACAATTTTTAATTTAGTGGAAGCTTCGGTACTGGCTGTACGCCCGACCCTCGGCCGAGGGAACGACTCGGGAGTAGGTGGGAGTGAGGTGGAGGTCTGATGCACGGCTCGGCTCGGATCTGGAAATCTCGTGTACCTGCACAACACCGAGGTTGATCCCGGTGGCAGGCCCTCCGATGGTCTAATTAGTCAGTGAAGAGTAATGGTAACTAGGGTTTTTAGAGGGGAAAGATTGATTACCTTTTGAAGGGGAAGAGGGTCTGGTATTTATAGGCAGTACAAAGCGGATCTGGACCCGTTTAGGCCGGAACTGGACCCGGTTGCCTGTGGGCCTTACTTGGCGGAAGCCCATGAGGCTTAGGGCTGACTTGATGATCAGGGGTGAACAATTTTTTGAGGGGATCCTGTGGCCTAGGAGGGGCCACGTCATCTGACCCATATCAGGAGCCCCCCACTCCTGGAGGACTGGATAATCCAGCCGTGTGGGAGTGGTTTTTTACCTCTGTAGGAAGAGCGGAGTGTTGTGTACGACGAAGATTGGGATCCGTATCTTCCGAAAGAGGTCAATGAGGTAGAATGAAGGGGATCCCCTCTTGGAGCCATGAGGGGTGCCGGGTGCAGAAGAGTCGGAGCTCGGTTTGCCGAGCGTCGAGGGTCGGTAGGCGAGTCCCCCCTCACTTGTTGGAAAAGCAAGGGGACGTCCAGATCTGTGGAGTAGGAGGTCTTCTTGCCAAGCATCTATGGTCGGTAGGCGAGCCCCTTTACTTGTTGGAAAAGCAAGTGGGCTTCGAGATCTGTGGAGTAGGGGGTCTTCTTGCCGAGCTTCAAGGGTCGGGAGACAAACCCCCTCACCGGTTAGGGGATAATTTGGAGCTCGCGGTGACATCCGAGTGTCGACCCCGAGGTTGCTTGGCCGAGCGTCGAGGGCCGGGAGACAAACCCTTCACTTGTTGGAAAAGAAAGGGACGTAAGGCTCTTAGGAGTAGGAGTTCTTCTTGCCGAGCGTCGAGGGTCGGGAGACGAGTCCCCTCACTTGTTGGAAAAGCAAGGAGACGTCAAAATCTGTGGAGTGGGAGCTCTTCTTGCCGAGTGTCGAGGGCCGGGAGACGAGCCCCCTCACTGGTTGGGGAATAATTTGGGACTCATGGTGACATCCGAGCGTCGGCCCCGAGGTCGCTTGGCCGAGCGTCGAGGGTCGAGAGACGAACCCCTCACTTGTTGGAAAAGCAAGGGACGTAGGGCTTTTAGGAGTAGGAGGTCGCTTGGCCGAGCGTCAAGGGTCGAGAGGCGAGCCCCCTCACTGGTTGGAAAAGCAAGGGGGCATTGAGGCCTTAGGCGTAGAAGCTCGGCTTGCCGAGCGTCGAGGGTCGGGAGGCGAGCCCCCTCACTGGTTGGGGGATAATTTGTGGCTCACGGTGGCATCCGAGCGTCGAGCCCTAAGTTGTTTTGAGAGAAACTTTTGGGGCTCGCGGTGACATCTGAGCGTCGACCCCCAGGTCTTTGAGAGAACTTTTTGTGGCTCACGGTGACACCTGAGCGTCGAGCCCCAAGCCGTTGAGAGAAACTTTTTGGGGCTCGCGATGACATCCGAGCGTCGATCCTCAAGCCGGTGAGAGAAACTTTTTGGGGCTCGTGGTGACATCCGAGCGTCGACCCCTAAGCCGTTGAGAGAAACTCTTTGGGGCTCGCGTTGACGTCTGAGCGTCGAGCCTCAAGCCGTTAAGAGAAACTTTTTGGGGCTCGCGGTGACATCCGAGCGTCGAGGCCCAAGCTGTTTAGGAGAAACTTTTTCGGGCTCGCGGTGACATCCGAGCATCGAGGCCCATGCCATTGAGAGAAACTTTTTGGGGCTCGCACTGACATCCTAGCGTCGACCCTCGAACCGTTGAGAAAAACTTTTTGGGGCTCACGGTGACATCCGAGCGTCGACCTCTAAGCTGTTGAGGGAAACTTTTTGGAGCTCGCGCTGACATTCGAGCGCCGATCCCCAAGTTGGTTTGAGAGAAACTTTTGTAGGAGGAACTTGGGTGAATAAAGGTGAAGTACCCCAGAAGTTGACCCTTCGCACTGAGCCGCCGCGTTGGTCGACAGAGCCGAGGGTAAGAAGGTATTTTTGCGCTCCAGGCTGACGTCATCAAGATCTTAGTGATCGTTAGATCTTGATGATGAAGATCAAATGGCCAGATCTCTTTGCGGAATTCGAGGAGTTTCATCTGCGCTTAAAAATCCCCCTCCCCTTACCCCACTTCTTCACTTTGCTTCCATCCTCTTCACAACAGAAACTTCCTCGCACACCGCCGGCGACCACTTTTCATTTATCTTTGCGTTCTCCGGTGAAACAGGTTAGTATTTTTGTTTTAACATGTCACACTCTCAGTACGGCTCCGAGGCAGGCACTTCAGGTCACGCCGAGGAGGAAGTTCACTCGTCTTCGATATCTTGGTCGTCGGATGACCCTCAAGTGAAGGAGGAGGTTCTATCGGGAGCCGAGGCTGTCGTGGTCTACAATGTGGCCCCTTTACGAGTTCGGGAACCAGAAGGGGAGCCTGTGGAGCAGAGCGAGCATGAGGGGGACTCTGAGGAGGAGTTTGTTGACAAAGAGGATGAGCCCGGGGAAGGAGGCTCGGGGGAAGAGGAGCAGGATGAGGGGGGTGATGGTCAGGAGGGGTCCGAACAAGGGACTGAAGACGGTAGCGATCATGGCGAGGTCGGAGGAACCGCGGAAGAGGTAGAGGAGGAAGAGGCAGACCTCCCGCCGTTGCCCCCCTTAGCAATCGCTTCCCCCGATAGGAAGGCTCGCCCCCGAAGGAGGAAGAGGAAGTGGATACGGACCGACAGTCCGGCCAAGAAGGACAATTATGAGTATGGCTCCGGGTTTAAGTACCCCCATCCTTTGAGCAAAATTACAGGGTTGATCAAGATGTACCCTGACGACATAGAGGATCTTCTGGCATACACTTCACTGCTGCAGGATGAGGGCCGGTCCATGATCAAGATGGACAGCGTGAAGTGCGCCTTGCATAGGGACTACTTGCCCATTTTGAGGACGGCCTACTTTATCCCGCGAGAGTTTGAGCTACTTGTGCCGAACCCAGGCATCCGCCCGACCACCGCACTGGAGTCGAGCTTCTGTATGTTCCCTGAGGACCCATTCGTCTCGGGTTTGAGGCTTCCGCTGCACCCGTTCATCAAGAAAGAGTTAAGTTGGGAGAGCTGAGCCCCATGTAGTACGGTCCCAACTCTTGGAAACACTTTGTGTGTTTTATTTTGAAGTGTCAGGAGAAGGGGATTAAGCCAAGGCTGACTTACTTCCACGCCATCCTGGGGATGAGCTCGCTCAGGGACCAGGAGGGGACCTTTTATCTCTCGCCACGCCCTCATAAGAAAGTGATGCTTGGACATCCGGACTCCATAAAGGGGTGGAAGGAGAAGTACTTCATAGTCCGAAGCGAGAAACCATGGGAAATTCCAACAGTTTGGAATTTTGGAAAGCCGAACCACAAGCCGCCGAAGCGAAGAGACTTGACCAAAAGAGAGCGGGCGAAGGTTGATAAGATTGTGGAGGGGCATAACATTGGATGGCCTCGCGTCACTGAGTTGCACCTCGCCCGAGCTGGACTGAGCCCAGCCAACCCTAGTATGGGTTTTTTTCCATTTCATTTTTCTTTTTGCCTTCATGTTAACATTTTTACTTTTCCCTTTTGTAGAGATATCTGCTACGGAGCTCGACAACTACAATGCCTTTGTAATCCTGGCTGCCAAGAGGAGGGCCGATTTGGCAAAGAAGGCCGCACAGGAGAAGAGTGGAGCATCGGCTGCGGAGTCTAGTGAGGTCCCGACGCAGGCGCCCGTGCTACCGTCCCCGAAGAGGGTGAAGAGGCATCACCACTCATCGAGGTCGGAGAAGGAACCGGGGGCGAGCTCGGGAAGTAAGAAGGTGGTCGAGGTTCAGGAGCAGAGGCTCCCGCCCCCTCGCCCCGATGCCACTGAGATGGTGGGCAGGCAGGGCTTGCTGCCGCACGTTCCGGGCTGGGGGGTCAAGGTAGGGGACACCCTGCTCGAGGGCTCGGTGGTGATGGAGGCGGTGGAGCATATCACCATGGAGCGGGATCGGATGAATCTGGCGATGCAGACGTCCGGGACAGCCTACATGAGGTGGGCTCAGGCACAATTCTCGGTAAGTGTTCGGTGTTTTCCATGTGCACAGAATTCTAGAGTTTTTTTAACTTGTTCTTCCTCAGCCAGGCATTGTTCCATGGACAGCACTACCACCGGTGCATGGAGAAGGAGGTCCTCGTTGAGAGGAAGAATGTGGACAAGTACTTCTGCGAGGTCACCAAACCTACGGGCGAGCTGAAGGAGGCCCGGAACAATGAGGCGATCCACGAGGCTCAGATGGCCATGCTCGTCGACCAGCATAAGGCCGAACTGGCGCACTTCAGGGCGAAGGCCCAGGCGGAGGCTGAGAAGGTGCAGATTACCATGGCGGACACTCTGATCCTAGCCCAGGACGAGGCCTATGCCAAGGCGAAGGTGTAACATCCTGGATTTTCAAATCTTATTTATATTTGGAGTTGTTTGATTTTACGTATTGTGCACGTAAAAATTTATGCATGCATTTCTCTAAAAATATTCATCCTCATTTATTCTCTACTTTTAGAAAGCCTAATTTAATCCTAAGCCTAATTTGTCTCTTTGTAGCCCACATTAGTTAATTAATTAATTAAATTAGTAGAGTCCATAGTCTCTTGGCCCATTAGTGAGCCCATGTAATTTAATTATTCTTTATTTTAGTTTAACTTGTAGTGTAGACTCAAATAATGGACAATTAATGTACAACTTGTGAGTGGGGGACACTAGGGTAACACGTGCGTGCACAAGTGTGCAAAACACACCCTTGGTGGAGGCCAGATTATGCATGAGTGGAGAAGGGAAATAGGAGTAGTGGTGAGGTGGTTATCTCATTCATGGGTGGTCATGGCAACTTCCAAACTAATCCTAGCCCTTAATCCCTAACTATTTGATCTAATCTTAGCCATTCAATCCACCCAAAATTATGTATAAATACCCCCCTACATTAGTATACTCACACCTAATCTATATCAAAAGAGAAAGATAAAGAAATACAATTAGAGAGTAAAAGATTGAGAGTTAGTGTGATCAAAGATTGAGAGTTGTGTTGTGTGTTCTTCATTGGTGGCCGGTTTTCTTCAAGGAAGCAAGGGAGGCTCGGGTTTGCTTCAAAGCGAGGAGGAGATGACTTGTGGTGACTCAAACTAGGAGGAGAAGGCCTCTTTTGATCAATCTAGGAGTTTTTAGGAGTTCATTTTGTTTTCTCTCCAAATAAGGTGGACAATTTTCTCTAACTTCTAAGTAGTATCATGCTAGGTTGTGTGCTAATCATGCTAGAATAAATAGATGAAAATATTACTCTTTGATAGTACCATGATTAAGGTGAAAATGGAACATATGTGAAATTACATAAAATGAATAAGTGAATTTGATTAAATGATATGTTTGTGGTTGTGATATTTGAATATTAATCTAGCATGCTAAAATTAGAATAAATGTCCTCCATATCGAAATATTTGTGTTTGTGGATAAAAATGCAATTTTGAGAAATGTGTTTATGTGAAAAATGCTAATTGTAAGAATCTCTACATTATTAAAATAAGATTGGTTAGTAAATTATGCTTATCCATGATTAGTGTGATTGATGCTAAATAATCCTAAAGTTATATGTTAATTGTTGAGAGAAATGAACATGAAATTGTTAATAGATCATTGTGTGATTTTTCATGTACAATTGTAGAAAAAAAAAAGAGGTACTTTATACGAAAAATGAGATTTAAATGGTTTTTGAAAATCTTGAGTTAGTGTATAAATTTTCGGATTTTAGTTGCTGAACAGTCGACTGTCCTGACTGTTCATTTTCGAGTTTTAAATCATCGCAGAACAGTCAACCGACTATGTCTTAACAGTCGACTGTCCTGACTATTTTTAATTTTCGAGTTTTAATCATCGCAGAGCAGTCAACCGACTAGGCATTAACAGTCGACTGTCCTGACTGTTTATTTTCGAGTTTTAAATCATCGCAGAACAGTCGACTGACTATGTCTTAACAGCCGACTGTCCTGACTATTTTTAATTTTTGAGTTTTTATCCTCGCAGAACAGTCGACCGACTATGCTTTAACAGTCGACTGTCCTAACGATTTAATTAATATCTAGATTTCATGAGATAATTTTCTATAACCCTTGGCCTAGTGTAAAGTAGAAATTGAGACTATTTTGCAAGAAAGAACTTATTATAAATTATTAGTTTAAAGTGTCTTTGGATAAAGTAATACAAGAATTGAAATGAAGAAAACCATGATGACTTATGAAAATATTGATGAGTATGAATATACAAATTTATGAACATGAAATGAGATTTTGAACTAGAGGGTAGCTAAGTCCTATTACCAGCAATTGAATGAATTATAATTATTGAGATGAATTGATGAAAGACCAAGATGGTCAAGTTGTTGATTAAGACCGGTATAGAGGAAAGAGCTAACTCTAGGGGTTGATTTTTATTCATGATTCAAATAAATTAAGGATTTAGATACATAGTGGTAATGTGACGAAAGTGAGAAAAACACGAGTATGAGAGCCATGAGATTGGCGGTGTGAGAATGATTCACAGACTGCCTGCTTGATGCGTCATGACATGGCGTGAGCACTACTCTGGAATTATCATCCCGGTGGCGACGCTTGTGGGGTGTTTGGTGACTACGAGTGGTGCCATCGTTCCATGGCGGAGGTTGAATTGTCCATAGTCTGCCTACTTGATGCGCCATGTTAGTGCGTGGGATTTCCCTCCTGACTGCCTGGACATGGGCTCGTAAATATCTAGGATACTTACCATAGTTACCATAGTAGTTTAAGTCATTGCGAGGGATTGAACCCTAAAGATGAAGTACGATTAAGGGCTTGCCCTTTGACCAATGTAGTATGGGATGCATAGAATCCAAACAAGTGCACATTAGTATCATATAACATAACAACTGCATTGAGGACTAGGTGCACAGCACAACACGACATCTATAGGATAGTCCCCGTAGTTTTTCTTGTGACAAATGTGTGTTTTCTAAGTGAGAAAAAATTGATGTTTTATATCCTTGTGTCAATTGAATGAACTGACGAGCCCACAGTTTCTATGTAGGATAAAGAGATTGACAAGATTAAGTATGCAAGCTGCTTAAAGAATGTTTCAAGTGTTGTACTTTTATTCATGTAATTACTGTAAATGACTTTCGTTGTTTAAATATAATTCATGTTGTAACTCTGATGTAATGAAAGTTTAAATTTCCTTGTAAAATTGTACGAAGAGAAGTGTAAAGATACTGTGGAACTTCGAATTCAGCCTGTTTTGGAATTCGGGGTGTTACAGAAGTGGTATCAGAGCCATGCTTTCAAGTAGTACAAATTTATAAGGAACGACACCCTAGAAGTGGACATTAGAGCGTGTGTTGAGTCTCGAGATTTAAATGTAAGTCATTTACATTTGTGTTGCTCTATGATTTATGCTTCTTCTTCTTCTCCTTTCTTTAAGATGGCGGACCACTTCGACCCAGCTGGAGGTGACGATTGGCGCATAGTTGGGGAGGATTACTACCCCGGGCAAGCTGATTCAGACGAAGAAGATCCTGAAGAATTTAAAGAGGAATGACCTGAGTCCAGAGAGATCACTCCACCTCCGGATTCATCTGATGATTCCTCTAACGAGGAAGAACCAGTTCCGAGTAGTTTTATTGTGTCTCTTCAGAGGTAGGTTGAGACTCAGTGGGAGAGAGCAAAGCTGTTGCAGGTGCAGTGTGCAAAGTGCAAGGAGAGCATTGCCACGCTCAGTCATCGTGTTTGGGAACTCGAGAAGAGGAAAAATATGTACGATGTACTGAAGGAGGAAGTGGAGGAACTACGGGAAGAGCTTCGTGAAGCCAAGAGGAACCGTAGGAACTAGACTGTTGTATCTTCTTATTGCTTTCATTTGATGTCAAAAATGTTTTAAATTCGAATGTATAAAGTTTGAAATTCAATGAAATGGAGAGTTGATTTAAATTCATATTTTCTACTTTGAATTTAATGGATCTTTTGCATCAGAATATGGCTAGAAGAGGAGCTCAAAATGGTGAAGGTCTGGACTTGGAAACGGAATTAGCGAGGGTCTATCAGACACTCAGTGTTGTTGCCATGAATCAGAACTAAGGGAGGGTGCCTGTGAATCAAGTACCCGAAGCAATCAAACTCGTGGAATCATTCAAACGGATGAAACCACCAGTGTTTGAGGGGAAAGTTAGACCCTGACACGGCTAACAATTGGATCTGACAGATCGAGACCATCTTCGATGTCTTGGAGACTCTGGAGGGCAGCAAGGTGAAGTTGGCGGCACTGCAGTTCGAGAAGGATGCGGCTGTTTGGTGGTAGTCAATAAAGCGGACGATGGGAGATATTGTCCTTGGCTGGGTGGAATTTTGGAGGAATTCCGCAGTCATTATTTTTCATCAGACGTCTAGGAGAAGAAAGCCATGGAATTTCTAGCGCTGCAGCAGGGCGGCATGTCGGTTAGAGAGTATGAGACGAAGTTCAATCAACTCTTGTGGTATGCTCCCGAACTAGTGATGGAGAAGGCAAAGAAGGCTCGAAAGTTCGAGCATGGTTTGAGGCCAAGTCTGAGATCCAGGATGATACCCCTCGGTATCAGGAGGTTTGACAAGTTGGTTAAACGAGCTGCAGTCACGGAGGCAGACATGGAGCAGTTCCATGCTGTTTGGAATAGGAGGAACAACTGGAATGTGGGGAAGAGACCCGCAATTGCTGGATATATCAGGGAATAGCCGTCGGCCCAAAGGTTCAAACCGACTAGGGCAAACGCGGTTAGTGTGGCAGGAAGACCCGAGAATGCATGGGTGAGACCTCCTGTGGTGACTTGTTACAACTGTGGGGAGACAGGTCACTTCCGATCCCAGTGCCCTAAGCTGCAAGATGTCGTCCGAAAGGGACCAACTCAGTAGGCCGGGAAGAAGCCGTACCAGCAGGGACGAGTATTTGCCTTAACTGAAGCTGATGCTGATGAGGTGGATCACGTCGTCACTGGTACGAGGAAGGATGTTTAAGAGTATTTTCTGTTGTTTCTTTTTCCCGCTTTTATAGTGAACTGTTATGTAACGAGTGTGTGTTATGTAACAGGAGAACTTTATTTGAATGGAAAGAAAGCTGTTGTTTTGTTCGATACTGAATCCTCTCATACTTTTGTGTCACTTAAGTTTGCTAAAGTTTTGGGAGTCGAACCGAAAGTCTTTCCAGGCAAAGTTTTAGCAGTAGCTACTCCATCAGGGGAAACTTTAACCACTGATCGGTACTATGCAGACTGCGAGATCGTGATTGGAGATAGAATTTTCGAGATTGATCTGATCGAGCTGAATGTCTTAGGAGTCGATGTTATCATTGACATTGATTGGATGTCGGTGTACAGTGCAAGCATCGAATGCAAGACCAAAGAAGTAACGGTGAAGGCTCCAGGTGGACCTGAAGTCACTTTCCAAGGGAAGAAGAGATGTTCAGGTTTGGTTGCTGCTATCAGCAAGAAGGGGATTCCTGTAGAGGTGCAGCAAATTTCATTGGTTCGGGATTATCCGACGGTATTCTTGGAAGATTTGCCTGGGTTATCCCCGCATCGTGATGTAGAGTTCAGCATCACTATTCAGCCAGGGAGTGCACATATTTCCAAGGCACCATATAGGATGGCGCCTGTGAAGTAGGATGAGATCAAATGGCAGATTAAGGAGCTGATGGAGAAAGACTTTATTCAACTGAGTGCATCACCTTGGAGAGCACTGGTGCTGTTGGTAAAGAAGAAGGATGGTTCGATGAGGATGTGCATCGATTACCGGAAGCTAAATAAGGTCACTATTCAGAACAAGTATCCTATTCCAAGAATTAATGACTTATTCGATCGTCTACAAGGAGCAACTGTCTTCTCCAAAATAAATCTTCGATCAGGATACCATCAAGTTCGAGTGAAAGCTGAAGATGTGCATAAGACTGCGTTCAGAACTCAACACGGGCATTACGAATTCTTAGTTATGTCGTTTGGAGTGACGAATGCACCTGCAATTTTCATGGATATGATGAACAGAGTTCTGAGGCCATTTATTGATTCTTTCGTCGTGGTGTTTATCGATGATATTGTTGTGTACTCCAAGTCGGAGGAGGATCACACGGAGCATCTGGTAGCAGTTTTGAGGAAGCTTCAGGAGCATCAGTTGTATGCCAAGTTATCCAAGTGCGATTTCTGGAAATCTGAAGTGGCATTCCTAGGTCACATCCTTTCTAAGGAGTGGCAACTAATCCGCAGAAGATAGAGGCGGTGAAGGATTGGGCAAGGCCTACTACAGTGAAGGAAATCAGAAGTTTTCTTGGACTAACGGGATACTGCAGAAGGTTCATTCAGGGCTATGCTCAGATAGCCGTGCCACTCACTGGTCTGACCAAGAAGAGTGTGAACTTCAAATGGACCGAGCAGTGCGAGGCAAGCTTTCAGGAGTTGAAAGAGAAGCTGACTACTGCACCTATTTTAGCTTTGCCTAGAGCAGGTGTTGAGTATGATGTCTACAGCGATGCTTCACATCGTGGGCTTGGTTGTGTCTTAATGCAAGAAGAGAAAGTGATCGCTTATGGGTCTAGGCAACTAAGACCGCATGAGAAGAATTATCCGACTCATGATTTGGAGTTTTCTGCGATTATCTTCGCCTTGAAGCAATGGACACATTACGTGTATGGTGAGAAGCTGAACATGTACACAGACCACAAAAGCTTGAAGTACATCTACCAACAGAAGGATCTGAATCTGAGGCAAAGGAGATGGCTGGAGGTGCTTGAGGACTTTCGTCTAGAGATTAAGTACCATCCTTGGAAGGCTAATGTTGTTGCTGATGCACTTAGCCGCAAGAGCAGTCTAGCTAGTTTGATTACAACTCAGAGGCAGCTGGTAGAGGAGTTGGATCGAACTGGTATTGAAGTTGTTCTGCAAGGCTTGGGATCGTCTTTAGCTCAGTTGAGGTTTCAACCAATGTTGAATGAAAGAATTATCACAAGTCAGAAGGAAGATGCAGAGGCAAGTGTTGGAGTTCCAGATGAAGGATGAGGTGTTGTGGTTTGGAGAGAGGCTGTGTGTTCCGTATCAAGCAGAATTGCAGGAGAGCATTCTTCAGGAGGCACATGCTACTTTTTTGTCTGTACATCCTGGGAGTATCAAGATGTATAAGGACATTAAGTAACATTTCTGGTGGTCAGATTTGAAGCGGGATGTGGCCGAGTTCGTAGCGAAGTGTGAGGTCTGTCAACAGGTCAAAGCTGAGAATCAAAAACCCGGAGGTCTATTGCAACCGTTACCTATTCTGGAATGGAAGTAGGATAACATCAGTATGGATTTCATCACGAGCTTGCCCAAGAGTTCAAAAGGCAATGATGCGATTTGGATCATAGTCGATCGACTAACTAAGTCCACTCACTTCTTGGCGACAAAACTTACTGCTCAGATGGACAAGTTGGCCGAGCTGTATGTTGGTGAGATCGTCAAGCTTCATGGTGTTCCGTTAACCATTGTGTCTGATCGAGATGCGAGGTTTACTTCACATTTCTGGAAGAGTCTTCAGACAGCTCTAGTACCAAGATGGATTTCAGCACTGCTTTTCATCCGCAAACCGATGGGAAGACCGAGAGAGTCAACCGCGTTCTTGAGGATATGCTTCGGTGTTTTGTACTAGACTTTGGAGGCAGTTGGGAAAGGCACTTAACTCTGGTGGAGTTTGCCTACAACAACAGTTTTCAGGCTAGTATTAGGATGGCGCCGTACGAAGCTCTGTATGGCAGGAAGTATAGAACACCTGTTTGTTGGTTTGAAGTTGGGGAGCGGCAGATGTTTGGGCCTGAGATCGTGTAGCAGACCTCTGAAAAGATTGAAGTGATCAGGAAGAGGTTGGTGGATGCTCAGAGTAGGTAGAAGAGCTATACAGACAACCGGAGGAGGGACCTTGAGTTTGAGGTTGGTGACTTTGTCTTTCTAAAGGTTTCACCTAGCAAAGGCGTGATTCGCTTTGGCAAGAGTGAGAAGTTAGCCCCGAGATTCATAGGCCCGTATAAAATATTGAAGCGGATTGGAAAAACTACTTACCGGTTGGAGTTGCCGGAAGAGTTGTCTCAGGTGCACAATGTTTTCCACGTGTCTATGCAGAGAGGTTACATTCCAGATCCGAGTCATCATCTGCCCGAAGTGCCGGAGGGTTTGCAGTTGGATCTGAGTTACATTGAGCTTCCGGTTGAGATTGTCGATCGTCGGGAGAAAGTCTTGAGGAACAAGATGATTCTGATGGTCAAGGTAGTCTGGAGAAACCAGTTGGTTGAAGAGGCTACTTGGGAATCTGAGGAGAGGATGATGAAGGATCATCCTGAGCTCTTTGTTTGATTTGTATCTTCTTTTCTTTCCTTTCTATTCTTCTTGCTGTAGTTTTGAGAACGGAACTATTCTAAGGAGGGAGTACTGTAACACAGTGGATTTTCAAATCTTATTTATATTTGGAGTTGTTTGATTTTACGTGTTGTGCACGTAAAAATTTATGAATGCATTTCTCTAAAAATATTTCATCCTCATTTATTCTCTCTTTTTAGAAAGCCTAATTTAATCCTAAGCCTAATTTGTCTCTTTGTAGCCCACATTAGTTAACTAATTAATTAAATTAGTAGAGCCTATAGTCTCTTGTCCCATTAGTGAGCCCATATAATTTAATTATTCTTTATTTTAGTCTAACTTGTAGTGTAGACTCAAATAATGAAAAATTAATGTACAACTTGTAAGTGGGGGACACTAGGGTAACACGTGCATGCACAAGAGTGTGCAAAACACACCCTTGGTGGAGGCCGGGTTATGCATGAGTGGAGAAGGAAAATAGGAGTAGTGGTGAGGTGGTTATCTCATTCATGGGTGGTTATGGCAACTTCCAAACTAATCCTAACCCTTAATCCCTAACTATTTGATCTAATCTTAGCCATTCAATCCACCCAAAATTATGTATAAATACCCCCCTACATTAGTATACTCACACCTAATCTATGTCAAAAGAGAAAGATAAAGAAATACAATTAGAGAGTAAAAGATTGAGAGTTAGTGTGATCAAAGATTGAGAGTTGTATTTGTGTTTGTGGAAAAAAATGCAATTTTGAGAAATGTGTTTATGTGGAAAATGCTAATTGTAAGAATCTCTACATTATTAAAATAAGATTGGTTAGTAAATTATGCTTATCCATGATTAGTGTGACTGATGCTAAATAATCCTAAAGTTGTATGTTAATTGTTGAGAGAAATGAACATTAAATTGTTAACAGAACATTGTGTGATTTTTCATGTACAATTGTAGGAAGAAAAAAAAAGGTACTTTATATGAAAAATGAGATTTAAATGGTTTTTGAAAATCTTGAGTTACTGTATAAATTCCAAATTTCGGATTTTTGTTGCTGAACAGTCGATCGTATATGTCTTAACAATCGACTGTCCTGACTGTTTATTTTCGAGTTTTATATCATCGCAGAATAGTCGACCGACTATGTCTTAACAGTCGACTGTCCTGACTATTTTTAATTTTCGAGTTTTAATCATCGCAGAACAATCGACCGACTATGCTTTAACAGTCGACTATCCCGACTGTTTATTTTCGAGTTTTAAATCATCGCAGAACAGTCGATCGACTATGTCTTAACAGTCGACTGTCCTGACTATTTTTAATTTTCGAGTTTTAATCCTCGCAGAACAGTCGACCGACTATCTTTAACAGTCGGATGTCCTGACGATTTAATTGATATCCAGATTTCATGAGATAATTTTCTATAACCCTTGGCCTAGTGTAAAGGAGAAATTGAGACTATTTTGCAAGAAAGAACTTATTATAATTTATTAGTTTAAAGTGTCCTTGGATAAAGTAATACAAGAATTGAAATGAAGAAAATCATGATGACTTATGAAAATATTGATGAGTATGAATATACAAATTTATGAACATGAAATTAGATTTTGAACTAGAGGGTAGCTAAGTCCTATTACCCGCAATTGAATGAATTATAATTATTGAGATGAATTATTGAGATGAAAGACCAAGATGGTCAAGTTGTTGATTAAGACCGGTATAGAGGAAAGAGCTAACTATAGGGATTGATTTTTATTCATGATTCAAATAAACTAAGGATTTAGATACATAGTGGTGATGTGACGAAAGTGAGAGAAAAACAGGAGTATGAGGGCCATCGGATTGGCGGTGTGAGAATGATTCACAGACTGCCTGATTGATGCATCATGACATGGCATGAGCACTACTCCGGAATTATCGTCCTGGTGGCGACGCTTGTGGGGTGTTTGGTGACTACGGGTGGTGCCATCGTTCCATGGCGGAGGTTGAATTGTCCATAGTCTGTCTGCTTGATGCGTCATGTCAGTGCGTGGGATTTTCCTCCAGACTGCCTGGACATGGGCCCGTAGATCATATAATATCTTGGATACTTACCATAGTCACCGTAGTAGTTTAAGTCATGGCGAGGGATTGAACCCTATAAGATGAAGTACGATTAAGGGTTTGCCCTCGGACCCATGTAGTATGGGATGTAGAGAATCCGAACAAGTGCGCATTAGTGTCATATAACATAACAACTGCATTAAAGACTAGGTGCACAGTACAACACGATATCTATAGGATAGTCCCTGCAGTTTTGCTTGTGATAAGTGTGTGTTTTCTAAGTAAGAGAAAATCGATGTTTTATATCCTTGCGTCAGTTGAATGAACTGACGAGCCCACAGTTTCTATGCAGGATAAAGAGATTGACAAGATTAAGTATGCAAGCTACGTAAAGAATGTTTCAAGTGTTGTTCTTTTATTCATGTAATTACTGTAAATGACTTCCGTTGTTTAAATGTAATTCAAGTTGAAACTCTGATGTAATGAAAGTTTAAATTTTCTTGTAAAATTGTACGTAGAGAAGTGTAAAGATCCTGTGGAACTTCGAATTCAGCCTGTTTTGGAATTCCGGGTGTTACAGAAGGAGCACTTCACGCTGATCTACCCGGACAAACCGGTCAACCACCTGCACTTCAACTGGCAGCCAGAGCATCTGCATACGCCCGATGGCGATGAGGAACTAGGGGACCCTCACCAAGAGGAGGTTGGGGGCGACCCGGCTGACGAAGAGGTGTCGTCCCCCCAAGCATAGTTTAGGTTTTTCTCTTTTGATTTTGTAAACGCCTTACGCGGACTAGCCATTGCATTTTGTAATACAAAATTTTGACTTTATAAAAGAGACTTTTTGGCTGATGCTTTATGACTTGTGTTTTTTTGTCTCTCTTTTGTGACCTGTTGTTTTTCCCATCTTTTTGATAGACGGATGAGGTCCTCGGTGCCGACCTTGGTTCTGCTAAGGTCTCCAGGGTCCGAGCTGGGTTGGGGGCCTTGGAGAGTGTTCTGGCTTGCCAACGTAAACAGGCTCGAGATCGAGAGGCCACAGTGAATTACTTTATGAACAAGTCTAGAGAGCTCAGCCTGAAGAAGGCCATAGCCGACCGGGACTGGTGGGCAGTTGAGACGAACTGGTCGATCTCGAATGCCTCGAGTGGGCGACCGGCTTCGGAGTCTTTTCTTCATGAGGCTGTTGTAAAGAAAGAGTTGGAGATCCGTAGGCTGAAGCTCATGCTAGCCGCCGGTGTGGTCGAGGAGGCGAGCAATTCCGTGTTGGGACATTTTCCGACTTTTTTCTTGGAGACGGCCCAGCCAGCCGACGGGCAAAGCTCCGTTGCCAGGGTGCCCTCGCTGGCCGGACCGGCCGAGCGCGCGAAGGATCCCGTGGGAAGCACCAAGTTTGAGTTTTAAGCCGAGCAATGAGTGATTTGTAAACTTTTCATTGTATTGTGTGGCCGTTTCTGGTGCTCTATAAGTAATAAAAAACTTCGACTTCTTTTCTTTGATAATTTGCTAAGCAAGACCGGTAGGGTCGTAGCTTGAAGCCCTAATTGAGTGGGGCTTCGCTTCAGGTCGGCTCCGAGGTCGAAGCTACGCTCAGGTGCCGAACCGCTACACTTCGATGGTAGCCCTCAACAAAGAACGTTTTGCCTTCCGATAAAAATTAATGGTGACGCTTCACCTTCCACCGTTTGGACTTCCCGATGTCATTAATGAGCTACTCAGGGGGCTATATAATCTCCATCCCCTCAACGTTTTTTCACCAGCAACTGGCGGTGACTCATCTGCCACCTGCTGACAATTTGGGGTTATGGCTTCGAGGGTTGTTGACCCCGACCTGTCAGTGGGTGAGAGGTGGGTCGACCCCGGAGGTGAGATTCGGGTGCCTTCCGAAGGCGGGCACCCATAAGTGGAATTTTTTGCCGAGAGTTCCCGATCGGTGGCTCCCCTGCCACCCTCGAACAATTTGGGGTTTTGGCTCTGAGGGCAGTAAACCCCGAGTTGTTCGCGGGTGAGAGGTGGATCAACCAACGGTCCGGGGCTTGGAGCGTTTGCATAAGGCGAGCGTCCTAAATCTTTAATAAAATTTTTTGGGATGGGCGTGGCTGAAGATCGTCGCTGAGAGTCTAGATAGTACGGGTGTAGCGGGAGGTCATCGCTGAGCGCATAGGTTGCAGGGCTTGAAAAAGCCCAGGCCATGCTCGAGGTCGATGCCGAGCCCCCATATCTTAGAGAAGCTAGTTATGAGTGTAGATGTAGGTCGCCGCTGAGCGTACCGGGTAAATAGTACGGGTTTGGCTGGTGGTCATCGCCGAGAGCATAGGTTGCAGGGTCTGTACAAGCCCAAGTCATGCTTGAGATCGATGCCGAGCCCCCATACCTTAGAGAAGCTAGTTATGAGCATAGCTGGAGGTCGTCGCCGAGCATAAAGGTCGCATGGCTTGAAAAAGCCAAGGTCTTGCTCGAGGTCGACGCCGAGCTCCCATACCTATTCTCGGGTAGATAGTACGGGTGTGGCTAGCGGTCATCGCCGAGCGCATAGGCTGCAGGGCTTAAAAAATCCCAGGCCATGCTTGAGGTAAATGTCGAGCCCCCATACCTTAGAGAAGCTGGTTATGAGCGTAGTTGCAAGTCGTCGCTGAGCATAAAGGTTGCATGGCTTGAAAAATCCAAGGCCTTGGTCGAGGTTGACGCCGAGCTCCCATACCTGTTCTCGGGTAGATAATACGGGTGTGGTTGGCGGTCATCACCGAGCAAATAAGCTGCAGGGCTTGAAAAAGCCCAGGCAATGCTCGGGGTCGATGTCGAGCCTCATACCTTAGAGAAGCTGGTTATGAGCATAATTGCAGGTCATCACCGAGCGTAAAGCTCACATGGCTTGAAAAAGTCAAGGCCTTGTTCGAGGTCGATGCCGAGCTCCCATACCTGTTCTCAGGTAGATAGTACCGGCGTGGCTGACGGTCATCGCCGAGCGCACAGGCTGCAGGACTTAAACAAGCCCAAGCCATGCTCGAGGTAGATGCCGGGCCCCCATACCTTAGAAAAACCTGTTATGAGCGTAGCTGCAGGTCGTCACCGAGCTTAAAGGTCGTGTGGCTTGAAAAAGCTAAGGCCTTGCACGAGGTCAACGCCGAGCTCCCATACCTGTTCTTGGGTAGATAGTACGGGCGTGGCTGGCAGTCATTGCTGAACGTGCAGGCTGCATGACTTGAACAAGCCAAAGCCATGCTCAAGGTCGATGCCGAGCCCCCATACCTTAGAGATGATTTTTTGCGGCTCGCGGTGCCGTCCGAGTGCCGAGCCCCAAGCTTGTAAGAGAAGCTTTTTGTAGCTCGCGGTTCTTTCCGAAGGCCGAGCCCCAAGCTTGTAAGGGAAGCTTTTTGTCGCCCGCGGTTCTTTTCGAAGACCGAGCCCCAAGCTTGTAAGGGCAGCTTTTTGTGGCTCACGGTTTCTTCCGAAGGCCGAGCCCGAGACTTGTTTCTTAAGAAAGCTAATACGAAGCCGAAGCTTGTTTTAAGAAAGCTAGCATAATTACGTCATATTTTGACTTTACAAAATAAGGCACGACGTGCTGATTATATTTTTTTGTAATTTATATGGGGGTATCTGTAGAGGCTAAGCCTCCGCTTCGAAAAAATTGATGAGGTGCTCTGCGTTTCAGGACCTCTTAACAGACTTGTCCTCTGAGTCGGTGAGGTGATACGTGCCCGGGTGTACAACCTCAGAAACTTTGGACGAGCCTTCCCAGTTTGGGGCCAGTTTTCTCTTTTGGCCAGGGTTAGATACTGCCAGCTTTCGGAGGACGAGGTCCCCTAGCTTGATATCGGTTGGATGCACCATTTTGTTGTAGAACCTTTCGATCCTCTACTAGTATGTGTTTCTTCTGATGGCAGATTTTTCCCTGACCTCGTCTATGAGGTCCAGATCGGCGCGTAGCTGCGCCAAGTTACTTGCTTCATCGAAGGCCATGATTTAGGGCGAAGGGAGCCCGATCTCCAAGGGAATTACGGCCTCCGTGCCGTATGTCAGGTTGAATGGCGACTCTCACGTGGGGATTCTCTTCAATGTTCGATGGGCCCAGAGGACGCTCGGCAACTCGTCGACCCATAACTCCTTAGAAGAGTTACCAAGTCGTTTCTTAAGACCGTGAGGATCTGGCGGTTTGCATTCTCGGCCTGGCTATTCGACTGTGGATAGCACACCGAAGAGAAGCACTGCTAGATCCTGAGATCCTCATAGAACTTTCAGAAATTTTTACCCATGACCTGAGTCCCATTATCTGTGATGAGTAAGTGTGGAATACCGAATCGGAAGACGATTTATTTCCAGAAAAATTGTTGGGTCTGCTGCTCGGTGATCGTGGCCAGGGGCTCGGCCTCAATCCACTTTGTGAAGTAGTCGATTGTTACTATCAGAAACTTCCTTTGGCCCGTTGCCTTCGGAAATGGGCCCACCAGATCCATCCCCCACATAGCAAAGGGGATCAGACTGGCCAGGGAGCGGAGGTTTGCTTGCGGAGCCCTTTTCACCGAGGAGAACCTTTGACAAGGGCCGCACTTTTTAACTAGGGTCAGGGTGTCTTGCAGCATTGTGGGCCAGTAATACCAGTGATTCAGAGCCTTTCACGCAAGCAATCGGCTTCCCATATGGCATCTGCCGATTCCCTTATGTAGCTCCTTGATAGCGTACTTTGCTTCGTCGAGGGTTAAGCAGCGGAGGTAGGGCCTTCCGTCCTCCGTGGTGTACAACCGTTTGAAGAGGGTTTCGCTGATCATGGTGAACCTTTTTGCACGGACCCTGACCCGCCTTGCCTCGGCTCGGTCTTCGGGGAGCTCTCCTTTGATCAGAAACTTTCTGATGGGAGTGGTCTAATCGCCAGGCTGAGCTCCGTCTTCTATGCAGAGGGTCTCGGGGCAGTCGATACTTGGCTTTAGAAGTACTTCGATCAGAACGGTGCGGTCGAGACCTTCGAAGGACGAGGAGGCTAACTTTGACAGGGCATCTGCCTGGGCATTCTGCTCTCTGGGGATCCTTAAGACTGCAGACTCGTCAAAGGATGCCAAGAATGCCTGGACCACGGCCAAGTACCGGATGATCCGATCATCACGGGCCTCATACTCTTCAGTGATCTGATTGACCATGAGCTGAGAGTCACTGAAAGTCCTGATCTGTTTGGTGCCTACCTGATGTGCCAGGGTGAGCCTGACAATCATGGCCTCATACTCGGCCTCGTTGTTGGAGGCTGGAAAGTTGAAGCTGAGGCAATATTGGAGAAGAAAATTGTCAGGTCCTCGCAAAATGATGCCCGCACCACTCCCCGCTTCGCAGGAAGAGCTGTCGATGTATACTTTCCACGTCTAGTCGGCCTTCCCACTTTCGGGTTGCTTGGAGATGGTGCATTTCGTGATAAACTCGACGAAGGCCTGCCCCTTAATGGCCATTATTGGCTGATAGTCGATATCGTATTGACTGAGCTCGATCGACCATTTGACTAGTCGGCCGGAGCTCTCGGGCTTGTAGAGTACGGCCTTCAGAGGCTGGTCTATGATGACCTAGATTGAGTGTGCCTGGAAATAGGGGCAGAGCTTCTGCATAGCCATAACAAGGGCGTATGCCACCTTCTCCATTTTTTGCGTATCTGGTCTTGGGTGCGAGCAGAACCTTGCTCACATAGTACAGTGGCTTTTGGACTTCGTCCTCTTCTCGAACGAGAACAACACTGAGCATATTTTTCGAGGCCGAGAGATAAAGCCAATGGGGCTCGCCTGGTTCGGGCTTGCTGAGGAGAAGAAGATTGGCGAGGTACTCTTTCAATTGGGCGAACGCCTCTTACTGCTGAGTACCCCACTCGAAGCCTCCGGTTCCGCACAAAGCTTTGAAGAACGAGAGGGACTTCTCTTCAGACTTGGAGAGGAAATGACCAATGGCCACCAGTCTTCCCGTGAGCTTCTGGACCTCTTTAATGTTTCTAGGACGGGCCATATCTATTATGGCCTGGATCTTCTCGGGGTTCGCCTCGATGTCGTGCTATCTGATGACGAACCCGAGGAATTTTCCTTAGGAGACACCGAACGCACACTTCTCGGGATTGAGTCTCATATTGTGGGTCCGAAGGACCCCAAAGGCTTCTTCCAGGTCGACGACGTGGTCCTGTCCCTGCTAGCTTTCGACGAGCATGTCGTCGACTTATACCTTCATGTTGCGACCGATCTGATCCTTGAAGACTCGGTTGATGAGCCTCTGAAAGTAGCACCGGCATTCTTCAGCTCGAAGGGTATAACCCGGTAGCAATAAAGACCTTGGTCTGTGACGAAGGACATCTTGGCTATATCAGGGGGGAACATTCGGATCTGGTTGTAGCCTGAGAAGGCGTCCATGAAGGAGAGGAGCTTGTGACCCGACGTTGCGTCGATCAAAGCGTCGATGCTGGGGAGAGGGAACGGATCTTTGGGGCACGCCTTGTTGAGGTCGGTAAAGTCTATGCCGATCCTCTAGCTCCTGCTCGCCTTTCTCACCATCACGACCTTCGCCAGCCACTCAGGGTAGCTGATCTCCTGTATGAACCGCACAGACAAAAGTATGTCCACCTTCGCTTTCACTGCCTGCTACCTCTCCGGGGCGAACTTACGTCGCTTCTGGACGATCGGCTTCGAGCCGAGGATCATGCTGAGTTTGTGCATGATCAGGTCTTGCCGGGTATATCGGAGGGCTTCCAGGCAAAGAGGTCGACGTTGCACCGAATGCAATCGATCAGGTCGGACTTGAGGTCGGGCGCGAGGGAGCAGCTCACGCGGAACCACTTTGACATTTCCCCTATCTCGACACCGCTTCTAGTTCGTCCACCGGCTCGGGCTCGGGCTGGCACCTTTCGAGCTGCAGTTTGATGGCGTCCAGGGGGAACACACCGCCCCCGACCGCCATCATATAGCACGATCGTGCTGCTTCTTGGTTCTCTCGGATGACCCCTACACCTGACTCGGTGGGGAACTTCAGCTTTAGGTGGTAGGCCGAGAGAACAGCCTGGAGGGAGCAGAGCCCCAGCCGGCCAAGGATGGCATTGTAAGCTGCCTTGACGTTCACAACCATGAAGTCGATCGACTCGATCCGTCTGTGAGGGGTCGTAATGGCGGTGACATCCAAGGTCACGATCCCCTCAATTGGCACTGGGACGTCGGAGAAACCGTGCAGGGTGTACCCGGCTGGCTTCAGCTTATCTCAGGGGGGCTTGAGGTTCTCAAACGCTTCTAGGAAGAGGATGTTTACCGAGCTCCTGTTTTCCACGAGGATCCGACGGACCTCGTAGTTCGCCATGACGAGGCTGATGACGAGTGCATCGCAGTGCAGGAGCCGAACCCCCTCTAGGTCTTCCCTCGAGGAGATATGGAGCTGCTGAACCGGGGGGAAGGGAGACCCCAGACCGCGTTTACCTCTCGGACGAACGCCTTGCGGGAAGTACTGGACTCTCCTCCCATAGGTCCCCCATGGATGCAATGCAGGATGGCTTGACCTTCGGTCTCTTCAGGCTCGGGGTTCCGCTCGGCACATGGTTTGGGGGCGCGAGGAGGAGGAGAAGGACTCTGGTTTCTCGTGTCTCTTTGGTCCCGTGCGTCTTCCCGTGTGAACTCCCGGAGGTACCCTCATTGGATGATGGCCTCGATTTCGTCCTTCAGGGCCCGGCAGTAGTCGGTGTCGTGTCCGTTGTTCCGGTGGAAGCAGTAGTAGAACTGCTTATCCCTATTCTTGTTGCTGGTCGGTCAAGGGGGCATCTGGACGAGGTCCCTATCCTCAATTGCTAAGAGGATCGCTGACACATTCTGTGTCAGCGATGTGTACCTCTTGAAGCGCGAGACCGGAGGGACCCTCTTCATGATGGTCCCGTCTTTTGTCCTTCTTTGCTGGCTCCGCCTCGTCGGCCTTGCGCTTCCCCTTTCCTGGGATCTCTTTGGTATCCTTTGGATTTAGGGCCTCCTCGGTCCGGATGTACTTTTCAACCAGGTTGAGCAGCTCAGGGAAATCGAGGGGAGGCTTCTTCGCCAGGAATGCCTTCAGCTGGCCATGCCGGACGTTGTGCTGGAACGCCGTCGAGGCGACCCCAGCATCGAGGGAGGAGACCGACCTCGCCTACGTGGTGAACCTCCAGACGAACTACCGAAGTGACTCCCCTTCCTTCTGTCGGAGGTCCAGTAAGGACGCGCTAGTCTTCTCGACTTTCCTGCTGGTCACGAAGTGGGCCAGAAAGTTGGCCTCCAGTTGGTCGAATGAGTAGATCGAGCCGGGGACGAGCTTAGAAAATCATTTCCAAGCCGACCCCGGAGGGTGGCAGGGAAGGCTTAGCATAGGAGGGGATCCGAAGCACTGTGAATCATCATGAGGGTCTTGAAACCCTCCATGTGATCAGCTGTCTGATATTTGGATGTTTCGACCAGTTTTTGCATGATTTGTATGTTAATATTTGTCTAATATATCTACATTATGCCTTTCAGGTGAAACATAGAGAGTTAGTTTAATCAGTGGGAACTAATCATCATGAGATTCAAGGCAACACTATGATGTTGGCCGAGGTAAAGTTTGTGAGTTCACTTATAACCAGAACAATTTTTATTTCTCTACTGTACATATTTTCTTACTAATTTATCCTCCTCTAGGTTGTTGGTTGCTCATGGATTCAAATTGACTGAGGCTCTCTCAACCAAGAAAGATCTTTCAAGGCAACACTGTGATGCAGGATGTGCTTGTAAAAGAGACCGAGGTACTTACTGGTTCATATGTATTTGTGGCCCATGGAAGTCGAGATAAGAGGTGTGGTGTTTGTGGCCCCTGTTCTTGTCCAGAAATTTAAGGAAGAGATAAGCTCCCGAAGTCTTGAGGGTAAAGTTTCAGTCAGCCCATGCTCACACATTGGCGATCGTAAGTATGTAGGAAACGTCATTATATTTAGTCAAAACAGCAATGGTGAAGTGACTGGTCATTGGTGAGAGAAATTCCCTTAGTGCATCCACAGCCATGCTTGTCAAAAAAAGACAAAATGCTTATATAAATATAGCATATATAGTTTTTGCTGTGGTCGTCCAATGCTATATTATAGTAATTTATAATAAAAAAATTATAAGACGGACTTTGTAGATCCGTCGGAGTGCGAAATGTATATAAAATAAATTATTTAATAAAAAAAAATTCGTTAGACGGATGTTGGAGATCCATCGGAAGGGAAAAAAATCAAAAAGTGACAAATGGATCTAGAAGATCCGTCCGACGATTTTTAAATATTTTTTTTTCTAATTTTAAAATAACTAAACCAACTTTATAGTGCCCCGCGGACGAATCTTCAAGATCCGTCAAGGGGGGTGAGGGTTTTTTTGTGTTTTTTTTATTACTATTTAATATATAAAAAATTAAGCGACATACTATGAATATCCGTTTGACAATTTAAAAAAAAAATAGTCAAACGGATCATGAAGATCCGTCCCGTATAATATTTATAATTGGCTAAAATTGAAAAAAACCCCTTGAACTATTTCCTATATGCAGAAAACCTCACTCACCTTTTTTTATGAACAGAACCCTAATAGAGTCAGAGTGTGGTTTTTCGCAATCATAGTTGGGTGTGGTTTTCTGCATTAAAAAAAGTTAGTGAGGTTTCTGCATATAAGAGATAGTTCAAGGGGGTCTTTTCAATTTTAGCCAAGAAGAAACAGTTGGGGGTATTTTCGTCATTTTTTAAGTCACGTGCGTTGCACGTGACAAAAACAAACAGAACCCTAACAGAGTCAGATTGTAGTTTTTCGTAATCATAGTTGAGTGCGGTTTTCTGCATTAAAAAAAGGTGAGTGAGGTTTTTGCATATAGGGGATAGTCCAAGGGAGTTTTTTCAATTTTAGCCTTTATAATTGTTGTATCCGCACTCATATATAGCAATCTACTGTCACAAAATATGCAAAATATGCATAAATAGTAAACGGTTGCAACACTATTTTAGCGAAAATATGGATATTATGTAAATTTAGTAAACTAATGAGGATGCTCTGATCTTGAAATTTGCATTGCCGGCTCTATATGTTTCATAGTAATTGTAATCCACATGTCAAATCTGCTTAATCCTTTTGCATTTCACTATGATAATCCTTTTGCATTTCACTATGATAATTGTTTGTTGTTCTTAATATTGGTAGGTATGGATATGTTACCCCAGAAGATGTGACTGCACTGCTTGAACAGCATATCGGGAAAGGAGAAATTGTTCACCATCTAGGGAGGTATTTTCTCTTCCTATTTTATGCTTTTCATCGACCTATAGAGTTCCCTCTTGCTGGTGGTGGTCAAAACTTTCACTGAAACTGAATTTTCAACAATGTCTTGAATATTTTGGTAATAACTATTGCAGTTGATCTACTAGTATTTCTTGAAAAACCATTCATGTTACCTTTTTTTTTTTACATATTTGCTTTCATATAAATTTATGTAGTACTTTTTTTTGCCTTTTTTTAAGGTATGTTCACTTATTCAGGTATTTACGCACATGATTAATTGATTCTGATTTTGGTATAAAAGTTGATTGTGATTTTGATATTGAAGTTTGCAGTCTTCGTTACTTTATAAAATTAAGGGATCAACTACTTTTTCTTTATAATTACCCCAGTAGGAATATTCTAAGTCTCTGATCAAAATACAGTTTGTTTATGAAGATTGATACTGTGATATTAGGGAACTAGATTTGCCCGTAGGCATGTGTCTACGGCACGTCTTCAGAACGATACACCATATGAAAGACCTTGTAAACAGTAAATCAACAATTATGTAACTTAAGTTTGAATAGTATGACAATAATTAGTTGTAAATAAAAGTTCATAGTTCCATATATATATATATATATATATATATATATATATATATATATATATATATAGGGGGTTGTTCGGTTGCAAACGGGCCGGAACGGGTCGGTTCGCACGGACCCGTGCGAACTTCGATCTGGACCGTTGGATCGAAGATCCAACGGTTCAGATTTTTTTCATAAAATCTGTTCAGATTTTTTTTCATAAAATCTTGCCTTAACCCGTTCTTGCCAACGACGGGTTAAGGCAAAATTTAATAAAAAAAGTTGGCCTTAACCCGTTCTTCGGAATAACGGGTTAAGGCTATATTTTTCATTTTCGTCGACATACAGTTCGTCTTCTTTCTTCCGCTCTCTTCTTCTTTCTTCGACGAACCCAGACCCAAACGACGGAAAAAAGAAAAAAAACCCTAAAAAAACCCTAGCTCCGACGATCGAAACCCTAGAACTCCATCTTTTCTCCCAACTCCGAAGATTGAAACCCCCTAACTCCGACGTTCGAAACCCTAGCTTCTCTTCCCCTCTTCGGAACCCTAGATACGAAATCGGAACCCTAGTTCTCTTCGAAAACCGATTGCTTGGCTTGATTTCGACCTATTCCGTAAGGTATACACTATTTCTTGAACCCAATAATCTACATTTGTATTTTTTTGGTTGAATTTGTGTGTAGTGATTTATTTAGAAATTGGAAAAAAAAATAAAATGTGTTAGTAGATTATAGATGTAGAATCGGGTTGACCTCAAGTATATTCAATTGCCGAATTATGTTTCTTGCATTAGTATCTTGTAGAATTAGAATTGTATATACGAAATTAGTTAGAATTTTCAGTGCGGTTATGGTTGAAAACCCTGCGAATGACCGTAAAAAAATACGAAACTTTCCGAGTAGGTTCGTCTCACGTAGTACAAGCCACACCAACTTGTAGAAACGAGTTTCGACTCACGGTTCGAGAGATACGGACGCGTATCGCTTTCGGTTGGAAAAAACCAAGTATAGCGGTGCACGGCCGTATATCGCAAACCGTGACTCGAAACTCGCTTCTACAAGTTCGGGTGGCTTCCCCTACGTGAATCCTACCAAGTCGGAAAGTTTCGTATTTTTTGGAGGCCGTTTGCGCGGTTTTCTCAACTTCTTCGCACGATAGTTTTTCGTATTAGATTTTGTAAGTGCGGTTAGATTAGATTGGAAAACCCTTCAAACGACCTCCAAAAAATACGAAACCGTGCGAGTTGGTTGGTGTCACCTACGATAAGCCAAACCAACTTGTAGAAGTGAGTTTCGACTCACGGTTTGAGAGATACGGCCGCGTACCGGTTACGGTTGGGAAAAAACCGAGTAAAGCGGTAGACGGCCGTATCTCGCAAACCGTGAGTCGAAACTCGCTTCTACAAGTTCGGGTGGCTTGCCCTACGTGAATCCGACCAAGTCGGAAAGTTTTATAATTTTCGGATGCCATTTGGGCGGTTTTCTCAACTTCCTCGCATTACAAGTTTGAGCCTTAGAATTTTCTAAGTGCGGGTAGATTAGAAAACCCTTCAAACGGCCTCCAAAAAATACGAAACTTTGCGATTTGGTTGGTGTCACCTACGAGAAGCCAAACCAACTTGTAGAAGTGAGTTTCGACTCACAGTTCGAGAGATACGGTCGCGTATCGCTTTCGGTTGAAAAAAACTATTATAAAGCGGTATACGGTCGTATCTCGCAAACCGTGAGTCGAAACTCGCTTCTACAAGTTCGGGTGGCTTGCCCTACGTGAATCCGACCAATTGGGAAAGTTTTAAAATTTTCGGGTGCCGTTTGCGCGGTATTGCTCTATTTCCTCCCATTATAAGTTTTATAATTAGAATTTTCTAAGTGCGGGTAGGTTAGAAAACCCTCCAAACGACCTCCAAAAAATACGAAACTTTGCGATTTGGTTGGTGTCACGTACGAGAAGTGACCCGAAGTTGTAGAAGTGAATTTCGACCCACGGTCCGAGAGATACGGCCGCGTATCGGTTTTGGTTGGAAAAAAAAACAAATAAAGCGGTAGACGGCCGTATCTCGCAAACCGTGAGTCGAAACTCGCCTCTAGAAGTTCGGGTGGCTTGCCCTACGTGAATCCGACCAAGTCGGAAAGTTTTATAATTTTCGGATGGCATTTGGGCGGTTTTCTCAACTTCCTCGCATTACAAGTTTGAGCCTTAGAATTTTCTAAGTGCGGGTAGATTAGAAAACCCTCCAAACGACCTTCCAAAAATACGAAACTTTGCGATTTGGTTGGTGTCACCTACGAGAAGCCAAACCAACTTGTAGAAGTGAGTTTCGACTCACGGTTCGTGAGATACGGCTGCGTATCGCTTATGCTTGGAAAAAAACCGAGTAAAGCGGTAGATGGCCGTATCTCGCGAACCGTGACTCGAAACTCGCTTCTACAAGTTCGGGTGGCTTCCCCTACGTGAATTCGACCTGGTCGGAAAGTTTTAAAATTTTCGGATGCCGTTTGCGCGGTATTGCGTCAATTGCTCAAGTGAGAAGTTTTTGACATAGAATTTTTTAAAAAACGGGCCGATTAGAAAACACTTCGAACCACCTCCAAAAAATACGAAATTTGGCGAGTTGATTGGTGTTACCTATGAGAAGTGACCCGAAGTTGTAGAAGTGAATTTCGACTCACGGTCCGAGAGATACGGCCGTGTATCGGTTGGAGGTTGGAAAACAACCTAATTAAGCGGTATACGGTCGTATCTCGCAAACCATGAGTCGAAACTCACTTGTACAAGTTGGGGTCGCTTGCCCTACGTGAATCCGACATAGTCGGAAAGTTTTATAGATTTTTTTGTTTTCATTCGTGCGTTTTTCAGTATAATCTCGGTATGTTTGTTTTGTTGTCATCTTTATCAACAACTTTTTAATTTTTTACAGACGGGTAGCTAAATGGCTAGAACAAGGCAACCGAGAATCGAGTCCGGTAACACTAGTGGCGCACCAACTACTGAGGTAAGATCGATTACTATTATTGGTTTTAAATACAAACATGTAACATTATCTCAATAATAACATTTGTTATATTTATTCGTGTAGGTTGGTGGCCGTCAATCCACATCGGCTGAGGCAGGTCCGTCGTCCTCGGTTACATCACTCGGACCCGTGGACACAAGCGTACTCACCCTGCAACCCAAACACCGATCGGAAGCCGTGTGGAATGGGTCCGATAGAAAACTAAATTTCCGGAAGCACACAGTTCTTCCTTGGGATGAACGTATCACGCCGTATGTGGTAGAGGCTGGTTTCTACGGAGCAAGATTCATTCACTCTGTGAAGCTAGATCGGCCACTCCTCACAGCTCTAGTCGAGCGATGGAGGCCGGAGACCCACACATTCCACCTGCCTGTGGGTGAGATGACTGTGACCCTGCAGGATGTGGCAATGATAACAGGACTACCAATCGATGGGGTTGCCGTGACGGGGAACATGGACTTCGATCGAGTTGAAGTCGTTCGGGACTTACTCGGTATCGACCTGCAGTTGGTAGTTCTTGAAATGCAAGAGGAGGCCGAAAAAAATATCCGCGAAAATGCCCCCGCAGATTCTGATGAAGATGTATTGAATGAACAAATAGAAGCTGCGAAACAAAAAGCGGAGGAAGAAGTGATGGATGACGCTTTCGAGGGTAAATCACTTTACATCACCTGGTTAAAATACCAGTTCGAGGAGGGATATTTGAACCCCGAGTCGGGTGAGGCTGACCTGGTGTGCTATGCACGTGCATACATTTTTAGTTTGATAGGGGGACTTATCTTCCCGAACTCATCCGGATCAACCGTGCCGTTGATGTACCTACGGTTGTTGGAGGATTTCCAGTATGCGGGTCGCTATAGTTGGGGGAGTGCGGCACTGGCGCTACTATACAGGAGTTTGTGCATATGTTCTTTAGGTGGCGCACAGATGGGTGGCCCAATGGTGCTGATGCAGATATGGAGTTGGGAATGCATCCACATCGGACGTCCCCGTATTACTAAGCCTATACCGGAATTTGTGGCCGACCCAGGGGCAGCAGAGTTGTTACCTCCTGTAGGAGCATATTAGGCCGGCCGACACACGTGGACCGATAACCCACGCCATTCGCTGACCTACTACAGAGATGAGTTGGACAACATGCGGGACGAGTTCGTCACATGGGAACCGTACTCGGCCGACAGGTTGCAACGCGTTCCTCCAGTCTGCCTAGACAGATCCCTTTGGTTGACGGCAGCACCAAGATTCCCGATGTCAGGTCGTACGATAAAAAGTTGCACGAGGTTAGGGGAACGGGACGGGTGCCCAACTTAGATTGGGCTGATTTTCATCGTTACCATGTAGCCAACTGGAACACCATGCGACATCAAATGACACTGAATTTGATGTTTGTCGCGATACCATACGATGGGTCCCTCCAGCAGGCATACATGATGTGGTACAAGCGAATAACCTGGTTGTTCGTTTCTCCAACGGCCGCCGTACCAGCTGGGGTGCAACTTCCGATTCCCGCTACCCAGGTAGAACCACCTCCAGCATATTCCTCCTCCCAGCCGATGTACCAACCAAGGGCTGAGGCACATCGAAAAGCGGTCAGTCCAATTTCATATAGTTTGTACGCATGTACTGTGTTCAATTGATGTACACTAATTTTGAATGATGTTTAAATTGGAATTTTTCACCAACTGTAGATTGACAACGCATGGGAGGTTGTTCGAACAGCTGCTCGCCACCTGAAGACTAGAATACCCGAGAGCTTCAAGACGGTAATCTGAGAGATGTTAGCCCCGTGCCGTCGTACTCTGGAGGACGCGGGTGAAGGTCCACAGGTTGAGGCCTATTTGAGTGCCAACGTGCCGCCAACACCCTTAAGGCGAAAACAAGTTGTTAGTAGGGGAATTATAATCCACGATCGTCAACAAGGTACTGATGAGGAACAGTCGTCGGATGATTCTGATTCTCCCCAAACACATCGCGCACGGCGAAATCCTAAAAGGACCAGGCAACCTCCCAATCAATTCACACCAAGCGGTCGCAAGCGGACTGGCCGTAGACGGTAATCTGTAATACTCTGTAATAGCGTATCTTTTGGTTGGTGTTTTTGTCACTGCAGTAACTAACGTATTGTTTGTTTCTACGTTGATAAACTGTTGTAAGTAAATTTTGGGGCGTCGGATGCAAGCCAAATTCGAGAACGGCTTCATTTGTGAATAATTGTCTTTTGGCCATGTGCAATCTTATATGTATAATTTTGTTGTAAATTCTTGGATTTTGTGAATATTGAATTTAGTTCAAGTAATTAAGTAGTTGGTCGTTATTGGACTTTTGTACGCCTTCAAGTTTATTTTGAATATATCTGTTGTCTTATTTACTTTGATGTGCTTTCATTTGTGATTTTGTGAACAACATTTTATTAATTATATTGCTGCCAATATCTCTCTACTTAATCCGTTATCAGCAAGGACGGGTTAAGTGGGGAGATATTGACAGTCCTTTGGAAGCCTACAGACCTAGTACATGAAACAAGTGCTGCCAATATGGGTCTTCCTAACCCGTCACTGCCAACAACGGGTTAGGTTAACTTAACCCGTTCTTGACGACAACGGCTTAAGTAGAGAGATATTGGCAGCAATATAATTCATACAGGCCAAAGTGCTGCCAATATGGGTCATCCTAACCCGTCACTGCCAACAACGGGTTAGGTTAACTTAACCCGTTCTTGACGACAACGGCTTAAGTAGAGAGATTGGCAGCAATATAATTCATACAGACCAAAGTGCTGCTAATATGGATCTTCTTAACCCATCACTGCCAACAACGGGTTAGGTTAACTTAACCCGTTCTTGACGACAACGGCTTAAGTAGAGAGATATTGGCAGCAATATAATTCATACAGGCCAAAGTGCTGCCAATATGGGTCATCCTAACCCGTCACTGCCAACAACGGGTTAGGTTAACTTAACCCGTTCTTGACGACAACGGCTTAAGTAGAGAGAGATTGGCAGCAATATAATTCATACAGACCAAAGTGCTGCTAATATGGATCTTCTTAACCCGTCACGGCCAACAACGGGTTAGGTTAACTTAACCCGTTCTTGACGACAACGGTTTAAGTAGAGAGATATTGGCAGCAATATAATACATACTTAACCTGTTCTAATATGTGACGGGTTAAGGTTAACTAATCCGTTGTTCTGAATAACGGTTTACGGCGTTTGAAATTTTGGGTTTTCTACAAATTTCTCTTAACTTTTTGCGAGAACTGTCTCCAGAACTGTGCAAAGTGATATTAATATGCTCATAAATTGTTTATTATTTTTATAATTTTCCAATTATTCGCCCGTAACTAACCACTCTAAATTTGTAACATGATAAGTTTTGTGAAAGTAAAAAAAAAGTACGAGTTTTGTTGGAACCGAGGGTTAGGGTTGGGTTAGGTTAGGGTTAGTGTCGGGTTAGGGTTAGGGTTAGGTTAAGATAGGATTATTGGTGAGTGCATGTGTTTTGTTTTGGTTAATTCGGTTCATATTTCTGGATCCCCACATCTATATTTGACTTCGTAACATGTGGAACCACATGTAAAACATGGTAAGTATCTTAATTTGTGGTACGAGCCGTTAACTTGTAGTACATTAACAGGCCGTTCTAATGAATCCATCGATCCATCAGTCAATCAAATATATCTTCTCCCACATGCACTTATTGTGCTACTACATGTGAACTCGTGCCCACACGTATGATCCGACCCAGTTTTTGTTAGTCATCTATATTAGATCTGGTGGCATTGCGCTCTAATAACACAGAGGGGCTTTTCCATTAGGAATACCATTATCATCAGTGTTGATCCAAACCCGTTATTGGTCTTTTTGTACGTGGATTTTATGATCTACATGTTATTTTTCCCCCATATGGGCTATATATGGGATCTACATGTGGTTTTTCTAATATTGAACTTGTTCTACTATGAAGACCAACAGAAGTGAGAGTCTACATGTGGTTTTCTGTCAGCTAGATACACAATTCTGTCAGCTTTGGCAGGGTAGATACACAATTCTGTCAGCTTTGGCAAGCAGCCTCTTTCTCCATGTGAGGATCTACATGTGATTTATCCTCCATATCCACTACATGTGAGATCTATATGTGGTTTTTTCCCACATGTGGTTTCCAATATATAGGCTACATGTGGGATCTACATGTGTACTTTTTCTCCACATAGGCTACATGTGGGGATCTACATGTGGTTTTTTCCCCATGTAGGCTACATGTGGATATCTAAATGTTCTTTTTACACATGTAAAAGCCTACATGAGGAATCTAAATGTTTTTCTAATGAATTCAACATGTGAGAGTCTACATGTGGTTTTCTGTCAGTTAGATACACAATTCTGTCAGCTTTGACAGGCTAGATACACAATTCTGTCAGCTTTGGCAAGCAGACTACTTCTCCATGTGGGGATCTACATGTGATTTATCCTCCATATAGGCTACATGTGAGATCTATATGTGGTTTTTTCCCACATGTGGTTTCCAATATATAGGCTACATGTGGGGTCTACATGTGTACTTTTTCTCCACATAGGCTACATGTGGGGATCTACATGTGGTTTTTTCCCCATGTAGGCTACATGTGGATATCTAAATGTTCTTTTTACACATGTAAAAGCCTACATGAGGAATCTAAATGTTTTTCTAATGAATTCAACATGTGAGAGTCTACATGTGGTTTTCTGTCAGTTAGATACACAATTCTGTCAGCTTTGACAGGCTAGATACACAATTCTGTCAGCTTTGGCAAGCAGACTACTTCTCCATGTGGGGATCTACATGTGATTTATCCTCCATATAGGCTACATGTGAGATCTGTATGTGGTTTTTTTCCACATGTGGTTTCCAATATATAGGCTACATGTGGGATCTACATGTGTACTTTTTCTCCACATAGGCTACATGTGGGGATCTACATGTGGTTTTTTCCCCATGTAGGCTACATGTGGATATCTAAATGTTCTTTTTACACATGTAAAAGCCTACATGAGGAACCTAAATGTTTTTTTACCTCCCCACATGTAGCTTTTCCATAACGGCTACATGTGGGAATCCACATGTGGATTTTCCCCCCATTTATTAAACGGGGGATCTGTTGCACAGACAGTGGAAAACATATTTGTATTGTCATTTCTGGTAAAAGATGGCAGAGTTGAACATGCCTGTTACGAAAGAGGTCGTTGAGTGGAGACTCCGACCCTAACCCTAACCCCTAACCCCTAACCCTAACCCTAACCCTATTAACCCTAGGCTAACCCCTGACCCTAACCTACAATATTTTTTTATTGTTTTTTATGAACCAAAATACAAATTAATTTGTGTGATTTTTAATATTCGTTTGATGATATCAATTTTATATTGGTTAGTTATGTGGCTAGGAATGGAATTAAATACGATTAATGATAGAACTTAAATATCTATAAACTCCAGAGTGGAAATGCGTCTGGAATTATCTATCACCTCCCACTACAAATATAAACGTATTTAATATTTGTAGTCTATCATAATTTTTTTTTACAGTCAGTGAACTATTAACGTATTTTACATAAGTGGTGGGTGTCACACTTGTTTACACATTTTTTTTACATGCAATTTAATACTACAAAAGTACAACTGATTTAGGTAAGCCTAACCCGTTACTGACGATCACGGGAACAAGTACTTAACCCGTTATCATCATTAACGGGTTAAGGTAAGGAATATTGGCAGAAGTTCACAAGTACTTAATCCGTCGTTTCCGAGAACGGGTTAGTTGTACTTAACCCGTTATCACCAATAACGGGTTAACTAGGGCTAATTTACAGACACTGTACAAGTTGAGATATGTATCAATTTGGTGGGGACAATTGTTGTCCTTGCTGCTCATTTTTCAAATAATGTGTCAAAACTTCGTTGACTAATAGGTAATGGTATCTTGTGATCTTTTATTTATGTTTAATCCAACCATCATCATCCGTTTTGTGCTGATCCATTCCCTATTTATCAACAGCCCTCTCTACAATCTTTGGTCCTATCATGCTCCCCACTTAATTTTGTTAGCCATCTATTTGAGGGACCTTTGATCTCCCACATGCACTTCAAGAAGGAGTCTCCTCTCCTTCTATTCGGAGAACTCAAATGGAGTCTCCTCATTCTTCATTAGTGGTCTCCTCTTCTCTTCTAACTATTTGCAACCAGGTGTAATCAATGTTCTCCTCTTCTCTTCAAAACCCATCTTTACTTCCCAATAGGGATGACAAAGCTGAAGCTGAAGCTGAAGTTGTAGAAGACAAAGCTCAAGATTAGAGAATGGCTGCCAGCTCTACCCATTTTTCCACAGTGTTTCTCTTAGTCTTCTAATTTGTTAGCTTTTACATGTGTTAGCATAAGTAGCATTTGTACGCCTTTCATACACATTCGTTCTCTATTGTTACACAGAATGTAGAAATTCTCTGCTTTCGCCGGACGGAGTAGTGGTGGGTGTCACGGTGTATTCATGGTACTTTTCGACTTCTTGGCATGCACACCTCACAATCGTGCCACAAATATCACGATTATGAGGAGTGCGTGTCAAGAAGTAGTTAAGTACTTTGAATATACGGTTACACCCACTACTACTCCGGCCGACGAAAGCAGAGGATTTTTACATTCTGTATAACAGTAGAGAACGGGTCTTGTATGCAGGGGGTACAAGTGCATGCTCGGTTTCTCTCAAGCGGTAGGGAGGGCCGTTGGCTCTGCCTTTTTTTTCCCCACAGTGTTCGTTTCTTTAGTCTTCTATTTTTTTAGCAAGACCGGGTGTGTTTGCATATGTAGCAACTGTACGCCTTTCATACACATTCGTTCCCTATTGTTACACAGAATGTAAAAACTCTCGGCTTTCGTCGGACGGAGTAGTGGTGGGTGTCACGGTGTATTCATGGTACTTTTCGACTTCTTGGCATGCACACCTCACAATCGTACCACAAATAGTACGAATATGAGGGGTGCGTGCCAAGAAGTCGTTAAGTACCTTCAATATACGGTTACACCCACTACTAATAAGTTTCGAAGGAAGCCGAGGATTTTTACATTCTGTATAACAGTAGAGAACGAAATTGTATGCAGGGGGTACAACTGGCTACTTATGCAATCAAAAAAAGGCAGAGTCAACAGTCCTTCCTTCCACTTCCGAGAAGAAAGCGAGCATGCACTTGTATACTAAATTAATTTCAACTTCAATTTTCTGTATCTTCAAACAATATGTTAGTGCCAGTTTGTAATGTTCCTTTATATGAATAAAATTTAGTTTTGCAAATTGCCTGTTGTGAATGCAATATCTTGTATATGTATCAACAAACGAAAATATGTCTAACTTGATGGTGTCCCAAAAAAATACGAAACTTTGCGATTTTGTTGGTGTCACCTACGAGAAGCCAAACCAACTTGTAGAAGTGAGTTTGGACTCACAGTTCGTGAGATACAGCCGCGTATCGCTTGCGGTTGGGAAAAAACCTAGTCTTGGTACAAGTCTTGGTATAGTTCTGCTAATATGGATCTACTTAACCCGTCACGTCTAACAACGGGTTATATTGCCTTAACCCGTTCTTCACGACAACGGGTTAGGTATAGCGATGTTGGCAGACATTTAATCGCCCTTAGATCAAAGTCCTGCTAATATCACTGTACTTAACCCGTTCTTGGGAATAACGTGTTAACTAAACTTAACCCGTTCTTCGCAAGAACGGGTTATGTAGAGTATTATTACCAGGGCCCTATCCAAGTTTTCAAACTATACCCCCAAAAATGGAAGTACTTAACCCGTTCTTGGGAACAACGGGTAAAGGTTAGTTAACCCGTTCTCGTGAATAACGGTTTAAAGTGTTGAGCTAATTTTGGGTTTTCAAAAAATTTCTCTTAACTCTTTGCGAGAACTGTCTCCTGAACTGTGTAAGGTGACATTCATATGTCCATAAATTGTTTATTATTTTTATAATTATCCATTTATTCTCCCCTAACTAACCACTCTAAATTTGTTACCATATTAAGTCTTACAAAATAAAAAAAATTAAATTACGGGGTTTTTTGTAGCGAGGGTTAGGGTTAGGTTAAAGTAGGGTTAGTCTAGGGTTAGGGTTAGGGTTAGGTTAAGACTAGGGTTATTGGTCATTGCATGTGTTTTGTTTTGGTTAATTCGGTTCATATTTGTGGATCCCCACATCTATATTTGACTTCCACAATAAGTGCATGCCCCATGTACCCACATTAGACAGTCTACATGTGGTTTTTCCCTCGTATAGTGTACATGTGGGATGTGGTCAATTTTAATAAATTTGTGTTAATTTGAATATCTGCTTGATGTGGTCAATTTTATATTGGTTAGTTACGTGGCTCGCCAAGAAATTAAAAAAAATATCAAAAAACAAACGAGTCACATATGACTGTCTATTTTGTAGAGTTCAGAAGGAAATGTACGTAAAGAGTGGAGAGGCGTATGTGATTAATGATACAACTTAAATATCTATAAACTCTTTACTGGAAACTTATTACTAATTTTCTCTCAACTACAAATATTAACGTATTTAATGAATAATTTCTCATAAATTGTTATCAATAAGTGAACTACAATTTATATTTACAAACTTTTCTACACATTTTTTTTACATGCGAGTTAATAATTATGAGTACTACCAATTTAGGTAGACTTAACCCGTTATTGACGATAACGGGTTACAAGTACTTAATCCGTTATCGTATATAACGGTTTAAGTTAAAATATATTTCGGCATCTACTTCTGCAAGTAGCCATAAACTTCTGCCAATATAAGTGTGCTTAACCCGTCGTTGGTGACAACGTTCTTCTTCACCGTAACCCGTTATCGGTAACAACGGATTAAATTGACAAAGATTGGCAGTGGTTCATCATGTACAGACCAAGTTCTGGAACAGGATCAAGTACACTTAACCCGTTATTGGTATTAACGGGTTTAATGTAATTAATCCGTTGTCACCAACAACGGGTTAACCAGGTGTAATTTACACACATTGACTGTACATTTTCAGACAATTGCTGTCCTTGCTGCTCTTTTTTCGAGAATTGTATCATGTCTTTGTTGACTAACAAAGTTTATCACAAATGTCTTCTTCTTCTTCATGCTTCAGCATTCCTTGTCTATAACTGAGAGACCCATATCCATTACATATTGATGAGCAGTGATCCATATTGCCTTCTCCTTGTATTGATCCATCCATTCCCTATTGATGAGCAGTGAGAAACCCAAGTGGGCTATCATATCATGCTCCCCTCTTTCCTTTTCCTTGCCTATAACTGAGAGAGTTATACTCATCAAGGCTTCAAACGAGTCTTCTCTTCTTCTCTTCAAGAGAACCCAAATGAGAGGCTTCAATTTCCTCTACTTCTCTCTAAAAATATGAGGAATCAATGTTCTCTTTTTCTCTTGAAGACCTTTTTTCTCTTCCTAATAGGGAGGAAGAAGTTTGAGTTGTAGACGAAATTTGAGTTCAGGGATGGTCGGCTACAATTGTTTTTGTGTATGAAGATGCAGGAGTAGAGATGACTTGTTTCAGTGTACAAGTGCATGCTCGGTTTCTCTCAAGCGGTTGGGAGGGCCGCTGGCGCTATCTATTTTTTTCCACAGTGTTTTTCTTAGTCTTCTATTGTTTTAGCTTTTAGATGTGTTTGCATAAGTAGCACTTGTCCGCCTTTCATACAAGTTCGTTCTCTATTGTTACACAGAATGCAAAAATTCTCTGCTTTCGTCGGACGGAGTAGTGGTGGGTGTCACGGTGTATTCATTGTACTTTTCGACTTCTTGGCATGCACACCTCACAATCGTGCCAAAAATTTCACGAATATGAGGAGTGCGTGTCAAGAAGTCGTTAAGTACTTCGAATATACGGTTACACCCACACTACTCCGGCCGACGAAAGCAGAGGATTTTTGCATTCTGTGTAACAGTAGAGAACGGGTCTTGTATGCAGGGGGTGCAACTGGCTATTTATGCATTCAAGGCCTCTTCAGTTCAAGGATGGTCGCCTACAATAGTTCTTGTGTATGGAGATGCAGGAGCAGAGAGACTTGTTACAGTGTACAAGTGCATGCTAGGTTTCTCTCAAGCGGGAGGGAAGGGCCGCTGGCTCTACCTTTTATTTATACAGTGTTTTCCTTAGTCTTCTATTTTTTTAGCTTTTAGATGTGTTTGCATAAGTAGCAATTGTCCGCCTTTCATACACATTCGTCCTCTTTTGTTACACAGAGTGTAGAAATTCTCTGCTTTCGTCGGACGGAGTAGTTGTGGGTGTCACGGTGTATTCATGGTACTTTTCGACTTCTTGGCATGCACACCTCACAATCGTGCAACAAATAGTACGAATATGAGGAGTGCGTGTCAAGAAGTCGTTAAGTACTTTGAATATACGGTTACACCCACTACTACTCTATCCGACGAAGCGGAGAATTTCTACCTCTGTGTAATAGTAGTGAACGAAATTGTATGCAGGGGGTACAACTGGCTACTTATGCATTCAAAAAAAGGCAGAGTCAGCAGTCCTTCCTTCCAATTCGAGAAGAAAGCGAGCATGTACTTGTATACTAAATTAATTTCAATTTAAAAATAGAGTATCAAGGGATGACTTTGTAATGTCAACTAGCATGCGGATCATGTACAATTTTCTATGTTTCTTCAAACAATATGTTATTACCAGTTTGTAATGTTCCTTTATATGAATAAATTTTGTTTTGCAAATGGCTTGTTGTGAATGAATAGATTTGTATATTATCTATATAATAAAACACAAAGAAAGCTATCAGGTGGCTCACATTCAATCTATCCCAAAATCAATGGACCAGATCTGCTCTCACAGAACATATTTTCCCGCCCAAATTTCAAACTCCCCAAATTCAAATACACACACACTATCTCTCTTTTTTCCATTATAACAAAAAAAAACTCCTTATCTCCCTCTTTCTCCCGCCCACTCTCTCTCTCTCACTGTCTCCCTCTCCCTATCTCCCCGTTCTCTCTCTATTTCTCCTGCTCTCTCACTCTCTCCCTCTTCCCGTTCTCTCACCTCCACCCGACCTCTCACCTCCACCCGACAGACCCATCACAAGCCGATCGCCATCTCCGCTCTCACCGCTCTCGATTTCCCGTGGCTTCAAGCACATACCCATCGCCATCGCCGCTCTCACTCTCTCCCTCCTTCCTCCCTTCCGATCAGCGCCCCCCCCCCCCACCTCCCGATCAGCCCACCTCCCGATCGTCGCTTCCCACCGCCGCCGTCTATGCGTCGACAGTCACAAGCCGATCGATTTCCCGTCTCAAGCATCGACAGCCAAGCACAGACCCATCACAAGCCGATCGATTTCCCGTCGCTTCAAGCACAGACCCGTCGCCTCAAGCATTGATTTCACCTCTCAGGTATACAAAATCTCTCCATCGATTTCACCTCACAACAGATGTAGTCCTTCTTTGAGGGCTGAAGTTTTTTTTACCTCCAGTTGTATTCTTGATTGGGTATCGGAAGGAAATCCCAGTGGATTGGGTGAAGTTAATTTTGATGGTGTTTTGATTATTTATACACTGGATTTTCATTTGTATGCTCAATTTTGCTCAACCTTAGGATGTTACGCTGGATTTTACACTGGATGTTACATTTGTATGCTCAATTTTGCATGCTCAATTTTGCTCAACCGTAGGATTTTACACTGGATGTACGTTGCTCAACCTTAGGATGTTACACTGGATTTCACCTCTTGCTCATTTGTATGCACAATTCTGCTCAACCTTAGGATTATTTATACACTGGACTAGTTATACACTGGATTTTCATTTTCATTTGTATGCTCAAGTATGTTGTCAGATAGTAGACGATCGACATCTTGGTTTTGTTGCTTCAAACATCGACCACTTCATAATTTAATCACTTTAGCTTCCCAAGTGAATTCTATATTGGAATGATTTTCATTTTCGATATCGTTTGCTTTCGTTTCATCTTTTTATGCTATGTACATTACTATTATCCGATAAATAATTCTATATCTGCTTGATTTGCCCTTTTTAACCTTTTTTTATTTGCTTCTCAAGGTATTCAAGAAGCGATTAGGAAGTAAAAATCCCAGAATACAGCTGCTCACCCTCTCTGTGAGTAATAAATCTCCTCTATACTTCCTCATTATTTAGCTAATCGCCTACAAAATTAAGTTGCGGATGATAAGTTATTTTATTAATGCTCCCTTGCTATATTGGATTTTAGGATCTGATATTATCTTCACTTTCAACTAAGTGATTAACTTAAATTGTTCTGGACTTTGGCGCTCCTGGTCAGTATATAGCTGTAATACACCTTGGTATTAGTGGGAAACCAAAAAAACATTTAATCCCTGGGAGATACTGCCTCTAAAAATTGATCTTAGACAAAAGTAGCCTTCAAATATCCTTTGAAGTTTAAGTATGGTACACCACAGATGTAGTCTGAAGAGAAACCAGACTTAGATTATACATGTCTGTTTCAACCACTAGATTATGGCATATGCAAGAGGCAGTATCTTCATTTTTTTTTTTTTTTTTTTTGATAAAAAAGATGATAGCGTCGTCGCTTCATTGATGAAAAATCAACAAAATAAAGTAGTACAACTTACACTGGTTTCAAATGTTAGATGTCGGTGTTGTGTTATATATCGGGATGTCTATTAATGATTGTAGATATTTTATAAATAACTGATGGGGAACTCATTGCACAACAAAAGTTGAAGTCTAGGATGTTGCCGGATTTTGTTTAGGATATTATGGCAAAAGTTGATGATGTTACTGGATCTTAGGATGTTTCTTTTTTATGCTCAACCTATACTTTCATGAAGGAAAATTTAGAGATAAGCCAACACTAAATTGATATGCAACTCGGTACCCATGGAGAAGATAAGGCATTTGATTTGCATTTTAGGTATTTGTTTTCTAGGTCAATATAAGGCTTACCCTGATCTCACTACATTTGTTTTTTAGTATTGTCACCTCTACCATAGTTCTCTCTCTATTTGGATGTTTTCTTTAATTTTTATTTTTAAGAATCTTTCTTTACATGTGTGTAAATAAGTAATCTCACAATTGAAACTTGCCATCTGTTTGCATGAGATTCAGTTTTCATTAGAAGATATAAGTTATGCATGAGATTCCTAATCAAATTACTACGCATTTCATTTTCATAATGTCATACAGTTTTAATATGCTCAGAACCTATCTTCAATATTTCTTCTATTCACAAACTTATCGTTAAAACTTAACTATTCATAATGTCATACATGTTGAAAAATGAAGTTATTTACCTTAACTATCCTTCTCATTCAGTCTGAAGAAGTTGCCCGTGCATTTGGAGCTGTCTGCACACCTTAGTTTTTTCTCTTCAGAAAGGTGAGAATTGTCAATTGCAAATGTTTTTTAGATCCAGCTTCTGAGATAGAAGAGTTTTACTTTAAGGTTGATTAACTAAATTTAAATTTTAGATATGAACTAGGTCACATGGATACTTAGAAGAAAATAGTATGATGGTATTAATAACAAAGCAGTTCTTTGGTCTCATTGGAGATTGCCTTATGATAGACTTCAGTTAACTATGTTACCGTGCCCGAAATTCAATCCAATGCTCACTGTGCTTCTTTTGCATATTATTTCCATTATACTTAAAAGGCTTCTTACACACTCCCCTAAAATGATTTATATTTTCAAATCTGTCCTTTGAATTCTTCGCATTTACATACTTTCCTTAAAAGAAAGTGATCTTTGAAAAACTCCTGACTGTCAGATTCACTTCTGAAACTGAAATAGCTACACAATTTTACTGTCTTACCGCTTCTTCCGATCTTTCTCTATAGCTCCATCTTTCTCTATAACACTTCTGAAACTGAAATAGCTACACAATTTTACACAAGTATCTCATTGTAGTTAATCATCAAAGAAGATAGATCATAGTAATTAATAGTAGTTAATACGTTTTCTTGATTGGTTTGTTAAAATAATTACAACGTCAATTGCTCCAATTAAAGAACTTCAATTGGTTAGTTAATATGTTTCCCCTCCTTTATATACAGGTCAATTGCTCTAATGAAAGAACAGCAATGGATGACATCACTATATATGGCCATGTAAGTATCTTCTTTTTTTTAAAATAAAATCTACAACACTTGATATAATAATAAGTTTTTCTCATTTTAATGTTTACTTCAACCATTGTGTTCTATTTTGAAGACTTCAACCATTGTGTTCTTCTACAACCATGTAATTTTTTTTTTCATTCATTCGGTTGGTGTTTAGTATGGTGGAGGTTGTAAAAATTGTAATATTTAGCATTTTTTGGAGATGATGTAAGTAACTGTATATAATAATGATATAATATAGTTATGTTAATACCCGTACCCGCAATTTTGTGGAGTATTGGGTTCTGTGTTTGGTTTTTTAAATGTTTTTCGAAGGTTTTTCAAAAAAATTATTACATTTTCAAAAGAATTTTTGGTTTTTATTTTGTATCTTGCATTATATTCTGATTTTTTCCCCCAGAGCCATATATATATGTTGCGTTGCCTGTGTGATGTTGCTCGGTTGAGCCTGGGGAGGATTTATATTTATTGCGTGTGATGTCATATATTTAATTGTTAGCAGAATTCCGTAAGGAATTTCTGTAAAAGGGCTAATATTTTAGGGGAGGTTCTGTCAAAATTTTTAAAATCTATTATGTTTTCCTAATACTTGAGATTGTGAAATTGTGAACATTTTGTAGGTTCAGTGAAGATTTTGTAGGTGGTACACTTGAAGCTTGAAGCTTTCTGGATTGAAGCTTAAAGATTTTGTAGATTTTGTAGCTTCAAGATGAAGATTTTGTAGGTTCAGTGAAGATGAAGATTTTGTATCTTGAAGCTTGAAGATTTTGTAGGATCATTAACGGCTTGAAGCTTCAAGATTTTGTAGGTGGTACACTTGAAGCTTGAATATTTTGTAGGTGGTACATTTTGTAGAATTGTGAAATTGTGAACTTTTAAGAGATTGTGAGAATGAGTTTTCTGGATTGTATGTGAGGACTAGGATTCCCCGTGAGACGTGCGTACGGCACGTATTTAAGTGAAGGTAATGGTAATGGTATATAAATTTAAGTGAAGGTAATGGTATATAAATTTAAGTGAAGGTAATGGTATATAAATTTTATGAATAATGAAAGATAAATTTTATGAATATTTCAAGCAATAAGAGAAGTGCCAACCATCATATTAGATGGTAGAACAATAGATAAATTCCGCAACAGAGTTAGTATTTCCAAAATGGCACAACGAACAGAATTCACACAGGACTAATATGAGTTGTAAGGAGAAAAGTGAATTTACTTTGTGTAAAACATAACGGCCAACCTTGGTGCTATGACTAACAATGACAGTGAGAATTGAATATCGATTTAAAAATTGAACTTGAATATCATCACTAACATTGACAGTTTACTAACATCATCTTGAAAGCAAATTACATAGTAATGCATTCACACAACACTTGAATTCTGACTGTGTGTACCTACATTTAAAATTTAAGATTGGATAACATCAACTAGATAGTTACCATCACTAACCATGCAAGTTTACTACCAATCATCTGGATGCCAATTACACAGTATTTATTTCGTTTGGAACAACTCAGTTTTAGTCTTGCTTCTAAAATGTGTCAACGGATTAAGTAGAGAGATATTGTCCGATCTAACACCCCTATATGTGAAGTATTGAACCGAAGTACTGCCAATACCTGTCTCCTTAGCCCGTTATTGCTAATAACGAGTTAGATTGTATAAAACCGTTACCTCCAAGAACGGCTTAAGTAGAGAGATATTGGCCGAACTAAATCCCTACATGTGTAGTATTGAACCAAAGGACTGCCAATATCTAGCTCCTTAGCCCGTTATTTCTGATAACGGATTAGATTGTATTAAACCGTTCACGCTAAGAACGGGTTAAGTAGAGAGATATTGGCCGAACTAAAACCACCGTATGTGAAGTATTGAACAAAAATACTGCCAATGTCTATCTCCGTAACCCGTTATTTCTGATAACGGGTTAGATTGTATTAAACCGTTATCGTCAAGAACGGGTTAAGAAAAGAGATATTGGCCGAACTTACAGGTGCAGTATTGGTTATGCACGAAATACACAATCGCCAACACAAATAAAAAACTGTTCACATTAGCAGGCAGACAATTTTCCTTAACACAAAATTCCCAAACAGAATGAGTTCCCCAAATTGTATACATCTACTAATTTTACATTTTCCGACTGCAATAAGCATTCACAACCAAATTGCCTGGTCAAAATGCATAGTAATATAACTTTGTTCACAAATACACAAAATAAACTGACGTACAGAAATTACATTATAATTAAAAACATCATTAATTTACTTGTACCAAACAAGAACATGGCAATTATCCACACATATATACAAACCAAAAATAACACAACTTTTCAACGCATTGCGTCTTTCCATTTGGGCGCGTTATACTTGTTTCATTCCGGACCTATACCAGGGGAAAAAAAAAAAGGTTAACAATCCAGTCGAAATTCATAAAAATCGGCACGAATCAATATAAAATTTGGCAATTATTCGGTGATTATTTTGAAATTTTGACATGACATACATATTAATAAATTTCTTAAAGCCCCCTTAGCACGAACCTTCGCCTTCGTCATCATCACTCTCTACCGCGTTTGGAGCTTCTTCATTGCCCACCGATCCACTAAAAAAAGAAGGAAGAATGAGTTAGTACTGACCAAAAATAACAAAGTTTGAGTTGAATTAACAAATACAAAATCTCTGATATAATACCTTGCTAAATTTTTTGGGCAATTCCGTGAATCGTGACCTACGACACGAAGACATGTCCTGCAAAGTCTTGACCTCTTCGTTTTTTGGCATTCTCTTACCGACTTCAACCGTTTTCCTTTAGGCCTACCCTTTGTGGTGCACTGTACAGGGTCACCTACATGTGCATGTGTATGTGCTTGTCCACCACTCTCAGGTTGTGCGCTACCTTCTTGTGGTGTGCTGTTCACTGGATCAATCTTAGCAAAGCCTTCAATTCCCTTCAGCATGTGGTCGAGCATGTACTTGTATCCTCGCTCTGAAGAACAACCAAGATCGACCATATGTCTTGAGTGCATACTAAGTTCACAATAACGCGATGCAAAATTGTCGCCCATATTATTGCCCACCGGTATACTGCTTCTCCTCATTTGATCCCTGGTCCATCGCCTACAAATATATTGTTCAGGTAGTGCGGTGTGATCTGTGAACCGAATAACTGCAAGTAGATGTTTGCAGGGAATGCCTACGAAGTAGTACATGGAACAAGGGCATTTAGCAATTTTACTGATTTTACAATAAGAAATCATTCTCCCCGGTTCTGAATTTCCACAAACTGTTACAGAATAAGCTGCACTATCCGGTGTATCCATACTCGCAATTAAACTCACATTAAGTAATAAGCTTTTGACCACTTCTTGTTGAAATTTGTAGAAAATCTTCAAAGTGTATGTCCCTGCCATTTGTGAATCCAATGCCCACTCAGTCGTCAATTTTGGCCGCTCCTCGCGATTACGATGTGTTTCTTTAAGTTCATCGTGTCTTTGTTTTACTAAGAATCGGTCAAAGATGATAGCAAATTCATGTAGTGAGTACTTTTTATGAGTATGGTGCTTCAAGGATGAATGTAGCGATTCGCTACGTTGGGTACTCAGCATGCCCCCCCAAAATGAGTCTCTTGCGTACACCGGGGCCCATTTTTCACGGATCTCAAATTTTTCCTTCAACCATTTGTTATTTTCTAATTTGTACTGACAGATCAAATTTTTCCACTTCTGTTCGAATTCTGTTTTAAATTCCGCCGTATAAATAATAGTCTTCAAAGTATCCCTGAACTCATCAACGTTATTCGACATTCGAACTTCATGCGGTAGCTTATCCAAAATATGCCAAATGCAATATCTATGTGACGTGATTGGGAAAACTTTGGAAATTGCAGAAGTTATCCCGCGATCCTCATCTGTCACGATGTTGATCGGATCACATGTCATTGCGGCACGCCACTTTTCAAAGAACCACTCAAATGAGGATGCCGTCTCATTGGGGATGAACCCACAACCTAGGAATATTGATTGCCAATGATGGTTGAATCCAACAAATGGTACGAACAACATCCCGTATCGGTTTGTGTTGTAGGTAGCGTCAAAGCAAAGAACATCCGCAAATACTTTGTAATTATTTCTGGCGATACCGTCCACCCACACACAATGTGTCAATCGCCCTTCAGGGTCACATTGGTAGTCAAAATAGAATAAGGGATCGGTCGCCTTTTTCGATTCAAAAAACTCAAGTAGCATTTGTCCGTCGTGACCTTTTAAACCTTCCATCTCGTCTCTCCTGAGATTTCTTACATCGGTTTCGGTGAATCCAATTTTCTCATTACCGCCACTTGCAGCTTCAAAGAATAGCATTTGTTTGCATACAGGGACATTAGCTTCGGTCATTTGACCAATTACATTTTTAACTGTCTTAGTCAATTCACGGTTTCGAGGTAGCAAGTGACGTCTACCGGGTGAAGTAAATTCGTGATTGTGTGCTTCATTTAACGAATAAATAATCTACGTATTACTTTGTGAAGTACTATGTGGATTTATTTTCACACGGACAAAAGCTTTGCAACCCGTTCTAGAAGTTGTACCTCGTCTGGTTTCATTATAGCTATTCGGTGACTCTCCGGCTTTATTACAGACGTATGATTTATCCACTACATCGTTTCCCTTATATTTATTTCCACCCTTACGCATAGTGAATCCCGCACATTTGCAATATGATGAATAAAATTTTTCCGCATCATCAAGGGTGGGAAATGGCATACCAATCTTCGGTTTTAGGTGCTCGTCAACATGAGGAAGATACTCGCCAAGTGGTTGTGCACGAACAAATTTATCCCCGGCAACAGAACTTCCTTCGAAACTGTCCATACCTAAGAAACGGTGAAGAGGAGAATAGTTAGGGGTACTAAACCGCTGTATTTGGTGTTTTTATAAGTGCGCAAGCCACCACAACTTGAAAAGGAGAAAAGTTTCGTACTAATTGGAGGTGGTTTGAAGTGTTTTATAAACGGCCCGCACTTAGAAATTTCTAATTCTAAAACTTAAAATGCGAGGAAATAGAGCAAAACCGCACAAACGACATCCGAAAATTACAAAAATTTTCATCTAGGTGGAATTCACGTAGGGCAAGCCACCCGAACTTGTAGAATGGAGTTTCGACTCACGGTTTGCAAGATACGACCGTATACCGCTTTATAATAGTTTTTTTCAACCGAAAGCGATACGCGGCCGTATCTCTCGAATCGGGAGTCGAAAATCACTTCTACAAGTTTGGGGGGCTTCTCATAGGGGACACCAACCTACCCGCAAAGTTTCGTATTTTTTGGAGGGCGTTTGAAGGATTTTCTAATCTACCCGCACTTAGAAATTTCTAAGTTTAAAACTTGTAGTGCGGGGAACTTGAGAAAACTGCGCAACGGCACCCGAAAATTAAGAAACTTTTCGACTAGGCCGGATTCACGTAGGGCAAGCCACCCAAACTTGTAAAAACGAGTTTCGACTCACGGTTTGCGAGACATGGCCGTGTACCGGCTTTAGTTGTTTTTTTCCAACCAAAACCGATACGCGGCCGTATCTCTCGGACCGTGAGTCGAAATTCACTACTACAACTTCGGTTCACTTCTCGTAGGTGACACCAACCAAATCGCAAAGTTTCGTATTTTTTGTAGGCCGTTTCAAGAGTTTTCTAAGCTACCCGCACTAAAAAAATTCTAAGGCTTAAACTTGTAATGCGAAGAAGTTGAGAAAACCGTACAAACGGCATCCGAAAATTTTAAAACTTTCAGAGTTGGTCGGGTTCACGTAGGGCAAGCAACCCGAACTTGTAGAAGCGAGTTTCGACTCACGGTTTGCGAGATACGACCGTATACCGCTTTATAATAGTTTTTTTCAACCGAAAGCGATACGCGACCGTATCTCTCGAACCGTGAGTCGAAACTCACTTCTACAAGTTCGTTTGGGTTCCCTTAGGTGACACCAACCAATTCGCAAAGTTTCGTATTTTTGGGAGGCCGTTTGAAGGGTTTTCTAATCTACCCGCACTTAGAAAATTCTAAGTCTAAAACTTGTAGTGCGAGAAAGTTGAGAAAACCGCGCAAACGGTACCCGAAAATTATAAATCTTTCCGACTAGGTCGGATTCACGTAGGGCAAGCCACCCGAACTTGTAGAAGCGAGTTTCGACTCACGGTTCGGGAGATACGGCCGTGTACCGGCTTTAGTTGTTTTTTTCCAACCAAAACCGATACGCGGCCGTATCTCTCGAACCGTGAGTCGAAATTCACTTCTACAACTTCGGGTCACTTCTCGTACGTGTCACCAACCAAATCGCAAAGTTTCGTATTTTTTGGAGGCCGTTTGGAGGGTTTTCTAATCTACAAAAACTTAAAGAATTCTAAGTCTGAAACTTATAATGCGAGGAAGTTGAGAAAACCGCACAAACGGCATCCGAAAATTTTTAAACTTTCAGAGTTGGTCAGGTTCACGTAGGGCAAGCCACCCGAACTTGTAGAAGCGAGTTTCGAGTCACGGTTTGCGATATACGGCCGTGCACCGCTATACTTGGTTTTTTCCAACCGTAAGCAATACGCGGCCGTAACTCTCGAACCGTGAGTCGAAACTCGCTTCTACAAGTGGGTTTGGCTTGTACTACGTGAGACGAACCTACTGGGAAAGTTTCGTATTTTTTTACGGTCGTTCGCAGGGTTTTCAACCATAACCGCACTGAAAATTCTAACTAATTTCGTATATACAATTCTAATTCTACTAGTTACTAATGCAAGCAACGTAATTCGGCAATTGAATATACTTAAGGTCAACCCGAATCTACATCCAAAATCTACTAACGCATTTAAATTTTTTCCCAATTTCTAAATAAATTACTACACACAAATTCAAAAAAAAATACAAATGTAGATTATTGGGGTAAAGAAATAGTGTATACCTAACGGAGTAGGTCGAAATCGAGCCAAGCAATGGGTTTTGGAAGAGAACTAGGGTTCCGATTTCGTACCGAAGAGGGGAAGAGAATCTAGGGTTTGGATCGTCGGAGATCGAGGGTTCCGATCTTCGGAGTTGGGAGAGAAGAGGGAGATCGAGGGTTTCGAGCGTCGGAACTAGGGTTTTTTCTTTTTTCCGTCGTTTGGGTTTATTTTCGTCGAAGAAAGAAGAAGAGAGGGGAAGAAAGAAGACGAACTGTATGTCGACGAAAATGAAAAATATAGCCTTAACCCGTTATTCCGAAGAACGGGTTAAGGCCAACTTTTTTTATTAAATTTTGCCTTAACCCGTCGTTGGCAAAAACGGGTTAAGGCAAGATTTTATGAAAAAAAATCTGAACCGTTGGATCTTCGATCCAACGGTCCAGGTCGAAGTTCGCACGGGTCCGTGCGAACCGACCCGTTCCGGCCCGTTTGCAACCGAACAACGCCCATATATATATATATATATATATATATATATATATATATATATATATATTATTTTAATGAGAGAGTTGGGGTTTGTAACCAAACAAACCCTAACTTTATAACTAAATAAACACGTGTAATACACGTCTAAATTAGTTTCAACAAATACAAACATTTATAGACAAACAAATCCGTGTATTGACCGTGCACATCTAATATAAATGAGGTATTAAATTCAAGGCTAGACTATGTTGAAGTTTTTACTTTTAATAAAAATATATTTATTAAGACGTGCATCGCACGTGAAAATTACTAGTATATGTATATATATATATATATATATATATATATATATATATATATATATATATATATATATATATATATATATATACATACTAGGTTTGCCCGTTGACACGTGCCTATGGCACGTCTTCGGAACGGTGCACCTTATTTGATTATATAAAATAGTTTTGGAGGTCCAGCAAATTAATTGAAGTAGCAAACATATTATATGAGAAACTTTTGGGGGTCCAGCAAAAAATATATTATATGAATTTTTTTTTATTTTTTTGAATTATTTTTAAAGTTTTTAAATTACTAATTTTTTTAGTTTTTAATTTTTTTTAATTTTGTTTAAATTTTTTAGAATTTTATTTTCTTAATTTATTGAATAGAAGAGGGAGGGAGGGAGAGAGGGGAAAAAAATAAATAAATAAATATAGGAGTTGTTTTGGGTGGGGGATTTGAATTTGAGTTTTGGGGGAAAACTTTTGGGGGAAAAATATGTTTTGTGAGGTTAGATCTGGGTCTTTGATTTTTTGGGGATTGAAGAATAGCTTTCTTTGTGTTTTATTATATATATATAGAGAGAGAGAGAGAGAGAGAGAATTAAATAAATAAAGAAGTTGTTTTTTTTTGGGGGGGAGGGGGGATTTGAGAGAGAGAGAGAAATAATTACAGAAATAAAGGAGTTGTTTTGGGGGAATTTGAATTTGAGTTTTGGAGGAAAACTTTTGGAGGAAAAAATGTGTTTTGTGAGATTAGACCCGAGCCTTTGATTTTGCGGGGGTTGAAGGATAGCCACTTGATAGCTTTTTTTGTGTTTTATTATATAGATGATTGATACGGAGTCATCTTGGCTTGCTCGGGTCATATTTGTGCTTCACCCATTTTCCATCTTCAGTTCTGAGTAAGATTTTTTCCCCTTCTCGGTTCCTCTCACAAATTCAACCCAACGAAAAAAATCGACATTTGTCTGTTTGCCAATTTGGATAACCCACAAAGTATCTTCCAGCATTTGCAGCAGTGTTTGCTAGCTTCACAACTGCAGGATCTTTTTGAAATACACTAGGGTTCCACCATCATCGCAACTATTACGCAAGTTCCTCGTTGAAGCTTTAGAGGTTGTCAAATCTGCATGTACATATATGCATACATCAAAATAATCATTTCGACAAATATAAGAGAGAATGGAATCGGATCGAGCTCAAATATAAGAGAGAACGGTGTGAACATATTACCTGACATTGGATCTTTCAAGTGCGGAATTGAATCGAACCTTTGTGACGTCGTCGATTTGATGGCGTCGCCGATGGGGAAGAAGAAGGATTTGGGGCTGATAAGGTTGATTTGGAAGTTGGAGAGTGTAGATAGGGGGTCTGATTTGGGATTAGGGTTTGTTTTTGGGGGAGAAAGAAAAAAATGGGTTCTGAATAAAGGATGAAGAAAAGAAGAAGAAAAGACGAAGAAAAGAAGAAACAGTCGGGAGGTATTTTCGTCCTTTTTTAAGTCACGTGCGTTGCACGTGACAAAAATGAACAGAACCCTAACAGAGTCAGAGTGTGGTTTTTCACAATCATAGTTGGGTGCGGTTTTTTGCATTAAAAAAAAGTTAGTGAGGTTTTCTGCATATAGGGGATAGTTCAAGGGGGTCTTTTCAATTTTAGCTAAGAAGAAACAGTTGGGGGGTATTTTCGTCATTTTTTAAGTCATGTGCGTTGCAATTGACAAAAACAAACAGAACCCTAACAAAGTCAGATTGTGGTTTTTCGCAATCATAGTTGAGTGCGGTATTCTGCATTAAAAAAATGTGAGTGAGGTTTTTGCATATAGGGGAATAGTCCAAGGGAGTTTTTTCAATTTTAGCCTTTATAATTGCTATATCCGCACTTATATATAGCAATCTATTGTCGCAAAATATGCAAAATATGCAAAAATAGCAAACGATTGCAGCACTTTTTTAGCAAAAATATGCATATCATGTATATTTAGTAAACTACTGAGGATGCTGTTAGAAGTGAATCTTGAAATTTGCATTGCCGGCTTTATATGTTTCATAGTAATTGTAATCCACATGTCAAATTTCTGTGAAGAAGTGACAACCGCATTCGGAATGCACGTCGAAGATCAGAAAGAACGCCGGAAGCTCTGTGAAGAGAAGAAAACTCCGGTGAAGAAAAAGTGAGAAAGTGAAGTAAGAATGAAAGGGGGTGGAGACTTATAGGAAAACTCGATGGGCTTGGGCTGCACAACTTGACCGGCCCAACAAGCACGGAAGTCTAAGCAATTAAGTAACGAAACACCAAAAAATACGTTGACCAGTCAACGCTCTTTGAGCTGGCCGTTCCGCTCGCCAGACTCGACAGGACGCTCGCCAGGCTCGCCGTCAAATCCAAGCAGACGTGTTTCCGAGCTGAAAACACTAAAAATTGCGTTGACCAGTCAACGCTCTTTGAGCTCGCCGTTCCGCTCGCCAGACTCGACGGGACACTTGCCAGGCTCGCCGTCTAATCCGAGCAGACATGTTTCCGAGCTGAAAATACCAAAAAATGCATTGACCAGTCAACGCTCTTTGAGCTCGCTGTTCCGCTAGCCAGCCCCGACAGGACGCTCGCCAGGCTCGCCGTCAAATTCGAGCAGACGTGTTTTCCGAGCTAAAAACATCAAAAAAAAGCGTTGACCAGTCAACGCTATTTGAGCTCGCTGTTCCGCTCACCAGACTCGACCAGACGATTGCCAGGCTCGCCGTCAAATCCGAGCAGACGTGTTTCCGAGTTGAAAACACCAAAAAATGCGTTGACTAGTCAACGCTCTTTGAGCTCGCCGTTCCGCTCGCCAGACTCGACGGGATGCTCGCCAGGCTCGTCGTCAAATCCGAGCAGACGTGTTTCCCAGCTGAAAACACCAAAAAATGCGTTGACCAATCAACGCTCTTTGAGCTCGCCGTTCCGCTCGACAGACTCGACGGGAAGCTCGCCAGGCTCACCGTCAAATCCGAGCCGACGTGTTTTCGAGCTGAAAATACCAAAAAATGCGTTGACCAGTCAACGCTCTGTGAGCTTGTCGTTCTGCTTGCCAGACTCGACAGGACGCTCGCAAGGCTCGCCATCAAATCCAAGCAGACATGTTTCCGAACTGAAAACACCAAAAAATGCGTTGACCAGTCAACGCTCTTTGAGCTCGCCGTTCTGCTCGCCAAACTTGATAGGACGCTCGCCAGGCTCACCGTCAAATCCGAGCAGACATGTTTCCAAGCTGAAAACACCAAAAATGCGTTGATCAGTCAACGATCTTTGAGTTTGCCATTCCGCTCGCCAGACTCGACAGGACGCTCGCCAGGCTCGCCGTCAAATCCGAGCAGACGTGTTTCCGAGCTGAAAATGCCAAAAAATGGATTGACTAGTCAACGCTCTTTGAGCTCGCCGTTCCGCTCGCCAGACTCGATAGGACGCTCGCCAGGCTTGCCGTCAAATCCAAGCAGACGTGTTTCCGAGCTGAAAACACCAAAAAATGCGTTGGCCAGTCAACGCTCTTTCAGCTCGCCGTTGCGCTCGCCAAGCTCGACAGGACGCTCGCCAGGCTCGCCGTCAAATCCGAGCAGACGTGTTTCCGAGCTGAAAACATCAAAAAGATTGTTGACCAGCCAATGCTCTTTCATCTTGCCGTTGCGCTCGCCAAGCTCGACGGGACGTTCGACATGCTCATCGTAAAATCCGAGCAGACGTGTTTCTGAGCTGAAAACACAAAAAATATCATTGACCAGTCAACGCCTCTTTACTGTTTGCCAAACTCCACATAACGGTTGCCGTGTTCGACACGCCGTTCGACGCATTCGCCTAACCGTGTGCCCAGATCGCAAGAACCCCTTTTTCTCCTGGTCGTCCGATTGCCCAGAAATCCTTGCCGGTGTGTGATCAACGGCTCTGATTTGGCCACGTCATAAATACGACAATTAATTCCTTTTTCTATTTTATTAATTCGGATTATTTATTTAAAAATTGCAAAAAATGATTAAAAATTCTGGAAAATAGTTATAGATTCGGGGGAGCATTTTTGAGCCCCGGGTTAAATAATTATTGTCCAGAACGATTAATTAAGGCTCCCGAAAAGTGAGTCGTTACTTTGCAAAATTAAGTAAATGGTTCGAACGAATGATATAAATCGGGAAAAAATCACCAAAGATCCGGAGCAACCTAAAAGCCAATTTGAGCATGCTACCATCTCAGGAAAACACTGTCACCCCTCAGACGAGATTCGAGCACCCATTGAAAACTCCGATAAAGCCCTAAACGCCATTTAAACAACAGAACTACTCCCATAAGGCTATAATACACAGCCTTTAGGAGTGGGGGGACTCGTGATATGGCTAAAATGGGGGTTAAATCTGAACCATTCAAAATGGTCACAAATCTCAAAGTCCCAGGGGCAAGATGGTAACCTCACCTGCAGACGGGTCCGAATTGGGAACCGGGTCCCTCCTCCTGGACCCGCTAACCAATGAACAGATCCAACCAGTTGAGAGCAGGTCTCAACCCGTTAGGGGCCAGTTCAACAGGATTGGAGGAAATCTTGGTTCCCCCTAATTTGGAGAAGGTTGTTATAACCACCCGTATCCTGCCACAAGGGAAAGTAGGGATTCTCCCTGATCCTGAAGGAGATCCCGTTGGTGGCTATAAAACCCCCTTGATCTCCCACAGTAGAAGGTGATCACACTTTGCACACTCGAGCTTTTTTCCTCTCTTTTTCTGTGTATTGACTTGATTGTCGGAGGGTTCGTCGCTGGGATCCATCCCAGTGTCTCGAATGTTTGTGCAGGTCGCAAGGGAGCACAAAGGAGCCAGCCAGTTTCTAAGGAAGAAGAAGGGGTAGATCTTTGTGAGTTTCTCAAGAACCTACAAATCTCATCTGCTGCCCCCACACCCGAATTCAGCGGCAACAGGTTGAAAATTTCAATTTAAACAACATGCATACTAAATATATCATCCACCTCAAATAACAATACATGCATAATAAATATATGAAATTGGGTGAAATTTGACTAACCAAGTTCCGATATGTCGATGCCTTTGGTTGGTACATCGGATGGGAAGAGGAATATGCCGAAGGTGGTTCTACCTCGGTTGGGGAAATCGGAATCTGCACACCGGATGGTACAGCGGCCCATGGGGAACATACAACCGTGTAATCCTCTTGTACCACATCATGTAAATCTGTTGGTAGGACCCATCATAAGGTATCGCGAAGTACATCATGTTTGGTGTCATTTGATACTGCATGGTGTTCCAGTTGGCCACATGGACCAGGTAGAAATCAGCCCAATCGAAGTTGGGCACTCGACCCGTTCCTCTCATCTCGTGCAACTTTTTATCATAAACCCGGACGTCAGGAATCTTCTGCTGATATCCGAACTGCCGCATCACTCTATCCGGATACTGGAACTCAACAACAGAAAAATTCACAAGTAGTGTGGTCGTCAACCATAGCGCACCAACCAAACAAATCAGTGGAACCCTTTCCAACTTGGCGGTCAAGTACGGTACCCAATTGACAAACTCGTCTCGCAAGTTATCCAACTCATCTCTATAGTAGGTAAGAGATTGGCGTAGGTTATCGACCCACGTGTGCCGCCCCACCCAATATACTCCTAAGGGAGGTAACAACTCTGGCACCCCTGGGTCGGCCAACCAATCCGGTGTCGGTTCAACGGGGACGTCCGATGTGGATGCATTCCCAACTCCATATTTGCAGTAGTACCTGTAATACCCTGATTTTTCAATTAATGAAAAATTATTTTATTTTGCACGTAGTGTGCACGTGCAATATTTTGATTGAATTAAATCTTATAATTATTTTGTTGTGATGTGTATAAATATTTAAATATATGTTTTCAAAATATTTTTTATACAAAAGCCTTTTCTTTAAATAAATAGAAAGCCTTATTTTAAAGCCTTTTCTTAAAGCCCAAAATGTATTTTTATTTATTTTTACTATTTTGGCCCATAAAACTAAAGCCCAGGGATTAATTTATTTAAAAGTTCTATTTTATTTTTATGTAAAAATCAATTGCACAATTCTTTGGGCCTAGTTGCTTACACGTGCACTACACGTACACGTGCAAGTGCACTTTCTTTGCATGGCCGGTTGTGGATTTTGGAGGCAGATTCAAAAGTTTAGTGGTGGTCATGGTGTGGTAGTTATGTGAATGTGGGTAGTTGTGGTAACTCCTACTCTCATCCTAGCCTTCCATCCTACAACCAACCAACTAATCCTAGCCCTCCATTCTAGTTGATTTCTAGTATAAATACCCCCTCCCATGGCTAATTCTTTTGTGCTTATTATCCCTTCCAAATCTATAGTCTAATTAGTAGTAGTTTGAGAGTTAAAAAGATTGAGTGGTGAGTGGTTTGTGCTTGCGTTCTACCAAGGAGGAGAAGGGTCGGCTAGGAGGGAAGCTTTCGGTGGTGCTTGTGGAGCTTGTGCGCGCATCATCTAGGAGGAGGTGCATCTCATTTTGCAAAGGACTTAGTTGCTATTGTGTTTGTTCTCTCCATATAAGGTGAGTAAAATTCTCCATATTTCTAAAGTAGAAATGCTTGTTTGAATGAATGATAGTGGGTTTGATTTTCCTTATTTCTAATTAGAAATGATGCTAGTATTGTATTGAGAAATGATGCATGAAAAATATCAATAAGAGTACGCTCCTAATTGGAAAAATTGACCTATAAATGGATTGGAATGTGAGTATGCAGTTATATGTGATTTGATTAGTAAAAATCTAAGTTGATGTGGATTAATTATAACCATGAATGTGTAATTGGCTAATAAAGAGATTAGTGGCATTAATTGTTGAGAAATGTCGAGAAAGAATCTTTCGGGTAAGTCGACTTATATACTCATTTAAGTCGACTGGTGCTTTTATAAGTCAACTTCTTGCTTGAAATCATGGATGTTTTCCGCTGAACAGTCGACTTACTATAGTATAAGTTGACTGGTACTGATGCATTTTTAATAAACTCGAATGTTCTACTATTTTGAAAATACATGAGACTTTATAAAGATAATTTGGGAATTGTTGCATGGAATAAAATGTGATTTGAGAATAAAAGGTGTAATCAGAACTATGATTTTGATGTGTATTTTTGGGAAATTATACCTTGCAAAAGAACTAGAAATGAAGAAGATTAATATAGTAAAGATTGAAGTGACATTATGTGATAGATGTATGAAAATATGAATTGTGAATATTCGTTACTACTCCTCATTTTGAGAACAATGTGATAACCATGAAATGTGAATTATTCTTGTTGAAGAATAGCGTGACAAAATATGATGTGTGATTCCTTAATTTGAGATTTTTAAACTGTTCAGTCGACCGAATGTGTGTAGCAGTCGACTGTATAGAACTTGAGAAATTACATAATTGAACTCCGCAAAACAGGCGACTGTGTTGAACGACAGTCGACTGACCTGTGATTGATAATTGAAATTGGAAACACTGCGGAACAGCCGACTGCCATGTGCAGCAGTCGACCCTCCCGAGTGGTTATGAATAACTGGAATTGACACTGAACAAGTCGACTGGAAGAGATCCAAGTCGACTGTCCAGAATGTTTTGATATGTCAGAGAACATTATTCTGTTTATTTTGAAGATTGTGAATCTTATGGTGGGTGTTGATAACTCTATTTGTTGCTGCATGAATTTACGTGAAATGAATCATAGTTTTGAATTGAGAATTTACATGAGATGAATCATAGATTTGAATTGAGAATTACATGAATATAAAAGCTAAGATCATGATATGCTGAGGCAATGAAAAATGAACTTATGAGCTAGTAACGCTCAATGTTAGAATTTATGAATTGGAATTGAAATGAAAGAGTAGCTAAGTCTCCCCCGGCAATTGGAAAGAAATTGAAATGAATTATTGAAAAGAAAGACCAAGGTTGGTCATGTTGAAATGAATGAATAAGTCCGGTTTAGTGGAGAGGCTAACTCCAGAGCTTTGATTTGGTTCATGATTCTAATAAAAACTAAGGATTAGTACATAGTGGAGATGTGATGAAAGTAGGAGAAAAACACGAGTGAGAGCCATCGGATTTGCGGCGGAGAGTATTTTACAGGTTCTTCACGATGAGTCGTGACATGACGTGGATACGGCTCCAGGGTGTCGTGGCGGTGGAGAGTAATTCACAGGTTCTTCACGATGCATCGTGACATGACGTGGATACTGTTCCAGGGTACCGTCCCGGTAGTGACGCTTGTGGGATGTTTGGTGACTGCATGAGGATCGTGTGCCATGAAGGAGGCTGAATTGTCCATAGGTTCTTCACGATGAGTCGTGACATGACGTGGGATTCCCCTCCAGTTTCTGTACACGTGCTTGCACTCATAGATCATCTAGGATACCTACCGTAGTTACAGTAGTAGATTAAGTCATGGCGAGGGATTGAACCCTACAAAGATGAAGAACGATTAAGGGCTTGCCCTCGGACCTATGTAGTATGGGATGCATAGACTCCGAACAAGTGTGCATTAGTGTCATGTAACATAAATAATTGCATTAAGGATTAAGTGCACAATCACAACACGACATCAATAGGGTAGTCCCTTTAATTGTAATGTGACAAGTTTGTGTTTGCTAAATATGGAAAATTAAGTTATACTATTTCCGGCATAGAGAGGATGGCCGTGTATAATGATCGTCGGTTGAATAAACTGACGTACCCACAGTCTTATATGCAGGTAAATGACATGTTAAAGGTTAAAGAGGAATGGATGCTTAAAGATTATACCATGTTGTTGTACATTTATTTAATTGTTGTAAATTTTACTTCCGCTGTGTAAAAGAAAAGTGTAATATTGATGTAAACTCTAATGTAAAGTGAAAAGTTTAAATTTCCTTGTAAAATTGTACTAAAGAAAGTGAAAAGATCCTGTAGAACATCTCGAATTCAGTGTATTTGGGATTCGGGGCGTTACAGTACCATCGGGCCACCCAATTGTACGATACCTAATGAACATGCACACAAATTCCTATAGAGTAGCGCCAATGCCGCACTCCCCCAACTGAAATGGCCCGCATAACAAAAATTTTCCAACAACCGTAGATACATTAGCGGCACGGTCGAACCGAATGAGTTAGGGAAGATCACTCCCCTGATCATACTAAAGATGTACGCACGAGCATAGTAGATTATGGTTTTCTCGTCCGAATCGAGGGTCAAATAATCCTCCTCGAACTTCAATTTCAACCAACTAATATACATTGATTTCCCGTCGAAGATTTCATTCCAAAATTCATCTTCTGCTTTGTCTTTCGCAGCTTCTATTTGTTGATATAATAAATCTTCATCATAATCTTCGAGAATATTTTCGAGGATTTCTTTTTCAAAGTCCTCTCTTTTTTGGGCCACCGACACCTGGAGGTCGATACCGAGCAAATCACGAACAACTGCTACTCGGTCAAAGTCCATGTTTCTCGTCACGGCGACCCATCTATTGGTAGCCCAGTTATGAGGGCTACATCTTGCAGAGTGACAGTCATCTCACCCACGGGTAGGTAGAATGTATGTGTCTCCGGCCTCCATTGCTCGACAAGAGCTGTAAATAACAGCCGATCCAGCTTCACTGCCTCCATGAATCTAGCTCCGTAGAAACCGGCCTCAACCAATTATGGCAAGATACGGGGATCAAAAGGAAGAACCGTGTGCTTCCAGAAGTAACATTTCTTAGCGGACCCATCCCACACAGCTTCGGATCGGTGTATGTCCTGCAACGTGAGTAAGCTTGGGTCCAACAGTCTAGGTGGTGTAATGGAAATCGAGGACTGTAACGCCCTGAATTCCAAATAAGACCGAATTCGAGATTCTACAGGATCTTTACACTTCACTTCGTACAATTTTACAAGGAAATTTAAACTTTTCATCATACATCAGAGTTCTTTACAATTGTTTACACAGCGAAAGATAAAATGAAGTACAACAATAAAAATAATATACAACTTGCAACATCTTTAATCAACAGCATCATATCAACTTTACTTCTTCATGAAAATCCAATTCCTGCATAATAAGTTGTGGGCACGTCAGTTGCTTACAACCGACGAAAATGTTATACACGGCCATCCTCCCTATATCGGAAATATAACGATCTCATTACTTTAACAAACCACAAATTTGAATGCAAATAAAGTGTTAAATGTGACTATACTAAACATGTAAGAGTATGATGCCTTAATACCTAATGCAGATATTTTATACTAAGATGACACTAATGCATACTTATTCGGATTCTATGCATCTCATACTACATAGGTTCGAGGGCAAGTACCTACGTACTCCACATTAAAGGGTTCGATCCCTCGCTATGAAAACTACCCAGTAATAAGAACAAGGTTTAGATATTCTACGAGTACGGATCCCAATCCCGGAGTACACCGCCCGACTGTTATACAGACTTCTCGTCGTGCGAATACCCCGCAAATGCCCCTCTAGCCCTGGTATACGTATATACACTGGAGTACGACAAACTATCCGCCTGACTACGCATAGTCCTGAATTTAAAATAAATACTCATCTCCATCGAAGCAACCTTAGTCCCGGAGTACACCGCCTGACTGGGTCTATAGTCCTAAAGTACATCGCCCGACTATATAGAGTGCCCTACTTACGTTTGCCCAGGTTTACTACATCCAAAGGCTCTGTAAGAGCAGATTTTGAGAAAGTGTTCTACTAGGGATTTTCTTAAGATCAAGGGGTACCCAATAGTCATGACACCTTTTGTGAGAAAAGCCTACAGTGGGCCGTTGTTAGGACATTTTTTCGTGTGAGCGTGCACGTGTAGCCGTGTGAGTAGCTGAGCCGGGCTCGGGGCGTTACAAATGGTATCAGAGCCGACTTTCGACACCGATTGTGGGCAGGAGTGGGTTAAAGGTACTCCTGAGATGGAGCTAGGACAATAAGCTGGTAGAGAGACCAGGGGTAGTACGCTAGCAGTATCAGGGTAGTCGACTCCATGTCGGCTAGAAAGGAGATCCTAGATCAAGTTGCATGTCGCGGGCTCAGCGAGGACGCTGATTTCTTAAGGAGAGGTTATGTAATACCCTATACTTAAGAGTATATATATAGTGTTATATGTAAATATATAATAATAATAATAATAATAATAATAATAATAATAATAATAATATATATATATATATATATATATATAATAAAACACAAAGAAAGCTATCAAGTGGTTCTCCTTCAATTCCCCCAAAATCAAAGGCCCAGATCTAATCTTACAAAACACATCCCCCCTCCCCCCAAAAAAAATAGTTTCTCCCTAAAACTCAAATTCAAATCCCCTCACCCAAAACAACTCATTTATTTATTTAATTCTCTCTCTCCCTCCTATTCAAAAAATTAAGAAAATAAAATTTCACAAAATTTAAAAAAAAAATTTAAAAAACTAAAAAACTAAAAAAAATTAAAATTTTAAAAAATTCACAAATATCAAAAATATCAAAAACTTATAAAAGATTTAAAAATATTAAAAATTTTAAAAATTTTAAAATAAAATTTTTAAATTTTTTAAAATTTTCAAAGTTTTAAAAATTTTAAATTTTTTAAAATAATTTTTTTTTACAAATTTAAAATAAAAATTTTAAAAAATTAAAAATTAAAAATTATTTTGAAAATTTGAAATTTATCTATATAATAAAACACAAAGAAAGCTTTCAAGTGGTTCTCCTTCAATTCCCCCAAAATCAAAGGCCCAATTCTAATCTTACAAAACACATTTTTCCACCCAAAAGTTCTACCTAAATTCAAATTCAAATCCCCTCACCCAAAACAACTCATTTATTTATTTAATTCTCTCTCTTCCTCCTATTCAAAAAATTAAGAAAATAAAAATTTACAAAATTTTAAAAAAATAAAAAATAAAAAAACTAAAAAACTAAAAAAATTGAAAAGTTGAAAAAATTCACAAATATCAAAAATATCACAAACTTATAAAAGATTTAAAAATATTTAAAAATATTAAAATATTCAAATAATTAAAAAAATTATTAAAGAAATAAAATTTTTAAAAAAATTAAAAAAATAAAATTTCTAAATTTTTAAAATTTTTTAAAATAAAATTTCCTAACAAATTTAAAAAATTTTAAAATTAAATATTGTAAAGATTAAAAAATTAAAAATTATTTTGAAATTTAAAAATTTTGAAATATATAAATTTTGAAAATGTCAAAGCATATCCAAATCCAAATTCAATATCGAATCCCAATCAAGAGGTCGTCGTCGATATTTGATTCGCTGTTGATTTCGTATCAGTGCCTACTATCCACCAAATCGAGCGTGAATATCAAGCGACTTCGTATCAGTGACTCCCCTCCAACGAATTGAGAGCCTCTATATGCAATGCGACGACTCCAATTTCATCTCACTAACCGAATTCTCATTCTAATTTTTAATTTTGTGTGTGCAGGGGATTACTCAGTTTTTTGCTGACTCGAATTTTGTGTGTTCATGGGATCTAAGTTCAGAGAGGTATGATTGTTTTATTTTTTAGTTTAAAAAATTTAATTTAGTGATTTATTTCATGAATTTTTTATTTGTTTTGATTTAAGGTGTACGCAAGTGAGAGATGAATTATTCGGTGGCCTCAATTTTGGGCTTCTAAACCATTGCAGGACAGGTAAGCTCACTAGCAACCTAAAATAACTTGGCAAATATGCAACATTAATTTCTTTACTACAAGAGAAAATACTATCATGAAGTGTTAGAAACCATGAATAATATAACATATAAGAACTTTTAGTGTATGTTTGGATATATAGGATTGTGATGGCTTGAGTTTACCAGTGAAGGACACAAACTCTCCACTCAAGAAAGACAGCTAAAGTAAATTTGTTATTTATTCATTTTTTTTTTTAAGGTGCAATAGGGAGAAAAAGTGGAGATAAAAGAAATGATTAACTTGGATTAGAGTTTTTAGAACTTCATGTATTTCATTTTGTTTGAAAAAATTATAAGAGGTATTTTAATTGCAAACTGAGTCTCAGACAAACAAATCTTTAGATTATTGGTATTGTATTTAGACATACTCATAATGGTTAAGGGATTAGAGTAAGCTCTATAAAACCTATATGATAATATCCTTGCATAACGATTACAAGAATCTAAAAGTGATGTTGAAGTTAAAAGAAAACTCTATGCATTGTTTCTAACATACTATATGCATTCCAGGTAAGTTCAAGCTAATGATCAAGAAAGCGATGGTTGAGCTTAAAGGTTGATATACTGCTTCCTCATATAATATGTTTGCTACTTCAATTAATTTGCTGGACCTCCAAAACTATTTTATATAATCAAACCAGGTGCACCGTTCCGAAAACATGCTGTAGGCACGTGTCAACGGGCAAACCTAGTATATATATATATATAGTATATGATAAATATATGGATTAATTAAGAGTGGGCCTATAGGAGTTATATGGGCTTTGGGTGTATGAAATGATTTGGTGTGTGCCTGAAGCCATAGACATGAGCTTCACGTGAGTGTATGTGAAGTGTGGTGTTAGTGGGGGATTTAGAAAATCCCACATCGGCTAGGATTAAAGAATAGTGTGTGTGTAAACAGATTTGTCTAAGATCAAGGGGTACCAAATAGTCACGAGGTGCTGCGGACGTTAGCCCTCACGGGCTGAGGCTTCAGACGAGCCACCTCCTCCTCGAGCTCAACGATCCTGTCTTTCAAAGTGTCGTCCTTAACCAGTATTTTGAATCGAGGGAGTTTCGCCGAACCCGGGTACTCAGCACTATCAGATATAATGCGACGCAAATTGGTCACCTCGATGCTCTTGTCGACCGTGACCCTCTGCAGCTGCTCGACCTTCTTCGCGAGCTCGTCTCGCTCGGCCAGCGCCGAAGCCAGCTCTTCCTCCTTCGTTGAGAGCTCCTCCTCAACTATCCGTAAGTGGTGCACCTCGGCCAGCAGCTCGCTGTTCTTCTTCTCCACATTGAGCGACACTCTCCTGATCAGCTCGATCTCACCCTCGAGGCGAGCCTCGCGAGACTGCTTAACCAGTTCAGCACGACGCCGAGCTGCTGCGGTATCTAGAACATGTTCTAAGATCTGAAAGACGAGATCACATTGGAAGACTAAAGACCGAGCCAAATACTTAGACAAATTTGAAAAAAGATTTTCATTCATAAAGAAGAGGCAGTGGCCAGTCCGCAAAAGGCGTTACATTCTCAAAAAGAAAAAACAAATTACAAAAGACGAGGAGATCAGGGGTCTACCAGCGTCGTCGGCTCGACCACAGGCGCCTCGCCAGATGGCCCCTCATTCCCCGTCGCCCCGGCCTAGGGGTCGGTCACCACAGTCTCAGGGACCACCACCTCCTCCTCGTCGCCTTCCTCCTCTTTGCCTTCCTCCTCTTCGCCCTCTGCCGCAGCTCCGGGCCACAGCCTGTATCCGACCCGCTGAAAGCCGGGGACGCGGTCCTGGACGTGGTCGAGCGCCCTCTAGTAGGACTTCTCCATGTTGGAGGCCATGTGCGCCTTCGCCTCGGCCTCGACTTCGGCCCTGATCACCGCCGCCACGGCGTCCTTCTCCGCCTTCGCCTCCGCCAGGGCCTTCGCCGATGCCGCCAGCTCCTCGGCAGCCTTGGCGACTTTGGCAACCTCCTCAGCAAGCCGCCCCTTCGCTCGCTCCAGGTCTGCCTCAAGGTTGGGGACCCGGACCTCAAAGCCGTCCGCGCATCTCTGCTCTGCCTCGAGCTGCCGAACCGCCCTCACCTTCTCGGCCCTGTCCCTATCGCTGGCGGCCTTCAACTCCCTCTCCTGTTCGGCGAACGCTTGAAGGAGATGGCCGAAGTGACAAGTGGCCTGCCGAAGGAAAAAGAGAATAAGAACAAAGTAAAAGCCGAACGGCAGACTTAAGAAATTCTCAAGAAAAATGAATGCGAAACTTACCGACACAAGCGACCGAGCGACTTCGTAGGTGTCATCGCCAGTCGTCCCCGTCTTCAGTGCGGCTCGATCCTTCGGGGTCGCCAAGTGCTTGACGGCTTGCATGCACATCTGCGAGTCCCCGAGGAAGCCGTTGTGGTTCTTGACTCGCCAGTCCGGGACGAACATTTTCTTATGCTGCTAGGTCAGGATCTCCTCGGTCTGAGTGGTCAGGGGCGGAGCCTGGAGCGACAGCGCCGCCGAAACATCGAAGGCCTCACCGGCCGTGGCAGACACAGCAGGAGCCGAGGGGTCGGCCGAAACGACCACCGCTGGCGTGGGGACCTCAGCAACGGTAAGAGGCAGAGCAACTACCGAAGGAACCTTAGAGGGCCGACCGGACGAAGCCGTCGTGCTCGGCCTCTTCCTCTTCCTCCCGTCGGCAACCTTGCCTCGCTCGTTCATCATCCCCAGAAAGTCCATCCTCGGCGCTTCTGTTCCAAACAACAAAACAAACAGCAAGTTAGCGAAACGAGCTAAAAACTTAGAAAAATAATATATATTACGAGATGTCAGGAGCGTACTCGGGTCGATTGGACTAAGGCCTGACCCGTGTAGAACCTCCTCGGTCATTTCCCTCCAGCTCAACATTGGGAGAGCCATGATCTTCCCCACCACTTCCTCCTCGGCCGCAGTCAGTACTGGGTCGACCCTTGCAAACTTTGGCACCTCTACTTTCCACTGAGTCAGAATCTTCAGCATCGAGGGCTCCCTCAACAAAAAGAACTTCTCCTTCCAACCTTTGATCGAGTCCGGATTCTTTATAATCCTAACGCCTTTCCGGGGTGACAGGTAGTAGCGATGCTCGGTCTTGTGCATCCGATGAATCCGATACATGCTCCGAAGGATCGGTCTGGCTCGACCTCGGCATTGCGGCACTGCAGCAAGAAAGCATTCACGTGACGCTAGGTGTTCGGCATGAACTGGGTCGGCACCAGGCAGTACCACTGGAGGACCTCTAATACAAAGGGGTGTAGAGGAAAGCGCAATCCGGTGTTCAGCGAGTCGTAGTCGAACATACACATATCCGATGACGACAGTTTGGAGTTCGCTCGCATCCCAGGGCCGGGGAGGATCAGCTTGTACTCCGGAGGGATGGCGAACCCTTTTCTGATCCGGAGCAGGTCCCTCTCGAATAATACCGACGCAATCTCATCCGCCTCAGTGGTCAGAACCGGGATGTTCTCCTCGTAGACTGCCGACCGACCTATGATCGCCTTCTTCATAAGGTCGCCCTCGCATTGCCTAACTCCGGCATGGCCGAACAGTACACAAGGGTACCGGCCCGACTCAGGGGCTTGCCTCACGGACTTCACAATCTCCTCTACTACAGGAGATCGGGCCACTACCTTCTTCTTCTTCTTCTTCGCTTCGGCCATGGACGGCTCGGCCTCCTCCTTCCCCTTTCTTCGGATCTCCATTCGCCTCCTCTCCTCGGCGCCACTATTGCCCGAGGACGAGGCCTCACTCCCCGAGTCTACCCTTGACATCTCTACAAAAAGCTAAGGCAAATAAACTGACCTTGATGTGACATGTCCTTGAAGTGACGTTCACGGTCAGAATTAGTTCACCGGAAATCGCTTGGCCCACGTGACAGCTAACGCAACCGCCTTGGAGCTAAAATCACCGCTAGCAGAGCACGCAGAGAGTAAAAGTGAAAACTTGGAGTAAAAAGTGAGAAATGAGTTCTAGGGTGGGGGAGTGAGAATTTATAACCGCGAAGCGACGTTTGGGCTTCCTTGGGCATTTAAAAGCCCACTAAGAGAAGCCAAAGCACCAAAACTCCTCAAATCGCTTAAGTCCATGACTCGGCCACCGGTGTGCATAGCTGAGCTACCGAACCACTTGGCTAAGCAACCAAGCTACTGAGTCGGAGGGTGGCGACGGTTCAGAGCCAGGACTCTTCAAAACGTCTAACTCCATTCCCCGGCAAACAACACCTCGACCTGCCACCGAACAACCGTTCTAACCGAACCGAGGTGCCAAGGTACCGACCTCCACATATGGAGAAAAATTCTGCCGAGGCCGAATCACCGTCGGATCGTTCCAAAATTTGTGTCAAAACTCGATGGACGGTTCAGATAGCGCCACGCTCACAAAACGACAAAATAACGTTTTCTCGTGATCTGAACCCCGTCCTCGTGATTCACGCCGTGATGGACCCTCGGGATCGTGCCACGTGTACCTTCCGAGCTTCCGGCCACCGGTGTGCCTAGCCGAGCTACCGAACAGCTTGGCTGAGCAACCGAGCTACTGAGTTGGAGGGTGGCGACGGTTCAAAGCCAGAACTCTTCAAAGCACCTAACTCCATTCCTCGGCAAACAACACCTCGACCTACCACCGAACTACCGTTCTAATCGAACCGAGGTGCCGAGGTACCGACCTCCACATATGGAGAAAAATTCTGCCGAGGCCGAATCACCGTCGGATCATTCCAAAATTCGTGTCAAAACTCGATGGACGATTCAGATAGCGCCACGCTCACAAAACGATAAAATAATGTTTTCTCGTGATCTGAACCTCGTCCTCGTGATTCACGCCGTGATGGACCCTCAGGATCGCGCCACGTAGCTCGGCAGATCCTGAGGCTCCGGGCCAAGCTGCGGAATTGCTGAGCCGAGGGGACGAGGAACCGACCCCCACATATGGAGAAAAATTCCGCCGACCCTCCTCAGCCATTGGATCTTGTCAAAAAACGTGTTCGACGTGATGGATGGCCCAGATCTTGCCACGTTCACTAAACGACAAGATAGCGTTTTTTGGGGATCCGCGCTGAGATGGACGCTCAGGATCTTGCCACGTAGTTCGGCAGATTCTGAGCTAAATTTGAGCTACCGAACGGCTGGGCTGGACCACCGAGCCCTAAAGACAGTAGACAAGGAATTGAGCCACCGGAGTGCTTAGCCGAGCTAACGAACAACTTGGTCAAGCCTTCGAGCTACTGGGTCGAACCGAACGTCCTGTCCGAACACTAATCCGGCCTACAACGCCGAACTGCCGAGCCGAGGGGACGAGGAACCGACCCCCACATATGGAGAAATAACTCGCTGACCCTCCTCAGCCATTGGATCTTGTCAAAAAACGTGTTCGACATGATGGACGGTCCAGATCTTGCCACGTTCACTAAACGACAAGATAGCATTTTTGGGATCCGCACTGAGATGGACGCTCAGGATCTGGCCACGAAGTTCGGCAAATTCCGAGGTTCCGAGTCGAGCTGCCGAGGAGGCGAGCCGAGCGACCGAGGCACCGACCCTCACATACGGAGAAACTATCTGCCGAGCAACATGGATCGTCCGATCACCCAGAAAAACGTGCTCGACGTTGATGGAGGGCTCAGATCGCGCGACGCCATAAATCGGTATTAAAAATTAGTTTTTATTTATTTTAATCGTTTTATTTATTTAAAAATTGCGAAAAAATTACTAAAAATTCGGGAAAATTAACTAAAAATTCTAAGAAATAATTATAAATTCGAGGGTATATTTTTGAGCCCCTGAACGAACAATTACTTCCTAGAACGCGTTGTTAAGACCCCCGAATGACCGGTTAACACTTCGCAAAATTAAATAAATAATCCGAAAAAATAGATAAAAATTACCAAACATCCACAGTGCAAACAACTTGAAAAATCACCATACTACCTCCTTCAAAGATTCAAAACCTTCCATTTGGACTCCGATACAACTTCACTAGCCATTAAAACAGTAAAACTACTCCTCAAAGGCTGATCAAACTCAGTCTTCGGGAGTGGGGGGCTCGTGATATGGCTAAAAATGGGGTTAAATCGGAACCATCCAAATCGGGCACGAATCTTGGAGCCCAGGGGTAAAACGGTAATTTCACCTACCAATAGGTCTGAAGCGGGTACTGGTTCTCCTCCTCGGAGACCCACTAACCCGCGAACGGATCCACCTCAACTGGGTGCGGGTTTCAACCCGCAGCAAACCTGGTCCAGAAAGGATAGAATTAGGGTTTCTGATTAATCCTAATCAACGGCCCTGATTCATAACTATCCTTTCACTAGGGGATTAGGGATTACATTCCTTATCTAACCACAGGGATTACATTCCTAATCTGATCTCAGTGACGCCTATAAATACCCCCCACCCATCTCCATTAAGAGGTAATCAATCTTTTGCCAGTTTTACGCTCTTTCATAATCACTTCTGATTAATGACTTGAGCGTCGGAGGGTGCGTCGCCGGGAACAACCCTGGTGTCTCGCACTTTTTACAGGTGAACGGCAGGAACAGCGGTCACACTCCGGCGGAACAGGTAACAGGTTTGCTATTCAAAGTTTTCCAAGAATCCACAAATACTATCTGTTTGCCCCCACACCAGATTCAGCGGCAACAGATACTATATTACAACATCATCAAATAGATCTCCCTCTTCTCCATCCGTACAGAGCCAGGTATGGCAACTATTTACATAAAAAACGTTTACATCAAATGTAGGAAATTCAGAAGTAGTGAAATTGTTCTCAATATCATCATCTTCATCATCTGAATCATCCCCTAGTTGAAATACATCTCTTGGTTGTATAGGTAGCGCCACGTAAGTTTTTTCTACTACTGGGTCCTGAATATAGAAAACTTGTTGCACTTGAGATGGGAACACAAATGGTTCATGACTAATGTGTGTCCCAGTGTGAATCAGATGTGAGAAATCTACAACTATAAAGCCCAACTTATCATGGTGGTTGTTACTTAACATAGCCCAATCACCACAAAATAATACTACTCGAAAGTGCCCGTAATAATCCAAATCTATGATATCTGTTAGCACCCATAATAGTCAACATCCCCGTCTACAGGATTCGGGTCTTTATTAGAGGCATAACTTCTAGTTTTTGAAGTCACTACAATGCCGTTATTTTGAGACTTCAAGTTGCGTTCACGCTCCTTAGTATGAAATCTGAAGCCGATGTATATATATCCGTTGTATCTTTTAACCATTTTATGGGGACCTTTGGTAAGAATCTTTACTTCAGATGACACATCATCAATACCCAACGAGAAAACCTACAATTATATAGTAAATGGTATTAGCATAAGACTTTAAATTATTTTTTGTAGTACTTTAATTCAAACCTTGGTTGGTCACTTACGTGAGTTTCAAACCACTTGTGAAATTGCTCATTCATTAATTTATGTTTCATACGTGGCTTCAAGTTTTTCGGTCTATGCTTCTTTTCATTTTCCTGATAAATTCGCTGGAACAAGATAAGAACGAATGTAAATTAAAATTTAGCTTAACTACTCTTTAATTGTAAGAAATAAATTCACACTACTGTCAATTTCATACTTACGCTCGATAAGGCTCACATGATGCATGGTGATCCAACACATATCGATGTGCTTGTTCCCATGTTAAGTCATCTAACTCAAAAGCATCGATTTTTCCAAAAGTAGTACCCGTAGTCTGAAAGAGATAATTAGCACCTTTGAGGTTGGAAATGCCTGAATTTCTCCTTGGTCTAGTTAGACATGTCTTCACACCCTGAAGATACCTTGAACAAAAATTGGAGCACTCTTCCGAAAGATAACCTTCTGCTATTGAACCTTTTGGATAAACTTTATTTCTAACGTAACCCTAAAATCGGTAAAGGTACCTAAACAAGCATATTTGAATTGGAAAACGTTTGGAAATTACACATCTAAGAAGTACATAATTAATGAACTTTTAATGAGGGATGAAGTACTACCTCTCAATGGGATACATCCACCGATAATGTACTGGTCCACCAAGTATTGCTTCATCGCCTAGGTGGATTATCAAGTGTACCATTATAGTGAAGAATGATGGGGGGAATATCCTCTCCATTTGATAAAGTGTCAATGCAGCATGCTATCTTCAACACGTAGCAAGAATGAGCAAAATTCTTTATATATACTACATAAATCTTTCAGGACGGAATTGACTTGCTCACACATTGAAGACCTCAGAGCAACGGGAAGGAGATCCTGCATTAAGATATGGTAGTCATGTGACTTTAGACCCTGGAGCTTTTTATCCTTATAGTTGACACATCTTGATATATCAGATGAATAACCATAAGGGAGTTTAAGATCCTGTAAAACTTTGCAAAACACCTCCAACTCGCTTTTTGACATTGAGTAGATTGCAGGAGGAAGTCGTACTCTGCCATTGGGTAATTCTTCAGGATGCAACTCATGCTTTATGCCCATTTCTACTAAGTCAAGCCAAGACTTAAGATTGTCTTTTGTCTTCCGGTCATCCCCCATAACTGTTCCTATACAATTTTCACCAATATTTTTTCCAAGATGCATCACATCAATGTTATGGCGCAATAAGTTGAACTCACAGTACGGCAACTGAAAAAAAAATACTCTTCTTCTTTCATGACCCTAAACCAAGATGACTATCACATTCATCTGCATCACATTCATCAGTGTTCTGTTGCTCATCTCTAGTTCGCTTCTTAGCATTTTTATTGACTTCGGGTTCCTTTGACAAAGTGAACTGCTGGCCTTCTAGCCGCCTTAACACATCTGACCCAGAATTAACTATAGGAGCAAGTCTCCACTCATCGGTACCATCAAATGTCGTAGTTTCTGTCCTGAAAATATGTGTGGTAGGCAACCATCTCCTATGACCCATGTAGCAGAACTTTCTGCCTTTATATAACCACTTTGAAATAGTTTGCTCAGCACAACAAGGATAAGCATAACATCCTTTCATGCTATAACCAGATAAATTTTCATATGCAGGGAAATCATTGATTGTCCAAGTCAAGGCAACTCGGAAACGGAAAGTTTCTTTAGATGTTGCATCATATGTTGGAACACCCTCCCACAATGGTTGCAGTTCATCAATCAACAGCTGCAGATACACATCTATGTCATTTCCTGGAGATTTTGGTCTAGGAATTATCATGGACAAAATGAAAGATGACTGCTTCATACACAACCAAGGGGGTAGATTGTATGGAATTAACACAACAGGTCATATGCTGTAGGTGCTGCTCATTTGCCTAAATGGGTTAAAACCATCGCTGGTCAGTCCAAGTTTCACATTCCGAGGATCTTCAGCAAAATCAGGATATCTTTCATCAAATTTTTTCCACGATTCGGAATCAACTGGGTGCCTGAGAATTCCATCATTCTTGCGACCTTCCGCATGCCACCTCATATCAGAAGATGTCTTAGATGACATGAACAGCCTTTGTAGCTTAGGAATTAGAGGAAATTAACGCAGAATTTTTGCCGGCTTCTTTTTCCTATTTATTGTAATTGGCCCATCAGTTTGTTCATCTTCATTCGGCGTTTTCACGCATTTTGAAGTACCACAGACTTGACATTCTTCTAGAGTCTCCTTATCCCCCCGGAATAGCATACAATCATATGGATATGATGCTATTTTCTCATACCCTAAATCAAAATGCTTAAGGAATTTCTTTGTGGCTTGGGCTGAATTAGGGATACAAATTTGAGAAAAAGCTTCATTCAACAATTCAAGAAGCAAAGTGAAGGACTTGGCAGATCACTCATTTAGACATTTAATCTGAAACAGTCTAACAATGAATGAAAACTTAGAGAACTTGAGACAATCACGATACAGAGGAGTATTTGCATCTTCTAACAACTTATGAAAGGCTTCATATTCTTCATTAGTTTCAGGTCTGGACATTTCTTTTGCCACCCCGTCGCCTTGATGTGATGTTTCTGCTGACTCGTTCTGAACTTGATTGATTGGATTATTTATGTGAGCTTCGAAGTTATGGAATCCCAACCCATCCCACACTAAATAGTGCATTTCATCAACAATACTTAGATCATTTGTAAATAAAGACTCATCTTCATTCATAACCAGACTAGTAGAAACTAAACGAACAGACTCTCCATGATAAAACCAATGTGTATACCCTTGTAGAAAACCATTGCAAATCAACTGTGTCTTAACTACGCCGCACGTCCTCAAATCACAGTTTGAACATCGGAAACATGGACATAAATCATGTTCGGATAAGGAGAATTGCTCTTTGCATAGTTAATAAATTCTTTAACACCATCCTGATACGCATTGGATAATCGTTACTTATTAATCCAATTTTTATCCATTTTGAAAAATATGAGTCAATCTGAAATATAAGTATGCTAGGATCAACATCATGATTTTTTCTTAATCCTAAAACCATGATGAAAGAGAACAATACAATCATGAAAGGGAATAAGCTTTTTAAGGAACTTCAATTGTATACAAAATTGGATAATATACATTTTTAGTAAAAAATAATTAATTGTGTTCACTAAATTTCATTTGTACATGAAAAAAAAAACATAAATCAAATAAGCTTATTGATCAATATAGTGTTAAAAATAGATAGTTTAGTTTCATATATGTGCATATAGAAAAAGTGTAAAATGAGTAAAATAGTTAGTTTAGTTTCATATATGTGCATATAGTTAGTTTAGTTTCATATATGTGCATAATAGTTAGTTTAGTTTCATATATGTGCATAATTTGGTTCCTTCTTATTCAATATATGTTATCAATGAATATTCAATTTGGATGTAAAAAAAATATAACACTCGATGAGATTGAGCATGACAAGGTGAATCAATCAATCTTTTGCAATTAATCGGGTTCACTCTCAGTTATATACACGGTACACACTAGCACAAATGTAAGTGCAATGCAAATGAATACCAACAAAAAAAAGTCACCACGTTAGCCTTGATAAATGAAAGAACCCGTCTTGGGAATAAAAGGTTTTCCTAAACACTTCTTGGGAATAAAAAGTCTTCTTAATCAAATTTCTTAGGAATCGTAAAGAATGGACAGAAACCTGCTTAGAACGGAAGGTCGTGATTGATGTGATAAATAGATGGACACTTGTGATGGGAGATACTTAAGAAAATGACTAACGCGTATTCTTTCCGTCAAATAACGCTTTAGTAACTAAATGCATTCATTAAAAAAATTACTGCCTCGCTGCCTACATGGATTCTTCCTTCCACTATGATTCAACAACAACAACAATTATTTGCGACTAATCATATGATACGCACGAGGAATGCTGACAAATTTTGAAAACCAAATTAACCCAAAACCTTCGAAATTCTTACTGCTTTAAGTAACTCACTAACCCAAACTATAATAAGTACAACACATATTAGTAAATAGATTCATATGGGCACAAATAAGATCAAATTTTGAGTCTATACCAAAATATGTAAAACTTTGAAATGCCTTAAATCATTCACCAAACCAAACCACTAGAACCCACCACAAAATAATCATATGGGACTTGCTAAATTCAATCAAACTTCAGTGACTTGCTAAATTCAACAACAACAGCGCTAAAAATTACCTCAATATTAGCAGCAAGGGGGACGGAGGGGCGGTGATAAAAGAGGATAAATAGACGGAGGGGCGGTGACGAAAGAGGGGCATGGACGGAGGGGTGGCGTCAAAGGAACACGAGGCAACGACAAGGGAGGCACGACAACGGAGGGAGGGGCGGCAGCAAGGGAAGGGCGGTGGCGAGTGGCGAGTGGCGAGATTGAGGGGGAGAGGGTACGAGTGGCGAGATTGAGGGGGAGAGGGTACGAGTGGCAAGATTGAGGAGGAGAAGAGGCGAGTGGTCATAGAGAGAGAGAGAGAGAGAGAGAGAGAGAGAGGAGACGGAGGATTCAGGGTTAGAGCATTTTTTGGGGGAAATGAATAGTTGGGGCGGGAATAAAATACGCTACCCTATAACAGTGTTTTCAATCAAAAATGTTGTGGCATACATCCCCATTAACTAGCGCAACGATACGGCAGTCTATCACGGTGTTTTACATTCATAAACACCGTTATATATCATATATATAACGGCGTGTTATATAAACGCCGTCATAGACATTCGATATTAAAAAAAAATATATAACAACGATCTATCCTGGCATTTGGGTGTGTACACGCCAGGATAGATATGCCGTTATATCCATTACGATTAGTAGTGTAAATGAATAAAAATCTAGATAAATTACCACTGCCCTGCTTCAAACTTTGACATCCATCTTTCTTGCGGTTGAATCATCCATCCATCATAAACCTAATTTTTTGAAAGAAAAATCTGACGTAATTGTTTAACAGAGTAAACAATGTTCACCAAAACAAATAGATCAATTAGCATATAATCCAATATCAAACACTTTATGAATATACAACAGTAAACATGCATACAAATTTTTGGTGTGGCCTTCTGAAATTGTAACGTCTTCATCGTGATTAAACCCCTTATACATATGGTTGGATAAGAATGCGGTCAAGTTTTTGTATCTTTCTACGTTAGCTACCTATCTACTCTTTACAAGACACAATAATTAAATTCAAATGAGTAGAAGATAGAGAAATGAAACCAGGAAAAAAGAAAGATCTTTTTATAAAGATAAAATTAAGATTTGCATATTTTTTCAAGGCCATCAATGATGTATGGAGCAGAATGTTGGACAACAAAGAAATAACATGTCCAAAAAATGAGTATAGCGAAGATGAGGATGGTAAGATGGATGTGTGGTAAAACCAGGAATGATAGAATTAAAAACGAGCATATACGAAATATGATAAAGGTAGCTCCTATCCAAGATAAATTAAAAGAGAATCGCCTCAGGTGGTTTGAACACGTTACGCATAGACCTAGTAATATTTCCGTTAGAAAGAGTGATTGGATAAGTATTGAGGATAGAGTCAAGGGTATAGAAAGATCTAAACTTACTTGAGTGGAAACGGTGAGAAAAGATATGATAGCTTATGGCATTACAGAAGATATTGCGTTAAACCGAGCAGATGGAAAACCAGAATTCATGTAGCCAACCCAATTAACTGGAGAAAAGGCTTTTGTATATCTTTTTAAGGCCCAAGAAAATTGAGATTTCTATTATGTGATTCTTAAATCTCTCTGAATTTCAAATGTTTTTGTTACTAACAAAGATGAGATGATGATTGTAGAATTACAATCTTACGTGCTTTACATTACTTTAATATAAGAAATGCAACTTTACGTAGGCTGTACAATGAACTCACGAGTCATGCACTATAGCTTATTAGTAAAATAAAGTTCGTCTCGCATTAACTTGAATTCACGCATGCAATCTTATATGTACTTCAGTTGTATTCTAAATATATACAAACCTCTTCTTCATTGCAGTTAGCTGTATAGCAGTTTCATATCAGTCATCTTCAATTTCATTACAATACGGTCAATTCTTACATCTACTTCAAATTGCTAGGTAGTTCTTTCCTTTTTAACACATTAATATTGTTACTTTTGTAGAACTTTGAAAGGTTTTTGTATCATCGTTGTCTTGGTCCACTTTGTATGATTCTTCTATTGATTTCCTCCATACTAATATGAGTTTCCCTTTCCTCTTTTCTTAATATATTGCTTATTTGGACACACTCTTTATCTTGTCAGTGGGATATTTACACCACAAAGTTGCAAATAAACACATACAGCATAAACCAATCTACGTATTCACTCTATCAGACACAAAATATCTTTCGAGATTTAAGGATAATAGTATATTACTAAGAAAAACCAATTCCGAAATGGCATTAATGTTTATGTAAACCTAAAATTTACTTCTGCGTTTATATATTTAGTTAGATTTCTTGATGCATTTCCAATTGAAGGGGCATTCCATTAAGCATTGGTATAAAATAATAAAGGAAGAAAAAGTGGGCATAATATTTGTTCATATTTTCAATTTGTTATTGCAGACTGAATAAGTGTACCATATAACCTAGATAGGGTTTATGAAGGAGGCTTATGACCTACGAGTGGATAGACATAAGATGGGTAGTTGTATCATGCTATGCATATATAAAGAAAAAACATGCTTCGCGAAAGAAAAAAAAAAGATAAAGGAAAAACACGCATCAAGATTGGAGACTGTTATTGATGTGCACTGATAAAGATGAGAGAACACCTCTTTTTTAAACATCCTGTAGAACCCCGTATTTTCAAATATTATTTTAAATATTTGAAAACGATTTAAAATGATTTTCTAAAAATTTAATAAATATTTTCTAAAGAGTTATCTTTCACACGTGCAAATATTTTCTTGAGAAGTTCAAAGTCAAATTTTCTTTATGAAAAATCATTATTTAATATTCGGAATTTATTTATTATTTTTCCAGATTTTTCTGAAATTAATTGGATCTATTTGCAATTTTTAAGAAAAGAAGGACCTTTGTGCAAATTTGACATTTTTAGGGGTTAAAATGCAAAATCTATTTTCTGGACGTTTTGAACAGTACCGGTTGAGATTAATGAGTATATTTTACTTTTAAATCCTAATTTAAATGGTTTTATTGAGTTTCCAAGAATAGAGTTATATATATGTAAAGTTATATTTTGGAAGGACTATTTTGCAAATGCATTTCTAAAACCCTAAATCATTATTTCCGGCCTATATAAGTGGGTGTGCAGCCGTCATTCGCTGCACAACATTATATTTTGTGATTTTGGGAGGATCTTTGGATCTCGAAAAAGGAGAGGCTTTCTTGTTGGATCTTTTCATTTCTAAGGTGAGTGATATGAACTTTGTTTTGTGGTTTGATTTATGTGAACGATTATTTTGTTGGTTGTTTGGCATGTTTGTTTATTTAGTGTATTTTTGTATGAGAACTATGCAATGGTTATTGTTGTATTATGTATGTGAAATCTATGAACGTTTAGTAGATCTTGATTGATGAATTCTTTATTGCTTGAAAACATGTTTAAGATTTGAGTGTGGTTGTGATAATAAGGGATCGGATGGATGAACATCTGGATCTTGCGGATACAAATCAGATTTGGTTTTGAGTTGTGGAAGATATTTAGTATTGAGAAATCCTAATGGAAGAATTAGGAGTTAAGAACATGAGAATTTAGTTTTGAGATATTAGTTGATTTGAGGAAATGTATCCAAACTGAGGATACTTTGAGATTGTTGTTTTATTTGAGTACAAATTATTTTAGTAAACAATGATTGCTTTGGAAAACCCTAATTTTGATTACCATATACAACCAAAACTAGGCAGTCTGTAGGCCGACAGTCGACTGATAGACCTTTCAGTCGACTGGTATGACCCGGCTGCTAGATCTTTAGTTTTCTTGAAAATCCGTTCTGGACAGTCTACTTAGACCCTTTTCAGTCGACTGGCACACTTAGAATTTATTTTTCAAATTTATCGTAGAATTTTCTCTGGCAAGTCGACTTATGACTTTTTAAGTCGACTTATAATCTCTTTTAAGTCGATTTATGACTTTGCAAGTCGACTTATAACACTTAGAATATTTCTTAAAGATTTCTGGAAGTTCTCTCTGGTAAGTCAACTTATGTTTTTGTAAGTCAACTTATGATCTGGTAAGTCAACTTATGTTTTTGTAAGTCAACTTATAATCTGGTAAGTCGACTTATGATTTTTATAAGTCAACTTATAATACTTAACTTATTTTTAAAAAATTACTGGATTTCCCTCTGGACAGTCGACTGGTGAGTTTTGCCGTCGACTGTAGACACTTAGATTTTATTTTCTTAAAGATGTTAGTTTCCACTCTGGACAGTCGACTAGTGACCTTTTCAGTCGACTGGTCCTGATACTTTTCCTAAGGTATTTTGATGTTCTTTAAACGACTAATTCTTAAAATGTTTTGGATCTATAACATACCCTTATAAATATTACTCTTCTATAGAACATATGTTTTCAATATATATTATTGTTGGATTTGGATTATGGAATTTATTAAAGACTTGGGTTTGTTGAGTGGAGAGATTTCTCCTTTGACCGTTTGACGATGGATTAATGAGTTATGGATACATTGAGAGTCACTGATCTCTGGGGTCGGGTATACTCTGCGGTGTTGAGAATCACTGATAGTGATTGATAGCCGGATATCCGATCTGCGGTGTTGAGAGTGATTGACAGTCGGGTATATTCTGCGGTATTGAGAGTCATTGATCTCCGGGGTTGGGTATACTCTGCGGTGTTGAGAATCACTGATAGTGATTGATAACCGGGTATCCGATCTGCGGTGTTGAGAGTGATTGATAACCGGGTATCCGATCTGTGGTATTGAGAGTGATTGTTAATCGGGTATATTCTGCGGTATTGAGAGTCATTGATCTCCGGGGTTGGGTATACTCTGCGGTGTTGAGAATCACTGATAGTGATTGATAACCGGGTATCCGATCTGCGGTGTTGCGAGTGATTGATAACCGGGTATCCGATCTGTGGTATTGAGAGTGATTGTTAATCGGGTATATTCTGCGGTATTGAGAGTCATTGATCTCTGGGGTTGGGTATACTCTGCTGTGTTGAGAATCACTGATAGTGATTGATAACCGAGTATCCGATCTGCGGTGTTGAGAGTGATTGATAACTGGGTATCCGATCTGTGGTATTGAGAGTGATTGTTAATCGGGTATATTCTGCGGTATTGAGAGTCATTGATCTCCGGGGTTGGGTATACTCTGCGGTGTTGAGAATCACTGAGAGTGATTGATAACCGGGTATCCGATCTGCGGTGTTGATAGTGACTGATAACCGGGTATCCGATCTGTGGTATTGAGCGTGATTGATAGTCGGATATCCGAACTGCGGTGTTGAATAGTTTGATCTATAACTACTTGTACCTTTTTCTTCTATTGAACCCTATTACATGGAGACGTTAAGGGCTTGCACCGAACCTATGTACTATGGAATGCATAGACTTCGACAAGTACGCATTCGAGAGTCCGCATATAGAATTGTGTTTTCTTGACTTGGTTTTATGCATGTGTTTCCCTGTTTTCTGCTTCTAACACTTAGTTAAGCTACACTTGATGTTTTCATGTTTTCCTGTCATTTCTTACTTCACAATACATATTTAGTATATATTTCTCTTGTTGAGTACATGTTGTTTAAGAATCCATGCTTAATGTTTATTTTTGTTGTTTGTTTGTTTTATATCACTCACACCATTTATGGCTGACCCCTTTAGTTTTAGGGGTTAGGAATTATCTCTAGCCTCATGTGTTATAGGTTGTTGCTTAGAGTTTGGAGGTTGGGATGCTTGAGATAGTTTTGGAGATAAATTGATGGAATAGAGCTTTGTGTAAAAATTTTGTGAAAAGAAGTGTTGTAAAAAGAATGTTGTAATTCAAGGTGTTTTGTATTCCGCTGTGTTTGTAAAGATTGTGGTAATAAAAGTTTGGAATAAAATTATTTGTGTTTTGGGCTATGTGTACTATTACATTGAAGTTGATGCTGGGATTGTGTCACGTATTTTCTAAGATATTATATTAGAAATTCGGGGCGCTACATATCCAGAACAAAGTCAAATGTGTGGATAGCTAGAGATGAAACATAACACTGAATTTATGGTTCACCCTTTGTTGGTGGTTGCAAATTACTAAAAATATATTATACAACACATATATTAACCTGTAAAATCAAGTTGCTCGATCTGGCTGATTTAACCACCCATAAAACTGCAACATTCCCTACTCTCCATACATTGGTACTTGTCAGACATCAAAAGTGTAGGAAGTTGTAAGTGATGGTCTATATGACTCATTATAGTTATTATTAAAATTTATAGATGAGGGTCTGAATTGCAGTATGTTCTTAGATTTCTATAACCTAAAATTCTTAATACTGAGAAAAATGAACAAACAATGAAAGAGAACAGAGGAGGTAGGACTGAAACCTCATGACATCTAATATAACATTTTGATTTCTTCTGCACCTTCTTATCTTTTATTCCCTGCATGAATGCAACATTACTTTTACAAAGATATCTCCTGCAACAATAGAGTATTAGATTCAAAATAGTAGAAAAATATATGAAAAGGACCCTAAATTAAATTGGATCAAGCCGTGATCAAGCTGAATTCTAAACGAAAAAAATCCTAAATTAAATTGGATGAACCCTAAAAAAGGAAAAGTTAGAAAACTTTAAATTAAATTAAAATGGAAACCTAAAATAAATGTGAGAGAGAGAAAGACGACGCAACCCTAACCTGGATGTGGATATGCTCATTTGAAGGTAGTGCACGGCCTTTGTTCTCGTGATGGCCATCGTTGCATTTCCATCCTTCTTCTTCCCCTGAAATGGAAAGTACGAGAGTTAGGGGTAAAGATTGGATCTTCATGGATGGAATGGAGGAAAGATTGGAATTTTGGGAATGGGATGGGGAAAGGAGTGCAGATTTTACAGCAGGGCGGTAGTGCTTCGGCATGGCTGCAAGGTTGAAAGACAGGAGGTGAGAAAAGATAGGTTCAGGTGGGTTTTGTAGCATCCCTCGAGAAAAATTAATTTTATTATTTTTCTTTTGCACGTGCATTGTACATAAAATTTTATGCACACTTTGGTTTCTAAAATTTTCTTGAGTCGTGAACATTTTTTCTCTCATTTTTCTAGTCACAATTGTGTGATTTATTTTTAATTAAATCAATTAGGCCAAAATCCATTTTTGTAGCCCACCAAGATTAATTACAAATTTAAAGTCCATAATTATTTTTGCACTTAAATGTACATTTAAAATCTAGTACACTTGTCATGTGTAACACTCACATACATCTAACCTAATAAAAACTAATAATAAAAATTTGTATGAAAGTAGTGTACACATGTAGTAGTGTGTACATGTGCACGCGCTTGTGCACACAAGGAGTGGCCAATTTATATTGAGAAGAGGGAGAGTGGTGTGAGTTAGTTGGAAGTGAGGAGCTATTTTGACTACACAATTTTTCTATAAATAGTCCCTACTTTTGTCATGAACAATACAACTCAAAACAAAATAAAAGAGAGAAAGAGGGAGAAGAGTTTGCGGGTTGGAGCTTGGAGGAAAGTCGGCCATCATTTGGGAAGCTTTGGAGCAAGTTACAGGAGTTCATATTTGCTAGGAATTATACTTTTGAGGTGAGTGTTTTCTTCAACTTTCTAATATAGTTATATTAGTAGAATGCTTGACATGTGTGAATTGTTAGATGCATGATAACTTAAATAGATTGAATATTCATGTGTAGATTTTTTTTTTTTTGGATTGAATGTGTGAAATTATGATATGTTTGATTTATGGGCATTTTCATAAGGTTCTGTTTTGAGTTTTAGTTGCACTTAAAAAATCCTAACTATTAAACTAAATGAAATCTAGAGCTAAAAGTTTTATAGGATTAGTCTTGGCCGCTGCCGTCGCTTCCCGACCGCAGTGTCGTCGTCTTCGCCGTGGTGTCGTCACCATCGTCGCGCTGCCAGTCGCCACCGAGTTCTCCCTCTCTCTCTCTCTCTCTCTCTCTCTCTCTCTCTCTCTCTCTCAAAAGGTAGAAGAAGGAGAGTTGTTGGTCGATTTTGGTGTTCGGTGTTGTGTGCACAGCGGATCCGATCCCGCTGTTTGTTGTTTGGCCCGATCCGGTGTGGAGCTTTTGCCGTGAGCTGTTGTTGTTTGTTTGCTTGGGTTTCTTCGCACGTATTTTGCACGTGTCTATGAGATTTTCGCCCGGATTCTGATCCCGTTATTCTTATTATTTGAATCTGCAATATAACAGGCAAGTCTCTTTTTGAACTATCATTTTATTCTGTTCAAGTTTATTTGATCTCCTGCAAGTACATCCTGTCCATTTCGTTGTCATACTGCTTTTTTAATTCCGTTAAGTTTATCGAGGGTTTACACGAGCTAACTCGACATACTCTTAACATCGTGCTGTCTCTTTGATCTAAAACCTAGTCCTCATTGTTTCATGCATATGCACATTTAAATAACTAGATTCATGCATACTATAGTTGGACATGTTAAATTGTATGTGCTAGATCGAAGTTGATCGGTGAATTGATACCATGCTTGTAATAATTGTATCTTAAACCTTAGAAATTTACATATTAACATCTAGGATCACTTTGATTACCAATTTGCATGAAATATATGATGTATGATTTAATTATTGCCTATTCATGTTAAGACAATTTTCTGAATTGTTAGTTGTTTACTTTGAATCAAATTTTCACTTATGATAATGTCATAATTTGAATTTTCTTAAACATGAATTTTTAGCCTCTGATGTTTAGTTTAACATCCTTTTGACGGATCTAAGTTCCGATGTGTAATTTGCTAGATATCAATATTTTAGTACAGCCATGTTAGAAATTTCAGATTCATAATTACATGCATATCCTGCTATTTTAAATTTTATTTAAATCTGTTAACAGTAAAAGAAAAATCTGAAATAAATTAGGCTGGACCTAGACATGTATAGGTATTTTCCTGAATTTTTATAGATTTTATTGATGAGTTCTCTGACCTGAAATAATTAGTTGAACACAACCTACTGCATGCTGCCTGAACATAAAACCTGAATAGAATAGAGTTTTCTCCTTAGTTCTGGTATAGTTTATATGCCTTAATTATACCGCTGGAACCGTATGGAAGTCTTCTTTCTATACCTTCTAGCGGATTCACATTTGCTATTTTGTAGTGGCTGTAATCTGTATTTTAGTACAGCGAGGTCATGCTATCCTGATCATGTGAATTGTGCTTATTTGATGTGTTTGCCTCATGCTTTGTCTGTAGCGCATAGAATTAGTCACACTTAGTATTATACAACATTGACACCCTCTTGCATGCTCACATAGGATTAAAATAAACTATTAACCAGCCGAGATATTATGGGTAGACTTGGTAGTGAACGATCGGAAAATGTACTCGGTAAGGCCTTCTCGCTTGCACAAATACTTGACATAGAAGGAGGAGCATCGATTGCAGTGATTAATTATTAATTCTTGCATGTAAATTATTATTATCAATACCGAGTACACGATCCGTGAATTCATCATCGATCTAAAACGATCACTGTGCTTGCGCCGAACCTGTGAAATGGGACGCAGTAGTACGTGCACTAGATAGATTAATAAAATACTTAATAACCTGCATTTCATGCTTGATCTTGACTTGATATCACTCATTACATGCGTGATCATTGTACACCTTTGATATTATTGCCTGCCTTTGCTTTATTCTTTTTCTTTAACCATGTCCCTATTCTTTGATATACATGCTCTCCCTTATCCTTTGTTTTCTCTACTTGCTGCCCACGACTTGCTCTAAGGGCACTCTTTTCTTTCTTTTGTAGAACAAGATTTTACAGGTACCAAAGGATCTGTTCCCAAAGGAATTGGTGAGGAACGTTTCTAGAGATGGAACCAGTCTGCGCTGCTTAAATTTATTTGCTGTTAGATTTATTTTCTTGAACATTGTTATGACTTGTACTTTGTTTTTGGGCTTTATGACCTGGAGTTTGTTTTTGATCCCAGATGTTGGATATTTATATTGTTGGATTATTTCATTTATTATTGGAATTTATCTTTGATTCATGTGGTTATATTCTTGCGTAGTTGTATTTTGTTGTTCATATTGCTGAGTTAGTCCGGTACAGCTTATGGATGGTGTTTACATCATTGGCTGGGCCTACGTTACATACTCGTATTCCGTATTTTAGGATGCGGGACGTGACACTGAGTGTCCTCCCTCCAATTAGTCATGGTGCATTTGCAGAAATTGCTTGGTTATAGGCGAAGTGGGATCAACCAAAACCCTTCCTTTGTAATAGTACACCCCATGTTGATGAGTGTAGTTGGTGGCATCCTCTGCCTTTGTATCTATTTTACTTTGAATCTCTTTGTAAAATGGACTTTGCTTCACTTCCTCTTTCAGAGTTACTAACCATACTGGTTGGATTACTGTGATGGCTTGCAGCTTGGGTTCTTCAAACACCTTAGAGAGACCGTCAGCTCCAGAGTTGTCTTTGCCTCTCTTGTACTCCACTTTGTATTGGTATCCATGTAATTTCCATATCCAAGTGTGTTGCGCCTCCGTATCAAGTCGCTGCTCCAACAAGTGCTTAAGGGGCTTGTGATCGGTGCGGATCAAGAATTCCCTACCCAGAAGATAATGTCTCCACTTTCTTATGGCCAACAAGATGGATAGCATCTCTTTTCATAGGTGGAGATGTTCCTGTTGCGTCCCTTCAATTCTTTGCTTAGAAAAGCCACCGGGTGTTTGTGCTGCATAAGGATAGCTCCGATTCCTGTGCCTGCCGCATCGCACTCTAGAATGAACTGGTCTTCATAGTTGGGTAAGGCGAGAATAGGGGGTGTGGTTAAAGCTTGTTTGAGTGCTTCAAAGGCAGCTTGAGTTTTGGGGGACCAGAGGAATGGCCCTTTCTTTCTGAGTGCCACCAATGGTGAAGATATAGAAGCATACCCTTTGATGAACTTGCGATAATATCCTGCCAACCCCCAGAATCCTCTTAGTGCTTTTAGAGTTTTGGGTATAGGCCAATCTAACACTGCGGAGATCTTGCTAGGATCCACTGATACCCCATCTTGAGACACTATGTGCCCAAGGTAAGCTACCTTTGGTGCCCCAAACACACACTTGCCAAATTTAGCTCTTAGGGAGTGCTGTTGTAGTTGCTGCAGTACCAGTCTGAGGTGCTCCTCATGCTCTCGCTTGCTCCTGCTATAAACGAGGATATCATGAAAGAAAACCAACACAAATTTTCTCAAGAAGGTCTTGAATACTGTGTTCATGAGGGATTGAAAGGTGGATGGTGCATTGGTGAGGCAAAAGGGCATGACTACGTATTCGTAGTGACCCTCATGTGTCTTGAAGGTTGTCTTATATATATCCTCTTCTCTCATTCTTACTTGATGATACCCACTTCGCAAGTCGAGCTTACTGAAGATCACAGAACCTTGCAACTCATCTAATAATTCGTCTATAATAGGGATAGGGAACTTATCTTTGATAGTCATCTTGTTTAATGATCTATAATCGACACACAATCTCCACGAACCATCGGGTTTTTTCACCATTACTACAGGGGATGCATAGGAGCTAGAGCTTGGTCTGATTATTCCTAAGTGTAGCATCTCTCTGACAAGCTTTTCTAGCTCATTCTTCTGCTGCCATAGGTGTCTGTAGGGTCTTAGATTCACAGGTTGAGCGTCAGGGACTAAGGGGATTTGATGATCGCAGGGTCGTCTTGGAGGAAGCTGCATGTCTTCTTTGAAGACCTCCTTGAACTCCTGCAAGAAAGGTAGGAGCTTCTGGTTACAGGGTTTTGGTGTGTCATCATTATCTGGGGTGTGAGTGACCTGCATTATCAATCCCTTCTTCATGGACATTAAGGATTTGACTATGGATTTAGGTGACGATACTTCAAAAGCAGCACTATTGGCACCTCGCAGCACCTTGGCTACCCCCTCTAGCTCAAAGTGCAAAGAATAATCTCTAAAGCTTACCCAAACCCCTTCTACGGGTCTTAATCCACTGAGCACCAAGCACTAACTGACTGGTGCCTAAGGGAAGGACATAGAAATCAGTTTTTATAATTACTCCCTGACAAGTGAATTCCACATTCTCACAAAGACCTTCACAACTCAATTTCTTCCCTCCGGCCACAGTAACTTCAAACTGGATTCCTCTGGTGATTGGGATTTTCACCTTTTTTACCACTTGTGTATCCACAAAATTGTGTGTCGAGCCAGTATCTAAGAGTGCATACACCTCTTGGTTTGCTATTGAGCCCTGCAGCCTCAATGTCTGGGGGGCATCGACACCTGATATGGCCTCCAAAGAGACAGTAGGAAATGAATTCTTGTTGGCAGCAACCTGTCGAGGTTCAAGGCAATATAAGTCACCCTCCTGCTTTGGCTCCATCTCATGATCTTCTTCACTTATCAGTTGATCTTCCCAGGGTTCCTTAGAGTCAAATTCACCTTCTATCTGCATTAAGGACCTCCCTTTGCATCGGTGGCCTCTCACCCACTTCACATCACATCTGAAACATAAGTTCTTTGCCCTCTTCTCTGCTATCATTTGATCAAACTGGGTTTGCTTGGGCCCTTCAGTTGTAGCTGGGTTCCTGCCTTCTCCAAAGGGGTTAAACTTCACACCTGCAGTGTTAGTCTTGGCTATTAGGTTCTGAAGGTAGCTTCCTGTCTTGGGAGCAAATTGTTGGAATCTAGTAGCCCTTCGTTGTGATAAGAGAATGGTCGCTCGGGCCTGTGCTTCTCTATATGCAGAGGTCACGGTAAGGGGATGCTTGAGTATCACCTCCTGTTGGATATCCTCTCTCAACCCAGATATGAAACAATCAACCAAAACTGGCATCGTCAAGGGTCTACTCAAGTGACTGTACTTGATGAATTTCTTGTGAAATTCTGGCACCGTGCCAGTCTGTCATAATTTGAGCAGAGTTGCAGTGGGGTTTATGAGCTCGGTAGGTCCAAATTGGAGTAGTATTTCCCTCCTTAAGGACTCCCATCGTACCTCCATTCCACATTCCTCTTAAACCACCTCCACCAAACCAACGCGTCATCTCTCAAATAATACACTGCAAAAATCTACTTGATGCTTCTCTTCTATCCTTGTGGTGTCAAAGTGATGTTCGAGATGGAAAAACCAATTGCTAACATCCCCTGTGCCATCAAAGATAGGGATCTCTAGCTTGGTGTGTCTGGAGAAGATCTGGTGATACCTATCGTAGTCATCCTCTTCTTGCCTTCCCCATCTTCTATCATCTGCTCTCTCCCATGGGGGTTGAGGGTTGAGGGGTCAGAGAAGTAGGGTAGGGATTTGAGAAATTTGATGAATGCTATGTTGGTTCATAACTCCCCCAGGGTATGGGTTCTCCATTCTTGGTGGGGTTCTCACATTGAAGGGGCTCGTCCTCTAAGGTTCTGCATTTCATCAAACTGAGATCTAATTTGGTGTTGAACTCCCATGAACTTGTTCTGAACGGTGGTGGTGAGATTCCTCATTGACATCTCCATCATGTCCATCCTCTTCTCCAAGTCGTTCGACTATTGGGGATCAATACTCCGAGGAGTAGATCCCCTTGTCGTAGCGCTTAGTGGTCCGATTCCAGATCCAGAGCCGGACCCAGATTCAAGGACCGTTGAGCTTCCAATTGGCTCCTTACCCATTGGTGGGGAAGGGGGAGGAGGCTCTGATACCATTGATGCAACCCCCTCTGTTGCAGGAGGCGCATCGCGGTTAGGATTCAGTCGAGTATTAGCTGGTGCCATTAGAGATCAATGTAGAAACCTACAGAGTATAATGAAAATGCAAAAGCAAGTAAACTTGGATAACAAGGAATTGAAAGGAGCTAAGGAAAGAAGGAAAATATCTCAATTCTCATTCACTGAATCTTCAGATTACAATGGTCTAGCTTTATAGCTGAGCAAAGGGAAAAGGTGCACTAGGCGCGTGCTGAGTGAAAATGCCAACTGCCCACAGCCACGCACACTGTTATCTGCCACTCAATCCCTCCTCCGCTCATAGGCAGTCACGTGTTACGTGCGTTGTCCGTGAGAAGCAAATTCAGGGTTTATTCTGCACTTTATACTTCACTTTTGCATAAAAGCTCCTCAAAGACAATTAATAACCCAGGGACTGATAGGTTAACAACTGGACTAATACGCCAGGTTTAAAGGAGCTGATGCACGCTCGATGGAGAAGAAGAATTAGAAGACGATGCAGACTGCTCGACTGCATCAGATGCACAACTAAAAAGGAATCTTGTTTGCAAGCTTTTTGTCTGTGAAGTTTGATTTCTACAGAGATGATTGTTTTCACATTTGAACCTATTTTTGTGTAGGAATTCGATTCTTTTAGGATAAAACCTCTTCGTGTTCAAGTCATTGGATGTGTAACAGATTGCATGGATGAAGAGAAAACATCGCAACAATTTTTGCAGGTAACCCTCAACTACATATTTCAAGAAGCTCATGCATAATGTCTCGATTTCAATATGAATGCAACTAGACTTAGTCTAGATCATGATTCGTTTGATTGAGACCATTTGTGGACTATAATTTACTTATCATAACCTCAATATCTATTTTTTTTAATATATTTTGGTTATATGTTTAATTTTAGTTTCCAGAAATTATAGTTTAAAAGGTAGTTTGGGATCCGTAGTTGAACTTATCTATGTTGGATGAATATTTAATTTTCTACTGTTTAATAATCATAATTAGCTTTTCCTCATAAAGGGGTTGTCATTTAGTGCCTAGATGTAGATATTCTTTCTGTAGGCATGTCCGGTGTCGATTAGTTGTTCACATATTCATATCTCATGCACTTTCAAATATAATTCCACGCTGCATAGATGTCATGAAATGCTTTCCGTCCATATCAAAGCAGTGGCTTCAGCTTAAACAAGCTCAATGTATTTGCAGTGTTAATTTGTTCACATATTCATCTCATACCACTTCAATTAGTAAATTACAGCTGAATAGGTGTCATGGAATGCTTTATGTCTATCAGAATAATATATCAAAGCACAAGCTTGAGCTTAAACAGGCTCAATATAAATGACATTGACAAACGACACTTCAATCAGCTTATGCAACAAAAGGTATTCCTTTTGTTGCTCTGAATTCATCTTTTTCAAACACTCATGAAAGCCAATGCCAAAAGTGAAATGCTTTGGTTCAAGACAACTGAAATGGCCAGCAGGACCGAGATAGGTATTACAATGCACTTTACAAGAAGCATTTTTAAATATGTGCTAAGTTAACTTCAGGCTTGATAATGGTTCCATCTCATTTTGTCAAACCGAATCTTTTGTTGTAAACAATAGCTCTGATGCGCTTCCATACAATGAAGATGGACGAAATAAACAAGATCATTAGAGAACTATGGCGGCAAACATACAGAGGCCAAGATATTGATTACATAAGTATTCATTCTGATTCTAAAGGTGTTGGGACTAGTTCCGACAGCTATTGTGTAAGTTATGAAACATAATTGCTCTTTATTGTATAATTTCAATTTGTTTCTGATCAAGTTGAATGAAATCAGATCATCCATCTGTCGACCGTCGATAATATAATCTTGTTCGTTCCTCAAACTTCTATGTTCTATTTGCATTTTATTAAGCTTAATGCTGATAATTGATACATTTAAATTAGCAGAGGTGCCAGAGATATGTTGTTAGATATCATATATATTGAAATTGTTCATCTCTGTAAATTTGTTAATCATATCTCAGAAGGTGTGTGTGTGTTACCCAACTCAATTTAATAATATATTCAATAATATATTCGAAGAATCAAGAGTTTGCTCTCAGTTTTGCTAAACTAAAACAGCATGTTTAAAAGAATTCTGTATAGGAGCTGAAATAGACATGATAACTCTATTAATAATTCACACCTACATATCCATAATTTACACCCTAGTCTGAATATGATGTGTGTATGTTGGTCTTTCTCTCAAACATGTTTCATTGCCTGTTTTAGTAACCATGTCTTCAAGGAAGAGGTAGATGGAGAAAGCCCACAATTGAGAAGTGCTGACGAGAACAGTTGGAGAAAGAGAAGATCAAGCACTAAGAGCACATGACGACTATGATAACTAGGGTGATAACTCAATTTCGTTAAATTGGTGTTTGTGTGTATATATGGATATATAAGTTTCGGATGTTGATTGTTTGTGGACGAATATTGGATGTTAATTTTGTTTATATTATTGCTATATATTTGAATATTCTTTTAAATTTAGTATTTGTTACTATATGTTTCGGTGTTATTGTTATAATTATAAATGCGTAGGGGTAATAATAAAAAATAAAAAACATAAATAACATAAAAAAAATAATTAAATAAAAAAACCGTATGCTGAATTTTTTGAAAAAAATGCTGGGGTAGGTAGAATTTAAATAAAAAATAACTTAAAATAGTTCAAATAAAAAAATTAAAAAAAAAATAGGTTTACCCTAGGCGTTTTTGCAAACGCTCGGGTAGACCTCGGGGCTACCACGTCGGGGGCTACCTTGGCGAAAACGCCGGTAGGACCTACCTTGGGGATTAAAAACGCTGGGGTAGGCCATAAAAAAGTCGGAGTAGCCCCTTTATGTTGTAGTGTATTGTCTCATCTCCAGATTAATCTACTTTAAATTTTAAAACTAAATTAAATTAGTTAATAGAAAATAAATAAATAAATAAATAATAATAGTAATAATAATAATAATAATAACCCAATCCTTTCCTCAAAATAATAATAATAATAATAATAACCCAAGCCCATACATGCAAATTCTTACCCAATATTAGGGCCGTAAATCGGACTGGATGGGATCGGACAGCCATATGTTCAAGCTCGGACCAAAATTCTACTCAGACGGGCTTATGTCCGACTTGGTCCAGGTCGGACAAAACTTTTATAGTCCGAGTTCGGTTCGTTATAAAAGCAAAAGACTATGTTTGTTCGAACGAATCGGACTCGGTAAAGCATCAGACCTAATAATTTGTTCAAGTTCGATTCGTATAATAGTTCGGACGGTCCACGGTAGGGCCATTTCTCAAACAGGACTCGGACGGACGACGTACGGTCATGTTCATTTTACAGACTTACCCATTATAACCTTAAATGAAATATAATAGATAATTTTATATATTAAATTTAAACTAGATAATAAATATTAGAAAAAATAGTTAGAATTAGAATCCTACATTCTATCACATAATTTTAACAGCAGATAAATATACATCTCTTATTTAAACTAAACAAAATATAAGATATGAAATTAAGCTATGATTAATAACAACCTGTTATTAAACAATTTTTAATGATAATGTGTGTACATAACAAATAAGTTTTTTAAAACATATAATGGCCCGCAGGTGTATTGCACGGCTCAATTGCTAGTAAGAAAGTACCCTGACTCTCTTGAAGAACCCGTAAAATACCAAGGATCTCCTCTCAAACCCTCTCTCTCTCTCAAATGGGTTTACAGTTTCTCTAAGATTATTATCTCTTCTGTCTTTTCTGATTTTTTCCTATTTTTCGAAGGATTTCCACTGCTCATATATATTTATAGCCTACTAAAGGATTTCTAATTCAATTTAAACTCAACTGTAAAAAAAAAACCTTCATCTAATTAATTCGATAATGATTTAGATAAAGATGACCTTATTTGGTTAGATAAAGATGAACCTTATTTAATTAAATAAGAAAACAATTCTTATCAAGTATGACTCCTAAAAGATCCAAAAGTCCTAATTAACTTGGAACAACCAATGAAAACCCAACAATTTATAGAGTGAGACAGACCTAATAAAATTTTAGTTCAGTGTAGAGTAGGTGACAACATGAACGTTACATATCATCTTCATATTCCTCACAACACTTCTTCGGTATGTCAAGAATTATGAAGTTATCGTGATTCACATGAACTAGTTCACCACCTAGAGACTCTCCTAGTTTAAACATAAACAAAATTTGGGTGAGCATCAACAAAAAGGAAAGATCCCACCTCACTTCATCAAAATATAATTAATCTACTATATACTTTATCATATACTTGAATCATCATCTTCTTCTTCTTCATTGCTCTGAAAGTGATGGAGGCGATTTTGCCCAAGCCGGAGTGTGTACATGGCCTTCTTATACTCCCCCCAAGTGAAGGATTTATATTGGCGAGGGTTTTCTGATGTGATCATCTCATCGACCGGGGAGATAAATGCGTGAAGTGGAGGAGCACCAAAGTAGACTAGAGATGTTCGTGCACTGCATGTCTTCACCATAGCTCTGTGCGTCACGCTGACCAGCCTACCATTTGTCATGGCCTATAATAGAACAATACACAGAATATTAAGGCTTAGTATAAAAAAACTTTTACTGATTCATGAATTCTACCAGGTTTAGGAAACATGAATACGTGAGTTAATAGCACTAATAAATTTGTTTAGACTGGAGAAAAAGATAGGAGTATACTTACAGACTATGATTTATAAGGAAATTGTTGTAACCCAATATAAGAGACTAAATAAACAGATGAGTTTTAAGTTTTAACCTTTGCTCATAAAACCAAAATACTTTCGTATATTAATCATTTATCATCTATAGAGTATAGCATGAATTATTCATTTATATCTAAAAGGTTAATGGAAAATCACGGTCAAATGAGAGCTTAGAATAATCCCCCTGCTAGAATTTGGAATAGGATTAAAAAAACGAGGGGGAGAGAGAGAGAGAGAGAGAGAGAGAGAGAGAGAGAGTCATAGAGAGAATCTACCTGGAGCACATCCCCCACATGCACACAGAAAGCCTCGGGGTCCGGCTGTATTGGGACCCATGCCCCTCTTTTCGAGATCTTGGAGGGGTACATAATTTGCAACCCATCGACGGTGGATCTGAGAAGGGTCAGGATCTGAGGGTCTGTATGCTCTCCGAATCCAACTCTAGTACTCTCCTCTTCTCTGTTGTTACTGCTAGGGGAGTGGGATGGAGGGTAGTGGTTGAGCCTGAGCATTGAGTCACTCCTAATGTCCCTAATGAGTCTGCTGAATATCCCACTATCTTTTAGCTTTAGTCCTTCACCCAATATTTCCAGTATCTCACATGCCAATTTTCGCATCGCTTCCGAGTACTCATTTACCACATAACTGTGACAAGGAAAACAACAACGACAAGAGCAAATGAGGGAAAGAAAGTCAGTCTTATCCAGCTTTAAGATCGTGTATGTTCGTGCTTTGGGATGTGTGTTTCCTCTCAGTGTAAAAGGAATACCTAGTCTCATATATGAGGATGACTACACATACATGAGTTTTTATTCCAAACATACATTATAAATGCATTTGAGTCCACTTCTCACTAAAAGAGAAGGTTTTAGTCTTTTACTGAGAAGTGGACCCCAATGCATTTATAATGTATGTTTGGAATAAAAACTCATGTATGTCTAGCATTTTGCTACATATATATGCATTGAAAGGGTAGACAGAGGTGATTGGATTGGTCACAGGATATCATATCTGATTTCTTTCAACCCTTTAAGCACAATACCTACAGATAAACAGATCATATGGTGGCATGGATGATATGGGTCAGATGACGTGGCCCCTCCTGGCCCACAGGATCTCCTCAAAGAGCGTGCACCGCCAGCTCATCCGGGTCTGCCACGTCAGCTTGGAAACCACCAAAGTCTTTGCCACGTCAGCCCTAAACCACCCCGGGCCTGTGCCACGTTAGCCATACACCGCTTGGGCTTCCGCCACGTCAGGCCCACGGGCAACCAGGTCCAGACCCGACCCCAAACGGGTCCAGACCCGGTTGGCTTCTCCTATAAATACTAGACCCTCCACCCCTTTCCAAGGTAATCAATCTTTTCTCTCTAAAACCCTAATTACTATTACTCTCTTCTAGTAACTGACTAGATCGTCAGAGGGTGTGCCACCGGAACCAACTCCGGTGTTCCTAGACTGTGTGCAGGTACATGAGACTCCGGATCCGAACCCCCAGATCCGAGCCGAGCATCCAATCTCCACCTCATCCCCATCTACTTCCGAGCCGTTCCTCTAGCTGAGGGTCGGGGCCACCATCCGCACTAAAGGTTCCGCAAAAATATAAATCGAGAAGAACTCATGACTGGTGCACCCACACCCCCTAAAAACAAACCACGTCAGGTTGGTGCCAGGTTGGTGCCGTCTGTGGGAAACCGCTAGTGCAGATGCCGGCCCGAGCTCAGCCATCAACGGTATCCCGTCCATCCGAGCTCACATGGCGCCCAAGGCCAGGAGAGCTGTCACCTCTGTGCGTCGCCAGGACGTCCCTGCCGATGCTCATGGATCCAACAATCTGGAGATCAGCCACGGACACCAGTCGGTGGCCTCCCGTTCGATCATACCCGACCTGCACGGGGTCATCTAGAATCGACAAGAAAGCCGGACTAGGAGAGGGGCCGCTTCCAACTCGGTCCCGAACCATCCCAGACCTCCACCCCAAAGGCAGGCGCTGGCGTTCAGCCGCGTCGGTAGGAGGCCACCGGCCCAACATAGCCGGGCTGAACGAGCCCCGGTCACCCACCAGGAGTTCCAGGACTTCCGGAAAGAGATCATGGAGGCCATCTGCGGGGTCCCCGTCGACGAGACGGACCGCCGCTCTAACTCACGCTCGAACATCGAGGCCAGCGCGTCCTGCGGCCCGACTGTCCCGCCGGAGTATGACGATGACATCTTGAAAAGCCTCCAGAAAATGGAAGACCGCCTCGACCACTTTGGCGATGGAGGCCCGAGGCCGGCCCAGGGGCACTAGCCCATCCGACCTCCTTTCTCCACCGCCATCTTGCAGGCCGAAATCCCCCGAAATTTCCGCCTCCCACAATTCGAGATTTACGACTGTGAGGGCGATCCTGCTGATCACATGGAGGGCTTCAAGACCCTCATGATGATTCACAGCGCATCAGATTCCCTCATGTGCCGCGCCTTCCCCACCACCCTCTGGGGCCCGGCTCGGGAATGGTTCTCCAAGCTCACCCCCGGCTCCGTCTACTCCTTCGACCAACTGGAGGGCAACTTCCTAGCCCACTTCGTGACCAGCCGAAAGGCCGAAAGAATGAGTGCGTCCCTACTGGGCCTTCGACAGAAGGAAGGGGAGTCGCTCCAGATGTTCATCCGAAGGTTCACTACGGAGGCAAGGTCGGTCTCCTCCCTCGACCCAGGGGTCGCCTCGGCAGCATTCCGGCACAACGTCCGGCACGGTCAGCTGAAGGCTTTCCTGGCAAAAAAACCTCCGATAGATTTCCCTGACCTCCTCAACCGGGTCGAGAAGTACATCCGGACCGAGGAGGCCCTGAATCCCGAGGACTCCAAAGATATTCTCGGAAAGGGAAAACAGAAGGCCGACGAGGCAGAACCAGCAAAGAAAGCCCCAAAAGAAGGGGGCATCATGAAGAGGGTTCCTCCAGTCCCCTTGATTCGAGAGATACACTCCGCTGACACAGAACGTGTCAACTGTCCCCTTGGCAATCGAAGACAGGGACCTCATGCAATACCCTCCTCGACCGACCAACAACAACAAGAAAAGGGATCAGTGGTTCTACTGTAGCTTCTACCGGGACAACGGGCACGACACGGACCATTGCCGCGCCCTGAAGGATGAGATCGAGGCCCTCATCCAACGAGGATACCTCCGGGAGTTCAAATGGGAAGACGCTCAGGACCAGAGGGACACGAAGAACAGGAGGCCTTCCCCTCCTCCTCGAGCACCCAGGCAGCATCCCGAGCGGAACCCCGAGCCTGAAGGACCCGAGGGTCAGGCCATCTTGCATTGCATCTATGGAGGGCCCATGGGAGGGGAGTCCAACACTTCCCGCAAGGCGTTTATCTGAGGGGTCAATGCTTTTCAGGGCCCCCTCTTCCCCCAGGTCCAGCAACTCCCTATCTCCTTCTCGGGGGAAGACCTGGATGGAGTTCGTCTCCCGCACTGCGATGTGCTCGTCATCAGCCTCAGCATGGCGAACTTCAAGGTCCGTCGCATCCTCATTGACAACGGGAGCTCGGTAAACATCCTTTTCTTAGAGGCATTCGAGAACTTGAAGCTCTCTCGGGATAAGCTCAAGCCAGCCGGGTACACCCTGCACGGGTTCTCCGGCATGCCAGTGCCTATCGAGGGGATCGTGATCCTAGACGTCACCACCGGTACGACCCCTCATAGGCGAACCGAGTCGATGGACATTATGGTTGTGAACGTCAAGGCAGCCTACAACGCCATCCTCGGCCGACCTGGGCTCTGCTCCCTCCAGGCAGTCCCCTCGGCCTACCACCAAAAGTTGAAATTCACCACCAAGACAAGTGTCGGAGTTGTCCGAGGGAACCAAGAAGCTGCACGATCGTGCTACATGACGGCGATCGGGGGTGGTGTATTCCCCCTGGATGCCGTCGAGCTACAACCCGAGAGAACCCAGCCAGAACCTGAGCCGACAAACGAGTTAGAGGAAGTCTCGTTCGAGACAGGGGACGCGTCAAGGTGTTTCCGAGTGAGCTGCTCCCTCACTCCCAACCTTAAATCTGCCCTGATCGACTGTATTCGCCGCAATGTCGACCTCTTCGCCTGGAAGCCCTCCGATATGCCCGGTATCTCTGAGGACCTCATAATGCACAAACTCAACGTGATCCCCGGCTCGAAGCCGATCGTCCAGAAGCGACGTAAGTTCGTTCCGGAGAGGCAATAGGCAGTGGAGGTGGAGGTGGACAAGCTGTTGTCCGCTCGTTTTATACAGGAGGTCAGCTACCCTGAGTGGCTAGCAAACGTTGTAATGATCAAAAAGGCGAGCAGGAGCTAGAGGATCTGCATAGACTTCACAGACCTCAACAAAGCGTGCACCAAAGATTCGTTCCCTCTCCCCAGCATCGACGCTCTGATCGATGCTACATCGGGTCACGAGTTCCTTTCCTTCATGGACGCCTTCTCAGGCTATAACCAGATTTGGATGTTCCCTCTCGATATAACAAGACGTCTTTCGTCACGAACCAAGATCATTATTGCTATCGAGTTATGCCCTTTGGGCTGAAGAATGCCGGCGCTACTTATCAGAGGCTCGTCGTCTTCCAGGATCAAATTGGGCGCAACATGGAGGTGTACGTGGATGACATGCTCGTCAAGAGCCAGCAGGGACAGGATCACATCGCTGACCTGGAAGAGGCCTTTGGGGTCCTTCGGATCCACAACATGAGACTCAATCTAGCGAAATATTCATTCAGCGTCTCCTCGGAAAAATTCCTCGGTTTCAACGCCAGCCAGAACGGTATCGAGGCGAACCTGAAAAAATCCAGGCCATAATAGACATGAAAAGACTGGCGGCCATCGGTCGTTTCCTCTCCAAGTCAGAAGAGAAGTCCCCCTCATTCTTCAAGGCACTGTACGGAATCGGAGGATTCGAGTGGGGTACTCAGTAGCAAGAGGCATTCGCCCAATTGAAGGAGTACCTCGCCAACCCTCCTCTCCTCAGTAAGCCCAAACCAAGTGTGCCCCTCTGGCTTTACCTTTCGGCTTCAGAGAGTGTGCTCAGCGTCGTCCTTGTTCGAGAAGAGGAAGGAGTCCAAAAGCCTCTGTACTATGTGAGCAAGGTTCTGTTCTCTGCCGAGACCAGATACTTCAGGATGGACAAGATAGCATACGCCCTGGTCATGGCCGCACGGAAGCTCTGTCCCTATTTTCAGGCGCATTCAGTCCAGGTGCTCACGGACCAGCCTCTGAAGGCCGTGCTCTATAAGCCTGAGAGCTCGAGACGACTAGTCAAAAGGTCGATCGAGCTCAGTCAATACGACATCGGCTACCAGCCAAGAACGGCCATCAAAGAGCAGGCCCTTACCGAATTCATCACGGAATGCACCATCTCCGAGCAACCCAAAAGTAAGGAGGCCAACCAGACGTGGGAAGTTTACGTCGATGGTTCCTCCTGCGAAGCGGGGAGTGGTGCGGGCATCATTCTGCGGGGTCCCGACGGTTTTCTCCTTCAATATTGCCTCCGCCTCAACTTTTTGGCCTCTAACAACGAGGCTGAGTACGAGGCCATGATCGCCGGGCTCACCCTGGCACATCAGGCCGGCGCCAGACAGATCAGGGCCTTCAGTGACTCTCAGCTGGTGATCAACCAGATCACCGGAGAGTACGAGGCCCATGACGATCGGATGATCAAGTACCTGGCCATGGTCCAATGGCTATTAACGTCCTTCGACGATTCGGCGGTCTTAAGGATCCCTAGGGAGCAGAATGCCTAGGCCGATGCCCTGTCGAAGTTGGTTTCCTCTTCCTTCGAAGGCCTCGATCGCACCGTCCTGATCGAAGTTCTCCTAAAGCCGAGTACAGACTTTCCCGAGACTCTCTGCATTGAAGACGGAGCTCTTCGTGCCGACTGGACCACTCTTATCAAGAAATTTCTAATCAAGGGAGAGCTCCCCGATGACCGAGCCGAAGCGAAGCGGGTCAGGGTCCGTTCAGAAAGGTTCGCTGTGATCAACGCAACCCTCTTCAAAAGGTCATACACAACAACGGATGGAAGACCCAACCTCCGCTGCCTAACCCCCGATGAAGCAAAATATACTCTCAAGGAGCTACACGAGGGAATCGGTGCGTGCCATATGGGAAGCCACTTGCTCATGCGAAAGGCTTTGAACCACGGGTACTACTGGCTCACGATGTTGCAAGACGCCATCGCCCTGGTAAAGAAGTGCGGCCCCTGTCAACGGTTCTTCCCGTGAAAAGGGCTCCGCAAGCAAACCTCCATTCCATGGCCAGTCCGACCCCCTTTGCAATGTGGGGGATGAATCTGGTAGGCCCATTTCCAAAGGCAACGGGCCAACAAAAGTTTCTTATAGTCTCAATCGATTACTTCACAAAGTGGATCGAGGCCGAGACATTAGCCACGATCGCCGAGCAGCAGACCCAACAGTTTTTCTGGAAACACATCGTCTGCTGGTTCGGGATCCCACATGTGTTCATTACCGACAATGGGACTCAGTTCGTGGGTAAACATTTTCGAAAGTACTGTGAAGATCTCGGGATCCAGCAACATTTTTCTTCAGTGTGCCACTTACAGTCAAACGGTCAGGCCGAAAACGCGAACCACCAAATCCTTGACGGTCTCAAGAAGAGACTCGATAACTCCTCCAAGGGGTTATGGGTCGAGGAGCTTCCGAGCATTCTCTGGGCCCACCGAACCACAAAGAGAATCCGCACAGGAGAGTCGCCATTCAACCTGACATACGGTACGGAGGCCGTCATTCCACTGGAGATCGGGATCCCTTCACCCCGGATCATGGCCTTCGATGAGGCAAGCAACTCTGCACAGCTGCGGGCTGACCTGGACCTCATAGACGAGGTCAGGGAGAAGTCCGCAATTAGGAGGAATATCTACTAACAGAGGATCGAAAGGTTCTACAACAAGAAGGTGCGACCCAACGACATCTAGCTCGGAGACATTGTCCTCCGAAATCTGGCAGTGTCTAACCCCGGCCAAAAGAGGAAACTGGGCTCGGCACTTGGATAGCACCGCGAGCCACAAAAGCTTTCCTTAAAAGCTTAGGGCTCGGCACTCGGATAGCACCGCGAACCACAAAAGATTTCCTTAAAAACTTAGGGCTCGGCACTCGGATAGCACCGCGAGCCACAAAAGCTTCCCTTACAAGCTTAGGGCTCGGCACTCGAATAGTACCACCGGTGTGGGGGCTCGGCATCTGCCCCTAGTAGGGTTTGGGCTTCTTCAAGCCTGTTGCTGCTGATTTTGGTGTGGGAGCAAACAGATAGTATTTGTGAATTCTTGAAAAACTTAAATAGCAAACCTAAAACCTGTTCCGCCGGAGTTTGACCATTGACTCCTGCCGTTCACCTGCAAAAAGTGAGAGACACTGGGGTTGATTCCGGTGACGCACCCTCCGACGCTCAAGTCAGTAATCAGGAATGATTATGAGAGAGCGTAAATTGGCAAAAGATTAATTACCTCTTAATGGTGGTGGATGAGGGGTATTTATAGCCGCCGTTGGGGTCAGATTAGGAATGTAATCTCTGTGATCAGATTAGGAATGTAATCCCTAATCCCCAGTGAAAGGATAGATGTGAATCAGGGTCGTTGATTAGTAATAATCAGAAACCCTAATTCTATCCTGCTGGACCGGATTTATTTCGGGTTGGGACCCATACCCAGTTGAGGTGGATCTGTTCGTGGGTTATTGGGTCTTTGGGGAGAAGACCCAGGACCCACTTCAGACCCATTTGTGGAGTGAAATTACCATTTTGCCCCTAGGCTTTAAGATTCGCATCCGATTTGGACGGTTCTGATTTAATCCCATTTTTTAGCCATATCACGAGCCCCCCACTCCCGAAGGCTGAGATGGTTGAGTCTTTGAGGAGTAGTTTTACTATTTCAATGGCTTTCGGAGTTGTATCGGAGTCCTAACGAGGGGTGACGATTCTTTGTATGGGGCAGTATGGTGATTTTCTGCGTTAGTTGCGTGCTCTAAGTTGTTCTTGAGCCTCTCTGGTTTTTTGGCATTTTCCCTTAATTTTTATCTACCTTTCGGATCACTTATTTAATTTTGCAAAGTGTCGATTCGTCATTCGGGGGTCTTAATCAACCACTCTAGGCAATAATTATTTACTCAGGGGCTCAAAATATTTCTCCAAATTTATAATTAGCTTCTAGAATTTTTAATTAATTTTACCGAATTTTTAATCGTTTTTTTGCAATTTTTAAATAAATAAAATGGTTTTAATAAATAAAAATTAATTTTTATTACCGAATTATGTCGTGGCGTGATCTGGACCCTTCATCGTTGCCGAGCATGATTTTCTGGAGGATCGGACGATCTGAGTGGGTCGGCTAGCATTTTCTACGTATGTGGGGGTCGGTACCTCAGCACCTCGGCTCAACTCCTCGGCAGATCGGCTCGGAGCGCTAGGAACTGCAGAGCTACGTGGCACGATCTTGAGCGTCAATTATGGTGCAAATCCCCACAAAACGTTATCTTGTCGTTTTGTGAACGTGGCATGATCTGGGCCGTCCATCACGCCGAGCTCGTTTTTTGACAAGATCCGACGGCTGATGAGGGTCGGCTTCATTTTTCTCCATATGTGGAGGTCAGTACCTCGACACCTCGGCTCGACTCCTCGACAGCTCGGCTCAGAGCGCTAGGATCTGTCGAGCTACGTGGCACGATCCTAAGCGTCCATTATGGTGCAAATCACGAGGACGGGGTTCTGATCACGAGAAAACGTTATCTTGTCATTTTGTGGGCGTGGCGCGATCTGAGCCGTCCATCAAGTTTTGACACGAATTTTGGGACGATCCGACGGCGAATCCGGCTCGGCAGAATTTTTCTCCATATGTGGAGGTCGGTACCTCGTCCCCTCGGCTCGGTAGCTCGGTTGCTCAGCCAAGCTGTTCAGTAGCTCGGCTATGCACTCCGGTGGCCGGCAGCTCGAAAGGAACGTGTGGCTAAATCTGGAGCGTTCATCACGGCGCGTATCACGAGGACAGGGTTCAGATCACGAGAAAACGTTGTCTTGTCGTTTTGTGGGCGTGGCACGATCTGAGCTGTCCATCAAGTTTTGACACGAATTTTGGAACAATCCGACGGCAAATCCGGCTCGGCAGAATTTTTCTCCATATGTGGAGGTCGGTACCTCGTCCCCTCGGCTCGGTAGCTCGGTTGCTCAGCCAAGCTGTTCAGTAGCTCAGCTATGCACTCCGGTAGCCGGCAGCTCGGAAGGAACGCGTGGCTAAATCTGGAGCGTTCATCACGACGCGTATCACGAGGACGAGGTTCAGATCACGAGAAAACATTATCTTGTCGTTTTTTGGGCGTGGCGCGATCTGAGCCGTCCGTCAAGTTTTGACACGAATTTTGGGTCGATCCGACAGCAAATCCGGCTCGGCAGAATTTTTCTCCATATGTGGAGGTCGGTACCTCGTCCCCTCGGCCCGGTAGCTCGATTGCTCAGCCAAGCTGTTCAGTAGCTCGGCTATGCACTCCGGTGGCCCGTCGAGGTGCTGGTCGCCGAGTGATGGAGTTAAGCGGATTGACGAGTTCTTGCCTTGAAGCGTCGTAACTCTCCGTTTTGTCGTTTTGCCTTCCTTTAGTGGGCCTTTAAACTCTTAGAGAGCCCAAACGTCACTCTCTTGGCTATAAGTTCTCACTCTCCTCACTTCCTAGCTCATCCTTCGCTTTCACTCTAAATTTTTACTTTCACTCTTAATTTCGCTTTGCTAGCGGTGATTTGTGCTCCAAGGGGGTGGTGCTGGCTATCACGTAGGCCGGGCGATTTCCGGCGAAAAAATTTCCGACCGTGCACGTCACATCCAAGTTTACGTTACATCAAGGTCAGTGCTTTTTCCTTAGATATTTATTAGAGATGTTAAGGATAAACTCGGGAAGTGAGGCATCGTCCTCTGGAAATAGTGGTGCCGAGGAGAGAAGTCAAGTAGCGAGCCGAAGGAAGGGGAAGAAAGTGGTAGGGTCGTCTACGGCCGTGAAGAAGAAGGTAGTTGCCCGGTCTCCCGTAGTCGAGGAGATCGTGGAGTCTGAGAGGCGAGCTCCCGAGTCGGGCCGGTACCCTGGTGTGTTGTCCGGTCACACCGGCATTAGGCAGTACGAGGGTGATCTGCTGAAGAAAGCGATCGTTGGTCGGTCGGCAGTTTACGAGGAGAATGACCCGAGGGAGGTCATCGAGGTGGACGACCTCGCTTCGGTATTATCCGAGAGGGACCTCCTCCGGATCAGAAAGGGGTTCGCCATCCCTTCGGAATACAGTCTGATCCTCCTCGGCCCTGGGATGCGAGCGAACATCGAGCTGTCGCTGGACACGTGCGTGTTCGACTTCGACTCTTTGTGTGCCGGCACCGGCTTGCGCTTCCCTCTGCATCCTTTCGTGTTGAAGGTTCTCCACTGGTACTGTCTGGCGTTGGTGCAATTTATGCCGAACACCTGGCGCCACGTGCTCGCCTTCTTGCTGCAGTGTAGCATCGCCGAGGTCGAGCCGGACCAGGTAATCCTTCAGAGTCTGTATCGGATCAACTGGATGACGAAGGCCGAGCCTCGCTACTACTTGTCACCCCGGAGAGGCGTTAAGCTCATAGAGAATCCGGATTCGATAAAAGGTTGGAAGGAGAAGTTTTTTCTGTTGAAGGGGCCCTCGAGGCTGGACTTCCCGACTCGGTGGAAGGAAGAGGTGCTGAAGTTTGCAAGGGTCGACCCGGTGCTGACTGCGGCCGAGGAGGAGGTGGCAGCGAAGCTCATTGCTCTCCCAATGTTAAGCTGGAGAGAAATGACTGAGGAGGTGCTACACGGGTCAGGCCTTAGTCCGATCGACCCGAGTATGCCCCTGACATCTCACTGCATTTTTTTTCCTTTCTTTCTTGTACGATCTTCTAACTTGTTTTTTTTTTGGTTTTGTCGTTTGGAACAGAGGCGCCAAAGATGGACTTCATGGGAATGATGTCTGAGCGAGGCAAGGTCGCCGATGGTAGGAAGAGGAAGAAGCCAAGCACCGGGCTCGCATCCGGCCGTCCTTCCAAGGCCCCCTTGGTAGTTGCCGACCCTACCCCTGCTCCTCAGGCGCCGTCTCCGTCGGTGGCCGTCTTTGTAGACCCGTCTGCCCCGGCCTCTTCTGCCCCGGCTAGTGAGGCCTTTTCGGTTTCGGCGGTGCTGGCTCTGCAGGCCCCGCCTCTGACGCCTCAGGCCGAGCAGATCTTGACCGAGGCCCATAAGAAGCTGTTCATCCCCGACTGGCGGGTGAAGAACCACAACGGCTTCCTTGGTGATTCGTAGATGTGCATGCAGGCCGTCAAGCATCTCGCGACCCCAAAGGACCGAGCTGCTCTGAAGGCGGGGACGACCGGGGATGATACCTTCGAGATCGCTCGGTTGCTCATGTCGGTAAGCATTTTTCTTTGAAAATTTCTTTAAGTCCATAACTCGGCTCTTACAACCACCCAACGCTCATTCATTGCAGGCCACTTGTCACTTCGGCCACCTTGTTCAGGAGTTCGCCGAGCAAGAGAAGGAGCTGAAAGCCCTCTGTGATAAGGACAGGGCGGAGAATGCGAGGGCGGTGAAGCAGCTCCAAGCTGAGCAGCACCGCTCAAAGGGCTTGGAGGTTCGGGTTGCCGATCTTGAGACGGCCCTGGAGCGAGCAAAGGAGCAGCTCGCTGCAGAGGTTGCCAAGGTTGTTAAGGCTGCTGAGGAGTTGGCCGCATCGACGAAGGCCCTGGAGGCGGCGAGGGCGGAGAGGGACGTCGCGGCGGAGGTGGCCAGGAAGGAGGTTGAGGCCGAGGCAAAGAAGCACATGGCTAGGAACATGGAGCTATCCTATGCGAGAGCGCTTGACCACGTTGAGGCTCGTGTCCCCGACTTCAAAAGACTCGTGTCCCACGCCCGGCGAAGAGGAGGAGGGCGGAGAGCAGGAAGGAGAAGAGGAGGAGGGTGACTAGCGGGATGAGGAGGTGCCTGCCGTCTCCGAGACTGTGGCGGTCGACCCCCAAGCCGGGGCGACGGGGGTGAGGGACCATCTGGCGAGGTGCCTGTGACCGAGCTGCCGCCCCAGGTGGATCCTTGATCTCCCCGTCTTTTGCATAAATCCTCTTTTTTTGTAAAGCCTTATAGCGGACTGGCCACCGCTTCTTTTTGATATAAATGAAAGATTTCTTTTTCGAATTTGTCCAAGTGTTTGGCTCGGAACCTATCTTCCAATGAAATGCTTTGGTTTTTCAGATCGTCGAACTCGGTTCGGGCGCCGCAGCGGCTCGGCGGCGAACGGAATTATTTAAGCGATCACGCGAAGCTTGTCTCGAGGGCGAGATCGAGTTAATTAGGAGGGTGTTATTCAACGTGGAGAAGACGAACAGCGAGTTATTGGCTGAGATTCGTCACTTGCAGATAGTCGAGGAAGAACTCTCGGCGAAGGAGGATGAGTTAACCACGGTGCTGGCCGAGCGCGACGAGCTAGCTTCGAAGGTTGAGCAGCTAAAGAGGGTTACGGTCGACAAAAGCATCGAAGTGACCAACCTTCTCCGAATCATAACTGACTGTGCCGGGGATGCGAGCTCGGCAAAACTTCCTCGGTTCAAGATGTCAGTGAAAGACGATACTTTGAAGGACAGGATCGTCGAACTTGAAGAGGAAGTCGCTCGCCTTAAACCTCAGCCCTGTGAGGATTAACTTCCGAAGCACTTCGTGCACTCGCAAGGAGAGTGAGAGGGAGATCTCCTTCTACGAACTCGCGACTCGTCCACCTATCGTTTGTCGGAGCCCGACCGACGCTCAGAGTGGCGTGGCCATCTCGTCTAGCGGAGCCTCGGTTGGATCCACTGTCAGAGGCAGCGCTGAGGTAGCGTCTCGGTTCGTTGGTTTAGAGATGAGCTCGGAGGTGAAGCGGCGCCGCCCTCGCATTTCTCTCAACCGGAACGTCCCTGTCCCGAAGAAGCATTGAAAGAGTTGTATTATACTTTGGAATTTTTGTAGCACCTTGTTGTAATAGCTTGGGCTTGTAACTTGGATGTTTTTGTCTGTTGTACTCCTTTAATAAAGGTTCTTTTTTTTGTGTTCGTGTGTTGCTTCCTGTTCGGCAATTCCGAGCATGGATTTTGAGGTGCATTTTTCTCCACTTTGCAGTTTAGTAGATTGGTAGTACGGATTTCAGTTCCGAGCTACGTGGCTCCACCTGGACGGTTGATCACGATCGTGGCGCGAATCACGAGACAAGAGGCTCAAAATTTCGAGAAAATGTTATCTTGTCGTTTTGTGGAGACGTGGCACGATCTGAGCCGTTCATCATGTTCTAGCATGTTTTTTGAGACAATCTGACGGTGAAACTGGCTCGGCAGCATTTTTCTCCATATGTGGAGGTCGGTACCTCGTCCCTTCGGTTCGGTAGCTCGACCATGGCAGAGCTCATCGAGGCGAGTTCATTGAGGTGAGCTCGACGACGGAGGAAGGGGTCGGAGCTCGACGAGGAAGGGGGTCGGCATATGGGAGAGGTGAAGAGCTCCGAAGCCTGGTGTTGTGCTCTCTGTTTTTGGAGATTTTTGAAGAGGAGCTCCACTCCTAGGGGTGAAGAAGAGGTGCTAGGAAGATCCTCGTAAGAGCCATGGGAATACCCATTCTTTGAAGTGAGTGCAAGGAGCAATTCTATGGAAGAGTTTTGAGCTCCAAACTCGCTTAGAAGAGGCCCACTTTGGAGACGAGTGGAGTGAAGAGCTCGGCTCTAGGAGAGAGCCATTTAGGAGACGAGTTCGAGGAGCAACTCGAGGAGAGAGTGGTGAGCTCCGAACTCGTTGTTAGAGTTTGTTTCAACGGTCGTAGGAGCAATTCTGAATGGCGAACCACTTCTAGCTCGCTTTAGAGCGAACCTACGAAGCGGAGTCGAGCCAAGTGTTGGACTCCGAACTCGTCAATAGAGTTAGTTTCAACGGTTGTGGGAGCAATTCCGAATGGCGAACCACTTCTAGCTCGCTTTAGAGCGAACCTACGAAGCGGAGTCGAGCCAAGTGTTGGACTCCGAACTCATCGTTAGAGTTAGTTTCAACGGTTGTGGGAGCAATTCCGAATGGCGAACCACTTCTAGTTCGCTTTAGAGCGAATCTATGAAGCGGAGTCGAGCCAAGTGTTGGACTCCGAACTCGTCGTTAGAGTTTGTTTCAATGGTTGTGGGAGCAATTTCGAATGGCGAACCACTTCTAGCTTGCTTTAGAGCGAACCTACGAAGCGGAGTCGAACCAAGTGTTGGACTCCGAACTCGTCGTTAGAGCACGAGGAACGTAAAAACAGAGAGATACAAGCAATTCACAAGTAGAATATGAAAAAATATCCTTTATTGAAAACAAATAGCCGGCTGCTTCTAAGTTGCGAGCCGTTATTACATTGCAGAAAACAAAATCAAAATACAAGTGAAAGGAATGGGACGGTTCAGCATCCGAAGGTACTTAGAGAGGCGTTGATGCGCTCTTTTGGTACTTCAAGAGATGGTCGGCATTCCAAGTCCGTGGGATCTCTCTACCTTCGAGATCTTCTAGACGGTAGGCTCCAGGCCGAACTGCTTTGATGATCTTGTAGGGTCCTTCCCAATTTGGAGCTAGCTTACTCTTCTGACTGAGGAAGGAGATAGCTAACTTTCTGAGGACTAAGTCCCCTTCTTTGAGATCGGTAGGACGGATTCTCTTGTTATAGGCCAGCTCGATCCTTCTCCGATAGCTTTGTTGACGAATGGCAGCTCTTTCACGAAGCTCATCGATCAAGTCCAGATTTGCTCGGAGCTCTCTGGCATTCTGCTCTTCTTCATAAGCAATAAGACGAGGAGAGGGTACACCGACTTCCAGAGGGATTACAGCCTCGGCCCCGTAGGTGAGATTGAACGGCGACTCTCCTGTGGGGGTCCGTTTGGTAGTGCGGTAATTCCACAGTACGTTTGGGAGCTGATCAACCCATAAACCTTTAGCAGACTTATCCAGCCTCTTCTTGATACTGGAGAGGATCTGTCGATTGGCGTTTTCCACTTGGCCGTTTGATTGAGGATGGGAGATAGAGGAGAAGCGTTGTTGGATGGCGAGGTCTTCACACAGAGCTTGGAAGGAGACCCCTGTAAACTGTGTTCATTGTCGGTTATGAGGACTCGAGGGACGCCGAACTTGCAGATGACGTTCTTCCAAAAGAACTGGAGTACTTTGTTCTCGGTGATTGCAGCCAAGGGCTCGGCCTCTATCCACTTCGAGAAGTAGTCGATCGCCATGACTAAAAATTTGAGTTGCCCGGGAGCTGGCGGGAACGGTCCTAGTAAATCCATCCCCCACATTGCGAAAGGGATAGGACTTAATAGGGTGGCGAGCCGAGCTTGTGGGAGGCGACGGATGTTGGAGTGCTTTTGACAAGAGCTGCATTGCCGAACATGTCATTCGGCGTCCTGTAAGAGGGTAGGCCAGAAATATCCATAATTCAACACCTTCTGGGCGAGGGACTTGGACCCTGAATGTGCTCCGCCTATGCCTTTGTGAAGCTCTTGCAAGGTGTATGTGGCTTGTTCGAGGGAGAGGCACCTCAGATAAGGTCTGTCGTCAATTTGTGTGAAGGAGCATTTGTACAAGACCCCCTCTACAATGGTGTACCACTCCGCTCTGGTTCTGACTCGGCGAGCTTCCTTAGGGTCTTCAGGGAGGAGCCCATCCCTTAGGAATTCTACCAGGAGTTTCATCCAATTATCTTGAAGTTGAACCGGCAGCGACTCCATGAAGTCGGGAGTTTCTTCTTCTATGCTCAGCTTCAGGAGAACTTCAATTAAGACGGTCTACTCGAGACCTTGGAGGGAGGAAGAGGCTAACTTGGAGAGAGCGTCTGCTTGGGCATTTTCCTCCCTCGGGATTTGCCGAATAAGCGCCTCTTTGAAGAGAGCCATGAGATTTTGGACCTTGGCTAGATACTTAGCCATTCGGTCATCTCGCGCTTCATACTCGCCCAAGAATTGATTCACGACTAGCTGAGAGTCACTAAATATGCGGAGGCGTTGTGCCCCTGCCTTGCGGGCCATTTCGAGACCGGCTATAAGGGCTTCATATTCCGCTTCATTATTGGAGGCCTTGAAGTTGATGCGGAGGGAGTATTGGAGGACGAAGTCATCGGGGCTTGCCAGAATAACCCCGGCTCCGCTCCCTCGGTACAAGAGGATCCATCAACATATACCGTCCAAATAGGAGGTCCGTTCGACGCTTGACTGACCTCGGGAATGGTGCTTTTAACTATGAATTTAGCTAAGGCCTGAGCCTTGATCGCGGTCCGAGGCTGGTAAGTTATATCATGCTGGCTCAGCTCGATATACCATTTCATGAGACGACCGGAAGTCTTCGGCTTGTGAAGGACTTGCTTCAACGGTTGGTCGGTAAGAACGACCACCGAGTGGAACTGGAAATATGGGCGAAGCTTTCTTGCGGCCATGACTAAGGCGTATGCCATCTTCTCTATCCTTGGGTAGCGAAGCTCGGCATCCCGAAGTACCTTGCTCGCGTAATAGATGGGCTTTTTAGTCTTATCTTCTTCCCTTACGAGGACAGCACTGAGGGTTTGCTCGGAGGCGGCTAAGTAGAGATAGAGGGCTTCCCCAGGAACAGGTTTGCTGAGGAGGGGAGGATTGACTAGGTAAGCCTTTAGCTGGTCGAATGAGTCTTGTTGCTGCTGACCCCACTCGAAGCTTTTGCCCCCCTGAGAGCTTTGAAGAAGGGAACACACTTTTCCCCTGACTTAGAAAGGAAGCGCCCTATGGCAGCAAGGCGACCTGTTAGCTTCTAAACCTCTTTTACATTCTTTGGGGGAGCCATGTCCAATATGGCCTTGATCTTCTCGGGGTTCACTTCGATTCCTCTCTGGCTGACCATAAAGCATAGGAATTTCATCGACGAGACTCCGAACGCACAGCTTGTTCAGATTGAGCCTCATATCGTGCTTCCTGAGTACATCGAACGCCTCTTGCAGATCGGCCACCTGATCGGCCCCATGGATGCTTTTCACGAGCATATCGTCAACATATACCTCCATATTTCAGCCGATCTGTGCTTGAAAAAACCTTGTTGACGAGGCGTTGATAAGTGGCACCTGCATTCTTCAACCCGAAAGACATTATCCTATAGCAGTGGAGGCCCTGATCGGTTACAAAGGAGGTCTTCGGGATATCCGGGGGAAACATACGAATCTGATTGTAGCCAGAGAAGGCGTCCATGAAGCTGAGGAGTTCATGGCCCGAAGTTGCGTCAATCAGGGTGTCGATACTTGGGAGAGGAAATGGATCTTTGGGACATGCTTTATTCAGGTCGGTAAAGTCGATACATATTCTCCAACTCCCGTTGGCCTTCTTTACCATCACAACATTTGAGAGCCATTCGGGATAATTGACCTCCTGTATGAACCGAGACTTAAGGAGCTTGTCCACCTCTTCTTTTATAGCTTATTGGTGATCGGGAGCAAATTTGCGACTCTTTTGTTGAACCGGTCTGAACCCCGGTGCAACACTCAGATGGTGGACGAGAAGCTCCTCGAAAATTCCAGGCATGTCGACGGCTGACCAGGCAAAGAGGTCGCGGTTCTTTCTAATACATCGAACTATGTCCGTGCTTAGGGCTGATGGGAGGGTCTTGCTGATAAAGAACTTGCGGCTCAGATCTTGCTCAGAGAAGAGCACTTCCTCCAATTCATCCACTCGCTCGGACGTTGGTCGGACACCATCTTGGGGGATTTCAAGAGTTTCGAGGGAGAGCACTGGACCCTCTGTAGGAGGTCATGTAGCATTTGCGGGCCATTTTCTGACTGCCTCTTACTTCCCCTACTCCTGTCCGGGTGGGGAACTTCATCTTGAGGTGATAAGCGGAAGGGACGGCTTCGAGAGCAGCTAGGCCAAGTCGGCCCAGAATCACATTATAAGCAGCGGGGACATCGACGACCATGAAGTCCATCGGCTCCGTTCGGGTAGTAGGAGTTTGCCAGCGGTTACGTCGAGGGTGATCACCCCTTAAATAGTCACTGGCACTCCCGTGAACCCATAGAGTGTATAGCCGGCGGCCTTAAGTCTGTCCCGGGATAGTTTGAGACCTTTGAAAGCGGTGAGGAAGAGGATGTTAACGGAGCTGCCATTGTCCACCAGGATCCTCTCTACTTTAAAGTTCGCCATATGGGGGTTGATGACAAGTGCGTCATAATGGGGGGTTCGGACACCCTCAAGGTCTTCATCTGAGAATGTGACGGGTACTCCGAGGCCTTTAAGAGGAGGTGTGCCAAGAACCGAATTAACTTTTCTTATAAACGCCTTTCGAGAGGAGTTGGAGGAGCCCCCCATTGGGACCCCATGAATGAGGTGCAGGACACACTCCTCTTCGAATTCGGGCGTCTCATCGCGTTGTTCGGGGCGCTTGTTAGCCCCCCGAGGAGGAGGCAGGAAGGTCGGTTCGGTCATTTCTCACGAATTTGGCCAGTTGCCCCCTCTGGATGAGGGCTTTTATCTCGTTCTTCAGGGCCCGACAATCATTGGTGTCGTGGCCATGGTCCTGGTGATAGCGGCACCATTTTTCTTTGTCTCTCTTCTTGCCAGGGGTGTTCATTTTCGGGGTAGGGGGTAGAACCCCTTCCTTCTCAACCTCCATGAGAATAGTGAAAATGTTGGCGTTAAGAGGAGTGAACTTTTCAAACCTGGGGGGAGGTCGGCACTGTCCGCCATTGTCCTTCTGGAGCTTCTTGGCTCCCTCTTCTTCTGTTCCCTTTCTCTTGGACCCGGAGGTAGGCCCCTCAAAGTTGGGGCGGTGCTCAGCTTCCTCGGCCCAAATATACTTCTCGCTTCGGAGAAGGAGATCGAAAAAGTTCTGTGGGGGCTTCTTGGCAAGGGAGGAGCGGAGGCTGGAATTAAGGACGTCTGATTGGAACGCTGCTGCAGCGACCGACTGGTCGAGGGAAGCGATAGACCTAGCTTCTGCAGTGAACCTTTTCACATAGTCTCTTAACTTCTCACCCTTCTTCTGATTGAGGTAGAGTAGCGAAATGCTGGTCTTCTCAGTTCGGCGGCTACTCACGAAGTGGGTGACGAAGAGGGTCTCGAATTGCTCGAAGGAGAATATTGAGGATGAGGCGAGGCGAGAGTACCATTCCCAGGACAGACCCTTGAGAGTAGCGGGGAAGGTCTTGCACAGCAAAGCATCGGAAGCTTGGTGGATTAGCATGAGGGTCTTAAAGCTTTCGATGTGGTCCACAGGGTCGGACTCCCCAGAATAAGTCTCGAACTGTGGATGCTTGAAGCCTATTGGAATGGGCGCCTCCATGATGGTTCGAGAGAAAGGAGGTCGGCTCGGACGGAGGGTCCTTCCTCTAAGCTCTTCTTCTCTGTCTAGCTGACCCAAGCGCCTCTCAATTTTGTGGAGACGACGGTAGATAGTGTCATACCTTCGACGATATTCAAACGAGCCTCTGGACTCATCTTCGTACGAGGGTGAGCGGGGGCTATGTCGACGGTAGCCCCGGGAGTGGCGAGGACTAGGAATATGCTGGGGGTTGCTAGGAACTGGAGGAGTTAGGGAACGTTGGCGAGGACTTTGGATCGGAGGAGGAGTGGGGACCCTTCGAGCATCATTATTGTTGGGTCGGTGATGGAGGGCTTGCAAAATGGTTGCTTGGAATTGCTGGAATTCGGCTTGGGTGATAGGAGCATTATCATCCCTCGGTGAGCGAGGCCTTCTTCTATAGTGCTCGGGGGACTCTCTCCGTCTTCGATGAGGCGGGGACCTCCTATGTTTTCGGCGATGGGGAGATCGATCATTTGGACGTTGTTGGAGGGAGACTCCTATGTTTTCGGCGATGGCGAAGATCCTCTTCCTTATGTCGACTGTTAAGGGTGTTGCGGAGGTCATCGGAGGCCCGGGGATTGTGAGATGCCATCGAATCAGTCGAGGGGTTGTGCACAGAGACGTGATCATGTTGAAGAGGTTGTTTTTGAGGATTGGGACGGGAGCCCCCCCCCCCCCCCCCCCCCCCCCCCCCCCCGCACTGGCATTCTGAGGAGGAGGTTGGTCCTGCCGCGGTGCTTGATCAGGTTGGGGGGAAGTTCCGTCGGCTGGACGGCTTGGAGAGGGACCGCCCGTAGGGGTTGAGGGGGAGTGGGTCCGCGGTTGGACCCTCGGGATCTCAGCCTTTGGGGAGGCATGGCTGGGTAGGCCTGACCTGACGGGAAGAGGAAAGGCTGCTATTTGTTGTTCCCACAGACGGCAACAATCTGTTGCTGCTGATTTTGGTGCGGGAGCAAACAGATAGTACTTGTGGATTCTTGGAAAACTTAAATAGCAAACCTGAAACCTGTTCCGCTGGAGTTTGACCGTTGACTCCCGCCGTTCACCTGCAAAAAGTGCGAGACACCGGGGTTGATCCCGGCGATGCACCATCCGACGCTCAAGTCAGTAATCAGGTGTAGCGCCCCGGATCCCTGTTACCGGACATTCGTGACACCTTCCAGAATCTTTACCTTCAAATGCATCTCAACACAGTAATAACATGGAAATTTAAATTTTTTTTTTCATTCGCCAAATAAGTCATTACATCATTGATTACAACCGATAACTTGTTCTTGGACAAGGAGTACAAATTACATCAATTCATTACAACTTATTACAAGTATTTACAGACTCCGCTTGTAAGCTATCAGCTGCCTCCTGAAATGGTAATCGACTGATTACTTGCGGAACTTCGCTGAGCGGCCCATCGGCTCCCCCGAGACTTGTTCCTCAGCTTCAGGCTTCCGCTGCGCGACTCTGATATCTCTGTACCTGTTCGGAAGGTATAACCGATACCTAAAAGGTGGGAAACGTCAGTACTTCGACTGACGCAAAGCTGGTGATAACAGCGATCCTCTAAAATTCAATCACAACCAATAAATTATGCAAAAAGGAAAAGTGTTGTGCCAAAACAAGGGTTTAGTAGATTCGGGTTCTAGTGCAGTGTTATCACATGACCCTATGACTAGATGCAGCAAACTCACATGCCTAACTTCTAATGCAAGCAAGACTTTGGAGCACGAATGCATCCCATACTACATACGCCCCCAAATCTAGCCGTCTTTCTCCACAATTTAGGGATTCGAACCCTCGCCATGCACCCTACTCTTGTACACACTCCAGTTCCCAATAGACTGTCCGTCGCCCAAGGAGATTGCAGCGGTCGGTCTAATTCCGCCCTGCAGTGCCCAAGTGGTCACTGCCAGTTGGTACCCGCGTACAGACCTTCTTAGAAACCACGTTGAACCTGGTCCTTACGACCCTTGGTTCCACATGTCCACCCATGGACTGAAGCATGCGTGTTCAGCCCTCATCGGGTAATGAACTAATATATACCAAAAAAAACACAAACACAAAACCCGCGCTTTAGGGACGTGAGCACCACGGGAGGTCAAATCCTCCGGGCCTCCCGCACCTTACTTCGGCAGAACTTTGAGAATCAACAGATCGAGATACGAGTCGGGAACGCAATCTGTTAGCGGCCGAGAACGTATCCCTACGACTGGAAGATACAACACCGACTATGGTTTACTAGGACTAATGCAATTTCCCAACTCCTTAATAAACCATTCTAACGCCTACCTTACTCTAATTATTTCGGGTAAGAATTATTGCTTCCACACTTTCCTATCAGCCTCTGGCCCCTGGCGATACCGGTCCGGTTCGCCACTTCCCCTGCTTGGACTCGTCCAGCATAATGGCCTATTCCTGCTGCTACTCTGGCAGTAAATATATAATCGCCCCGTGAGCTCCACTCACTGGCATGCTCGGACATCCTATGCTCGGCAGAAGTTTAATAATATAGGCTTGATAGGTGCAGGGTATCCTTTATCCTAGTGACTAACTCGAGTCACCCATCCCACTCGGGGAGTCAACAACCTCAATAACAGAGATCAACCACTCCTAGACACGAGTCATCGACTCAAATAACACACAAGGGAAAAATGCTTTCATAACCCTTAGTCCAAACCCAGATTAAGCGACTTACGGGTTTCTGCCCGAATCTCAAAATGGTCATCCCTCTCTCGATACAGCTCTGATTAGAGTGTATGGGCCCAACCTGGAAAGGTACGATCCTAGGATACAATTTCCTAATTGATCACGAGCTTAAATTCAACCATCTAAGTCCTCGACATAGCTTCTCAAGCTCCAGCCCGCGTACTTCCTGTGCACGGGCTGTACCTTACCATTAAAACAAAATCCTACTCGTTCATCAGAACGACACAAACTCAAATTCTGTAGAAGGATGTGGGTGTCCTCAACAACTCTCTGGTTGGTCATGAGTCCAAATTTTATCATTAAGTCACCCTAACACACTTGTCTATCATTGATACACCAATTCACACAATTGGTCTCTACAATTTAGAGCACTCAGCTCTACTCTAGTCCTCTATCCAGTCTTACAAAAATCATAATAATTCAACCGTTTACTGGAATTGCCTCAAATTAGTTTTGTTGGAAAGGTCTAGGCGTCAATACAACTCTTTACGGGGTCATGATCCTCAAAATGTGCCTCTAACAAGTCTGAAATTCCCAATCTTTACAGAGTATCAAAACAGGCTGAAAACAGCACAGTGCTTAATCAAAAAATCACAGTAAATTGCACACTTGTCCAAATGACATAAAATTTTTGGTGGTGAAACTAGACATCATACCCAATATTATGCAAAAGACCTCATGTCAAAATTCCAATTATACAGTGAGTAATAGCTATTTCAAGTTAGCACAGAAACCATAAGTTTTTCTAATTCAACATCAGATACTGGTTATAGATAGATTTTTCTAATGCCTCTAAAATCATCCAAATAATTTACTAATTTTTTTACGTAATCAACATGCATTCAGGAACATTGAGTAAACATTTCAGATCAATATCATGCTTCAATAAAACACGAAAATTTCTACAATATCAGCCATCCTGTTTTTCTTTTTCTGATTCTGCCTTACGACACATATCCATCTCACGATTTTATTAGCATATCAAATGATCATAGAAAAATCTGAAATAAATCATGAATGATCCTAACGCATATATGAACAAACCCTTTTAATTTCATGGTCTAATTCATTATATTGTGCTCTCGGAAAAATCCACAAAATGGTACTCCGAACCAGTTTTTCCTAGTTCAATTCTGACTTCTACTTCTAACCTTTAAAAGAGCAATCCTATGCATTCTAGCACAAATGCATGCAATCAAAATTAATTAAAAGACAAGAATTTCAAGTTTAGAGAAACTTTCCACCCTTGGTTGTAGTAGTAGAAGGAACATCTTCAAGCTTCTTCTCTTGGAAATCTCCTTTTGATCCTTCTTCTTCACTTCCTTCTTCTTTCTCTCCTCCTTCTCTTGAGATGTTTTCTTTCTGAAATTTCCAGAGTAAAAGGGAGGAAATGAAGTGGGATATGAGGGAGATGGGAGGGTAGGCCGGATTTGACGGGCGCGGGGGGGGGGGGGGGGGGGAGGGGTAGGTTTAGGCTATATGTGGTTTTGTAGACCAAAACCATGGCTTAAGCCCATTGGTTTTGTGTTTGTTATGTTGGCTGCCCAACATAACCCTTAACGAGCTCCAACGAGTGTGAGACGCGTATTTTAACGAGCGCACACAACCTATATTCACTGTAGTACCATACCGTGTTATATTTGCATGTGCGTCTTGCTGAAAACTATCGGTTATACTAGTATCGGTCTGTTTCGTCCTCGTGCATCTTTGGAATGCAACTCTCCCAAGAACCGTCCCGTAACCCTAACCATCCACCACGATAGCAAAATTGACCCATAATACTACAATCAATTGCACGCATACTGTCAATATATATACATACATATACAAGCATAATACAATCCGGGGTGTTACATCACTCCCTCCTTAGAGTCGTTCTGTCCCCAGAACGTTCCTAGTGGGAGAAAAGAACACAACAAACAAAATAGGAAACATTCAAAATAAATCCGGATATAAGGCCTTCATGCGGCTCTCCGGCTCCCACGTGGCTTCTTCCACGAACTGGTTCCTCCAGAGAATTTTGACCATCGGGATGACCTTGTTTCTCAGTACCTTGTCCTGATGATCAAGTATCCTGACTGGTTTCTCTCTACAGGAAAGATCTATCTGTAGATCTTTCGGAACCTCTGGCAACCGATGGCTTGAATCTGGCACATACTTTCGTAGCATAGAGACGTGGAACACGTCATGCACTTGAGATAGCTCGCCCGGCAGCTCCAACTTATAAGCCATCCTGCCAATCCTCTTCAGATCTTGTATGGTCCAATATATCTCGGAGCTAACTTCCCGCCTTTCCCAAACCTGATAACTCCTTTGGTCGGCGATACCTTGAGAAATACGGAGTCGCCTTCCTCAAATTCCAACTCTCTTCGGCAATTGTCCGCATAGCTCTTCTGCCTGCTTTGTGCTCCTTGAAGCCTCTTCCGAATAAGCTCGATCTGCTCTGACTTTTGTTGCTCGATTTCTGGTCCGTACATCTGCCGCTCTCCTACCTCGAACCAACCATCTCCTCTGCCTTAAGTTAAGATCCTTCTGTTGGTGGATGTACTTTAAGCTCTTGTGATCAGTGTAGATTTTCACCTTTGCTCCGTAGATATAATGCCTCCATGATTTCAAAGCAAAAATTATCGCTGCAAGTTCCAAATCATGGGTCAGATAGTTCTTCTCGTGTGGTCGTAGTTGTCTCGAACCATAAGCTATAACATTGCATTCCTGCATCAGCACACATCCAAACCCCAAATATGACGCATCACTGTAGATGACGTAGTCCTTGTCTTCCTGAGGTAAAACCAATATAGGTGCGGAGATCAAACGGTTATTCAGTTCTGAAAACTTTCTTCACACTTCTCCGTCCAGTCGAAACTTTGGTTCTTTTTGGTCAAAGCTGTAAGGGGTACACCTATCCTTGCATAATTCTGGATAAACTTCCGGTAATACCCAGTGATACCCAAAAAACTTCTTACTTCCTTCACCGTCTTCGGTTGTGGCCATTCCTTGACCGCCTCTATCTTCTTAGGATCCGTCGCCACTCCCTCCTTAGAAAGGATATAGCCTAGGAATGCAACTTTCGATTTCCAAAACTCACACTTAGATAATTTGGCATACAGCTGATGCTCCTGTAACTTGCTCAAGACTGCTGTTAGATGTTCAGCATGATCCTCTTCCGTCCTTGAATATACCAAAATGTCGTCGATGAAGACCATGACAAATGAGTCGATAAATGGCCGTAGAATTTTGTTCATTAAGTCAATGAAAATAGCTGGAGCGTTAGTCACTCCAAACGGCATTACCAAGAACTCATAGTGTCCATGTCGAGTTCGAAAATCTGTCTTAGGTACATCCTCTTCCTTGACTCGTACCTGATGATATCCAGACAGTAGATCAATCTTGAAAAACACTACTGCTCCCTAAAGCTGATCGAACAAATCATCAATCCTGGGAATTGGGTACTTGTTCCGAATTGTGACTTTATTCAATTCCTGATAATCGATACACATCCTGGACGACCCGTCCTTCTTCTTAACTAGCAATACTGGTGCTTCCCAAGGCGATGCACTTAGTCTGATAAATCCTTTCTGCAAATACTCTTCAATCTGCTTCTTGATCTCATTCTGCTCTACTGGTGCCATTCGATAGGGTGCTTTGGATACTAGAGCGCTTCCTGGTTGAATTGTGATGCTAAACTCGACATCACGGTGTGGGGAAATTCCAGGTAAATCCTCTAAGAATACAAGTGGAAAATTCCTCACCACTGGTATCTTGTTCACCTCTTCTGGTACCTGTACTTCACTAGCAGTTGCGAAAGCCATTGCCTCCGATCTCTGCTCCCCGTGGAATACAAATTCCACTCCTTCAGCTGAAATAGCTACCTTCTTCTCCTTGCAGTCAATGTAGCCATGTGCCTCGACATCCAATCCATGCCATTAGTGACATCTGTCCCGGCAAAACCCAACTCCAACAAATCGATACTTGGGGTTTCTCCGCTAATCTGGAGCTTACATCCCCTATAGCATAGATCTGTAGTAAGGGTTGCCCCTGACGGCGTAGCTACCGTCAAAGCTAACTCTGGGATTGCCTTTTGTGTGCATCTTAATTTTTCTCAAAAAAAGATTTTGACACAAAAGAATAAGTCCATCCACTATCAAACAAGACTGTTGCCAAAATTCCATTTATATATATATATATATGTCTTGTTACAACAGTACATCGTCCACCAACTTTCATAAACCCAAAATACAACTTAAACTCGATTACATTACTTCTTCAGCTTCCAAAAGATCTCAAAATATAGTAGGTCCACATATTATCTTCACCTTGTCATTTATCCGGTTACTTACTCGATGAGCATCCCCTTTGTAATTCTGGGCAATTTGACTTGACATGCCCAAGTTCCTTACAATTGAAACAACCCTTGATCGCTGCTGGGCAACGCGACTTGTAGTGTCCGACTTCCCTGCATTTGTAGCAACTCTTAGTCGCAATCGTTCTCTTGGGGTATTCTCCCTTAGAAGGTTTGGTGATTTTCCTAGTAGTTTTTGGCTTGGGACCCTTCTGAAGTCCCCACCAGCGATTCTAAAGGTGTGTCATACCGTCTTGAAGCTGCTTCGTTGTTTCTTCAGGTGTGTCATCTGTGCCTGATGAAATTTGATCTGCTGCTGGGCCAGCCTTGTCCCTGCGTTCCCTTGCCCTTTTCATTTCCAGATACCCGATGGCTATCCTCTGCTGCTATGCCGTTGGGTCTAGCGATGGTGGAGGAGAGTTCTCCTCACCTTCAGTCTCCTGTAGCACTTTCTTTATTTCTTCCTCCATCGTTATCATTTTCCTTGTAGGCATTGGCTCACCCACTGACCCATCCTAGATGAAGATATCTTCGAACACCATCTGTAAAACATAAACAGGGTTTAGTTTCAGAATCACAGACACATCTTGTTCTGTTTGCCTCCACTAATGTCTGGTAACAGACTAGCCACAATTTGGACTTGACTGCTCCAAGCATGTTAGTAAAAATGAAGTAATCTGAGACTGGTTCACATATAGGGAAGATCATAAGCATAAGTTGTAGCGCTACCATATGATTTATAATTATCCTATTTGTCAACTAGAATCATTTTATTTGGTCTTCAAGTCTAATTTCCTACCGTGTTAGACTGCAATTTGAAGTCAGCTCTGATACCAACTCTGTAGCGCTCCGAATCCCCGTTACCGGACATCCGTGACACCTTCCAGAATCTTTACCTTCAAATGCATCTCAACATAGTAATAACATGGAAATTTAAAAACTTTTTTCATTCGCCAAATAAGTCATTACATCATTGATTACAACTGATAACTTGTTCTTGGACAAGGAGTACAAATTGCATCAATTCATTACAACTTATTACAAGTATTTACAGACTCCTCTTGTAAGCTATCAGCTGCCTCCTGAAATGGTAATCGACCGATTACTTGCGGAACTTCGTTGAGCGGCCCATCGGCTCCCCCGAGACTTGCTCCTCAGCTTCAGGCTTCTGCTGCGCGATTCTGATATCTCTGTACCTGTTCGGAAGGTATAACCGATACCTAAAAGGTGGAAAACGTCAGTACTTCGACTGACGCAAAGCTGGTGATAACAGCGATCCTCTAAAATTCAATCACAACCAATAATTTATGCAAAAAGGAAAAGTGTTGTGCCAAAACAAGGGTTTAGTGGATTCGGGTTCTAGTGCAGTGTTATCACATGACCCTATGACTAGATGCAGCAAACTCACATGCCTAACTTCTAATGCAAGCAAGACTTTGGAGCACGAATGCATCCCATACTACATACGCCCCCAAATCTAGCCGTCTTTCTCCACAATTTAGGGATTCGAACCCTCGCTATGCACCCTACTCTTGTACACACTCCAGTTCCCAATAGACTGTTCGTCGCCCAAGGAGATTGCAGCGGTCGGTCTAATTCCGCCCAGCAGTGCCCAAGTGGTCACTCCCAGTTGGTACCCGCGTACGGACCTCCTTAGAAACCACGTTGAACCTGTTCCTTACAACCCTTGGTTCCACATGTCCACCCATGGACTGACGCATGCGTGTTCACCCCTCATCGGGTAATGAACTGATATATACAAAAAAAACACAAACACAAAACCCGTGCTTTAGGTACGTGAGCACCACGAGAGGTCAAATCCTCCGGGCCTCCTGCACCTTACTTTGGCAAAACTTTGGGAATCAACAGATCGAGATACGAGCGGGGGACGCAATCCGTTAGCGGCCAAGAACGTATTCCTACGATTGGAAGATACAACACTGACTATGGTTTACTAGGACTAATACAATTTTTCAACCCCTTAATAAACCATTCTAACCCCTACCTTACTCTAATTATTTCGGGTAAGAATTACTGCTTCCACACTTGCCTATCAGCCTCTGGCCCATGGCGATACCGGTCCGGTTCGCCACTTTCCCTACTTGGACTCGTCCAGCATAATGGCCTACGCCTGCTGCTACTCCGGCAGTAAATATATAATCGCCCCGTGAGCTCCACTCACTGGCATGCTCAGACGTCCTATGCTCGGTAGAAGTTTAATAATATAGGCTTGATAGGTGCAGGGTATCCTTTACCCTAGTGACTAACTCGAGTCACTCATCCCACTCGGGGAGTCAACAACCTCAATAACAGAGATCAACCACTCCTAGACACGAGTCATCGACTCAAATAACACACAAGGGAAAAATGTTTTAACAACCCTTAGTCCAAACCCAGACTAAGCGACCTACGGGTTTCTGCCCGAATCTCAAAAAGGTCATCCCTCTCTCAATACATCACCGATTGGAGTGTATGGGTCCAACCTGGAAAGGTACGATCCTAGGCTACAATTTCCTAGTTGATCACGAGCTTAAATTCAACCATCTAAGTCCTCGACATAGCTTCTCAAGCTCCAGCCTGCGTACTTCCTGTGCACGGGCTGCACCTTACCATTAACACAAAATCCTACTCGTTCATCAGAACGACACAAACTCAAATTCTGCAGAAGGATGTGGGTGTCCTCAACAACTCTCTAGTTGGTCATGAGTCCAAATTTTATCATTAAGTCACCCTAACACACTTGTCTATCATTGATACACCAATTCACACAATTGGTCTCTACAATTCAGAGCACTCAGCTCTACTCTAGTCCTCTATCCAGTCTTACAAAAATCATAATAATTCAACCGTTTAATGTAATTGCCTCAAATTAGTTTTGTTGGAAAGGTCTAGATGTCCACTACAACTCTCTACTGGGTCATGATCCTCAAAATGTGCCTCTAACAAGTCTCAAATTCTCAATCTTTACAGAGTATCAAAACTGGCTGAAAATAGCACAGTGCTTAATCACAAAATCACAGTAAATTGCACACTTATCTAAATGACATAAAATTTTTGGTGGTGAAAGTAGACATCATACTCAACATTATGTAAAAGACCTCATGTCAAAATTTCAATTATACAGTGAGTAATAGCTATTGCAAGTTAGCACAGAAATCATCAGTTTTTCTAATTCAACATCAGGTACTGGTTATAGATATATTTTTATCATGCCTCTAAAATCATCCAAATAATTTACTGATTTTTTTACATAATCCGCATGCATTCAGGAACATTGGGTAGAAATTTTAGATCAATATCATGTTTCAATAAATCACGAACATTTCTGCAATATCAACCATCCTGTTTTTCTTTTTCTGAGTCTGCCTTACGACACATATCCATCTCACGATTTTATTAGCATATCAAATGATCATAGAAAAATCTGAAATAAATCATGAATGATCCTAACACATATATGAACAACCACTTTTAATTTCATGGTCTAATTCATCATATTTTGCTCTCGAACAAATCCACAAAATGGTACTCCGAACCAGTTTTTCCTAGTTCAATTCTGACTTCTACTTTTAACCTTTAAAAGAGCAATCCTATGCATTCTAGCACACACATGCATGCAATCAAAATTAATTAAAAGACAAAAATTTCAAGTTTAGAGAAACTTCCCACCCTTGGTTGTAGTAGTAGAAGGAACTTCTTCAAGCTTCTTCTCTTGGAAATCTCCTTTTGATCCTTCTTCTTCACTTCCTTCTTCTTTCTCTCCTCCTTCTCTTGAGGTGTTTTCTTTCTGAAATTTCCATAGTAAAAGGGAGGAAATGAAGGAGATGGGAGGGTAGGCCGGATTTGACACGCGGGGGGGGGGGGGGGGGGGGGGGGGGGGGGGGGGAGGGGGGTAGGTTTAGGCTATAGGTGGTTTTGTAGACCAAAACCATGGCTTAAGCCCAATGGTTTTGTGTTTGTTATCTTGGCTGCCCAACATAACCCTTAACGAGCTCCAATGAGTATGAGACGTGTATTTTAACGAGCGCACGCAACCTATATTCACTGTAGTAGCATACAGTGTTATATTTGCATGTGCGTCGTGCCGAAAACTAGCGGTTATACTAGTATCGGTCCGTCTCGTCCTCGTGCATCTTTGGAATGCAACTCTCCCAAGAATTGTCCCGTAGCCCTAACCATCCACCACGATAGCAAAATCGACCCATAATACTACAATCAATTGCACGCATACTGTCAATATACATACATACATATACAAGCATAATACAATCCGGGGTGTTACATCAGGAATGATTATGAGAGAGCGTAAACTGGCAAACGATTCATTACCTCTTAATGGTGGTGGATGGGGGGTATTTATAGCCGCCGTTGGGGTCAGATTAGGAATGTAATCCCTGTGATTAGATTAGGAATGTAATCCCTAATCCCCAGTGAAAGGATAGAGGTGAATCAGGACCGTTGATTAGTATTAATCAGAAACCCTAATTCTATACTGCTGGACCGGGTTTATTTCGGGTTGGGACCCATACCCAATTGAGGTGGATCTGTTCGTGGGTTATTGGGTCTTTGGGGAGAAGACCCAGGACCCACTTCAGACCCATTTGTGGAGTGAAATTACCATTTTGCCCCTAGGCTTTAAGATTCGCGCCCGATTTGGACGGTTCCGATTTAATCCCATTTTTTAGCCATATCAAAGCCCATCAACCTATGCGCACGACGGCAACCGCCAGCTACACCCATACCGTCTTCCTGAGAACAAGTATGGGGGCTTGCCGTCGACCCCGAGCAAAGCCGTGGCTTTCCTCAAAGCCACTCGACCGATACGCTCGGCGACGACCTTAAGCCACGCCCATCACTGACTTTCTCCCCGGTGTAGGGGCTTGGCATTTTTCCCAAGCATGGTTTGGGCTTCTTCAAGTCCATCAACCTATGCGCACGGCGGCAACCGCCAGCTACACCCGTACCGTCTTCTCGAGAACAAGTGTGGGGGCTCGCCATCGACCCCGAGCAAGGCCGTGGCTTTCCTCAAAGCCACTCGGCCGATATGCTTGGCGACGACCTTAAGCTATGCCCATCACTGGCTTTCTCCCCGGTGTGGGGGCTCGGCATCTGCCCCAAGCATGGTTTGGGTTTCTTCAAGTCCATCAACCTATGCACAATGCGGCAACCGCCAGCGACACCCGTCCCGTCTTCTTGAGAACAAGTGTGGGGGCTCGTCGTCGACCCTGAGCAAGGCCGAGGCTTTCTTCAAAGTCACTCGACCGTTACGCTCGGTGACGACCTTCAGCTACGCCCATTACCGGCTTTCTCCCCAGTGTCGGGGCTCGGCATCTGCCCCTAGCATGGTTTGGGCTTCTTCAAGCCCATCAACCTATGCGCACGGCGGCAACCGCCAGCTACACCCGTACCGTCTTCCTATGAACAAGTGCGGGGGCTCGTCGTCGACCCCGAGCAAGGCCGTGGCTTTCTTCAAAGCCACTCGACCGATACACTCGGTGACTACGTTCAGCTACGTCCATTACCGGCTTTCTCCCCGTTGTGGGAGCTCGGCATCTGCCCCTAGCTTGGTTTGGGCTTCTTCAAGCCCATCAACCTATGCGCACGGCGGCAACCACCAGCTACACCTGTACCGTCTTCCTACGAGCAAGTGGTGGGGCTCGTCCTCGACCCCGAGTAAGGCAGTGGCTTTCTTCAGAGTCACTCGACTGATACGCTCGGTGGAAACCGTCCGCCACGAACACTTCAGCAAAGTTTTCATTAAGGTTTAGGGCGTCCGCCTTTGGCAAACGCCCTGAGCTTCGAGTCGTTATTTGACCCTCCTCTCACCCAGGAGCAACTCGGGGTTTACAGCTATCAAAAGCCAAAACCCCGAACTGTTCGAGGGCGGTAGGGGAGCCACTGACTAAAGGCTCTCTTCGATCCTCCGAGCCTCCGAATCAATTGGTCGGCCCACCACTCACCAACGAACAACCTGGGGTCTTACGGCCCTCAAGGCCAAAACCTCGAATTGTACGAGGGTGATTGGTGCACTACCAATCCGGAGCCTTCAGACCAAAGTTTTAATTTTGGGGCGCCCGCCTTCGGCAGGCACCCAAATCGAATGGCAGATCAGCCAATCTCAATTCCTGACCACCAACAAGGAGCGAAGGGGGGTTATATAGCCCCTGAGAAGCGCAGTTATTGCATCTAGGAAGCCCAAACGGTATGTCACGAATTCATGTTGTCAACGAGTAGAAGGTTCGCTAACGGCGGAAGGCGAAACATCGCCATTAATGCCCATCGAGAGGCGAAACGCCATGGATTATGCATTGCCTGTGCAAAGACACTGTGTGGTTTTTCTGCCTCGGTGGTGACCCCTTTTTCAAGGTTGAGCCCGGCAGCAATCACCACTCAATGGAATTATCAAGGTTAAAGAAGTCGGGAGTCTATTTTTATTATTACTCATCGCGCGCCCGTAACGGCGGCACAAATACAATGAAAAGCTTACAACTCACTCGCACTCGGCTTAAAACTCAAAGTCGGTGCTTCCTTCGAGCTCCCTCTCTCGCTCGGCCGGCCTGACCGGGGAAGGCTCCCCCACCACCGAGCTTCCCGCATCATCAAGTTGGGCCCCCTCCAATAAAAAGGGCAGAGATGGCCTGATCACCGAATTGCTCACCTCCTCGATCAAACTGGCGCCTAACACCAGCTTCAACCTGCGGATCTCCAACTCTTTCTCAACACCGGCCTCGCGAAGGGAAGACTCCGAAGCCGACTGCCCATTCGAGGCATCCGAGATTGACCAGTTCGTCTCGATTACCCACCAATCCCGGTCGGCTATGGCTTTCTTCAGACGAGCGACCTCCAAGCCGAGCTCCCTAGACTTGTTCATAAAATGGTTCACTACGGCCGCTCGGTCCCGAACCTGTTTTCGTTGGCGAGCCAGAGCCGCTTCCATGCCCTCCGTCCCCGTTCGGACCAGGAAAGCCTCGGCAGAAATAGGGTCTGCAGCCAAGACCTCGTACGTCTATAAAAAAGATGAGAGAAACAACAAGTCACTAAAAAGACTACAGTCATGGAGCCTCTGCCAAAAAGTTATCTTTCATTAGTTTCAAAAATTGTGCTACAAAATGCGGTGGCCAGTCCACGCGAGGCATATACAATCACAAAAAGAAAAAAGAAAAACCTAAGCTATGCTTGAGGGGGGTGGCACCTCTTCGTCAGCCGGGTCGCCCCCCATCTCCTCGCTACCAGAAGTCGGCGGAAGGTCCGGCTGCCAGCCGTAGTGAAGGTGGTCGACCCTATGGTCCGGATAGATCATCCAGAAATGCTCCTTGGCCCGGTCATAGGCCTCGTCCTATGCCAGGATCAGGGCATCCGCCATGGTGATCTCCGCCTACTCTAGGGCCTTCCGCCCCTTTTCCGCTTCTTCCTGGACCTTCTTCTTGAGGCGATCTACGTCCTTCTTGTGGTGGTCGAAGATCGAGGTCATCTGGGCCTCGTGGACGGCCTCCATACTCCGAGCATCCTTTAGCTCGTCCGTCGCCTTGTTCAATTCGCGGAGATACTTCTCCGTTTTCCTCCACTCGATGAGGATCTCCTTCTCCAAGCACTTCTAAAAGTGCTACCCGTGAAGCATTGCCTAGTCCGAGAAAGAAAAAGTTAGATAAATTGTAGAATCCAAACTCAATACAAAGTCACAAACACTCACCGAGATATATGCCTAAGACCACCGCATGAAGGCCTGCTCAGACGTCTGCACCGCCAGCGCCATCCGATCTCGCTCGGTGGCGATGTTCTTGACCACCTAAATGGCCACGGGACCTTCAAGCAGGGAGTCCCCTGCAACGACCGACCAATCAGGAGCGTGTGGCCGAAGTCCCTGTCGCCCCACCATCTGCTCGGCGGTAGGCCGAAGTCCTCTTGCTAGCCGAGCTTCCCCCCTCCTCCCGAGATGCCCTAGGCGTGTGGTGGTGTTGCTTCCTTTTTCTCTTCGGGGCCAGCTCCATGGCTGCCGAGGTCGGTCCCTTGCCGGACCTCGTGCCCTGAGCAGCCGCCTTATCCTGCTCCGCCTTCTTCTCCTTCTCCGCCCTCCTCTTGGTGGCAGCTGCCAACAAGGTATGCTTGTCGTCGAGCTGATTGGCCATCATCTCTGCAAAATAGAAGAAGAGAAGCTAATGTTAACACGAAGGCAGAAAGAAATAAAATTTAGAACAAAAAAATACTAGGGTCGGCTGGGCTCTCAGTTCGGCTCGGGCCAGGTGCATCTCTATCACTCGAGGCCACGCTATGTTGTGCCCCTCAATAATCTTCTCCACCTTCGCCCACTCTTTCTCCGTCAGCTCGCTACGCTTCAGAGGCTTATGGTTCGGCTTGAAGAAATTCCAAGATGTCGGAATCCCCCAAGACTTCTCACTCCGGACTATGAAATACTTCTCTTTCCACCCTTTGATGGAGTCTGGATGGTCGTGCATCACCTTCTTATGAGGCCTAGGCGAGAAGTAGAAGATCCCCTCCGCATTGCCCAACGAACTAATCGCCAAGATGGCGCGGAAGTATGTCAGCCTCGGCTTGACCCCCTTCTCTTGGCACTTCAAGATAAAGCAGATCAAGTGCTTCCAAGAATTGGGGCTGTAATGTATCGGGCTTAGCTTCGCCTAGTTCAAGACCCGCTTAACGAAGGGGTGCAGCGGCAGCCTTAGTCCCGAGATGAAGGCGTCCTCGAGAAAAATACAATAACCTGGTGCGAGGGCAGTAATTGGGCGAATACCGGGGCTTGGAATCAGAACTTCGAACTCCCGAGGAATGAAGTAGGCCGCCCTCAAGATGTGAAGGTAGTCCGCCTTCAAGACGCATGGAATACCATCCATTCTGATCTTCACCCGACTCTCGTCGCCCGGCACCGAAGGAAGATCATCGAAGTCTTTAACGTCGTCAGGATACATCCTGATCGACCCTGGATTTTTGAAGGAGACCTGGGCAAATTCGAACCCCGGTCTAGGGGCATATTTGTCCGGTGGAGGGGGGCTATCCGGAAGGCTCAACCTTCTCTTCTTCCTACGAGGACGAGCCTTCCTCTCCGGAGACGACATCGACAAAGGTGGCAGAAGGGGGAGATCACCCTCGCCCCCGGCTATGCCTCCTGTGGTGCCTCTGCCCGCACCTCCTTGAGCATCGGCCTCCCCTGCGTTCTGATCAGGCTCCCTCTGATTCCCTTCGGAGTCCTCCTTGCCCTCAACGGCACCCTCTCCCTCAGAATCTTGCTCCTCCTCATCACCCTCATCCTCAACGTCCCCTTCTCCTCGGGATCATGCTCTTCTTCATCGACCTCTTCCTCCTCCTCCTCACCCTCATCCACAGGCTCCTTCCCCGGCCTACGGGACCTCAACGGTGACACAACGAAGACCACATCATCCCCTCCGTCCGACCTTGGATCTGATGGTACTTCCTCCTATCCCATAGTCGCCCAGGACCAAGACGTCTCTGACTCAGCTTCCTTCGCAGAATGGCCTGACGAGCTTGCCTCGGAGCCGGACTGAGAGTGTGACATTACGAGTGAGAAATACTAACCTAAAATATTGACCATATGATCACCATAAAAAGGTCGCCGACGGCAAGTAAGACCCTGTTCTTGAAAGTTGAAAAATGCAAGAAAAGAAATGAAGGAAAGAAAAGTAGGGGGGATTTATAACAGGGAAAGCGACTCCTTGATTTTCGCAAAAAGATCTGGCCCTTAAATCTTAATCATCAAGATCTAACGGCTGCTAGGATCTAGAGTCGCTTCGATCCTTGCACACATGACGTCAGCAGTTGGCACAAAAATACCCTAATGCCCCCCAGGTCTTTTCCAACAAGCCGGCTTTTCCAACAAGTCAGGGGGCTCAGAGCTCGGATGGCACCGCGAGTCCTAAACTCCTCCCCCATTCAACTGGAGGGTTGACGCTTGGATGGCACCGCGAGCCCCAAACCCCTCCTCTATTTCAAAAGGGGGTCAACGCTCGGATGGCACCGCGAGTCCCGAACTCCTCCTCTACTCAACAGGAGGGTCGACGCTCGGATGTCACCGCGAGCCCCAAACCCCTCCTCTATTTCACAAGAGGCTCGGAGCTCGGAGGTCACAACGAGCCACAGGCTCTTACACCCAAAGCATTAAATGAAATGAAAGCATTAGATTTCATTCGGCCGCCATTACCAATGTACCGCTCTGCCGACGACAAACCCCTCAGAAACTCCTACATGTTTTGGGGGGCCTAGAGCTCGGATGACACCGCGAGCCCCAAACTCCTCCTCTTTCACAGGAGGCTCGTAGCTCGAATAACACCGCGAGCCCCAAATTCCTCCTGCATTCACAGGAGGCTCGGAGCTCGGATGACACAGCGAGCCCCAAAGTCCTCCTCTATTCACAGGAGGCTCGGAGCTCGGATGACACCTCGAGCCCCAAACTCCTCCTCTTTTCACAAGAGGCTCGGAGCTCGGATGACACCCTGAGCCCCAAAGTCCTCCTTCATTCACAGGAGGCTCAGAGCTCGGATGACACCGCGAGCCCCAAAGTCCTCCTCTATTACAGGAGGCTCGGAGCTCGGATGACACCGCCAGCCCCAAAATCCTCCAGGGGGCTCGGAGCTCACCGGGAGCCCCAAACTCCTTCTCTTTTTACAAGAGGCTCAGAGCTCGGATGACACCGCGAGCCCCAAAGTCCTCCTTCATTCACAGGAAGCTCGGAGCTCGGATGACACCACGAGCCCCGAAGTCCTCCTCTATTCACAGGAGGCTCGGAGCTCGGAGGATACCGTGAGCCCCAAAGTCCTCTATTCACAGGGGCCTCGGAGCTCAGATGACACCGCAAGCCCCAAAGCCCACATCTTTCCAACCAGTGAGGGGCCCGTCTAGCAACCCTCGACCCTCGGCAATCCGAGCCCCAACTCGACAGATCTCGACGCCCCCTCGCTCTTCCAACCAGTGAGGGGCTCGTCTACCGACCCTCAACGCTCGCTTGCCGAGCTCCAACTCGACGATCTCGACACCCCTTGCTTTTCCAACCAGTAAGGGGCCCGTTTACCGACCCTCGACCCTCGGCTTGCCGAGCACCAACTCGACAGATCTCGATGCCCCCTTGCTTTTCCAACCAGTGAGGGGCTCGTCTACCGACCCTCAACCCTTAGCTTGCCGAGCTCCCACTCGACAAAGCTTGACGATCCCCTTACTTTTCCAACAAGTGAGGGGCTCGTCCACCGATCCTTGATGCTCAGCAAACCGAGCTCCGACCTTTCTACGCCCAGCACTCTGCACGACTCCAATAGGGGACCCCTTCCCCCTACCCCCTGGCCTCTTCTGGAAGATACAGATCCTATTCCTCACCCTACACACCACCCTGCACTTTCTATAGAGGCAAAGAACCACTCCTACATGGCTGGGTCCCCCAGCCCTCCAGGAGTGGGGGGCTCCTGATATGGGTCAGATGACGTGGCCCCTGCTGGGGCACAGGATCCCCTCAAAGAGCTTGCACCGCCAGCTCATCCGGGTCTGCCACGTCAGCTTGAAAACCACCCACGTCTCCGCCACATCAGCCCTAAACCACCCCGAACCAGTGCCACGTCAGCCCTACACCGCTTGGGCTTCCGCCACGTTAGGCCCACGGGCAACCGGGTCCAGATCCGGCACCAAACGGGTCCAGACCCGGTTGGCTTCTCCTATAAATACCAGACCCTCCACCCCTTTCCAAGGTAATCAATCTTTTCCCTCTAAAACCCTAGTTACTGTTACTCTCTTCCAGTAGCTGACTAGATCGTCGAAGGTCTGCCACCGGAACCAACTCCGGTGTTCCTAGACCGTGTGCAGGTATACGAAACTCCGGATTCGAGCATCCAGATATGAGCTGAGCATCCAATCTCCACCTCATCCCCGTCTACTTCCGAGCTGTTCCTCCAGCTGAGGGTCGGGGCCACCGTCCGCACTAAAGGTTCTGCAAAAATGTAAATCGAGAATAACTCACGCCTGGTGCACCCACACCCCAAAAAACAAACCGCATCAATGGAGTATATCTTTTCCAGCAGTAGAACCTTCTGGCTATTGTACGGGTAGATAAATGTTGGATGGGTATTGTTCATTATTTTAGTTTGACTATTTCGAGGCTTTTAAAGGGCTTTTTCCTTCATCCTCAATCCTCTGATTTGAAGGTTTAAAGCGACTAAGAGCATCCACAGTGGTGTTTCTCATATTCTATAATATGGCAGCTACAGTAATAGCATATAGGGGAGGATCGTGCAGTGGTCGTTTGCTAAATTTTTCTCATTTTCCTGTTACATATTAAAAGACCAAATTACCTCCCTCCTTTGATATTCAAAGAATATGGATTGAAGGGCAATTTGGAAAAAAAAAACCCAAAAAAAAAATAAAAAATAAAAAATAAATTCCTCCTTGGACGGCATAACATCTCCCGGATGGGAGATATCCGGGAGATGTTTCCCCATCTGAGGAGAATTAAAAAAAAAATTCCATAAAACGGAAGGACGGGGTATGTTTCCCCGTCCGACCTTTTTTTAAATAAATAAAAAATAAAAAATTATTCAGACGGTATATGATATCCCGTCTCGATTAAAAAAATTTAAAATCGGAGCGACGGTATATAATATACCGTCCTTTATAATTTGAGAATTGCTATACTGGTTTGCTATACTGGTTTCTCATATATGAGAAACCAGTATAGCAAATATGCTATAAAATGGCATATAGCAAAACCACTGCAGCCATCCGTTTCTTATAAAATGACAAAATGCCAATTATAAGAAACCACTGTGGATGCTCTAACTGGGGTGCTTGCATTGTGAAACTGAATGAAACTGAATGAAGGGTGTTTGATTGGATAGGTTACCTTATACTCTATACACTGCTCGTAGCTTCTTAGGCTTCAGCCTCTAGCTATAGCTTCCTCAGATAATAATTGGAGTCTTAGTGTATAACCAGTTAGGAATTGCGTCCATCTGTAGACTTTACAGAGAGGCCTAAGTTGGGGTTTGCAGTCTCAGCTTGATGGTGAGAATTGATCGAGTTTTGTGTGTTTACTGTACAGGATCAACATATTGAATTATATATAGAGCAATACTCAATTGCAAACCACTGAAACTGTTATAACCTTAGCTATTGTTTTCAACAATGACAGGTTATAACTTAAGCCGCTGTTGGAAACTTTCAACAACGATTTTTTGCAATGAAGCATTGCCCTATTATCTATATAATAAATTACAAAGAAAGCTATCAAGTGGCTCTCATTCAATCTCCCCGAATACCAATGGTTTAGATTGATTCTCCCAAAACATATTTTTCCGTCCAAAATTTCAAACCCCAAAATTAAATTTTTCCTCCCAAATCTAAAATACTCATTACTTTATTACTCTCTCTCTCTCTTCTCTCTTCTCTCTTCACTTTTTCCTATTTTTCTCTTTCTCTCTCTCCCTCTCTCTCATTCTTTCTTTATTTGGTTAAAAATTTAGATTTTAAGATTTCAGTTTTGTAAAATTTTCAAAATTTTTATGTTTTTTTATTGCACATGTTATATTGAAAATAATAAATATCTCTTTAACAGTTAAATTTTATCATTTTCCATCCTTAAAGTTCTAAGAAGTTGGATTTTACGCCCTCATTTATAATTATGTTTCCACATATTCTAATAAAAACATGGACTTTTATTTACAACTAATTATTGTCATACTATTCAAACTTGAACTACGTAATTGTTGTTTTACTGTTTACAGAGCTTTTCGTGTATTGTATCGTTTCGAAGACGTGCCGTAGGCACGTGCCCACGGACAAATCTAGTATATATATATATATATATATAATTATTTGCTTTAGATTGTAAGTACCACACTAGATGGTGCTATTCATCGTAACAAGTCAAGGACCAATTTTTAAATTATAGTGGATCTGTTGAGGACTGTAATCAATATAATCTAATGTCGTTCTAAGTGGATTGTCTGCTCATTTTAAATGAGCTTAAACTAATCGCTCACATCGTCTATACATGACATTATACATTGTTTACTATTTACGACTTGTGGGGAATTATATAACTTCCGTCATGGTTTGATAGTTTCAGCACTTAATATCAGTACTTCCTTTACTTCATTCTTCCTAGTTATAGTATATATTTTTTTTGAGGGTAAGTTATAGTATATATCAGCATAATAAAACATGCATATATTGTCTAATAATGCAGTTAACGTTATGGAAACTTTCGAATAGGACCAGCTGAGATAGGTTGTCAAGTATAAAAAGTATCTACAGCGAAACAAAATAAAAACATAACAACCTAAGCATGCCTTTTAAGCTTTGAAAGGATAATAATAGGCTAAAGCAATCTATTCTGCCAGCTAACACACTTCTGGATAATGGCATGAGAGAAAAAAATTAAAACATGAACCCCCCTTTTCTCCCTCAAACTATGATTGCATTTATTTGTATAGTAACTGCCAACTGTATGAAGGAAAGTATGTGTGATACGGGATACCTAAATTCTTTAGGGTCCTTGTTGAAAATGGTCCTGGCTCTGAGAGAGATGTAGGTTGGACTAGCACTGAGGAGAAGATACTCCAGCTCCCCAATGTCCCCATTGGAACCAATGCTCCTAAACCCGTATCCGAGAGGGTTCGGAGGCCCGACCTTTTGCTTCTCGGATGAGGGCAGGGAGAAAAACTCTGACCCAATAGCCTCCATTCGAGCGATAATGTTTTCGGGAACGCCATGGTTGATTACCATGAAGAACCCCAATTCTTCGCTGGCTCTCACTATGAGTTTTGACACGTTGGCTCGTCTCTCTCTTAGGTTGATGATGGGTACACCAGAAATCTGGGTTGGGTCCATAGAAGAAACAACCTTGGTGTTATATATGAAGATGGGATGGATGAATGCAGAATATGGAGCAGAGCAGTTAGTTATGGAAAGCAGATGGTGGTCGAAACTTATCGATGCGGGGGGGGGGGGGGGGGGGGGAATCCATACACTTTTAAGTACAAGTGGAATTTTCTTGACTGCAAACAACTCATACTTGAGACATTTGCAACGGTTGACTAAAATGCTTGCTTGCTGTAATGGTTTTCTATTTTGAGCAATAGAGTTAAAAGTCAAAAACTCATATTCAATCTAATAGCGTAATCATATTGATGCACTAACTGATGTTTTGTATTTAAGATTCTTTTTTTTAAAAGTTAATAACCAATGAATGATAAGTTTATATTTTGCTGGATATATAGGTATATTCTTAATATAATAGAATATTATTGTGTATAATGTTCTATGAGGCAACATGTGTTGTGCACATATGTACAACTAATGTGTGAGTTATTGGAACGGGTTGAGTGGGGCATGAACCCAGTACCCAAAACTCAGTGTTATCCTATATATACGGGTCTCGTGGTAGTACCTGTTGTGGCGTGTTCGGAGTCGGGATCAGATCTCAAAAATTTCAAAACAGATCATACTCTTGTTTACATTTCTGATTGGATCCAGCATTGGTGTTTGGTGTTTGGGCTGGAGATCGAATCGCTGTGTGAGGAACTACCATGTGCGGTCTATCTCTTTCATTGGCTTTAGATTGGTGTTTCGTGTGTTGTGTGGAGTGCGAGATCTACTGCAGTGTTTTCATATTTAGATCTAACCCTCTACTGCTCCTTGATCTTCATTAAGATTCAGTCCACTCTAAACTTTAAGATTTGTGCTGCTTTATTTAATTAAAATTTTGCATTAGTGTTATTACACAGTTTTACAGAAAAACCCTTCCTCTTACTGAAATATGCTAGTAGTAATTATTCAGAATAAACCCTCTAGATTTTGAAATTTACAGTTTATTCCTTTAAGATGAAAAACTTAATTAGGCATACAAGATTCCGAAAACTAGATACGTTTGCTAGTTTTGAATTTAATAGTTGGAAGAGAAAGGACAATATAAGATGTGGATGCACTTTGTTGGAGATGGTGCAAGCTGTAGGAATATTATTTCGATAGATCCAAACATGAAGATAAGTTGTACTTTATAACTATAATTTTAATTGTTGATTAATTGTTTGTTTGAATTTTGTTGCTAAATGCTAAATTTCAAAACCGTATTAATTGTTGTTTAATTAATTACAAGTTTGAATAACTGTTTTGGTTACCTGCTAAGGATCAAATATTTATTTTGATAAGTTAAATTATAGGTTTTGACTATATATTTGTATCTCCAATTAAATTGTTGTTAGATTTAATTAGTGCTAATAAATCGTTTGATTGGCTAATCTTTAACAATTTGATGAATGTAGGAACTTCAAAGTTGCTTACAAATTGTGTGTATTGGAGATAATAGATTTGCGTCACGGTAGAATAAGTCTGCACTACGCAGACTTCTCCATCGAATTTCGAAAACACTTCTAACTTGAAGTTTCGGTATGATCTACTCTAATCAGTTTTAGTATTTTCATGTGATAAATGTGTTAACGTTTTGTGCGTCTGATCACATGATTGAGAGTTTTATATCCTAATTATTCTCATTTTGAAACTAGCAAGTTTTAAATTGTTTAATTTGCCTTGTCATACTATGTGTATAGACATATTAGCTAAATCCATCGTTTGTATGTTTGCTTCTATAATAATGATTGATGTATAAGATATATAATAAATGTCTGTAACTTAGGAGAGATCATCTTTTAATCTAAGATATGATTCCATTAGTTACATTTTGTTCTTTCTCGTTCATTGTATTGTGTGTGCAAAGTTAAATTATAACATATTAGTCATTATCTCATTTAGTGTTTCGAAGATGATGAAGAACGAATAAAGAAATGAACTATTCGCTCAATGTGTTTGAGCATATGGACATTGTTAGACCCATAAGAGAAAGCAAATAGTTTTATAAAATGTGGTAAAATAATTTTGTATTAACTCATATTTTATTATTATTATTTCAATGTGTATAATATAGTTATTGCCTGTGTAAGTTGAGTTTAACAAACGAAGCAACTGATAATAGTAGTTTTAATTTGTGTAGTCCTTGAATACGACATAATAGGCTAGGACTTGTGAACTATATATTAAATTTTTTGTTCTTGTTAAAACTCATAACTCTGTTAAATGATACCTCATTAAATATGACAAATGTGAATTTTGTGCTCAGATTATGATCACTAGAAAACCATTCAGTATGGTTTCTAGGAGTACGCAACATTTGAGTCAATACATTCTGATATTTGTGATCTTAGTAGATTTGTGACTAGATGAGACAATGGTTGGTCAGAAGTATTAAATCACTTTTGTAGATGATTACTGAAGGTTTGTCATACATATATGAAGAATAAAGCACTTATTAATCTTAATGAATTAAAATCTAGTTAAATGCTAAGATCACAAGGTTTCAGATTTTATAGAGGTGGTGAAATATTTTAATAATTTTAGAGAAGTTTGCATTTGGCATAATTTCTAGTACACTCTATTTTCCATTGTCGAACGATATTGATAAAGCTAGAATCAAACACTTAGTGGATTGTTGAGTTCTATATTATTGATTGTTGTTTGATTTTGTATAAATATGGGTGATGTTGTATTGTTAATCATATTCCTAATATGTTTCTACACTCTAAATTATTTACACCTTGTAGACCATGGGATAGATACAAAAATAACTTTAACAAAGTGAAGGTGCAGTACATTTGGTAGAGTACATAACCCTAGAAGGCCTAAAATAGGACCTATTACAAATATTGGTGTGTTCTTAGAAAGTGCAGAATGTAGTTCTATAGACAGATATTGGATCTATCTAATTTGTGTTAGAAGAATCTAGACTTCAGAGTTCTTTGAGGATGTGTTCATCAAATAAATATATGAAATTATCAAGTCTTACCGACACGGTCAATAATTCACAGTTAGAATTAAGAACCAGGCTTACTGACAATTAAAATTTCAATGGCAGATGAGCCAAAAAGAATCTTTAGTAGATAATGAAATGAATTTGTTGTTATACAATAATACTTTAATTTAGTTGATTTGCCAAAATGGGCTAAAACTATAGTAAGTGGGGTTTTGTAGAAGAAGCTTAGTTTTGAAATGTTCAGTAGCAATTTTAATGCATTTAAAAGATTGAATGAGATAAGTGGGGAAGATTTGGTTGAAGTCTACTCACATGTCTGTCATATTGCTACAATAAGTATTCTTCTTGCTCTTACATCTATTAAAAATTTTGTTATTCATGAAAGATGTTGAAACCCCTGTTTTCCATTTTTTTTTATTTTGTATGTATTTTCTTTTTCTGAGTATTTATTCATATTGTATTCTCCTGCTCCTTTTGAACCGTGTATTCGATCTTCATTCTCTATATAATTCATCTATTTGTTTTGTCGCCTTTAATTTAATCTTCTTGATTCAATTTTCCGGTCAAACTCTGTCTCCAATTTAACTGTTTAATCTTAACTATCTTTTTTTTGTTGTTCATGGCCTATTAATTTTGATTAATCCTAACCCTATACTAGTCTTATTGAATCCTAATTAAAGACTCGAAACCCATTAGTGCCCAACCTATCACCCTCCTAACCCTAATACTCATCTCTTATATATACCCACTGTGTCGAAACCCCATCATCTCAAAAAAAAAACCCTAGCCGCCCTTTACTCCTTCATCCCTTACCTACCTAACTCCTGATCTCCTCTACCATGTGCTACTCCCGACCTCTCTTTTCCTCTACCCTGGTGTACCCCCGACCCGTCTCTCATCCCCCGCCTATCGACCACCCCTGGTCGACTTCTCCCTACGTAGCACCAGCCTCCTGCCTCTTCTCGTCTCCTCTTCCGTGGTTGACAGCAGCACGATAGACAACAACAACAACAACAGCAGCATTGCCTGCCGCCGTCGCCCCATTCAGCCGTTGACACCCTTGGCCGCCGCTCTCCCGATGCAGTGCACACCCCCGGGCTGCCTTGCCTTGGTTCTTGTGTGCATGTGTTGATATCGAGCGGGGGAGGGGGGATTGTGATCGTCTGTTCGTGATTGGTTCGTGATTCGTTCGCTTGTGTTCGTGCCCGGGAATCCATTTTCGTTATTCTCATATCCTCATCGTTTTCGTGGTCAATTTCAAGGCAAGTAACTTGTATACTTTTTGTTGCATATATAAGTACTAAGTACTGCCTGTAGTGTGGCTCTTGTGTCTAGATTAGTTCTCATGAAAATTCTCTGTTAGGTCTTGTCTCTATTTGTTGATCCATCCGTAGTTGTCCTTTGTTACACACACGACATGAAATAACTTAGAAATAATCTAGATTCTTGATACATGTTTGTATGTTGTTCCATGATCCATGATATGTTGTATGAATCTTGCATGCTTGGTGTGTTAACCGTAGTACCTCGTTGTAACTTTGTAAAATACCCCATACCATGTTGTTGGACATCTATTATACCATGCCTTGTGTTTTGTTTTAATTTGGATTTGTTGCATATGAACTATTTGATTTAATACATGAAAAGATTTTTGTTTTTGCTGCTACCCCATTTTTGTTCAATATTTTAGACCCTGTTGAGGTCAGTAAATCAAATTAATTTGTGAATATAAATCGTAGATCTCGCTGTCTATTTTTCAGAATTTCTGACGGATCTCATTTTTGATTTGTGAGTTGCGAGTTATTGTTGTTTTACTACAGATGTATAGAAAATTCCATATTCGGTTTTATATGAATTCTGTATAGTTATTTATTTTAATGCTGATGTTAAAGATAAAATTTGGATCTAATATTTTTCTGGGTATAACTAGACTTGACTGGGATTAATCCCTAATTTTTGTGGATTTAATTAATGATTTTATAAACTATTCTATGTTCGTGAACAACTACTATATTTCTAGAATTTCACACTGTTCAGTAAATAACCATGTTTTCAATCTGATTCTAGTTGCTTTTGATAAAATCTTTGTAAATATAAAATATATCCTGCTATATCTATTTTATCACCCTTTTGACAGATTTGGATTTCGAGTTATACTTTGTAATCTATCGTTATTTTAGTACTGTTGTGTCAAAATTTTCTGATTTACAGATTTGCTATATCTTGCTGTTTTCTGATTTTATTGGACTATACTATCTATGCTGGAATATTATGAAATTGTATTTGCTGATACTAAACATATTAGGGAATACCCCAGATTTTTCTTGGATTTAATCAATAAGTTTTTATGCCATTTTCATGCTTATGAATACAACCTTCTGATTTCTGGCTGGACATGTTTTCTGTATGTAATGCTATTTTGAGTCCTGTTTCTGTAATTATTATATGACTTATATATATGTACTAGATTTGACCGAGAGTCTATTTTCTAGATTTTTTGACGGATCCAGATTAGTGTCTTGCTGTCCAGAACTAAAAGTTTCGTTGTTCTAGCCTTTTATGAGTTGTCTGTCACCTGTGCATGTTTATGTTCCGACCTGAACTTGTCTCTTGTTCCTGCCATGCTATTCTCGCCCTATTTTGTGCACGTATATGCCTGTTTGATAATAATAACAAATAACTAAGCCGAGGTTAAGGGAAAGATCTAGTAGTGAAAAATATAGAAATATGTATTTGGAAGGGGACCCGCATTTTCCACCTATTACCTGTGATATGATTACATGATATATGATTCTGATTATCTATTTACATGATTCCTGACTACATACCCTATGAGAAGGTGTACTCAGAAGGGGACCTGTGATTCCCACCTGTTACCCGACTACATACTTTCCTATAAGAGGGTGTACTCGAAGGGGACGGTAGGTCCTACCTGATGCATGATTACCTGTTACATGATACATGATTTTGATTACTTGTTTACCTGATACCTGAGTACACGGCCCTATAGGATCTACTACGAAATTTAAACACAACTTGTCTGAATGTAGCAACCATGTGATAAAATTTGGGACGCATGAAGTGCTACCTAGATAGGACTAAGTACAAGACTTGAAATGACATGATCACCTAATATTTCTGTTACCTGTACATGCTACCTGACATCTGTTACATGTTTACTTGCTTGCATGATACCTGTTCTCTGTCACATGTTGTATGCACCCTGTTATCTCATCATATTCTGGATTTGGTTTTCTGATTAGTGTTAGTCATTCTATTTTGCTGTCTCATCCATTTCATGTTTATTCTATACTTGCTTCCACGGTTACTCTATACTTGTTTATCTTTTCCTGTACTTGTTGCCTGCACTACAAGCGGTCCGTAACTTGCATTGACGGACATTTTGTTCTTTTTTTCGCTTCCTGTAATTTGTTAAATTTCAGACTTTAGTGACCAGCTGCCCGATGGAGTAGGTGATTAGACTTTCTAGTTATTAGAGTTCTTTCTACTATTATTTCCTGTTACTTATTTTGAATAAATGTAATTGCTACATGGATTATTTGTATTGGACAGTTTGACCCACGATTTATAACTTGTTTCCAGATCTGGTTTATTTAAGATTCATTTAATTTTATTTCAAGTAAATTCTATTGGTTATATAAATTTATTCATGCTTGCGTGGTTGACTATTTCCTGCTTACTTCTTGTTTATTCATATGAAATGTTGAAAAGATCCTATGACAGATGTTTTAAATAGTGAAAGCCATTCGCTGGACTTGTGTCACGTATCCGTATTCCATATTCCTTTTTGGGAAGCGGTGCGTGACAGATGTTTTAAATAGTTTTTTACTGGAAAGTTTGCACTAATATATTTAGTGAACAAGATTTACAAATTGGTAAAATTATTGTATATTTTTTTTAAGTGTTAAAACTGAAGCACAAATAATTTGGCAAAATTTAAAGAACGTAGGTTTGAATCAAGTTATTCAGATAAATGTCTTTAATTCTGTGGTGAGTCAAATATAAATTGCCTTCATTTATTGGTATATTGTTGACATGCTTGTTGATGGAAGTGACTTCTCTATTATAAATGAAGTTGAAACTGTGTTATCCAAAGAATTCAGCATGAAACACCTAGGTGTTGTGGACAACCTTATTAGGTAAAAGGTTGTATTTTGGTTGGTAAGGGATAACCCTTAGTCTAATTCACTTAATCAATAATGTGTTCCAAAAGTGGGGATATAGTGATCGAAAGCGTATTTTGAAATACCTTATGATTATGATAAATGTTGACACCTAATGATGGTGCAACTATGATATGCGCTAACAGCCATAGCCTTTGAGGTAGGTATGATCTGCAGGTTCACTAAGCCCTCTTAATACACATTGGAGAGCCATATGAGGCCAATGAGATACTTGAGAGGTATTCATGAGCTTGCTTTGTGCTACTCTAGTCATCCTTTATTAGTGAATGGATGATCTGATGCATTACAATACTCAGAATTTAGTGAAAGTCAATAACTAGTGGATTGTGTTTACACTAGAAAGGACAAGAATGTTATGGAAATTAAAAGCAAACAGACACTGTGATATCATCCATGAAATCAGACATCTATGTGTTATCCTCTGCAGGGGAAGAGGCTGAGTGGATTGAAAAACTTGTTGCTAGTCATCCATTAAGAAGTTTAAGTAACTCTCTAATTCTATACGTCGACTATCAAGTTACAGTACACTATAACTTATAACTCACTCTATAATACTTAGAGGAGTATATCAAGGCTGAAAAAAGCCTAGTTGAACTTTCTCATAAATAACAATTGAGATAAAATATGGATAATGCTCTTACTAAGAGACAAGAAAGTGTTATAATTATCAAAACTATGGGGAAAATGGAGTTAAAAATTATTGAGCCAAAAGTTTTAACATTCTACTTGTTTTGAAAATTAGAATCCAATTCGAGCCATAGGGAAGTTCAAACATAAGCATCAATTTTAGGCAGTTGGCATGCTTTAGATAATTTAAAAAATTCTAAGTAAATTTTGTTAATATATAATTTCGTTTCAATTTTGATGTACTATATACTTTCATATTTCACTTAGAATCATTTTTTTATTACAAAAGAGAGAGTGAAAACTTGTCGATGTGTTTCCGATGTTTAGAATGTCGTTATATCATTTCAATTTTGATGATATATCTCTTTTATGGATTCATGTTTCATTCCAATTTTGATGATTCAGAATTAGCCATAATTGATTTGACTGTTCTATCATTCTAATATGAAACATAGTATAGTTCTTATGTAGAAACTATAATAGTTCTTGTTCTTTATTTTATTAAAGAAACTTGATTGTGATGCTTGCGCTATATTTTTGCTAAGCTAATTATGAATTGTACTTAGTTCTTTTGTGGAACTAGATACTTTATGAAATTTGTTGGAATTCTTAGAGATGTGTTTCTTGATATTCTTATTTTCAATAAGCTAGCAAAGATGGAGGAATTGAATATGTCATTATAGATTTCAAAATAATGATTTGCTCAAACAGAGGAGTAACATAAAGCAGTTTGCAAGGATAGAGTTCAGTTTATTTCTCTCAAGAATAAATTTGTTACTTGCTTGGTAAAACTTCTATTGAATTTAAGACTCTTGTATTCATGAGCTTAAAACTCCTATTTTGTTCTTGAAGCTAATTTGCTTTGGTTGATCTTGAAACTATAATAGATTTCTCCAGTTGGTTTAGTCATTGTGAACTATTTTGTTCTGATATGGTCTTTGAACTGTTTGATTATTTTGATTTAGTCTCATTTTAACTATTTGAGTTATAATTGATTTAGTCTATTAACTATATTCTTTTGTGATCCAATGATATAACAGGGCATTGCCTAATATATTGAGAATATAGGAGGCGATAGTTGGATATATAGGTATATTCTCAGTATGATAGAATTTTATTGTGTATAATGTTCTATGGGACAACACGTGTTGTGCACGTGTTATGTGTGAGTTATTGGACCGGGTTGAGTGGGCCAAAAGCCCAGTACCCAAAACCTAGTCTTATCCCATATATACTGGTCTTGTGGTAGTACCTGAGATTATTTCAATTCTGATAATCAGGGTATAATATCTCAAGCAGTAGGGATATTAACCCTAACTCTAATTTCTCTTATTATTATCTCTCATAATCTCTAACAGATTTTATTAGTGTTTAACTTCCAGTTTCGAAGAATATGGTTTGTTTATAATTCAAGTTGCAATCATAAATTATTGGGGCGGCAAAAAAAAGAAAAGGCCACCGATTGTTGATGGCAACTGAATACTACCAATGAGAATTGAGGAAATCTTTCTTTGTCAACATGATCCCTTTCAAATCACAACTACACAAATTATAACTTAAAAAAATGTTTACTTAATAGTCTGAGAATCTTGTTGGCATCCAATCTATATCTTGGGCCCATAAAATCAACCACTCCATGTAATTGGAAACATTAAAAAGTCACGATAATGCTGCAACCTTGAAGCATCCGTGACAACTTCAAGGTATAAACTATGTGGATACATGGTATCAGTTTTCCTAAATAATTAGTCTGCATTTCAATTTGTTATTTGATTTGGTTGTACAAGATTGAGGTTGCAAGTAGACAGGATATATCCTATGAATTAAATTTGTCCCCCTTGTGACTGCATTGCCCAATTTGAGATGATATATAATGCAGGAGGTGCTCATCTAAAAGTGTCAAAAGGTGCGAGTTTATAGAATATATTGTATATACTCCTGAAGAATTTTTTGTTTATCAGAGAGAATGTGGGAAGAGATTGAGTGGTCCTGAGTTGTGAAGAAACAAGTCGATAAAATAAGATAAAAATGATATTTTGATGTTTTGAGTGTGTGAGCTTTTTGTTAGGAGGATGGGTTGCAAGTTGCAAGTTGCAAGTGGAAATATGGACCATAGTTTGAAAATGTGGTTCTGAGTTGTGAAGAAACAAATTGAGGTTTGAAATGGTGCATGTGATAGAGATGAGTCATCAAAAGAGGAAGACCGTATGTAGGAGGGGCCCTTTCAGCAAAACTGTATAGCTACTATTGTTGGGGGCCGGAGAGCAATGGGGAGCCAGAAGACTAGGGAAATTTCTGGTTCTTGACTGTTTCCTGTTTGGACTTAATGTACTCTGTATTTTGATTTTGTTTATCTTCTTGCTGTATAAATTGTTTCTAATGAAGTGGTGGATTCTCTAATTGTCTTTATAGATAGCCTTTCTGATATGACATTATGAAGATGTTGAAACTCACTGTTTTTGTATTACATTAAGCAGATGTGAATTCACTGGTAGTCCTGATTTACATTGTGATGGAAACGACTCAAATGCCTTTGGGCGTATTACGTATCTGCTATCTACTACCATTTGTTCAATAAAAAAGAAATTTACTTGCAGGACAATTTTGCTTCAAATTCTTCAATGGTGAGGAATACCTACATATTCATGTCATGCATATTGATTTGATTTGAGGAACCTGTTCTGGTTAACGGGTGTTGGAAAAACTGTAAGTATCGTTAGTAACAGTTAGGTGGATGTAGTACATTCTTTACAAGAACATAATGGAAAATGAGATTCAGGTAATGGATTCTCCAGTAAATACACTACTCGACAGTATCTGAATACGATATTGAAGGTTTGTGCATTATCTGTTACACACGTTCAGTTTTACACGATAAGTACGCAAGTAAACTACTAATTCATTCACTTGTAACATCAAAACCCATCATATATCACACGCATATAAAAGATCTAGTGTACATATGACTGCCACAGCATTGAAAGTTGGAGCCTTTGTTGACTGGTAAGAATAGCATTGTTGAGCACAAGGCAGAGAAATACTCTCACTTTGAGTGGGTCTTAGCCTTCCATATAATAGACGACCAAGGGATTTTGCAACCCTCGATAGTGGATTCTGGAATAAAGGGATCTAACCCTGAAGGTACCATTGTGTTTCATCTCCCACACTTTCCTATATGAGCCTGTAGATCTGATCACTCCAGCCTTGGTGATAAAAAGTTGAAGCTCCTCCAACCGTCTTAGCAGCGTTAAGGGTGGCAACAGCTCCGGGCCAGCCCGGCCCGGCCCCCCTCTTTCCCGGTCTGACCCCTGGACCGGCCCCCATACCCTGGGGCTGGTTCGGTTCAACATTTTTGGGAAAAAGCCCGGATCGGCCCGGCCCGCCCGGGCTCGGGCTGGGTCCGGACCGACCGTTGCTACATAATTTTTTTTTCCTTTCGGAAATTAAAAAAAACATTAAAATTACCAAATTGCCCCCCAACGGATCTATACTGACTAGTTTTGGGGGGTACTTTAGGAAATCAAAAAATTTGCATATTCTATATATACCACATCATTTCTTTCATTTCTCTTCACTAATTCACTCAAATCTCTTATTCTCTCTACTACCTCTCAATACTACTAGTCTACAACAACAATCAAGTGATCAACAACAATCAAGTGATCAACAACAACAATCAATACTACTAATCTACTACAAGCTCTCAAGTCTCAACTCTCTCAACATTCATTCTTCAAACTTCAAACACTCATATGGTATGTTAGTATATGTTTAATTTGTAGATTTAATATAGTTGATTATTCTCATCTATATCTCTTAATTAGTTTGGGTTTTCTTGAACTTCTTCCTCTCATTTTTTTAGATTTTATTTATAAATTTGGTAAAGTGGTAAAACATACATATACTACTCATTCACTAGTTCTTGTTATTATTGTTATTTTTTAGTTGAGATAGATTGTTGTTCTTTTTAATTTTTAAAACATACATACACTTGCTTTCTCTCTAACTATACATACACTAGTTTTTAATATTTAAATGGCCTCTAACCGATCACGCGGTGGTAGACATAGTAGTCAAGAGTCCACTAGTCATCACATTCCTTCCATTCCAATTCCATATATAGATAATGAAGAAACATTCATGAATTATGATAGTTTTCCCGATTTGAATGAAACACACTCAAATCCCATAGAAATAGAAGATCATGTAGAACCACAACCATCAGAACAAGGTCCTTCTATATCCCGTAAAACTAGAGGGACTACTTCCGAAGTGCACAATTTTTTCAATTTTGTCTCTTCACAAAATGATAAGAGTGTAGGACTAAAAATATGTAAGAAGTGTCAAACACCATATAAGTTTAAATTAGAATTGGGCACGGGTACACTTCAACGTCACTTAAGCTAATGTCAACCACAACTTTCGAAAGACAATCTCACACAACAAAAAATACATCCTAGAAACGGTCAAGTAGATAGTCATAGCTACGATCACGATCTCGTTCATAGGGAAATGGTTAAGTTAGAAATTAGGGGTGAATTACCATATTTGTTTGGTGAAAGTAGGTATGTAGAGACTTTTGCACAAACCTCCTTAAACCCCCATTATAAAAAGATTGCTAGGAATGTAGTTAAGGGTGATTGAAAATTGGTTTACAATGAGACTAAGAATTTTTTGATAGCAACACTAACATCACTAAATACTAGAGTTTCTTTGACATCAGATGGGTGGGTAGGATTAAACGGCGTTCCAATGATGTGTGTAATATGTCATTGGATAGATTCTGATTGGGTACTTCAAAAGAGAATAATTTCATTTCGATATGTTAGGTACCCACATAAGGGTGAAATTATAGCCACACACATTATGGAAGCATGTAATAATTTTGGTATTTATGATAAAGTGTTTGCTATTGGTTTTGATAACGCCTCTAATAATACTAAGGCAATTGATAGTTTGAAAATTACTTTAGATCTTATAGAACCAAAAAAATTTCATGTTAGGTGTGCTTGTCATATTTTAAATCTTTGTGTGCAAGATGTACTAAAATATGGAAATGATAAACTTGATGCAATGAAAGATTGTGTTCATTATATTACATTGAGTGGTCCAATATATCAAGCTTTTCATGATTGGTATAAACTTAGGGGAATTGTATATAAACATTTTCCTAAAGATGTTAGACATCATTGGAATTCTACATTTGATTTATTAGGTGTTGTTCTTCATTATCGTTTTAATCTTAGAGATTTTTGTGTCGCAATGGGTATGCAAAATTGTATGTAAGATGATGATTTTTGGTTTTTTACCGATAGTTTGTATAAATTTTTAGAACCTTTTAAATATGCTACTTTGCAATTTTCAAAAACATATACATCTACATCTAGTGCTATTTTACTTGAAATTGTCAATATGATGACAACAATTAAAGATTTGCAAAATGACCCTTTTATTGGAGATATGGTTAATGCGACATATTAAAATTTTAAAATATTTTCATCCACTTCCTATGTTATATTGTGTAGCTAGTGTAATGAATCCTATGATTAAATTAGATAGCACAAAAAATTTAATTAAGATTTTTTACACTTATGCCCCACACGATGCAATACAAAATTTTGATCATATTGTTTTTACGTTCTCTTCCTTTCGTTCGAAGCGTGAATGAATGTTTCTTGAACATCGTATCGACCTAATCATCGGGTATGAACATTAGTGAATTGGCCTATCACTTTCATGCTGCCTGCTACGCTTTTGATAAGTGCCACGATAGCGAAGGCTCTCCCATTCCCACCGGAGCCCCTACCCTGGTCGCAAACAGGGCCGACCGGGAGGCGTGAGCGAGATGTCGATTTGGTCCCTCTCAAATTGCATATGGTAATAGACAGCCTTACGAATACAAGAGTGGTTTTTTTGAGATTTTCGAGCGCATCGCACTGCCGCATAAACAATGGATCCGTGGATGAGCAACCGGAATCCAACTTTCTTCTAGGTCACTTGGAACGGAACTCAGATCCATAGCCCAAGTCATTCCACCTATTATAGCCTTCACCTCCTGCACCAGCTATCCCTGGCTGAAATCTCTCCTATCAATCGTGGAGGGCTCGCAACCAACCAATGCATCATGCTTTCCAACTACATCTGCCCCTACCCCCGCGCACTGCTTTCAGTGTTCTTCCTCTGTACCGTCGCTTGAATGAAGACACATCCCGTCTGGTATACGACTCCGCAGCTTGCTAATCTAGGGTAGCAAAGAGAACCCGTGGAGTTAGAGCTGGGTTAGTGCAGGCAAGCAAGTAGTTTCGGCATGTGCCTGTCCGGAAACGGAGGTGCTTTAAAGCCTAAGTGAGGGAGCGGTTTATCTAGAACCAGAAAGCTTTGGGCAACCCGGGTTTATGAAGCTATATCAATTCCTGATTAACGCCTCTTAGGCAGGACATGGCTTATAAGGCTCAGGATAGCATTTAGGGGCTTGGTTTATAAGCTCGAGTCGGAGTAGCTCTTTTCGTGTTGGTATATTAGTTGCTTGCGCTCTGTTCCCGAACAGTCCTTCCCTTCTGGTTTGCTTGATTGGTCCCCAGGCTTGTACTCGAGGACCATGCCGAACCTCCTGATCTACGACCATCCTCCTTGAATTGGGAAGCCATCTTTGGCCCGGAAGGTTTGTCGTGGTGGCTTCCCGTGTAGGGATAAAAGTGGTCGGGAACTATGAATTCTCGGTAGGCTCAGTCAGAGCAAGATCTCCTCCTCGGATTGGCTGCGTAGATTGATTGAAGGAATGGCCATAGGAATGGGCGCATCATGACATCGTAATCTGTCTCGCCCGAATGAATTAGTTGGTACTAGAAATGTTAGAAATAGTAAACGAAAAGAGCAGTGCGGGAGACTGGAGAATGGGTCGAGTAAACTCCCTTGGGGCCGATAAAATCACAGACTCGAAAAAAGGTTGTCTTTGAACAAAGAGAACAGTCTGGTGATCGACAATCTCTTCAGGGTGGTTTCTCCGTGGACAATGCCATACCATCCCAAGTCGTAAGCGACAACATGCCCAATCTGTCATAGAAAGATTTCCCACCAATGCCATTCTTCCTGAACCCCTAACTGTCCCCTCGACCGCTTCGTAGCGTCTTTCTAGGCTGCGTTCGACTCCATCAAAGACAAAAGACAACCGGAGTCTTTGCTCCCAGCCTCCCTCGCTTTGACTCCTTTCTCTGGTACGAAGTAGAACTAGGACTCGCTCCTGATCCCACGTGACCTGTTAATTGGCTACTGGCCCAGCCCATAAGGGCCATGCGGACTTGACGTTGATCCCAGTCGCCTGGAGGAGGGCCTCTTTTTGCGCGAAGATGCAATCATGTCCATAACGAGTTTACAGACGGATCAAAAAAATCACAATAGAAAAAGTGGTTCTTACCGGGAGAGTAGCGTCGGAGACATCTTTATCTGAGGTTGGTCATAGATCTACGTTCTGTGGTCGTAGATCAGATTTTTTCGATGTTGACTTAGTCATCCTAGCGCAGGTTCGCGACTGAGCCTGATAAGCTCAATTCGCTGATCGATTCACCATTAAGAGCATATTTTGACTAGGTTATAAGATACTTATGATAGACTTTATTCATCTAACACTACACAAACACAAATACAAAATGTTGATTCTACTTCTTCTTCTTCCCACATATTAGCAAAAGGAAAGACTCATGCAACTAGTATTGTTTTAAATCTTATTAAATAAAAAAAACTAAGAACCAATTCACCAAATGAGTTGAATTGGTATAATGCACAAAGTTCGATTGAAGATGTAGTAGATGTGTCACAGTTTTGGAAGAGCAACGAAGCCATTTTTAATATTCTTTCTCGTATGGCTAGAGATTTGCTAACAACACCGGTGTCAACCGTTGCATCAAAAAGTACTTTTTCTCTTGGTGGCAGGATAATGAGCTCGAACAGGAATCGATTGACAGGAAAAAATTTGGAGATGCTAGTATGCACCAAAGATTGGATGAAAGCGGAAGAGAGGACTCAAGACTTACTTGAAGCACAAGCTGGATCAACAAGTAGCGATGAATGAACAATTAGATTTACTCGATTTATATAAAATTGATGTAAGATATATTGTAATTAATTGAGAAATTTAGGAGGATGAGATTCTATATTTAGGTTAAGTAGAAGTGCACGACAATAGTCCAATATCTTCTCTTCAATCTAAATAGAGGCCATCTCGATCTTTATTAGACATTATATTAGATTAAATATTGGTTTAGTCCCGTATTGGTTACGTATCGGTTTAGTCTTCCATTCTCTCCTATATATAGGAGCCAATTGTATTCAGTTTAATCAATCAATAATAAAGAATATTTTCATATCCCTAATTCTAACATGGTATCAGAGCCAATAATCCTATAAGGCCTATACAAATTTTATCCTCGTCGTTGAGGTGGAGTGGTTCTCGTCTTCATCGAAATCACTCCACCTCCTGACATCTCTCTTCCTCTCCCAATCTTGATCAAAAACATAATCTCCCCCAAAACCCTAAATCTTCAAAACCCTAGCCGTTATCATCAACATCAACATCAACGTCAGAATCAGATCGTCATCACCAACTCCGGTGACTCTCCCCACTGTCGACGCTACCCAACTCCGGTATCAGCAACCTCTCTCTGTCTCTCATGGACAAATCTCTCACTCTCCTCTTCCTCCTCTTCCTTTTTCAATGCAACCCAAGCTTCAGCTTCGGAGATGAGGCCAGTTGGAAGTGGAGTTTGGCAGTCCAAACTTGTAAGTGAGAGTTACAGAAGGAAGCTTGGGAATTTCCAGACTTGTGCTCTGTGTACTTGCTGTGGGGGCCCCAAAGGGCTCTGCTTGCCTTCTCCTTGTTGCTATTCCATCATCTGCAACATACCCAATAGGCCGTTTGTGTTCTGTGCTTTCACCCCAAATACATGCAATTGCCTTGGATACATGCAATTACCTTGGAAGCCATCTCTAGTTCGGTATTATAGCATGCTTTCGCTTTCTTCCAATTCACTAGTTCTATGGTTTGTTACTGGTGTTTGCTAGTATGGAAATGTGATTTGAGAAAAGAGGAAATACTGGAATTTTCAAATGTTTGTTTACTGGTAATTAAAAAAAAATTGCAGGTTGTGTTTCTACATTTAGATCGTCAACTCACTCCGGTTGATCGATCATGATCATCAATTCACTCCGGTTGATCGATCGTTTCTTGTGCTTCTACATCCAGATCGTCAACTCACTCCGGTAGATTGATCGTGAGTTTGAGAGGGGGTGTTATCAGTATCCAGTTCTCAGTTCAGGGATGAGATCCCAACATCGACAATTCTCATGTCTTGGGTGAGATCCTATCATTGACTATGTCTCAAGTCAGGGGTGACATCCCAACAGTCTATTTCTCAAGTCAGGGGTAAGATCCCATTGCAGATCAGGATATGGAGATCCTGCCATTGTTCGGGGTGAGATCTCAATAGTGCGCCACCAGATTTTCCTTCCGCAACACTTTACTTCTCAGTTTCCGTCACATGCGCCATCAAGCACCGTTTCTGCAACACAGTTTGCCATTTCTTGCACATGAACATCGGCAGTATTTTAAACTCTTGTTGTTTGAACCAACTTGAGTTTGAGAGGGGGTGTTAGATACTATATTAGATTAAATATTGGTTTAGTCCCGTATTGGTTATGTATCGGTTTAGTCTTCCATTCTCTCCTATATATGGGAGCCAATTGTATTATGTTTAATCAATCAATAATAAAGAATATTTTCATATCCCTAATTCTAACATGGTATAAGAGCCAATAATCCTATAAGGCCTACACTAATTTTATCCTCGTCGTTGAGGCGGAGTGGTTTTCGTCTTCATCGAAATCACTCCACCTCCCGACATCTCTCTTCCTCTCCTGATCTTGATCAAAACCCTAATCTTCCCCCAAACCCTACATCTTCGAAACCCTAGCCATCATCATCAACATCAACATCTACGTTAGCATCGGATTGTCATCACCAACTCTGGCGACTCTCCCCGCAGCCGATGCTACCCAACTCCGGTATCAGCAACCTCTCTCTGTCTCTCATGGATAAATCTCTCACTCTCCTCTTCCTCCTCCTCTTTCTTTTTCGATGCAACCCATGCTTCAGCTTCTGAGATGAGGCCAGTTGGAAGTGGAGTTTGGCCGTCCAAACTTGTAAGTGAGAGTTACAGAAGGAAGCTTGGGAGTTTCCAGACTTGTGCTCTGTGTACTTGCTATGGGGGTCCCAAATGGCACTGCTTGCCTTCTCCTTGTTGCTATTCCATCATCTGCAACATACCCAATAGGCCGTTTCGGTTCTGTGCTTTCACCCCAAATACATGCAATTGCCTTGGATACAAGCAATTGCCTTGGATGCCATCTCTAGTTCGGTATTATAGCATGATTTCGCTTTCTTCGAATTCATTAGTTTTATGGTTTGTAACTGGTGTTTGCTAGCATGGGAATGGGATTTGAGAAAAGAGGAAATACTGAAATTTTCATATGTTTGTTTATTGGTAATTAAAAAAAAATTGCAGGTTGTGTTTCTGCATTCAGATCGTCAACTCAATTCGGTTGATCGATCGTGATCATCAACTCACTCCGGTTGATCGATCGTTTTTTGTGCTTCTACATCCAGATCGTCAACCCACTCCGGTTGATCGATCGTGAGTTTGAGAGGGAGTGTTATCAGTATCCAGTTCTCAGTTCATGGATGAGATACCAACATTGATAATTCTCAAGTCTGGGGTGAGATCCTATCATCGACTATGTCTCAAGTTAGGGGCATTAGCATATTTCTCAAGTCAGGGGTAAGATCCCATTACAGATCGGGATATGGAGATCCCGCCACTGTTCAGGGTAAGATCTCAACAGTGCGCCACCACTACTTCCTTCCGCAACACTTTACTTCTCAGTTTCCATCACATGCGCCATCAAGCACCGTTTCTGCAACACAGTTTGCCGTTTCTTCAACATGAACATCGGCAGTATTCTAAACTCTTGTTGTTTGAAACAACTTGAGTTTGAGAGGGGGTGTTAGATATTATATTAGATTAAATATTGGTTTAATCCCGTATTGGTTATGTATCAGTTTAGTCTTCTATTCTCTCCTATATATAGGAGCCAATTGTATTCAGTTTAATCAATCAATAATAAAGAATATTTTCATATCCCTAATTCTAACATGGTATTAGAGCCAATAATCCTATAAGGCCTATACTAATTTTATCCTCGTCGTTGAGGTGGAGTGGTTCTCGTCTTCATTCACTCCACCTCCCGACAACTCTCTTCCTCTCCCGATCTTGATAAAAACCCTAACCGTCATCATCAACATCAATATCAACGTCAGCATCAGATCATCATCACCAACTCTGGTGACTCTCCCCGCAGTCGATGCTACCCAACTCCGGTATCAGCAACCTATCTCTGTCTCTCATGGATAAATCACTCACTTTCCTCTTCCTTCTCCTTTTCCTTTTTTGACGCAACCCATGCTTCAGCTTCTGAGATGAGGCTAGTGGGAAGTGGAGTTTGGCAGTCCAAACTTGTAAGTGAGAGTTACAGATGGAAGCTTGGGAGTTTCCAGACTTGTGCTTTGTGTACTTGCTGTGGGGGGCCCAAAGGGCTCTGCTTGCCTTCTCCTTGTTGCTATTCCATCATCTGCAACATACCCAATAGGTCGTTTGGGTTCTGTGCTTTCACCCCAAATACATGCAATCACCTTGGATACATGCAATTGCCTTGGATTCCATCTCTAGTTCGGTATTATAGCATGCTTTCGCTTTCTTCGAATTCATTAGTTCTATGGTTTGTTACTGGCGTTTGCTAGTATGGGAATGGGATTTGAGAAAAGAGAAAATACTGGAATTTTCATATGTTTGTTTATTGGAAATTTTAAAAAAATTTGCAGGTTGTGTTTCTACATTCAGATCGTCAACTCACTCCGGTTGATCGATCGTGATCATCAACTCACTCCGGTTGATCAATCCTTTCTTGTGCTTCTACATCCAGATCGTCAACTCACTCCGGTTGATCGATCGTGAGTTTGAGAGGGGGTGTTATCAGCATCCAGTTCTTAGTTCAGGGATGAGATCCCAACGTCGACAATTCTCAAGTCTGGGGTGAGATCCTGTCATTGACAATGTCTCAAGTCAGGGGTGAGATCCCATCAGTTTATTTCTCAAGTCAGGGGTAAGATCCTACTACAGTCCCGCCACTGTTCGGGGTGAGATCTCAATAGTGCGCTACAACTACTTCCTTTCGCAACATTTTACTTCTCAGTTTCCGTCACTTGCGCCATCAAGCGCTGTTTCTGAATCACAGTTTGCCGTTTCTTCCACATGAACATCGGCAGTATTCCAAATTCTTGTTGTTTGAACCAACTTGAGTTTGAGAGGGGGTGTTAGGTATTATATTAGATTAAATATTGGTTTAGTCCCGTATTGGTTATGTATCGGTTTAGTCTTCCATTCTCTCCTATATATACAATTGGATTCAATTTAATCAATCAATAATAAAGAATATTTTCATATCCCTAATTCTAACATGGTATCAGAGCCAATAATCCTATAAGGCCTACATTAATTTTATCCTCATCGTTGAGGTGGAGTGGTCTCGTCTTCATCGAAATCACTCCACCTCCCGACATCTCTTTTCCTCTTCCGATCTTGATCAAAACCCTAATCTTCCCCAAAATCCTAAATCATCAAAACCCTAGCCGTCATCATCAACATCTACGTCAGCATCAGATCGTCATCACCAACTCCGGCGACTCTCCCCGCAGTCGACGCTACCCAACTCCGATATCAGCAACCTCTCTCTGTCTCTCATGGATAAATCTCCCACTCTCCTCTTCCTCCTCCTCTTCCTTTTTCAACGCAACCCATGCTTCAGCTTCTGAGATGAGGCCAGTTGGACTTAGAGTTTGGCTGTCCAAACTTGTAAGTGAGAGTTACAATAGGAAGCTTGGGAGTTTCCAGACATGGGCTCTGTGTACTTGCTGTGGGGGGCCCAAAGGGCTATCCTTGCCTTCTCCTTGTTGCTATTCCATCATCAACAACATAACTATTAGGCCATTTGGGTTCTGTGCTTTCACCCCAAATACATGCAATTGCCATGGATACATGAAATTGCCATGGAAGCCATCTTTAGTTCCGTATTATAGCATGCTTTCGCTTTCTTCGAATTCATTAGTTCTCTGGTTTGTTCCTGGTGTTTGCTAGTATTGGAATGGGATTTGAGAAAAGAGGAAATACTGGAATTTTCATATGTTTGTTTATTGGTAATTAAAAAAAAATTGTAGGTTGTGCTTCAACATTCAGATCGTTAACTCACTCCGGTTGATCGATTGTGATTATCAACTTACTCCGATTGATCGATCGTTTCTTGTGCTTTTACATCCAGATCGTGAACTCACTCCGGTTGATCGATCGTGAGTTTGAGAGGGGGTGTTATCGGTATCCAGTTGTCAGTTCAGGGATGAGATCCTAACATTGACAATTCTCAAGTCTGGGGTGAGATCCTATTATCGACTATGTCTCAAGTCAGGGGTGAGATCCCATCAGTATATTTCTCAAGAAAGGGGTAAGATCCCATATAGATCGAGATATGGAGATCCCGCAACTGTTCGGAGTGAGATCTCAACAGTGCGTCACCAGTGCTTCCTTCCGCAACACTTTACTTCTCAGTTTCCATCACATGCGCCATCAAGTGCCATTTCTGCATCACAGTTTACCGTTTCTTCCACATGAACATCGGCAGTATTCCAAACTCTTGTTGTTTGAACCAACTAGAGTATGAAAGGGGGTGTTAGATATTATATTAGATTAAATATTGGTTTAGTCCCGTGTTGGTTATGTATCAGTTTAGTCTTCCATTCTCTCCTATATATGGGAGCCGATTGTATTCAGTTTAATCAATCAATAATAAAGAATATTTTCATAACCCTAATTCAAACATGGTATCAGAGCCAATAATCCTATAAGGCATATACTAATTTTATCCTCGTCGTTGAGGTGGAGTGGTTCTCGTCTTCATCGAAATCACTCCAGCTCCCGACATTTCTCTTCCTCTCCCGATCTTGATCAAAACCCTAATCTTCCCCAAAACCTAAATCTTCAAAACCCTAGCCGTCACCATCAACATCAACATCAACGTCAGTATCAGATCGTCATCACCAACTCTGGTGACTGTCCCCGCATTCGACGCTACCCAACTCTGGTCTCAGCAACCTCTCTCTGTCTCTCATGGATAAATCTCTCACTCTCCTCTTCCTCCTCCTCTTCCCTTTTCGACGCAACCCATGCTTTAGCTCTGAGATGAGGCCAGTTGGAAGTGGAGTTTGGCAGTCCAAACTTGTAAGTGAGAGTTACAGAAGGAAGCTTGGGAGTTTCCAGACTTGTGCACTTTGTACTTGCTGTGGGGGGCCCAAAGGGCTCTGCTTGCTTTTCCTTGTTGCTATTCCATCATCTGCAACATAACCAATAGGCCTTTTGGGTTCTGTGCTTTCACCCCAAATACATGCAATTGCCTTGGATAAATGCAATTACCTTGGATGCCATCTTCGAATTCATTAGTTCTAAGGTTTGTTACTGGAGTTTGCCAGTATGGGAATGGGATTTGATAAAATAGGAAATACTGGAACTTTCATATGTTTGTTTGTTGGTAATTTAAAAAAAATATTACAGGTTGTGTTTCTACATTCAGATCGTCAACTCACTCCGGTTGATCGATCGTGATCATCAACTCACTCTGGTTGATCGATCATTTCATGTGCTTCTACATCCAGATTGTCAACTCACTCCGGTTGATTGATCGTGAGTTTGAGAAGGGGTGTTATCAGTATCCAATTCTCAGTTCAGGGATGAGATCCCAACATCGACAATTCTCAAGTCTGGGATGAGATCCTATCATCGACTACGTCTCAAGTCACGGGTGAGATCTCATCAGTCTATTTCTTAAGTCAGGGGTAAGATCCTGTTACAGATCGGGATATGGAGATCCCGCTACTGTTCGGGGTGAGATCTCAACAATGCGCCACCACTACTTCCTTCTGCAACTGTTTACTTCTCAGTTTCCGTCACATGCGCCATCAAGCACCGTTTCTGTGTCACAGTTTGCCGTTTCTTCCACATGAACATCGGCAGTATTCCAAACTCTTGTTGTTTGAACCAACTTGAGTTTGAGAGGGGGTGTTAGATATTATATTAGATTAAATATTGGTTTAGTCCCATATTTGTTATGTATCGGTTTAGTCTTCCATTCTCTTCTATATATAGGAGCCAGTTGTATTCTGTTTAATCAATCAATAATAAAGAATATTTTCATATCCCTAATTCTAACATTGTATCAGAGCCAATAATCCTATAAGGCCTACACTAATTTTGACCTCGTCGTTGAGGTGGAGTGGTCTCGTCTTCATCGAAATCACTCCACCTCCCGACATCTCTCTCCCTCTCCCGATCTTGATCAAAACCCTAATCTTCCCCAAAATCCTAAATCATCAAAACCCTAGCCGTCATCCTCAACATCAACATCTACGTCAGCATCAGATCGTCATCACCAACTCCGGCGACCCTCCCCGCAGTCGACGCTACCCAACTCCGGTATCAGCAACCCCTCTCCCTGTCTCATGGATAAATCTCTCACTCACCTCTTCCTCCTCCTCTTTCGTTTTTGACGCAACCCATGCTTCAGCTTCTGAGATGAGGCCAGTTGGACGGGGAGTTTGGCAGTCCAAACTTGTAAGTGAGAGTTACAGAAGGAAGGTTGGGAGTTTCCAGACTTGTGCTCTGTGTACTTGATGTGGGGGGCCCAAAGGGCTCTGCTTGCTTTTCCTTGTTGCTATTCCATCATCTGCAACATACCCAATAGGCCGTTTGGGTTCTGTGCTTTCACCCCAAATACATGCAATTGCCTTGGATACAAGCAATTACCTTGGATGCCATCTCTAGTTCGGTATTATAGCATGATTTTGCTTTCTTCGAATTCATTAGATCTATGGTTTGTTACTGGTGTTTGCTAGTCTGGGAATGGGATTTGAGAAAAGAGGAAATACTGGAATTTTCATATGTTTTTTTATTGGTAATTAAAAAAAAATTGCAGGTTGTGTTTCTGCATTCAGATCGTCAACTCACTCCGACTAATCGATCGTGATCATCAATTCACTCCGGTTGATCGATCGTTTCTTGTGCTTCTACATCCAGATCGTCAACTCACTCTGGTTGATCGATCGTGAGTTTGACAGGGGGTGTTATCAGTATCCAGTTCTCAGTTCAGGGATGAGATCCCAACATCGACAATTCTCAAGTCTGGGATGAGATCCTATCATCGACTACGTCTCAAGTCACGGGTGAGATCTCATCAGTCTATTTCTTAAGTCAGGGGTAAGATCCTGTTACAGATCGGGATATGGAGATCCCGCTACTGTTCGGGGTGAGATCTCAACAATGCGCCACCACTACTTCCTTCTGCAACTGTTTACTTCTCAGTTTCCGTCACATGCGTCATCAAGCACCGTTTCTGTGTCACAGTTTGCCGTTTCTTCCACATGAACATCGGCAGTATTCCAAACTCTTGTTGTTTGAACCAACTTGAGTTTGAGAGGGGGTGTTAGATATTATATTAGATTAAATATTGGTTTAGTCCCATATTTGTTATGTATCGGTTTAGTCTTCCATTCTCTTCTATATATAGGAGCCAGTTGTATTCTGTTTAATCAATCAATAATAAAGAATATTTTCATATCCCTAATTCTAACATTGTATCAGAGCCAATAATCTATAAGGCCTACACTAATTTTGTCCTCGTCGTTGAGGTGGAGTGGTCTCGTCTTCATCAAAATCACTCCACCTCCCGACATCTCTCTTCCTCTCCCGATCTTTGATCAAAACCCTAATCTTCCCCAAAATCCTAAATCATCAAAACCCTAGCCGTCATCCTCAACATCAACATCTACGTCAGCATCAGATCGTCATCACCAACTCCGGCGACCCTCCCCGCAGTCGACGCTACCCAACTCCGGTATCAGCAACCCCTCTCCCTGTCTCATGGATAAATCTCTCACTCACCTCTTCCTCCTCCTCTTCCGTTTTTGACGTAACCCATGCTTCAGCTTCTGAGATGAGGCCAGTTGGACGTGGAGTTTGGCAGTCCAAACTTGTAAGTGAGAGTTACAGAAGGGAGCTTGGGAGTTTCCAGACTTGTGCTCTGTGTACTTGATGTGGGGGGCCCAAAGGGCTCTGCTTGCTTTTCCTTGTTGCTATTCCATCATCTGCAACATACCCAATAGGCCGTTTGGGTTCTGTGCTTTCACCCCAAATACATGCAATTGCCTCGGATACAAGCAATTGCCTTGGATGCCATCTCTCGTTCAGTATTATAGCATGATTTTGCTTTCTTCGAATTCATTAGTTCTATGGTTTGTTACTGGTGTTTGCTAGTCTGGGAATGGGATTTGAGAAAAGAGGAAATACTGGAATTTTCATATGTTTTTTTATTGGTAATTAAAAAAAAATTGCAGGTTGTGTTTCTGCATTCAGATCGTCAACTCACTCCGGCTGATCGATCGTGATCATTAATTCACTCCGGTTGATCGATCGTTTCTTGTGCTTCTACATCCAGATCGTCAACTCACTCCGGTTGATCGATCGTGAGTTTGAGAGGGGGTGTTATCAGTATCCAGTTCTCAGTTCAGGGATGAGATCCCAACATCGACAATTCTCAAGTCTGGGATGAGATCCTATCATCGACTACGTCTCAAGTCACGGGTGAGATCTCATCAGTCTATTTCTTAAGTCAGGGGTAAGATCCTGTTACAGATCGGGATATGGAGATCCCGCTACTGTTCGGGTGAGATCTGAACAATGCGCCACCACTACTTCCTTCTGCAACTGTTTACTTCTCAGTTTCCGTCACATGCGCCATCAAGCACCGTTTCTGTGTCACAGTTTGCCGTTTCTTCCACATGAACATCGGCAGTATTCCAAACTCTTGTTGTTTGAACCAACTTGAGTTTGAGAGGGGGTGTTAGATATTATATTAGATTAAATATTGGTTTAGTCCCATATTTGTTATGTATCGGTTTAGTCTTCCATTCTCTTCTATATATAAGAGCCAGTTGTATTCTGTTTAATCAATCAATAATAAAGAATATTTTCATATCCCTAATTCTAACATTGTATCAGAGCCAATAATCTATAAGGCCTACACTAATTTTGTCCTCGTCGTTGAGGTGGAGTGGTCTCGTCTTCATCGAAATCACTCCACCTCCCGACATCTCTCTTCCTCTCCCGATCTTTGATCAAATCCCTAATCTTCCCCAAAATCCTAAATCATCAAAACCCTAGCCGTCATCCTCAACATCAACATCTACGTCAGCATCAGATCGTCATCACCAACTCCGGCGACCCTCCCCGCAGTCGACTCTACCCAACTCCGGTATCAACAACCCCTCTCCCTGTCTCATGGATAAATCTCTCGCTCACCTCTTCCTCCTCCTCTTCCGTTTTTGACGCAACCCATGCTTCAGCTTCTAAGATGAGGCCAGTTGGACGTGGAGTTTGGCAGTCCAAACTTGTAAGTGAGAGTTACAGAAGGAAGCTTGGGAGTTTCCAGACTTGTGCTCTGTGTACTTGATGTGGGGGGCCCAAAGGGCTCTGCTTGCTTTTCCTTGTTGCTATTCCATCATCTGCACATACCCAATAGGCCGTTTGGGTTCTGTGCTTTCACCCCAAATACATGCAATTGCCTTGGATACAAGCAATTGCCTTGGATGCCATCTCTAGTTCGGTATTATAGCATGATTTTGCTTTCTTCGAATTCATTAGTTCTATGGTTTGTTACTGGTGTTTGCTAGTCTGGGAATGGGATTTGAGAAAAGAGGAAATACTGGAATTTTCATATGTTTTTTTATTGGTAATTAAAAAAAATTGCAGGTTGTGTTTCTGCATTCAGATCGTCAACTCACTCCGGCTGATCGATCGTGATCATTAATTCACTCCGGTTGATCGATCGTTTCTTGTGCTTCTACATCCAGATTGTCAACTCACTCCGGTTGATCGATCGTGAGTTTGAGAGGGGGTGTTATCAGTATCCAGTTCTCAGTTCAGGGATGAGATCCCAACATCGACAATTCTCAAGTCTGGGATGAGATCCTATCATCGACTACGTCTCAAGTCACGGGTGAGATCTCATCAGTCTATTTCTTAAGTCAGGGGTAAGATCCTGTTACAGATCGGGATATGGAGATCCCGCTACTGTTCGGGTGAGATCTCAACAATGCGCCACCACTACTTCCTTCTGCAACTGTTTACTTCTCAGTTTCCGTCACATGCGCCATCAAGCACCGTTTCTGTGTCACAGTTTGCCGTTTCTTCCACATGAACATCGGCAGTATTCCAAACTCTTGTTGTTTGAACCAACTTGAGTTTGAGAGGGGGTGTTAGATATTATATTAGATTAAATATTGGTTTAGTCCCATATTTGTTATGTATCGGTTTAGTCTTCCATTCTCTTCTATATATAGGAGCCAGTTGTATTCTGTTTAATCAATCAATAATAAAGAATATTTTCATATCCCTAATTCTAACATTGTATCAGAGCCAATAATCCTATAAGGCCTACACTAATTTTGTCCTTGTCGTTGAGGTGGAGTGGTCTCGTCTTCATCGAAATCACTCCACCTCCCGACATCTCTCTTCCTCTCCCGATCTTGATCAAAACCGTAATCTTCCCCAAAATCCTAAATCATCAAAACCCTAGCCGTCATCCTCAACATCAACATCTACGTCAGCATCAGATCGTCATCACCAACTCCGGCGACCCTCCCCGTAGTCGACGCTACCCAACTCCGATATCAGCAACCTCTCTCCCTGTCTCATGGATAAATCTCTCACTCACCTCTTCCTCCTCCTCTTCCGTTTTTGACGCAACCCATGCTTCAGCTTCTGAGATGAGGCAAGTTGGACGTGGAGTTTGGCAGTCCAAACTTGTAAGTGAGAGTTACTGAAGGAAGCTTGGGAGTTTCCAGACTTGGGCTCTGTGTACTTGCTGTGGGGGGCCCAAAGGGCTATGCTTGCCTTCTCCTTGTTGCTATTCCATCATCTGCAACATACCTATTAGGCTGTTTGGGTTCTGTGCTTTCACCCCAAATACATGCAATTGCCATGGATACATGAAATTGCCATGGAAGCCATCTTTAGTTCGGTATTATAGCATGCTTTCGCTTTCTTCGAATAAATTAGTTCTATGGTTTGTTTCTGGTGTTTGCTAGTATGAGAATGGGATTTGAGAAAAGAGGAAATACTGGAATTTTCATCTGTTTGTTTATTGGTAATTAAAAAAAATTGTAGGTTGTGCTTCTACATTCAGATCGTCAACTCACTCCGGTTGATCGATTGTGATTATCAACTCACTCCGATTGATCGATCGTTTCTTGTGCTTTTACATCTAGATCATCAACTCACTCCGGTTGATCGATCGTGAGTTTGAGAGGGGGTGTTATCGGTATCCAGTTCTCAGTTCAGGGATGAGATCCCAACATCGACAATTCTCAATTCTGGGGTGAGATCCTATTATCGACTATGTCTCAAGTGAGGTGTAAGATCCCATCAGTATATTTCTCAAGAAAGGGGTAAGATCCCATACAGATCGATATATGGAGATCTCGCCACTGTTCGGGGTGAGATCTCAATAGTGCGTCACCAATACTTCCTTCCGCAATACTTTACTTCTCAGTTTCCATCACATGCGCCAACAAGTGTCGTTTCTGCATCACAGTTTACCGTTTCTTCCACATGAACATCGGCAGTATTCCAAACTCTTGTTGTTTGAACCAACTTGAGTTTGAGAGGGGGTGTTAGATATTATATTAGATTAAATATTGGTTTAGTCCCGTGTTGGTTATGTATCGGTTTAGTCTTCCATTCTCTCCAATATATGGGAGCCGATTGTATTCAGTTTAATCAATCAATAATAAAGAATATTTTCATAACCCTAATTCAAACATGGTATCAGAGCCCATAATCCTATAAGGCATATACTAATTTTATCCTCGTCGTTGAGGTGGAGTGGTTCTCGTCTTCATCGAAATCACTCCACCTCCCGACATCTCTCTTCCTCTCCCGATCTTGATCAAAACCCTAATCTTCCCCAAAACCTAAATCTTCAAAACCGTAGCCGTCACCATCAACATCAACATCAACGTCAGTATCAGATCGTCATCACCAACTCTGGTGACTGTCCCCGCATTCGACGCTACCCAACACTGGTCTCAGCAACCTCTCTCTGTCTCTCATGGATAAATCTCTTACTCTCCTCTTCCTCCTCTTCTTCCTTTTTCGATGCAACCCATGCTTTAGCTTCTGAGATGAGGCCAGTTGGAAGTGGAGTTTGGCAGTCCAAACTTGTAAGTGAGAGTTACAGAAGAAAGCTTGGGAGTTTCCAGACTTGTGCACTGTGTACTTGCTGTGGGGGGCCCAAAAGGCTCTGCTTGCCTTCTCCTTGTTGCTATTCCATCATCTGCAACATACCCAATAGGCCGTTTGGGTTCTGTGCTTTCACCCCAAATACATGCAATTGCCTTGGATAAATGCAATTACCTTGGATGCCATCTCTAGTTCGGTATTATAGCATGCTTTCGCTTTCTTCGAATTCATTAGTTCTATGGTTTGTTACTGGCGTTTGCTAGTATGGGAATGGGATTTGAGAAAAGAGGAAATACTGGAATTTTCATATGTTTGTTTGTTGGTAATTTAAAAAAAAATATTACAGGTTGTGTTACTACATTCAGATCGTCAACTCACTCCGGTTGATCGATTGTGATCATCAACTCACTCTGGTTGATCGATCGTTTCATGTGCTTCTACATCCAGATCGTCAACTCACTCCGGTTGATCGATCGTGAGTTTGAGAGGGGGTGTTATCAGTATCCAATTCTCAATTCAGGGATGAGATCCCAACATCGACAATTCTCAAGTCTTTGGTGAAATCCTATCATCGACTATGTCTGAAGTCACGGGTGAGATCCCATCAATCTATTTCTCAAGTCAGGGGTAAGATCCCATTACAGATCGGGATAAGGAGATCTCGCCACTATTCGGGGTGAGATCTCAACAGTGCGCCACCACTGCTTCCTTCCGCAACACTTTACTTCTCAGTTTCCGTCACAAGCGCCATCAAGCACCGTTTTTGCATCACAGTTTGCTGTTTCTTCCACATGAACATCGGCAGTATTCCAAACTCTTATTGTTTGAACCAACTTGAGTTTGAGAGGGGGTGTTAGATATTATATTAGATTAAATATTGGTTTAGTACCATATTGGTTATGTATCGGTTTAGTCTTCCATTCTCTCCTATATATAGGACCCAATTGTATTCAGTTTAATCAATCAATAATAAAGAATATTTTCATATCCCTAATTCTAACATGGTATCAGAGCCAATAATCCTATAAGGCTTATACAAATTTTATACTCGTCGTTGAGGTGGAGAGGTTCTCGTCTTCATCGAAATCACTCCATCTCCCGACATCTCTCTCCCGATCTTGATCAAAACCCTAATCTTTCCCAGAACCCTAAATCTTCAAAACCCTAGCTGTCATCATCCACATCAACATCTACGTCAGCATCAGATCATCATCACCAACTCCGGTGACTCTCCCCGCAGTCGACGCTACCCAACTCCGGTATCAGCAACCTCTCTGTCTCTCATGGATAAATCTCTCACTTTCCTCTTCCTCGTCCTCTTCCTTTTTCGACGCAACCCATGCTTCAGCTTCTGAGATGAGGCCAGTTGGAACTGGAGTTTGGCAGTCCAAACTTGTAAGTGAGAGTTACAGAAGGAAGCTTGGGAGTTTCCAGACTTGTGCTCTGTGTACTTGCTGTGGGGGGGCCAAAGGGCTCTGCTTGCCTTTTCCTTGTTGCTATTTCATCATCTGCAACATACCCAATAGGCCATTTGGGTTCTGTGCTTTCACCCCAAATACATGCAATTGGATACAAGCAATTGCCTTGGATGCCATCTCTAATTCGGTATTATAGCATGATTTCGCTTTCTTCGAATTCAATAGTTCTATGGTTTGTTACTGGTGTTTGCTGGTATGGGAATGGGATTTGAGAAAAGAGGAAATACTGGAATTTTCATATGTTTATTTATTGGTAATTAAAAAAAATTGCAGCTTGTGTTTCTGCATTCAGATCGTCAACTCACTCCGGTTGATCGATCGTGATCATCAACTCACTCCGGTTGATCGATCGTTTCGGTGCTTCTACATACAGATCGTCAACTCACGCCGGTTGATCGATCGTGAGTTTGAGAGGGGGTGTTATCAGTATCAAGTTCTCAGTTCAGGGATGAGATCCCAACATCGACAATTCTCAAGTCTGGGGTGAGATCCTATCGTCGACTATGTCGCAAGTCAGCGGTGAGATCCCTTTAGCCTATTTCTCAAGTCAGGGGTAAGATCCCATTACAAATCGGGATATGGAGATCCCGCCACTGTTCGGGGTGAGATCGCAACAGTGCGCCACCACTACTTCCTTCCACAACACTTTACTTCTCAGTTTTCGTCACATGCGCCATCAAGCGCCGTTTCTGCATCAAAGTTTTCTGTTTCTTCTACATGAACATCGGCAGTATTCCAAACTCTTGTTGTTCGAACCAACTTGAGTTTGAGAGGGGGTGTTAGATATTATATTAGATTAAATATTGGTTTAGTCCCGTATTGGTTATGTATCGGTTTAGTCTTCCATTCTCTCCTATATATAGGAGCCAATTGTATTCAGTTTAATCAATCAATAATAAAGAATATTTTCATATTCCTAATTCTAACATTGTATCAGAGCCAATAATCCTATCAGGCCTATAGTAATTTTATCCTCGTCGTTGAGGTGGAGTGGTTCTCGTCTTCATCAAAATCACTCCACCTCCCGACATCTCTCTTCCTCTCCCGATCTTGATCAAAACTCTAATCTTCCCCCAAACCCTAAATCTTCAAAACCCTAGCCGTCATCAACAACATCAACATCTATGTCAGCATCAGATCGTCATCACCAACTCCGGTGACTCTCCCGGCAATCGACGCTACCCAACTCCGGTATCAGCAACCTCTCTCTGTCTCTCATGGATAAATCTCTCACTTTCCTTCTTTTTTTGATGCAACCCATGCTTCAGCTTCTTAGATGAGGCCAGCTGGAAGTGGAGTTTGGCAGTCCAAACTTGTAAGTGAGAGTTACAGAAGGAAGCGTGGGAGTTTCCAAACTTGTGCTTTGTGTACTTGCTGTGGGGGGCCCAAAGGGCTCTGCTTGCATTCTCCTTGTTGCTATTCCATCTTCTGCAACATACCCAATAGGCTGTTTGGGTTCTGTGCTTTCACGCCAAATACATGCAATTGCCTTGGATATATGCAATTTCCTTGGAAGCCATCTCTAGTTCGGTATTATAGCATGCTTTCGCTTTCTTCGAATTCATTAGTTCTATGGTTTGTTACCGGTGTTTGCTAGTTTGGGAATGGGATTTGAGAAAAGAGGAAATACTGGAATTTTCATATGTTTGTTTATTGGTAATTAAAAAAAAATTGTAGGTTTTGTTTCTACATTCAGATCGTCAACTCTCTCCGGTTGATCGATCGTGATCATCAACTCACTCCGGTTGATCAATCGTTTCTTGTGCTTCTACATCCTCATCAGCAACTCACTCCGGTTGATCGATCGTGAGTTTGAGAGGGGGTGTTATTAGTATCCCGTTCTCAGTTCAGTGATGAGATCCCAACATCGACAATTCTCAAGTCTCGGGTGAGATCCTATTATCGACTATGTCTCAAGTCACGGGTGAGATCCCATCAGTCTATTTCTCAAGTCAGGGGTAAGATCCTATTACAGATCGGGATATGGAGATTCCGCCACTGTTCGGTGTGAGATCTCAACAGTGGGCCCCCACTACTTCCTTTCGCAACACTTTACTTCTCAATTTCCATCACATGCGCCATCAAGCGCCATTTCTGCATCACAGTTTGCCATTTCTTCCACATGGACATCGGCAGTATTCCAAACTCTTATTGTTTGAACAAACTTTAGTTTGAGAGGGGGTGTTAGATATTATATTAGATAAAATATTGGTTTAGTGCTGTATTGGTTATGTATCGGTTTAATCTTCCATTCTCTCCTATATATAGGAGCCAATTGTATTCAGTTTAATCAATCAATAATAAAGAATATTTTATAACCTTAATTCAAACATGGTATCAGAGCCAATAATCCTATAAGGCATGTACTAATTTTATCCTCATCATTGAGGTGGAGTGGTTCTCGTCTTCATCGAAATCACTCCACCTCCCGACATCTCTCTTCCTCTCCCGATCTTGATCAAAACCCTAATCTTCCCCAAACCTAAATCTTCAAATCCCTAGCCATCACCATCAACATCAACATCAACGTCAGTATCAGATCGTCATCACCAACTCTGGTGACTGTCCCCGCATTCGATGCTACCCAACTTTGGTATCTGCAACCTCTCTCTGTCTCTCAAGGATAAATCTCTCACTCTGCTCTTCCTCCTCTTCGACCTTTTTCGACGCAACCCATGCTTTAGCTTCGGAGATGAGGCCAGTTGGAAGTGGAGTTTGGCAGTCCAAACTTGTAAGTGAGAGTTACAGAAGGAAGCTTGGGAGTTTCCAGACTTGTGCACTGTGTACTTGTTGTGGGGGGCCCAAAAGGCTCTGCTTGCCTTCTCCTTGTTGCTATTCCATCATCTGCAACATACCCAATAGGTCGTTTGGGTTCTTTGCTTTCACCCCAAATACATGCAATTGCCTTGGATAAATGCAATTACCTTGGATGCCATCTCTAGTTCGGTATTATAGCATGCTTTTACTTTCTTCGAATTCATTAGTTCTATGGTTTGTTACTGGCGTTTGCTAGTATGGGAATGGGATTTGAGAAAAGAGGAAATACTGGAATTTTCATATGTTTGTTTATTGGTAATTTTAAAAAAAATATTACAGTTTGTGTTTCTACATTCAGATCGTCAACTCACTCCGGTTGAACGATCATGATCAAAAAAAAACTCACTCTGGTTGATCGATCGTTTCATGTGCTTCTACATACAGATCGTCAACTCACTCCAGTTGATCGATTGTGAGTTTGAGAGGGGGTGTTATCAGTATCCAATTCTCAGTTCAGGGATGAGATCCCAACATCGACTATTCTCAAGTCTGGGGTGAAATCCTATCATCGACTATGTCTGAAGTCACGGGTGAGATCCCATCAGTCTATTTCTCAAGTCTGGGGTAAGATCCCATTACCGATCGGGATAAGGAGATCCCGCCACTATTCGGGGTGAGATCTCAACAGTGCGCCACCACTGCTTCCTTCCGCAACACTTTACTTCTCAGTTTCCGTCACATGCACCATCAAGCACCGTTTCTGCATCACAGTTTGCCGTTTCTTCCACATGAACATCGGCAGTATTCCAAACTCTTATTGTTTGAACCAACTTGAGTTTGAGAGGGGGTGTTAGATATTATATTAGATTAAATATTGGTTTAGTACCGTATTGGTTATGTATCGGTTTAGTCTACCATTCTCTCCTATATATAGGAGTCAATTGTATTTAGTTTAATCAATCAATAATAAAGAATATTTTCATATCCCTAATTCTAACATGGTATCAGAGCCAAAAATCCTATAAGGCTTATACTAATTTTATACTCGTCGTTGAGGTGGAGTGGTGCTCGTCTTCATCGAAATCACTCCACCTCCCGACATCTCTCTTCCTCTCCGGATCTTGATCAAAACCCTAATCTTCCCTAAAACCCTAAATCTTCAAAACCCTAGCCGTCATCATCAACATCAACATCTACGTCAGCATCAGATCATCATCACCAACTTCGGTGACTCTCCCCGCAGTCGACGCTACCCAACTCCGGTATCAGCAACCTCTCTCTGCCTCTCATGGATAAATCTCTCACTTTCCTCTTCCTCCTCCTCTTCCTTTTTCGACGCAACCCATGCTTCAGCTTCTGAGATGAGGCCAGTTGGAACTGGAGTTTGTCAGTCCAAACTTGTAAGTGAGAGTTACAGAAGGAAGCTTGGGAGTTTCCAGACTTGTGCTCTGTGTACTTGCTGTAGGGGGCCCAAAGGGCTCTGCTTGCCTTTTCCTTGTTGCTATTCTATCATCTGCAACATACCCAATAGGCCATTTGGGTTCTGTGCTTTCACCCCAAATACATGCAATTGCCTTGGATACATGCAATTTGCCTTTGATGCCATCTCTAGTTCGGTATTATAGCATGATTTCGCTTTCTTCGAATTAATTAGTTCTATGGTTTGTTACTGGTGTTTGCTAGTATGGGAATGGGATTTGAGAAAAGAGGAAATACTGGAATTTTCATATGTTTGTTTATTGGTAATTAAAAAAAATTGTAGGTTGTGTTTCTGCATTCAGATCGTCAACTCACTCCGGTTGATCGATCGTGATCATCAACTCACTCCGGTTGATCGATCGTTTCGGTGCTTCTACATCCAGATCGTCAACTCATGCCGGTTGATCGATCGTGAGTTTGAGAGGGGGTGTTATCAGTATCAAGTTCTCAGTTCAGGGATGAGATCCCAACATCGACAATTCTCAAGTCTGGGGTGAGATCCTATCGTCGACTATGTCTCAAGTCAGCGGTGAGATCCCATTAGCCTATTTCTCAAGTCAGGGGTAAGATCCCATTACAAATCGGGATATGGAGATCCCGCCACTGTTCGGGGTGAGATCGCAACAGTGCGCCACCACTACTTCCTTCCACAACACTTTACTTCTCAGTTTCCGTCACATGCGCCATCAAGCGCCGTTTCTGCATCAAAGTTTTCCGTTTCTTCTACATGAACATCGGCAGTATTCCAAACTCTTGTTGTTCGAACCAACTTGAGTTTGAGAGGGGGTGTTAGATATTATATTAGATTAAATATTGGTTTAGTCCCGTATTGGTTATGTATCGGTTTAGTCTTCCATTCTCTCCTATATATAGGAGTCAATTGTATTCAGTTTAATCAATCAATAATAAAGAATATTTTCATATTCCTAATTCTAACATTGTATCAGAGCCAATAATCCTATAAGGCCTATACTAATTTTATCCTCGTCGTTGAGGTGGAGTGGTTCTCGTCTTCATCAAAATCACTCCACCTCCCGACATCTCTCTTCCTCTCCCGATCTTGATCAAAACTCTAACCTTCCCCCAAACCCTAAATCTTCGAAACCCTAGCCATCATCATCAACATCAACATCTTTGTCAGCATCAGATCGTCATCACCAACTCCGGTGACTCTCCCGACAGTCGACGCTACCCAACTCCGGTATCAGCAACCTCTCTCTGTCTCTCATGGATAAATCTCTCACTTTCCTTCCTTTTTCGATGCAACCCATGCTTCAGCTTCTGAGATGAGGCCAGCTGGAAGTGGAGTTTGGCAGTCCAAACTTGTAAGTGAGAGTTATAGAAGGAAGCTTGGGAGTTTCCAAACTTGTGCTCTGTGTACTTGCTGTGGGGGGCCCAAAGGGCTCTGCTTGCATTCTCCTTGTTGCTATTCCATCATCTGCAACATACCCAATAGGTTGTTTGGGTTCTGTGCTTTCACGCCAAATACATGCAATTGCCTTGGATATATGCAATTTCCTTGGAAGCCATCTCTAGTTCGGTATTATAGCATGCTTTCGCTTTCTTCGAATTCATTAGTTCTATGGTTTGTTACTGGTGTTTGCTAGTTTGGGAATGGGATTTGAGAAAAGAGGAAATACTGGAATTTTCATATGTTTGTTTATTGGTAATTAAAAAAAATTGCAGGTTTTGTTTCTACATTCAGATCGTCAACTCTCTCCGGTTGATCGATCGTGATCATCAACTCACTCCGGTTGATCAATCGTTTCTTGTGCTTCTACATCCTCATCGTCAACTCACTCCGGTTGATCGATCGTGAGTTTGAGAGGGGGTGTTATTAGTATCCCGTTCTTAGTTCAGTGATGAGATCCCAACATCGACAATTCTCAAGTTTGGGGTGAGATCCTATCATCGACTATGTCTCAAGTCACGGGTGAGATTCCATCAGTCTATTTCTCAAGTCAGGGGTAAGATCCTATTACAGATCGGGATATGGAGATCCCGCCACTGTTCTGGGTGAGATCTCAACAGTGGGCCACCACTACTTCCTTTCGCAACACTTTACTTCTCAGTTTCCGTCACATGCGCCATCAAGCGCCATTTCTGCATCACAGTTTGCCATTTCTTCCACATGGACATCGGCAGTATTCCAAACTCTTATTGTTTGAACCAACTTGAGTTTGAGAGGGGGTGTTAGATATTATATTAGATAAAATATTGGTTTAGTGCCGTATTGGTTATGTATCGGTTTAGTCTTCCATTCTCTCCTATATATCGGAGCCAATTGTATTCAGTTTAATCAATCAATAATAAAGAATATTTTCATATCCCTAATTCTAACAATCTCTAAATTCAAGTAATTCTATTGTTTTGTAATTTGATCTAATTTATATGAAATTTTATTCATGTACTTCATTTTATTTAAGAATTTCAAATTTATTAAATCAATTTAATACTTGGTTCTTTGCAATTGTTATGAAATTACAATTTAATATTTGATCTTTAATATTAAAAAAAAGTTCCCCTAAAAAACCGACCCGGCCGCGAAACGGTCCGGTCCGGTCCCCACCATTGGGGCTGGGGGCCAGGTCCGGGCTAGGGTTTTCCCCCCAGCCCGACCCGGCCTGGCCCGGCCCACGTTGTCTTCGAGCCCGGCCCGAGTGGCCCGAATGCCATCCCTAAGCAGTGTTTGGAATAGCGGAGGCTTATAGGTTCGGCCGCCACGTGCTTCCAAACCTTTTCAACCATGGTGCAAAGTTGTTAAAGAATAATGTACCTTCCGGGAGTATGGATGAACTGCTGTGTGGCAATACACTTGACTGGTTGCGATTTTGGGGGTGTATTCGGGCTCAGGTATCTCCATTCTTTCACGTCAAATTATCTTGCCTCTTTCAGCGTTGGAGGCCTGCTGGGCTTTAATTCGTCTAATGTGTTAATTTAGTGCTAGATTGGAGGCCAGCTAGGCTTTGTTTTGCTATGATCTCTTTATAAATAATTTTCCACCTCTTCCCAAAAGAACGGTACTGTATCTCATGATTTATAAGCACTCTGTTTGGAGGTCGCATGCTTCTCCATGACACGTATGTGCGATAAAGACACAATATCTTTGGATGGAGCTTTTGAAAACAAATATTTTGTCCCAGTGAGAAGGATTGTATTGTATTGTATTGTATACTAGGTTTGCCTGTTAACACGTGCTTACAGCACGTCTTCGAAACGATGCACCTTATTTGATTATATAAAATAGTTTTGGAACTCCAATAAATTAATCGAAGTAGCAAACATATTATATAAGAAATTTTTGGGGATCCAGCCAAAAACATATTATATAATTTTTTTTTTTGAATTATTTTTAAAGTTTTTAAATTTTTATTTTTTTATTTTAAAAAAATTTTAAAAATTTGTTTTTCTTAATTTTTTGAATAGAAGAGGGAGGGAGAGAGACAGAGAAAAAAAAATTAATTACATAAATATAGGAGTTGTTTTGGGTGGGGGATTTGAATTTGAGTTTTGGGGGAAAACTTTTGGGGGGAAAAATATGTTTTATGAGGTTAGATCTGGACCTTTGATTTTTGGGGGGATTGAAGGAGAGCCACTTGATAGCTTTCTTTGTGATTTATTATATAGATATCTCGTTTGTGCCCATGCTGCATTTTTTTTTATTTTTTATTTTTTATTTTGTATAAACACATCTACTATTAATGGGACACTTTGTCACTTTGTCGCTTTGAGTTTGTAACCATACAAACATTTTTTAAATATTTTTTTTGTCACAAATAAAACACATACGTTGCACGTGTAACTCTAACTCTATTTATTAACACGTGCATCACGCGTGTAAATCAAAGTTTTTTTACTTCACCAAACAAATAATTTTAAAATTTTTTTGTCATAAAGCAAATACGTATATAGCCCGTGAAACTCCAAATCTATTTCGTAACACATCACCGTACGTAAAATTCATGGTTTTTCCTTCAAAAAACTTAAAAAATGCGTGCAGTGCGCGTTCAACTCCAATTTTTTTAAAGTTTAAGACATTCATCACAAGTGCTGTTTCAACTCCAACTTTTTATCAAAACGTGCATCGCACAAAATTACTAGTTTGGTGTAATGCACAATAAGCTATAGGTTTGGCAATGTTGTTTAATTAACGGATTTGCAAATTATATCCAAGAAATAATAATAATAATAATAATAATAATAATAATAATAATAATAATAATAACAGCAACAACAACAACAAAACTAGGACAGTGGAAATTGTATAGAGTATAAATAGGGATGGAAACCAGCTTGGGCTGGCCTGCAACTAACCTGGACATGCTCGGAACGGGCTTCAGCCCGAACCGGATTGCTGTGATGCAGTTCGTGCTAGGGCTGGCCCACCAAAAAAGGACTAGTTGGGGTTATAAGTTCCCATCCTGGCCCGGTTTGAACGGGACCACATTCGAGCTGGCCAGCTGGCTAAACAAGATCGGACCGTTGCGGTCCAGACCGATTCAGCCCAGCCTGGCTGGCCATTGGATTTGGCTTTTTACTCTTATTTAATCCTAAATTACCTATTTTAAAATGGCTAGTTTTGTACAGGTAAACTAGAAAATCCGAAAATTATAAAATTTTATAAACAGACACCCTCTTCCATATAATTTTCTTCACACCAAAACTTACAATACTCTCTCAAATTCATTCCAAACAATTTTCTCAAGTTTCCAACAATTCATTACAAATCATCTCTAAACTCTCTCAGGTTACAAGGTGAAGTCTAGTGATATTCTCTTGCAAATTGTTGGAAGAAGGAATTGATCAAGTGAAGAAACAATCAAAAAACTTTCTCAATTCTCAAGTCTGAACTCTCAAGTCTGAACTCTCATGTCTCAACTTGTTTCAAACTAGTTATTTATTAGGGTAATGCTACACCTACTACCAAATCTACTACTTTTCTCTTTACCACCTTAGTTGGTACACTATTAGTGGAGGTTATTGTAGACTATGTGGTAGAAATATCCAATAGTAGTGTGCCACCTAAGGTAATAACGATAAAAGTAGTAGATTTAGTAGTTGGTGTAGCATTACCCTACTTATTATTGCAATTCTTGAAGTGCGGTATCATTATTATAGTTCAATTAATATTTGTTAGTTATTAATTTATAGCTTATTAATTTCTTATATACTTTTTTTCTAACATCATTTGTAATGCCCCAGAAATTTAAATTTGCTATTTTGAATTAATAAATAATTTTCTAAATAATTAATTTAATTATCTTGAATTTGTGTGAAATTTTCATTTTGCACGTGCAAAACACGTGTAAATATTTTTGAAATGCAATTTTAAAAATTTTGAGTTGCTAAATTAATTCTCTTATTTATAACTGGATATATTCTAATTTTTGGGGATTTTTCTGAATAAGAGAAACTACTTTTGTAAATATTTTGAAAAAAATGAGACTTTTGGGTAAAAAAAGTCGTATGGAGCCAAAAATTGATTTCAAAATTTTTTTGTTGCAATTTGGGGCTGGTATTCAGTAGAGGGATTTGTGGGTGGTTTTTTATCCATATTTGATTGGATTAGATTTGGAAAGACTGCGTAAATAACTAATTATACAATTTTGGGATTGTAGGGGACTTAATTGCAAAACTGCAATTAAATCCCTAAATTTCTAGAATCCAGTCATATAAGAGAGGGCATAACAAGGAGTTTTGGCCCCTTATTTTTGCTATTTTGGTGATTTTGGTGGCTTGGAGATGTGATTTATTACTTGGAGAAGAAAATTACTACTTTGTATCAATTTTTCATTAAGAGGTGCGCGTCTACTCTATGCCTCTTGATGTGTTTTATTTCTCATGAACAATATAGAATCATGCTAGGGTTTAAATCTTTTTTATGATTATATTAGCATGAATATGATGTTCTGTTATGAGATGACTATAGAGATTGATTGTTACATAAAGAATGGTTGTTAATAAGAGATAAAAATTTAATCTTGATGGCATGATGTTCTTATTTGACTTGCTCTTGAATTTTGAATATTACTAAGAGTGAAAGATCAAATCTTTACCCATGAAGATGGATTTAATGAACCCATATATTATTGTAAATGATTAGAACTTGTCTTATGTTCTTAAAATTCGTGTTGATCATTTAAAGATGAGATCTATGTTGAATTCACTGTTTTTATTGAGTAGAATTTTTATAAATTAAATTCCATGGATTGGAGCATGAAATAGTGTGTCTCTGAATAAAAAAGAATCAAATCTTGAAGGTAAGGGTTTTGGCAACTAGGGTTAGGGTTCAGGTTGCTAAGTTTGTACAGCAACCGGAGGCTGCTGTTTGGATTAGTTTCGGCCTAGTTGATGGGTAGGGTTTGTGTGGGGGTTTGTGTTGTGCACTAGGGTTGCAAACCCTAGGGTAGATATGGGCATGCATATATATGATTATATTGGGCAATAATGTGAATTTTTAAGTGATGTGTTGATTAAGTTTTAAAGTTCCAAGTTACAGATTTTTACAAAAAATTAGTTTAGTTTATTGATGATTTAGAACTTCAAATTTTGCGCGAATGGATTATAAATTTTGTGACGTGATCTATGTTTATGGAGTAAATATCAACTCGATTTTTCATAATTAAATATTCCTTTGAATGAAATGCTCTTAAGGATAAGAAGACATAAATTTCAATTAAAGAGAAATGAGTTTCAGTTTTGGCAAGTTTGAGTTGTGATTTCGAATGTATAAAACTATAAATTTTGTGTAAGAAATTCTCAGTTTTGAGGGAAACATATATTTCAGTTTTAGGGGATAAATATTCAGATTTTAAAGAGCTATTTTTTTAGTTTTAAAGAAGTGTGAATTTCAGATTTTTAAGGATAAATCCCAGAATTAGAAAAAGGGTCATTTCAGTTTTAAAGTTGATGAATCTTCCAGAAATTGGAGTGTGATTTCAAATATGGAAATGATTACTGTGACTTGAATTTGAAGAGGTATAATTAAATTGTTTTATTAATTAAATGATGAGTGAGTTATGATAGAAAGATTTTGGATAAATGAAGGCTTATATTTGGAATGAGATGATCTTAACTGAGATATTTTGTGGAAAAGTGGTGTTTCCCTAAATAAATAAAAGAGAATGTTTTGATAATTGAACCAAGTGGTGGTCCATAATGAAATATGCTATTGTTGATATTTTGTGTTGTGGGCAATAAAGGCTGATCAGGATCCAAGATTACCGGTAGTGAATTATTTGATCGTAAGATTTTTCCAGTGGGGCTAGTGTTCCTAGATTTGTAGAGTTAAGTCCGGCTGGATGAAGCTAGCTCTAGGTGACTCAGGTTACTCTTTTACTCGTAAGGACATGCACTAGGTTGGGGGTTGTGATGAAACTTGTGCAAACGTAAGTGTGGGGGGCTCTTTATAGTCGGGCGGATAAATTCCGGAACTATAAGTTCGGTCGAGCGGATGTATTCCGGGACCGTGACTTTTATCTTATTTCTAGGAAGTTCGCACATCGAGGGTTCTGTATGGTCGGGCGGATGTATTCCGGGACTGGAGCCTATTCGCGGAATGTCTGGTAGGGAGAAGGATCTCCAGTGGTTAGAGCGACACTTATGGGATGTTTGCACGTTGAGGGTCGGTATTGTCAGACAGATGTATTCCGGAACTGGAGCCTATTCGCGAAATGTTTAAATCTTGCTTTCTGTCACCGTTATAGGATTGCATAACGATGAACTGAACCCTAAATGTGGTGAACGCTAAGGGTTTTCCCACGGACCTATGTTGTATGGGCAGCATAGAATCAAAACAAGTGTGCATTAGTGAGCATCGTGTGCATTGTGTTTTCTTGAACCTTGTTTTACGCATTTTTCTCTGTTTTCTTAACACACACTTATTCTTTTAAGTCAGTTCCACTTATCGATTTATGAATCTTTTCTATGATTGTTTTATTTTATGTTGTGCAAAAAAAATTATGGTTGTGAGATATTGGAGAGTCGCTGCTTTAATCAGCTTAAGCGTCGGTTACATTTAACTGATGTGCCCACTTTTTGGTCAATTTATTTTGCAGGATTTGCAAGTGAGTAGCTTAGCAGGAGTTAAAGCTTGGACTATGAGAAGATTGAATTTAAGTTATTGATTCAAGTTGTATTAAAAATATTGTAAATTTCCGATGTGCTTTGTATTAAGTATTGATGTAAAGAGAGTTTTAATTTTCCATGTATTTTGTGTTGTGTTTGGTTTACAATGAAGTAAAGATTCTGAATTTGTGTCTCGTATTTCCTATTATGAAATTCGGGGTGCTACATCATTTATTCAATTTTAGAATTTTCATACAATAATCACTAATGACATCATCACAATCATTTAGTGACCGTAGCCAAAGTGGATAAGATTCTACAAACACATCATGCACTCCTTATTTCACAATTTGAGACCGATACTATTAGAGATTTTGATAGGAATCTCGAGTTTCCACACACACAATGATAAAATTCTAGTTGAAGAAACCCAATCACAAGACACCGAGCAACCGCAACCATCTTCCTGAAAACATAGAGGAGTAACTTCCTATGTCCACCAATATTTTACATTTATCCCTTCTCAGTCAAATCCATAAGAGGGTGTAAATGTCTGTAACAAGTGTCAAACCGCTTACAAGTGGAAAATAGGTGTCAGAACGGGTACACTTAAGCGGCACTTGGAGAGGTCACACCCAGACCTATTACAAGAACATCTAACCAACAAAGATCAACCCTAAGACCGGTTATATAAATAGCTATAGCTACGATCATGGTCTCGTTCGTAGGGAAATGACTATACTCGTTATTAAAGATGAGTTATCATTTTTCTATTCCGATAATAAAAACCTAGAGAGCTTTAACCAAATAGCTCTAAACCCCCATTACAAATGAATTCCTAGAAACACCATTAAATTCGATTGTATTAAAATCTATTAGGTACTTAGAGATTTTTTATTTTACACTTTGCATTCTTTAACTTGTAATGTTGCATTAACTAGTGATTGTTGGAAATGTTGTAACAATATTCCAATGATGTATGTAACATGTCATTGGATCGAACGCGATTGGATTCTTCAAAATATGATCATATCATTTGGATATTTGATGTATCCCCATAATAATGCGGCTATCACATCACATATTATACAAGCATGCACTAATTATGATATTCTGTTAGTATTGATAATGGCTACAACAATAATAGGGTGATTTCCACATAAATTCAAGAATTTTCTCATCTAATGCCTGAAATATCTCATGTTAGATGTGCATGTCATATCCTGAACTTGTGTATGTAAGATGCATTAAAGATAACCGAACCATATACGATTTCAATAAGAGATTGTGTCCATTTTATAAATTTGAGTGATCCTAATCTTCAATCGTTCAAAGAATGGTGTAATCTTAAGGGAGTACATTTTATAAAATTTCCTAAAGATGCTAAACACCTTGGAAATTTACTTACGAATACTTGGTGTTACAAAATACAAATCGGTTATTAAAAAAATGTGCTGCCGAAAACATGAAAAACATTCAGATGAATGATTACTCTTGGTTTTTTGCCGAAAGTTTTTTTAAACTTTTGCAACCTTTTAAGAACTCAACCTTGCAATTTTCAAATTCATATGATTCCACTTCTACTGATATTTTTCTTTCAATATTTAGTATGATGTCAACTTTTTAAGAAATGATGCATGATTCTTACATTAGATATATCGTTTCTGTTGTAGAATTTTCCACAACTCGTAGTGCTAATAGCAGAACACACACACCATAAGTAACATAAACTTCTCAAGAACTAGATGAACCAAGAACAAACCACCACAGTAATCGCAAAATCTCACAAGAACACCTTAATATGTAGAGATAACCGATACAACTTATTCCCCAAGAAATACAAAGATTACAAAGAGATTACAACTTCAATATCTCTTTCTCACATTCGATACACTCGACACACACCCTTCTTGAAGTTGAACAATGATAACGACCCACCCTTGATATGAGTTGCTTAGCCCTAGAGTTCACATCTACTGCTATATATATAGCCCCCAAGTAAACCCTAAAAGATGAACACAAATACAGCTTATTAAGCCTTAAACCCAAAAGCCCAAATAACATACAACCACTGTCGGTCAACTGCACTAAGTTGTAGTCGAATGCACTTGGTCTCGCCAACACCCGAAGCCTGACAAGTCTACTGCACGGTCAATTGTCCCGCTCTATGTTGAACCCTGTACATGCAAAGAATGCTTAGCAGCCTGGGTCGGTTGACCGCACTCCTGGTCGGTCGACTGCAACCCTCTAACTACACTTCTTCTAGCTGTTGTTGCCTTCTCTTACTGTCTTCGTCTTCCCCTCTTCTTCTCCAACTTCAAGAACTTTCGTACCTACGTGTAGTTGAGACCACAATCCTAACAATCTCTCACTTGGACCAAATACACAACGCTTCAAAATTATTGTACATTATCTCTGTCAGTCTCCCACTCTTATGAAAGACCCAAGTACTCCACACTCTCATGAAAAGCACTTTTGCCACTCCACCACGTGGAGTGCACCAACCACCCCTCATCGGCTTATGAAGGATGTGCTCCACCAATTGCATAGAGCACGAATAACGGTGAAACAACTTCTCGTGTCAGATTCTGTGTTACAAGACTCCCCATCCCACAGAATCCCCATTAACACCAGACATAGTTCAAAGCCTCTCAATACACCCTCTGCACTAGAATTCTTCGTGGATGAAACCTCCACAAAATCCGTAGACTGTTTAACCCCTACGGTCTCATTTCGGTTACCATCATCGACATCACCCCACATGTCGATACCAGTGCTCTCTACCTCATAAGAGTGATTTGAAGCTTCATTAGCTATATCGCAAAGTATCCATCATAGCAACGTCTTGGTCACTAGTTACACTCTCATGGATAGCATCTCCCACTAAATTAGTAACCTTCCCTGAATTCCCACAACTGAAAGAACACGGTTGCACCCCACACAACATACTACTCGATTCCGACTGAGAGTCAATGTAACCCCCATTCCCGTCAATATGTATTTTCTGTGTATTTTCGGAATTTCGATTCTTTGTAAATTATTTTCCGTTGTTAAATTCTTTTGTTAAAATTTATTGTTGGATTCCCTGATAAAGTCAATTTTATTCATTAATGGTATTTTTCGCTATCTTCAGTCGATTATATATTTTAATACAAGTCTATTTCTATTCTATAAGTTATTTAGCCCAATCTTATTATTATTATTATTATTATTATTATGACTATTATGGTTATTGTTATTATTATTATTATGATTGTTATGATTTCTACGATTTTTGTTATTATTTTTATTATTATTGGGTTATGAAGTTTTTGTACATTATTTGATCTAATTAATTGTTATGTACTAATATATTACTGTTCATCAAATTTTAGCCCAAATCAAACCCGATTTTATTTATTCTGTGAATCCGTATATTCTATTGTGTTTATTAGTACTAGTATAATGCACGTGCGATGCACATGTACAAAAAACATGTATACTAAATAGCCTATGACAGTGGGTGACTTCGTAATAACTCACACTCTTAAAATCTCTACAAATGCAAGGCATCGAAAATTAATATCAGAAGGTAATGCTAACTGGGAAAAAAAAGTCGTATGACTGAAATGGAATAATTAAGAATAGAAAAGCAATAATTAAGAATAGAAAAGCAACAAAAATTTGAGTGAGATCAAACTGCAGGTTTAATCTCTACAATGCTCAGTATCATATATGTACAATTAAGAATATATATTCATATAGTAGTCCTCACCCTTTTAGCCGTATCTTTTTCATCACTAAGCACATACCTGTATAAAAAAGAGGAGTGTACAATTAGCACAGCAATCTTGATCAATAATTCTAGTATGCTTAAAACGGCTCAAAGGCTACATTGCACGTGCAAAGAATGTCGTATGTTTTATCTCAATACATAATACATCCGGTGAACGTGCAACGAATATGATTAGTCACACTGAAACTGCAGGTTTATAAAAAAATTGTGGAAGTCATGCACTCATGCTAACTACTACATGCCAATCTCTTTCAAAAAAAATCATGATTTGATAAAATTGACTTTGCAAGTATTTGAGAACAGAAAGAACATTGACAGCCATCAAGTAGATCAAACAGGGCTTTGCGTATATCAAGTCTGAAAAAGAGGTCTGTAATTATCTCAGATTCCAAGTTCTTATAGCATGGTGGAAGAATAAATGTTTAGATCATATCAAAGGACATCACCAAGAGTGAAAACTACATGTTACATCAACAGTAGGAGTTGCTTTGCAATCAGGTTGACATTCTCAGGTTGAGATTAGGTTCCACCATTATCCTCATTTTATTTGATTCAGGCATTCTCACAAATGCAGCCCCAACACCATTAGCATTTTATTTGAAACACATTGAAATTGCTTGTCATTTAATTCGAAATCAAAATTCTCTTGATACTCACGTATTTCTTCACTAAACACAAACTCTACACTAAAATCCCTTCTTTCAGGCAAATTTCCATTGTTTGACCCACCGTGCTCTCATCTGGGTAGTTTCGGCTACCTTCTTTGACACTTGTAGTTGTAGATTAAGTTACTGGAAATAGTTTCATGCAAATTCTATATGCACAAACAACTTCATAGATGAATCGAATTGAACCAGATAAATCGTCTCGTAACACATTTTCTAAAGGGAACTAACCTGATTAGCATCAACCATCCTCCCAAAATCCATACTATCATCGACCCAAAGTTCCGTAACAACCACCTTCCCATCTTTTCTCGCAATAGCACAAACAAGATCATCCTACTCATCATAATAAAAAAACTTTCAGATCTCAAACATTGCAACAATAATCAAATCAAGAAATCAAAATTTCAAAACTGAAAAAACAAACTTACATAAACACGATTAGATACGATCACGTGAGTACAGCTCGGATCGTACTTTCCAACATCGACTCCCCCTTCATTCTCAAACTCGGATTGGTACTGAAATTTAGGGAAAATTGAGTGAATTGGTACTGCTTTTGCCAAAATTTCAATTTTATTTGAAGCAATGAAGGTGACAAACCTGGGATTCGGAGTTGGGATCGAAACCGAAGAGGACGAACCGGACACCATTGAAGATCTTGATGTTCGAAGTTGGAGTGATCTGGCTGTTCGCTATTATGATTGATTGAATCGACGGGGGGATGAGGAGAGAGAGAGGTGTTGGGGATTTGAGGGAGAGGAATCGACAGGATGGTTTTTTTTCAGAGAGAGAGAGAGAGAGAGAGAGAGAGAGCTTGATTTGAGGGAAAATTACAGTTGTGACCTTCTTTCGTATAGGAATCAGGGGTAAATTTTGACAGAATTAACCCTACATTATTTTTTAGTTTTTTATGTTTATAAGGGCATGATAGTAAAAAGCCGCTAAAACAGGGCTTTGCTTAATAATAGTATAGATTTGAGTATTAATTTTATGCATACTAGTTGATTTATTTGTACTATGGTGTTATTATTGATTTATTTATTTATTATTTTAACCTAAAAACCCATTCTTATTGGATTTTAATCTCAAAACCCTTTTAGCCCTCTTCTTATTGGATTCCGACCCGAAACCCGCTACCCATTAAACCACCTTAATCCTATTCTACCCTATATAAACCCCCCCATTTTACTGTGTAACCTACCGCCGCTACCCACTTCCCTCATCTCTCTCTCACCCCGTAACTACTCACCCTCTTTCTCCTCCTTATTCGCGAGCCCCGCACCCAACTCCGCAACGAACCATCCATCGCCAACCACTTCATCTCCCCTCCATTGTCAACCCTCTCCCTCTGAGTTTCCCTGAACCCATCTTTCCCCTTCGATCACCTCTCCTCCCTGAAACTCATCGAGCCATCCCTGCACCCCGTCGACCCCCGCCCGCAACCTCCACGCCATCAACCTCCATCACCGCAAACCCATCACCCCGATCACCATTGCCGATCCCTGGCCCTCCACTTCCATCCATGTTCCTCATCCACTTCCACCCATCACCATACTACCATCCACCGAAGCAGCCTTCGAGACCCATCCCCTCGTCAATGCCGTCGACTGCAACCGACCATAGTCATCCCCTTCATCCACCATCGCTCTTCCTCGTCGAGCATCGCCGAGGCCGCACTCTTGCTGTTGTTGCTGTGGTTTGCTGTGGATCGGGTTGAACACGTGTTGCACGTGCTTTCTTGGTGGTGTTGCTCGCATGTAGTGTGCATGTGCTCTTGCGGATTTGTATTCACAGATTTTCGTCGGTCTACATTTCAATCAAGGAAAGTGTTCTTTTGTACGAAATTTATTATATCCCGTACAAGAAATTTCATGAAATATGCAAGTAGGTTCATCGTAGTTTAATTCCCGTTCTCATGATTTATGTGTTAAAGTGTTATTCCACCGATATCTTTGTTTCGAATCGATCCTGTCAATTCCGTATTGTAAAAATACCGTGATTAGCCTCATTATTGCACGCATGACACGATACATGTCAAAACAATAATATATACACATGAAGTATTGGAAATCGATCATATGACTTGGTTGTAAGTGTTTGCATCGAAATATTGAAACTTGATGTTGTTGCCGTGATAGTCATTTCCCCTATCTTGATAATGTTAAAATCATGCCTGAATTACTGATGTGATGATTTGCTTATATCGGATTATAATTTTATAATTGTTCGAGCAAAAATCAAGTTATTTATGAATATTTTAGTCCTGGAATACTGTTGTCCTGATTTTGCCTGATAATTTCGACCCTGTAAATGACAAAATATTGAATTAGGTTCTGAATTTGAATTTCAGCCCCATGTGCCTACTTTTCATAATAAACATCTGACGGAATCGAATTCCGAGTTATATTCTATAAGATATTGCTATTTTAGTACCGTTGGGTCTGGATTTTCAGATTCACAATTTCACCTGTATCATCCTGCTTTGTAATTTAATTTGAACGTGTGATCAGTAAAGTAATAATATGAAATTTATCTTGCTGAGACTAGACATTCTAGGGAATCACCTTTAATTTTTATGGATTTAATTGATGAGTTTTCAGACCTAATTCACGTATGCCAACATAACTATAAGATTCTGCCCGCACATGAAAATTTGTGTAGAATGTGAATTTGAACCCAGTTACTGTAACTTTTATATATCGTGTATATATGCACTGGAACCGGTAGAGAGTCTAGTTTCTAGGAATTCTGACGGATCCAGATTTACATTTCTTTAGCAGCAGAAATTCTAGTTTTAGTGCAGCAACATCCTGCTGTCCATAATTAGAGTTCTTGTTGTTTCGCTATCTATAAGTTTATTTTGACACCCGATCATGTTTTTCCACCCAGTTTGAACCTGTTTCCTGTCCCCTACACACCTATTCCTGATTGTGCATTTGCATGACTGTTTTGATAAAAAGAATAAGTAATCAAGCCGGGGTTAAGAGAAAGATCTAGTGATATGTCTAAAAATAACGTTAAATCGGAACCGTTGAAAGCGGGCACCGAATCTTGAAGTCGCAGGGGCAAGATGATAATTTCACCTGCAGATGGGTCCAAATTGGGAATCGGGTCTCTCCTCTTGGACCCGCTAGCCCGTGAGCAGATCTATTCAGTTGAGAACGGATCTCAGTCCGTTAGGGACCAGTTCCACAAGATAGGAGCAGATCCTGGCTTGTCCCTATCTTGAGGGGGTGGTTATAACCACCCCTATCCAGCCACATCGGGAAGTAGGGATTCACTCTTATCCGGAAAGAGATCCCCATGGCGACTATAAATAACCCCCTACATCCTACTGTCACAGGTGATCACTCTTTGCACACTTGAGCTCTTTCCCTTCACTTTTTTTGGTATTGACAAGAGCATCGGAGGGTTCGTCGCCGGGATCCATCCCAGTGTTTCGAACATTTGTGCAGGTCAGCGGGAGCCCAAGGAGTCAACTTCTCAACAAGGAAGAAGGGAGATTCAGCCTGTTCGAATTCCTCACGAACCTACAAATCTCATATACTGCCCCCACACCAGAATCCAGTGGCAATAGATTGGCACCGTCTGTGAGAACTACTCGACAAGCAACCATGCCTTTCTCCTCCTGCCAAAGCTACTCCTAGCCATGCCTCCCAGGAAGAGACCCGCAAACTCCAACCGAAGAACTAACTCTTTTCATCCTCCTCCTCCTCCTCCGGAAGATCTCCCTCCACCCGGCCAGCAGACCCTATAGCTCGAGCAACCGGCTCTCCAATCCATTCAGCAGTCTATAGGACCCCAAGCTCACGTAGGGGAGCCTTCTAGGCGAAGCTGCCACAAGCAACCTGTGCACCAGGTTCAGGTGTCTATCCACAATGCCTCCACGGATTCTATGGCCTCCCACAGTCCCCCTACCCCAAAGGATCTGCGGGATGTGCTCAACAATCGGAAAACCAAGCCAGGGCCCGATCTTCGAACTCATCTGGAGGAGAGGCAGACCCGCGAGGCGAACCCTCGCCGGGAGCTTGCGAGGGATCGGTCGCCACGCCGATCAGATCGCAGGGGGGATCAGATCGTAGAGGGTCTAACTCCCCCCGGAGATGGAGGGACTCACCTCCGTATCGCCCGAGGCGAAGCCGCTCCCTCACTGGTCATCCTGCAGCTTGAGCCGACCGCGAGCAGGAGGCCCCTGTTACAAGGGCGGAGTTCCAGCAATTTCAAGAGGTGGTCCTCCGGGCGCTCCGCATAGCTCCCAACAATGGCCCTCGAGCACTCAGCCCTCGACCAGCTCCCGTCATCCTCGCCGCTCCCGAAGTCCCTGACCGGTTCCGAGCAATCACCGTCGCTCCCGGAGTCCCGGGCCCGCTCCGAGCCAATGCCATCCTTCTCCCGATCACCACCGCCGCTCCCGAAGTTTGCATCCTACTCCGAGTCACCCCCGTCGCTCAGTCAGTCCACCACCTAGTCTGAGCCATCGCTGGCGCAGCCCCAGTCCTCCTCGACATGAGGATGAGTCTCGGAGCTCAGCCAGGCAAGACCGAAGGGAGGACTCGGTCTACCGCCGTCTCCACGAGATGGAGAGGCGCCTCGGCCAGCTCGACCGAGACGAAGAGCGACGGGCAAGGGACCTCCGTCCAAGCAGGCCCCCATTCTCCTGCACCATCATGGAGGCCCCGGTTCCCGACAACTTTGAGCCTCCACCCTTCGAGACCTATACTAGGGAGTCAGACCTCGTGGATCACATTGAGAGTTTCAAAACTCTATTGATGGTCCATCAAGCATCCGATGCTCTCCTCTACAAGACCTTCCCGGCCACACTCAAGGGGCCAGCTCGGGAGTGGTATTCTCGACTTGCATCGGCATCTATATTCTCCTTCGATCAGTTCGAGGGACTCTTCCTCATGCATTTTGTGAGCAGTCGCTGCACCGAGAAGACGAGCGCCTCCCTCCTATTCCTCAGCCAAAAGAAGGGTGAACAGTTAAGAGACTACGTTAAGCATTTCACTGCTGAGGCCAAATCCATCGCCTCCTTGGAACCCTCGGTGGCCACAGTTGCCTTCTAGTCCAATGTCCTCAATGCGGATCTTAGGGCGTCCCTCACCAAGAAGCCCCCTCGGGACTTCTCAGAGCTCCTACTCCGGAGTGAGAAGTATATCCAAGCGGAAGAAGCTATCCACTGCCCCACCTTTGAGGCATCAGCTTTCGGAAATAAGCGAAAGTGTGCAGAAGAAGAAGGGGCTAAGAAGCTCCAGAAAGACAATGGGGGTCAGCGGCATCCTCCTCCTCGGTTCGGAAAATTTACTCCGCTTAACGCGAGTGTATTCACCATCCTGATGGAAATCGGGAACGAATGTCTCCTACCGCCTCCCCCAAAGATGAATACTTCGAGAAAGAAGAGAGCCTGGAATAAGTGGTACCGTTTCCATCGGGACCACGGGCACGACACAGATGAATGTCAGGCCCTCAAAGACGAGATTGAGGCCCTCATCCAGAGAGGGCAGCTCACCCGGTTCGTGAAGAGGGACCGAGCCGATGTGCCTCCACCGCCCAGGGGGGCTAACAGGCGAACTGAGCAGCACACAGAAACTCCGGAGGTCGAAGTAGAGGGCAGCCTGCACCTAATACACAGAGGCCCAATGGGGGAGATTCCAACTCCTCCCGAAAAGCCTTTGTAAGGGAGGTTAACTCCGTGCAGAGCCATCCTCCCCCAAAAGACCTAGGAGTCCCAGTTACGTTCTCCGATAAGGACCTGGAGGGCGTCCGCACACCCCACTGCGATGCCCTCATCATCTACTTCCGAATGGCAATCTTCGACGTTCGTCGAATCTTGGTTGATAACGGAAGCTCCGTCAACATCCACTTCTTGGAGGCTTTCAAGGGCTTCTAGCTGTGAGGGACTGGCTCAAGCCCGCAGGCTACACTCTTCACGGGTTCACTGGGTCCCAATTACGGTCGAGGGAGTTATAACCCTCGACGTAACGGCTGGAAAGACCTCGGTAACTCGCACGGAGCCAATGGACTTCATGGAGGTCGATGTCAAGGCCACCTATAATGTTATCCTGGGTAGACCAGGTTTGGCCGCGCTTCAAGTCATCCCTTCAGCCTACCACATGAAGATGAAGTTCCCCACGCCCTCAGGAGTGGGAGAAGTGAGGGGAAGCCAAGAAGCATCTCGGAAGTGCTATATGACCTTGATGGGGGGTCCAGTTCTCTCTTCGGAAGTGCTCGAACTTCCTCAGGAAGGCGGTCAAACTATCCCCGAGCCCATGGACGAAATGGAGGAAGTGGTTTTGGCTTTCTACAAAGAAGACACCATTAAGACGTTCCGCATTAGCAAGGCTCTCTCCCCCCTCCATTAAGCACGACATCTCCCGGTGCATACGGGAGAACCGCGACCTCTTTGCTGGACTACGGCCGATATGCCCGGGAGCTCAGAGGAGCTCTCAATGCACCGCCTGAGCATCACCCCTGGGGTCAAGCCTGTCCCACAGAAGAGGCGGAAGTTTTCCCCCGAGATGCAACAAGCGATCAAGGAGGAGGTTGAGAATCTCCTAAATGCCCGCTTTATCTAGGAGGTAAACTACCCTGAGTGGCTCTCCAATGTGGTGTTGGTCAAGAAGGCCAATGGGAGCTGGAGAATATACATTGACTTCACCGATCTCAATAAGGTGTGCCCGAAGGACCCTTTCCCCTTCCCAGCATCGACGCCCTGATCGATGCGACCTCCGAGCACGAGCTCCTCAATTTTATTGATGCCTTCTCAGGGTATAACCAAATCAGGATATTCCCTCCCGACATCCTAAAGACCTCGTTCGTGACGGACCAATGTCTCTATTGCTACCGTGTTATGCCCTTTGTCTTGAAAAACGCAGGAGCTACCTATCAGTGCCTTGTGAATAGGGTCTTCCGAGACCAGATTGGCCGAAATATAGAGGTCTATGTTGACGACATGTTGGTCAAGATCACCCGAGGGCAGGAGCACACTCTCGACCTTCAAGAAGCCTTCGGGGTGCTCAGGAGGCACAATATGAGGTTAAGCTCGAACAAGTGTGCGTTTGGTGTCTCATCGGGCAAATTCCTGGAGTTTATTGTCAGCCAGAGGGGCATAGAGACCAACCCCGAAAAGATCCAAGCCATTCTCAAAATGGCTCCTCTTCCAACGTCAAAGAAGTACAGAGGCTCACGGGGCACCTCGCCGTGATTGGGCGGTTCCTCTCCAAGTCCGGGAAGAAGTGTCTCCCCTTCTTCAAGGCCCTCAGTTGGGCTAAAGGCTTCGAGTGGGGTCAGCAGCTCCAGGAGTCCTTTGACAAGCTCAAGGAATATTTGGCTAACCCCTCGCTCCTGAGAAAGCTAGCACCTGAGGAGGTCCTCTACCTCTATATCGCAGCTTTGGAGCAGATGCTCAGCACAGTCCTTGTAAGGGAAGAGGAGAAGACGTAGAAGCCCATCTATTACGTGAGCAAGGTGCTCCGTGACGTCGAACTTTGTTACCCAAAGCGGGAGAAGATGGCTCTCGCCCTGGTCACGGCAGCCCGAAAGCTCCGCCCCTACTTCCAATCCCATTCGGTGGTCGTCCTTACCGACCAACCGTTGAAACAAGTTCTCCACAAGTCTGAGACTTCCGGGCGGCTCATGAAGTGGTCCATTGAGCTGAGTCAGCATGACATCAGCTACCATCCCAGAACGGCAATAAAGGTCCAAGCTCTGGCCAAATTCATTATGGAGAACACCATCCCTGACTCATGTGAGTTGCCTGCTGATCCCTCGATCTGGACCATGTATGTAGACGGGTCCTCTTGCACCGATGGAAGCGGGGCTGGCATCATCCTAACCGGCCCCGACATTTTCGTCCTCTAGTACTCCCTTCACCTAAACTTTTCGGCATCGAACAATGAGGCAGAGTATGAGGCCCACATAGTGGGGCTCTACATGGCTTGCAAGGCAGGTGTCGAGCGCGTAAGGGCCTTCAATGACTCCCATTTAGTAGTCAACCAAGTGTCCGGGGAATACGAGGCGAGGGATGACCGTATGGCCAGGTACTTGGCAAAGGTGAGGGAGCTTCTAACTCTATTCAAAGATGTTCAACTCCAGCAGGTTCCCCTAGAGGAAAACACGCAAGCGGATGCCCTCTCTAAGCTCGCCTCCTCGTCTCTCCAGGGTCTAAAACGGACCGTCTTGATAGAGGTCCTTCTCAAACCAAGCATTGACGAAGACGGCTCGGAGCCAATGGAGGCCTATCTCCTAACACTTGGGAAAAACTGGATGAAGCCCCTCCTCGAGTACCTCCGAGAAGGAGTCCTTCCCGAAGATCTGAAAGAAGCAAGGAGGATCAAGACACAAGCAGAGCGGTACACACTCCTGGACGGGGTCATGTACAAATGCTCCTACCCCCAGATCGATGGTCGGCTCTATCTGAGGTGCCTCTCCCCGAAGGAAGCGCTATACGCCCTAAAGGAGGCTCATGATGGTATGTGGCGCGCACTTGGGAGCGAGATCCCTCGCCCAGAAGCTTTTGAACTACGGCTACTTCTGGCCCACACTACTAAGTGACTCCGAGGAGTACGTCTGCCAGTGCGACTCCTGCCAGAAGTTCGCCCCAATTCATTGCTTGCCCCAAGCACAACTCACTTCCTTGGCGAGTCTAATCCCTTTTGCAATGTGGGGGATGGATTTGCTCGGACCCTTTCCTTCAGCACCGGGCCAGCTGAAGTTCTTAGTGGTAGCAATAGATTACTTCTCAAAATGGACAGAGGCTGAACCTTTTTCAACAATCACTGAGCACAAGGTGCAGAAGTTCTTTTGGAAGAACATTGTCTGTCGGTTTGGGGTACCCCACATCCTTATAACCGACAAAGGGATCCAATTCACGGAAGCAAACTTTCATGACTTTTGCATCTACCTCGGGATTTAGCAGCGGTTATCTTTAGTAGCGCACCCCCAGTCCAATGGCCAAGCGAAAAATGCGAACCGACAAATCCTCTCTGGCCTGAAGAAGAGGCTCGACAAATCCACTAAAGGGCTATGGGTCGAACAACCCCCAATGTGGTTTGAAACTATCGCACCACCAAAAGTGCTCCAATAGGAGAGTCCCCTTTTAACCTCACGTACGGATCCGAAGCTCTCATCCCTTTGGAGGTGGGCTTGCCTTCACCTCGACTCATAGCTTACAGTGAAGCACAAAATGCAAACCAGCTTCACAACTGCCTAGACCTCATTGACGAGATCTGCGAGAGAGCCGCGATTCGGCAAGAGACCTACCGCTGTAGGATCATTCAGGCCTACAATAAGAGGGTATGACCTGCCAACCTAAAAGAGAGTGACTTAGTGCTCAGAAAGTTATCAATCTCCGATCCAAGCAAAAGACGTAAGTTGGCACCCAATTAGGAAGGACCATATAGGGTCTCCAGAGTTATTCTCCCGGGAGCGTATCAACTCGAAGACCCGGGGGACAGGAAGATACCAAGGACTTGGAACGCGGAACACTTGATAAAGTACCGAGAGGGTGCCTAAACACCGCTCTAAGCAACTTCCCCAAAAGCGCTTCAGAAGTAATGTCTAAAGTCCTTACTTGTATTTTCCTTTTTATCAAAGTGTAAAGGCGGCGCGCAACTTAGAAGTGGCCACCCCATTGTTCTCAATAAAAAGAAGTTTGTCCTCACAAAGTTTCTATCTCTTGAGTTGTCTATCTCTACTCAGCAAATTTTCTATTGTGAGGATGTCTAACTCTACTTACAAAAAAAAAATTGCAATAAAACAACGTGCTTGGAGTCCAACACTTGGTTCGACTCCGCTTCAACTACTTGCTTCTAAGAGAGTACAAAGCGGATCACCATTCGGAATTGCTCCTACAGCCGTTGATACCTTCTAAACGACACGCTCAGAGTCCAACACTTGGTTCGACTCTGCTTCAACTACTTGCTTCTAAGCGAGTACGAAGCAGATCACCATTCGGAATTGCTCCCACAGCTATTGATATATTTAGAACGACGCGCTGGGAGTCCAACACTTGGTTCGACCCCGCTTCAACTACTTGTGTCTAAGCGAGTAAATAGCGGATAACCATTCGAAATTGGTCCTACAGCCGTTGATACTCTCCAAACGATAAGTTCGGAGCCTAACACTTGGTTCTAAGCGAGTACGAAGTGAATCACCATTCAGAATTGCTCCTACAACTGTTGACAACTGCAAACGCTAGCGAAGCATGCAAGTTCACAAAACAAGTACTATTTCATTTGAATTTGGGATTACAAGTCTAATTACAAGACCAACTGCTCATGTTTACATTAAGATACAAAACTTGTACAAAAAAAGATTGCAAAATCTCAAGGGAGATGCCCTAATGCCTCCTAAGGAGTGGGATACACCTCTTAAGCGACAAACGAGGTCGGTGAACACCTTGTCGCTACGAACCTACACCTATGGAAGTCTCTAAGCCAGCGAGCCGAGTTGTGTCATCGAGAGTTGCACCGACTGAGGCCCCGCTCGACGAGCCAGCCACTCCACTCTGTGCGTCTCCAGGACGCCCCAAGGTGGGAGGTGAACGTAACGCCACTTGTGAAATGACCATCCCTATGAGTATTCTCCTCGGGTACAATAAGTGGTCCTAACATTGCTTCCCTCCGAGAGACATCGCAACCGGTGAATCTTTGCCTCTAACTCAACGATTCGCTCCTTCAGCGAGTCATCTGTTACCCTAACATTTAGCAGAGGCATTCGACTCGTATTGCTTGCACGGGAAGCTTCAGTGATGGTCTGCCAAAGCTGCGCCGTCTCCAAACTCTTTTCGAGAACCACGTTCTTTAGACCGTCTCTCTCAGCTCTAACCTCTAACAAAGACTATTGAATGGACTCTAGCTTCTTTCCTAGCTTGCTGGACTTCGTGGGACTCCCCTCCTCCACTTTTCAATCTTGCTCCTTCAGTCGCTTCAATTTAGAGGTTCGACGCGTCAGCGTCAGCTTGTGATGACTTAGTTCCACCTTGCCTTGAGGAGCTTCTCTCGACTTCGAGAAAGAGCCAACCTAGCAACACCCAGACCAGACCGAAGGTGGGATACCTCAGCACTTCGTGGCACTTTGGTAAAGGGTAGTACTTCGACAATCTGAAAAGGCCAAGTGAAACTACTGAGTTCACACACAACCACTACGAATCTAGAGAACAATACCGAGCTCCAACACTTGTTCAAAAAGTGTTTTAACACTTGTTCAAGAGTGAGTTCGAAAGTAATGCCGAGCTCCAATACTTGTTCGAAAAGTGTTTTAACACTTGTTTAAGAGTGAGTTCGAAAGCAATGCCGAGCTCCAACACTTGTTCAAAAAGTGTTTTGACACTTGTTCCAGAGTGAGTTCGATAGTAGTACCGAGCTCCAACACTTGTCTTAAAAGAAAATTCGAAAGCGGTGCTGAGCTCTAACACTTGTTCACAAAAAAAAAGAGTTTTTCACTCAATGCCGAGCTTCAACACTTGTTTCATTAAAAGTTTTCACTCAAAAAGTTTTCATTAAAAGTTTCAAGACTACAAGCAGTGGCCAGTCCGCAATTTGGCACTACATGAGCACAAAGCAAAAAAAAAAAGAGAGGAACAAGATGCAAGGCGGATCAGGGGTCGACCTCTGTTGAAGGACCCTCCTCGGGGGCCATGATGGCCAAGGGCATGACCTCCGACGGAGCCTCCTCCTCAGCCTTAACCTCTTCAACTTCGACCGCCTCGGTCTCCTCTTCTTCTTCGCCTTCTTCTTCACCTTTGGAGATGTCGTCGAAGCCGGGGATAGGATCTGGAAAGATATGCATCCCGGTGCAGTCAACTTCGGGGAACTTCGCCTTTACCTAATGGCTTGAGCATATGCCTTTGTCATGTTCACGATCAGGTAACCCTTTGCCTTTTCCAAGGCCTGCTCCTCGGCTTTCTTCACTTTCTCCGAGGCCTGCACCTCGGCCTCCTTCGCCGCCTCAAGCTTCGCCACAGCTACAACGTCCTCCTTCTCCTTGGCTGACTCTTTGGCAACCATGAGGAGCAGAGCGTTGTCCGCCTCCAGCTTGGCGACCATGGCATCGAGGTGCACCAACCTCGAGTTCTTTGACTCGACCTCTGCCTTCGCCTTTTCAAGCTCCTTAGCGATCCGAGCCTTCTCACCCCAAGCCTTATCTGCCTCGAGTGTGATTTCTTTCTCCTGTTTGTCCACTTTCTTCATCAAATGGCCAAAGTGACACGTGATCTGCGAGGCGCGAGACTTGAGTTGTCAAAAAAGAAAACTAAGTGCTCGGCGAAGAGAAAATTTTGGGTTTCGAAGCTTACCGACATTGCCGAACGAGTCACTTCGAGGGCGTCATCCCCTACGCTACCCGCATCCATCACCGCTTCATCCTTCAGCCTGGAAAGATGCCAAACCGCCTGCATGCATGCCGACGAGTCGCCCAAGAACCCGTCAAGCTTCCGAACCTACCAGTCCGGAACAAAAATCTTCTTATGCTCCTCGGTCGGAACACCTCGGCTTTGGCAGTCAAGGGCGGGGCATCTAGTCCTAGGGCTGCCGACATCGGAAAGATTGCCGAATCAGTCGAAGCCGAAGTGGCCACTATGGCCAGAGACTTCGGAGTGGAGGGGGCCGCCTCCCTAGCTATTCCGCTGTGGTGCGGTGGGCTAGTGCCGTCTCCGAAGGGTTTTTCACGACAAATCTCTTTCTCTTCTTGGGGGCCTTGCTGCTCAGGGCTCCACACTGTGATACCATGTCTTCAAAGTCCATTGACTCTGCCGAAGAGAAAAAGTTAGGAAAAAAAAGAAGAGAAAGAAAACTACTCTTTCAACGCGATATAAAAGAAAACAAACGAAACAGAGCCATACGAAGATTTATCGAGCTAAGCCCCCCCCAAAGGAGTGCCTCCTCGGTCAAGTCCTTCCAATCAAACTTCAGACGATCGAGTAACGTCCGAACCATCTCCTCCTCCTCGGTGCTAAGGGTTGGACTTTGCTTCACTTTCTTCGGCACTGAATCGAACCAAGCTGTGGGGATCTCCCATGGCCCCCGACTTCAAATCAGGAAATACTTATCTCTCCGATTTTTTGTCGAGTCCGGACAGCTGACCAACTTCGTCCTGAACCTCGGAGCCAAGTAGAACCGATACACGTCCTTGTGCTGCTGATGCATCCGGTATACAGTTCGGAGCACACTCAGCCTCGGCTCGAGACTCACCGCCTGACAGTGGAGGATGAACCCATTTATCAGCCTCCACATGTTCGGCATATACTGAACGGGGCTGATACGGAACCACCTCAGCACTTTGGCGATGAAGGGGTGCAGTGGGACCCGAACCCCCGCCAAGAAAGCATCGACCGGCCAGAAGCACATGTCGACCGGCATTGGCGAGTTGGCCCTCACCCTGGGCCCAGGGAGCATCAAGTCGAACTCCAGAGGGATCTGAAAGCATACCCTAATCTTCGCCAAGTCCTCCTTGGTGAGGATGGAGACCGTATCGTCTGCCTCAGACGTCTCTCTGGCCTTATTTTCTTCAAAGCTCCGAGCCATCCCATACATTATCCGCTCTGCCTGGGCCTCCGGAAGCTCTCGAACCCTCGGCAGTCCTGTCAGGACCTTAGGAAACCTTCCGAACGCCCCCATTCTCCGATCCTCTTCGACCCTCGTCTCAATGACCACCAAAGTCTACCCAACAATGGCCTTACCCTTGTCGATTGGGGGGACCTTACTAGAGGAGGCCTCGAGGGCAAGAATGGGGGAGGTCTCCTTCCTCGAAGGCTCGATAGACATTTTCTAAAAAGCAAAAATATACTAAGTATGGAGTTACCTTGTTTGAAAGCAACGGTCGGAAAACACGCCGGAAGACGGTGAAAACTCGTCGGAAGCTCTCGCAGAGTAAAATTCTTGCCTGAGTAAAACTAACAGAAATGAGCAAATGATAGTGGGGGCAGAGATTTATAGAGGCTAAGGTTGGTGGCACGCCAACCAAGGCGAAAGGCCCCCCAAGAGCGCAAAGGCCTGGCCCATTTAGTAAGAAGACACAAGAAATGCGTTGATTGGTCAACGACCCCTGGGGTCCCACAGGCCACATGGCGCTCTCTCATTCGTCGACATCGTTTCCGAAGTCAATTGCTACCGACGTCAAAACGCAAGAAAATGCGTTGATTGGTCAACGGCTCCCGAGTCCCACAGGCCACGTGGTGCTCTCTCATTCGTCGACAGCATTTCCGAAGTCGATTGCCACCGCTGTCAAAATGCAAGACAATGCGTTGACTGGTTAACAACCCCTGGGACCCACAAGCCACGTGGCGCTCTCTCATTCATCGACAGCGGTTACGAAGTCAATTGCCACCGACATCGAAATGCAAGAAAATGCGTTGACTGGTTAATGGCCCCTGGGTCCCACAAGCCACGTGGCGCTCTCTCATTCGTCGACAGCGGTTCCGAAGTTGATTGCCACTGACGTCGAAATGCAAGAAAATGCATTGACTGGTCAATGGCCCCTGGGTCCTACAAGCCACGTGGTGCTCTCTCATTCGTCGACAGCGGTTCCGAAGTCGATTGCCACCGATGTCGAAACACAAGAAAATGCATTGACTAGTCAATGGCCCCTGGGTCCCACAAGCCACGTGGCACCCTCTCATTCATCGACAACGGTTCCGAAGTCGATTGCCACTGACGTCGAAACGCAAGAAAATGTGTTGACTGGTCAATGACCCCTGGGTCCCACAAGCCACGTGGCGCTCTCTCATTCGTCGACAGCAGTTCTGAAGTCGACTGCCACCGACGTCGAAACGCAAGAAAATGCGTTGACTGGTCAACGATTCCTGGGTCTCACAGGCTACATGGCGCTCTCTCATTCGTCGACAGCGGTGCCGATGTTGATTGCTACCGATGGCGAAACACGAGAATAGCCAGGGTCCCACCTAACGCATGTCGCTCTCTCAGACTTCGGCAAGCCTTCCGAAGTCACTTGCCACCGAGGCCTGAATGCAAGAACAGCCAGGGGACCACTGGCCACGTGTCGTCCCCTTGGACCTCGACGAACGCCCCGAGGTCGGTTGCCACCGACCCCCAAACAGGAGAAAGTCGCTTCCTTCACGACCGTCGGATCACCCAGATCTTCGTGCCCTCGGTTGATGGACGACCCAGATTTGGCTACATCATAAATAGGTGATTAAAATTATTTTTTTAATTATTAATTCAGATTATTTATCTAAAAATTGCAAAAAAAATGCCCAAAAAATCAGGAAAATTAAGTGAAAATTCTAAAAAATAATTATAAACTCGAGGGAATATTTTTAAGCCTCTGGGTAAATAATTATTAGTTGGAACAATTAATTAGTGCTCCTGAAAAATAAATCATTGTTTCGCAAAATTGAATAAATGGTCCGAAAAATAGTTAAAAAATCAAGAAAAATTGCCAAAAACCCAAAGCAACTAAGACACAACTTAGAGCATGCTACCAGCTCAGGAAAGTACCGTCACCCCACCAACGGGATTCAAACACCCTTTGAGGACTCCGACAAAACCCTATATGCCATTAAAACAACAAAACTACTCCCACAAGACTGTAACACACAGTCTTTGGGAGTGGGGGACTCGTGATATGGCTAAAAATGAGGTTACATCGGAACCGTTCAAAGCGGACACGAATCTTGAAGTCGCAGGGGCAAGATGGTAATTTCAACCTGCAGATGGGTCCAAATTGGGAATCAGGTCTTTCCTCTTGGACCAGCTAGCCCGTGAACGGATCTGTTTGGTTGAGAATGGATGTCAGCCCGTTAGGAACCAGTTCAATAGGATAGGAGCAGATCCTGGCTTGTTCCTATCTTAAGGGGGTGGTTATAACCACCCCTATCCAGCCACACCGGAAAGTAGGGATTCACTTATATCCTGAAAGAGATCCTCATGGAGACTATAAATACCCCCTACCTCCTACTGTCACAGGTGATCACTCTTTGTCTACCTAAGCTCTTTCTCCTTTCTTAACTGAGTATTGACAAGAGCATCGGAGAGTTCGTCGCCGGGATCCATCCCGGTGTTTCGAACGTTTGTGCAGGTCAGCGGGAGCCCAAGGAGTCAACTTCTCAACAAGGATGAAGGGAGATTCAACCTGTTCGAGTTCCTCACGAACCTACAAATTTCATCTATTGCCCCCACACCAGAATCCAGCGGCGACATCTAGTAGTGGACAATATATGAAAGTGTACTCAGAAGGGGGCCCATGTTTCCCAACTGTTTTCTATTATACTGTGTTTCACCACTGTTTACTGTTTTACCTGACTACATACTTTCCTATAGGAAGGTATACTCGGGAGAATGTTTAATGTATTGCATAAGTTGTAAAAAGATTGGAAGTAAATGTGTAAATTGGAACTGTGTTGTAAAATGAATTGTAGTTCAAGGTGTTTAAATTCTGCTGTGCTTGTAAGAGAATTGATGTAATTAAGGTTTTTTAAATTTTCCTATGTTTTAATTATGTTTATTATTGCAATTGAAGTTGATGCTGGAAAATTTATGCCACGTATTTCAAATTTAATTATTGGAAGTTCGGGGTGCTACAGAGTTGGTATCAGAGCATGCTTCAATAGTAATGTTAAACATGGTAGAGGGAACGAACCTAGGTGTGGACATTAGGAGTGTGAGTACCTAGGTGTGGACGTTAGAAGTGTGAGTACCTAGGTGGACATTAGATATGTGAGTTGTTATTTTGATCATGAATGCTTGTAGTGAAAATTGAATTATTTGCATGTCGACTAAAAATTTCTTTATCGTAAGTAGGTTGATTGTTTTCGCATGAATAGAAGATGAATGATTTGTTTTCTCCTGCCGTTATGATTACTTGTAATTATTTTTATTATTATCGACGTTTAATTGGTTATTGACTTATCTACTTTTGTGCAAATCTAATTATAATTTTAAAGTATGTTTTGCAAATTCTAGCATGTTCATTTTATAAGTTTTGTGTTTTATGGAAATAAATTTTATTAATGAAGTTTGGAATGTGGCGAGTAGAGCTTTTCTCTTTCTATTGGTGTTTGCAGTCATAGTTTGGGATGACGCAATGTTTGGTTTTCGGATACTACAATAATGACATCGTACATTTACTTATATTTAATTTTATTTCGATTATTGTTTTGAATATATAATGTTTTGTACGTAGACTACCTTTTTCCCTTCATTTTTATATTTTATATTTTTATTTCTTTCTTAGAATGCTGCCCATCATATTTTTATGTACTTTTATGTTTACTCATTTATTTTGCTATTACAGATACGCATTATATTAGTTCCAATTTCTACTTGTTGAATTATTAATTTCTTTTATTCCTATTATATTTTTAATTCACATTCATTTATATATACTTGATTTTTCAATACTATATTTTCCATTGTTTTGTATTGTCTTATTTTCGGTGTATTTAAACTCGATTGTAATACTTTTACTCATATGAATATGAGATAACTCTGCACATTGAAAATTTTATTATTTATTTTGTTCTACACCTTATATTCAATACATTTATTATTACTTATTGATTACTACTTTTGTTACGTTTACTTTTCACCATTAATAGCTATTTTGTTGCTTCATACTTCTCGAATGTATTATATGCACTCACTACCTATATCTTACTCTATTTCAATTATCATTACATTCTTGATTGCTACATGTAATTCCTACTAATTACTATACATATACCGTATATTTCGATATACTTACTATGCATATCATTTTACATTTATCTAATTACTACGATATCGTATATTTGTGACATATATTTATTGTGTAAAATTACTACACTACATATCTATTTTCTCATTCGCATTCGCATTTAAGCTTATTCATGTGTTCCATTCCGTCTTTCTCCTTACTTTTTATAAACCGTTTTCATTACTACTAATTCCTACTATTTTGTGGTTGATATTTATAATCTATACATCTACTTAAGTATTCCACCGTGTGACTTTCTACTCCATTTTTTGCTTTTGTTTCTATTTTATATCACGAATTTCAAAACGTGTCATCATACTTAAATTATGTAATCAATATCTAGGAACATGTGGAAGATTGCATCATTCCGTTGATCGTTTTGTTGAAACCGGATGTTGAGAAAGCAAATATGCAACTAGACGTCAATGGAGGCAAACTTGCAACTAGATATCGGGGAGGCAAAACTGCAACCAAATATCCAAACGACAACCTGCAACATGATGTAGTAGAGGCAAACTTGTAACTTGATGTCGAGAAGGCAAGTCTACAGCTGGACATCAATGGGGCGAACCCACTTTAGCTATATATATATATATATATATATATATATATATATATATATATATATATATATACTAGGTTTGCCCGTTGACACGTGCCTACGGCACATCTTCGCAACGGTGCACCTGGTTTGATTATATAAAATAGCTTTGGAGGTCCAGCAAATTAGTTGAAGTAGCAAACATATTATATGAGAAAGCAGTATATCTACCTTTTAGCTCAACCATCGCCTTTCTGATCATTAGCTTGAACTCACCTGGAATGCATATAGTTTGTTAGAAACACTGCATAGAGTTTTTTTTAACTTCAACATCACTTTTAGATGCTTGTAATAGTTATGCAAGGACATTATCATATAGGTTTTTTAGAGCTTACTCTAATCCCATAACCACTATGAGCATGTCTAAATACAATGGTAACTCAAGTGCAGGTGTGAAGGTATGTACAATATTAATAATCTAAACATTTGTTTATGTGAGACTGAGTTTGCAATTGAAATACCTCTTATTATTAATTCAATCAAAATGAAATGCATGAAGTTCTCAAAACTCTAATCCAAGCTAATCATTTCTTTTATCTCCACTTTGTCTCCCCATTGCACCTTTATAAAAAAAGTCAAAATGGATAAATAACAAATTGCTTTAGCTGTCTTTCTTGAGTGGAGACTTTGCACCCTTCACTAGTAAACTCCAGTCATCCCAATCCTATATATCCAAACATACACTAAAAGTTCTTATATGTTATGTTATCCATAGTTTCTAATAACCAGTGAAGGGAACACTTCACGATAGTATTTTCTCTGGTGGTAAAGAAATTAATGTTGCATATTTGTCAAGTTACTCTCGTATCTCATCTTGCTCACTTGTTCTTATTTTTGGGCTTTAGTCTTCCTGATTTTCTTGGTACTAATATTTACTTGGCTTACCCCCTTTAAGTCTATCATCTTTGCTCTTTTTACAACTATGTTTCTTACCATCACGATACTTGTTCTTATATGCTATTATAATTTTCGTGTACACAGTTCATGCACGAAGTCTTAATCTTTTACTAATTCTTATAACTATCGTACTCTTTATTACTAATTTGTACACTCTATATTATTGCATCCCATGGTACGGCTTCTGCTCCCCTTCACAGTTTTCTCTATTCATAACAGTATTTTATTTATTTACCTAATATGGTTCGCTAATTATAAGTTGTGTGTTACTGTATGCGATTTTCATTAGCTTTTCTAAATCTGCATACTTCATAAATTATTTTCCACGTCTTTACTTTGATCTTAATATCGTTCTTTTTAAATTTTTACTTCGTTTTCATAGATTTTTCATTCAAGCCTTTTGTGTTTAACAAGTTTTTCTGATCGGTCAATTTTTACTTTTTGACTATTTCCCCTACTTATTGCTAATTGATATTTCATGACTTTTGCTCATATAATGATACTAATGATAAATAAATCTTTCCTTTATGACATTGTATTTATGCAATTACACCTTCTGTTTCCATGTAACTTGAACTAGTATACTAGTTGATTTTACTCTATTTTTGTGCTTACATTTATGTCAAAATTAAGTACATCAACTATGGTCTAAGCTTTCGTTTTTTTGTAATCACTATTTATTACTACTGTTCCCAATTCTGTAACATTTTAGATTTTCTCAATTACTTTTGTTTCCACGTCCTAATTGATGAATTGACGCTTACCTTTGTAATATTCAATGAACTTCCTTTAAGTCTTCTTGCATATATATTTTGCTTGTCACTTTTAATCTGCTTTTACAGTATTGAGTATAAGGCTAGGATTCACTAGTATACTCATTATTGTTTGTCTTATACATTCATTGTTATTAATATTTTTCTTACTTAACTAAATTTGTTTGTATGTATCTTTGATCGGTTATTTTTTCACATCTATATAACCTTTAAGTTTGTGTTCCTTCGTTGTTTGTATTGTTATCAATTTTTTTTATTGTATTTGGGTTTTATCTCTTCACTTGTAACTTCTCATTCTATAAAAATAGTCTTACTATTTTCTCACGTTATGGGATTAATTGTGTATTCAATTGGATTTCTTATACTTTTGCCATTTCAGTTTCCGCATTTTACTCTTTGAGATATAGTTATATGTTATTTTTGTTTTACTTAGTAATGAAATCTAACAATAAAATAATGATAGAGTAATTTTCCGAAACTGTCTTATAAGTTTTATATTTTGTTTTTCTTTTGCTTAGAGTTGTTCTGAGGACAGAACTATTCTGAGGGGAGAGTGATGTAACACCTTGCAAATAAAATGATTTATTTTGCATTATTAAATAATATTAAATTGGTAAAATTTACTATTTTGACTGTTTTCTTGAAATTACAATTTTGCACATGCAACACGCGTGCAAAGATAGAAAAATTTGAGTTCTCAAAAGTTTGTTGGCAATAATTAATTTCTCTCATTTAAGTATGGAAGATTTTATTTTTTTGATTTATTTGATTAAAGAAACTCATCTTTGGACTTTATGTTGATATAATTGATTTTAATGAAAGAATTGCATTTCCAGCTGTAAAGAGTTAAAAATTAAATCAAAAGTATTTACTATTAATGATATATTATTTTGAATTAACAAATAATTTTAAATTAATTTTTTTGGTTAAATAGGCTACTTTATGGAATTGTCGTTTTGCACGTGCAAAACACGTGCAAATATCTTTGTAGTGCAAATTCAGAAATTTTATGGTTGAAAATTATTCCTCTACTTATAATTAATAATTTTATTTTCTGTAATTTTTGGAGGAAGAAAAACCACAGTTGCAAATACTTTGAAAGAGAGGGGTTTTCAGAAAAAAAAAGCCCATTGGATCTCAAACAAATAATGAAAATTTGTTTTTGCTGCTTTTGGGCTGGCCAAGATCAGCATTAAAGATAAAATTTATTTAAAAATTATTTAGAGTTGATTTGGTAAAGATTTAAACAGATATGGTATTTTTGCAAATATGGAATTTGAGTTGGACTTTGTGCAAATAGATTTCTTGGAAAGTAAAAGTCAGAAAAATTTATTTTGGAAATCTAAATTTTATTAGTCGATAATAATCCAAAATTTCTGGATTTTTACAAATTATTTTGGGTATATTTGCAAATATTGCTAAATGAAGGGTCTTTTTGCAAAAGTGTCACTGAAAGGCAAAATTGGAAAAATGGATTTTTCTGGGATGCAATTATGGCTGGCCAGGATTGGAGGATTTTGGGGAATTTAAGTCTTACCCTATTTTGTTTATCTAACTACCAAATATGATAAGTCTAATTATGTAAAGATATTTTTTAAAAGGGTTTTTTTTTACAAAATCTTCTCAAAACCCTACAATGAATAATCCCGGCCTATTAAAGTTGACGGCAGCAGCCCCCCCCCCCCCCCCCCCCCCCCCACATGTGTGAACCCGAAAACCTACTTTACATTTTATTTTTGGTGTTGGATCTTGAAGTTTTGCAAAAGAGAGGAGGAAAGAGCTTTCTTGTTGCTTAGTTTTCTTCAAAATTCAATCTTTTTTCAAAAGGTGAGAGATGTTTTGCTCTTTATTCATTGAATATAATGACTTGTCTAGTAGGATGCTTGCTGGAGGGTGTTTGTATGGTTGATGCAATGAATGGTTGTGATGTGTAACGAAAAATTCTTAAATTGATTATCTATATTGTAACACCCCGATTTTCATACACTGGAAAACCGTGACATAAGCGAGAAATCTTTTCCTTCAATTAGCCACAATACACAGAAAAACAAGAAAATTTAAAACTTTTTATTCAATACAAATGTATTACAAGTCTGAATGTTATAAAACTGCAATACATTACATCAGTGTTACAATAATGCCATACAAGCCCAAGTGTTACAAACTTTCAATAAAAATTACATCAGTGTACAATGAATAATATAACACCTGGTACTTTCACTTGGATGCTTCTCAACATAAATAAATTACAACATATATTATAATTGAAATAAAATCCACACTTTGCTTCTCTTGCCTTAAGTCCTCCTGAATCTTATACATGTAGCTCTGCAATTCAGTACCTATTTAAGTGGGGACATCAGTACATATACTGGCGCTTTAAGGCTGATGACTAGCAGTGATTCTCAACTTTAAACAAATAGATTGATGAAAAGAGAAACGTGTATATATAATTAATGTGTTAGTGTATGCTATGACTTAGAATCTAATGCAGGATTAACTAATGCAATGATGCACTTATTCTAATGCAAGCAAGACTCTGGAACAGTATGCAGCCCATACTCCATTCGCCCCATATCAAGCCGTTTCTTCATATATTGGGATTTGAACCCACATCATGAATTCTGCTTTTGTACCCATCCTGTTCCTGACATAATACTACATGACTGATGAGGTGCAGGTATGGTCAAGTTCCGCTACTGCAGTACAATAGTGGTCTCCTGTTTTCCACTATTGCCCGGCGAACCGGACCTCGCTGAAATGCCAACACGAACCACAAGATACTAGCAAACCTTCTTCCGTGCCCTCAACTCGTCATGAGAAGGCATAGAACCAGATGGAATCGTAGGGTCTATTTTCCTAAGAAAACCTCCTATTCTTATAATGGCAGTTCAGGAATTAACAGTCGAGATACGGATCCCATGCTCCCAACTCATCATGAAAAAGCACCGCCCGTATCCCTTTGACAGGGGAATACATCCCAACAACACCAACTAGTGTCGGCCTATAGGAGAAGTCGGATTATAGGGTATCACCCCTAACACCAACTTTCACCCTTCGACAATTTAGAGATAAAAATGGTTAAATAACAGTTACTACCCTAACGATGTCACTAACCCTAATCAATCAAATGGGACCGTATGAGCTACAATGTACTTTCAACCTGGAGTCGTACTCTCAACTTGCCATGAGACGGTACCAAAAGATTCAAACAAGCGAGACATGTCACTGCGCTTCCAACTTATTGTGAAAAAGCACCGCACGTGTCCCTCTTCAAGAGAGTGTAACAATTGTTAACACAATCTACTAAGACTCAACCTAGACTTCACAAGATCTCCTCGGATCCACTCATCGCCTATCTATTCAAGATAATTACTCCATACGAGCCCAATGAGCTACGCATGAACAAACAACTACATAAGAGCTAGGTGAGCTACGTATGAGACGGACCAATACTTATTACATGACTTATGAGCACAAGGAATACTTTTTTACTCATAATCAAGTGTATGATTCAAACTACAAACAATTCACGACAACTCTAATTAACATGAACTAAAATTTCGTGTATAAGCTTACTAACAAAAACTTGATCTTTTATAATTAGAAACAACAGAAGAATCTTCTAACAGCTTAATATAAGCATACTACTAAGAAAACCCGAAAGCGACATAAAAAGCCTTCTAACACCATAGAAGCAAACAGTGCTATACTCCTTGGAATTTGAAAAAATTAGACTTTTTAGAAAGGTGAGAATATCTCCTACAACTCTTTAGTTGAACACCTTTTCAGATTCCTTATGGAACTTAATCCACTGTCCTTTTGAACACACGCAAAAATTAACCAACAGCAGATTTCTTAACAAAAAATTGAAACTTTGAAAGCTTGTACCTTTTGCTCTACTTGTCAGAATTTAACCAAATTATACTTTCTGGAAAGTTAGGAACATTTACTACAACTCACTAGTTGAATACTGTTTCAGATTCCTTATGGAACTCAATCCACCGTCCTTTGAACACACGCAAAAATTAACCACCGACAGATTTCTTAACAAAATGCTGAAACTTTGAAAGCTTGTAACTTTTGCTCCACTGGTCGGAATTTAACCCATATTATACTTTCTGCAAAGGTGGGAACATATACTACAACTCTCTAGTTGAATACTTTTTCCGATTCCTTATGGAACTCAATCCATCGTCTCTTTGAGCACACGCAAAAAATTAAACTAACGACATATTTCTTAACAAAAAGATGAATCTTTGAAGGCTTGTAACTTTTGCTCTACTTGTCGAAATTTAAACCAAATTATACTTTCTGAAAGGTGGGAACATATACTACAACTCTCTAGTTGATGACTTTTTCAGATTCCTTATGGAATTCAATCACCGTCCTTTGAACACAAGCAAAATTAACCAACCGCAGATTTCTTAATAAAAAGCTGAAACTTTGAAAGCTTGTAAATTTTGCTCTACTTGTCGGAATACAAACAAATCATACAATTTAGAAAGGTGGGAACATATACTACAACTCTCTAGTTGAACACTTTTCCAGATTCCTTTTGGAATTCAATCACCATTCTTTTGAACACACGCAAAAATAACCAACAATAGATTTCTTAACAAAAAGCTGAAACTTTGAAAGCTTTAACTTTTGCTCTACTTGTCAGAAACTAACCAAATCATAAAATTTAGAAAAGTGGGAACATATACTATAACTCTCTAGTTGATGACTTTTTCAGATTTCTTATGGAATTCAGATGAATCCGTCCTTTGAACACAATACAAAGACAACAAAAGACTTCCAAAAGCTACAGTAAAGCGGATACTTGGAAAGGGTTTTTACTCCTACTCCGCTTATCGACAATCTAACAAATAGGGCATTTTGGAAAGGTGAGAGACTGTACTAACAACTCTCTAAGTTGAATATTTTTCCAAACTAGTAAGTAAGAGGTACAAAAAATAACCAAACAATCTAAACAGCGAACACTTCACGCCAAACGGCTAGCTGCTATGACTTGTAAAGGGTCATAATGTAACACCCCCAATTTTTTTTTGACAAAACTAAACCTCTAAATTCAATTCTTTCAATTTCTCTATCACTTTAAACATAATATAAGATAAGTATATTTCAATAATAAAATTTGGGCAGAGTTTCTCCCTGAAATTTCTGCCCCGAAACACAAAAGGCTTTACGGAATTCTGCTCTAAATTTTGTAGCTGACAACACAGGCATATAGATCATAGTGTCTTCCCCAGGCCAAAAATGTCAGAATAAACACAGGCATTATAAATATCATGCACTGGGGGCCAAACTCATAACAGAATATCAGATACCAAATAAAAAACCATAACTTCTTGGAAACGAGGTAAAACCTTTGGAAAAACCTTTGTACAACCTACCACAGGGCCCCGTACACCACAACGAGATGGGTACGGATCAAGGAACATACCATACTACTCCCACACTATACTCACCGTCGATCGTCCAGGTACTTATACATTCAATTACAATATTAAATCACTAATTTCACTATTCACCTAACTACTATTTTATACAAAATTTTAAAATAAAAACTCCACCCTACAAATCTACGCTTCACCTCTGCGCTGCTGGACCTATAACA